>RSEF01000006.1:22475521-22640619 GCA_003993805.1 Himantopus leucocephalus
CCAGCTCTGGAGCCCTCAGCACAGGGAAGACATGGACCTGTTGAAGCAGGTCCAGAGGAAGGCCACAAAAATGATCAGAGGGCAGGAGCACCTCTCCCCTGAGGACAGGCTGAGAGTTGGGGTTATTCAGCCTGAGAAGAGAAGGCTCCAGGGAGACCTTATTGTGGCCTTTCAGTACTTAAAGGGGGCCGACAGGAAAAATGGAGACAGACTTATTAGCAGGGCCTGTTGCGACAGGACAAGGGGTAATGGTTTTAAACTAAAAGAGGGTAGATTTAGACTATGTGTAAGGAAGACATTCTTTACTCTGAGGGTGGTGAAACACTGGAACAGGTTGCCCAGAGAGGTGCTAGATGCTCCATCCCTGGAAACATTCCAGGTCAGGTTGGGTGGGGCTCTGAGCAACCTGATCTAGTTGAAGATGTCCCTGCTTGTTGCAGGGGGGTTGGACTAGATGACCTTTAAAGGTCCCTTCCAACCCAAACTATGCTATGATTCTATGAGAGGTGGCAATGGCAGGGATCTAATAGAGGCTACTCATGGATTTATCCGTTTTGTTTATTTTCTACTGAAGTCTATCAAATGTTATTAGAACTTTGGAGAAGTATTTTGATCCCTAGGGTTTTACGGCCACTTTAATGGAGCCCACATGGGCTGCCATTAAAAGGAGAAATTATGCTCTTCTCTGCTCTTGGTGCTTACCCAGTTATGATGAATCATGGAACTTCCAGCTGGGAAACTAACTTCTTTTTTCTTTTGCCAATTTAGATATCAGCAGGATCAAATCCAGCTTCATCACACGGTCATGGGAACCCTTGTGCCAGTGTGCATGCAGAGACAAGCGGCAGGGTGAGCAGGGGTACTGGGAGGGTGGAAGAAAGAAACCTACTCTTTTGGCAGCAACTCAAATTGATTCTAAGTTAAACTGGCCATGTAATTACAGCTTCAGTAGCACTTAGCTGCCTCTGTGCTTCTTGCACAGCTGCCTATAGTGTCTATATTTTAAAACATAAAGGAATCATTTAGCCATATAGTGTAGCCACTTGCATTAATAGCCTACTTCACCCAGTTGCCCCTGCATTAAGCTTGAAAAATAGATACTCATGTTTTTCACATTATTGCCTCAGGATGCATTATTTTAATTCACTGAAGTATTTACTATGTAGTGTATCATTTATGTTGAGGTCATAAACCTGTAGCATTGCATGTCTGGCTTTGCTTGCGTCTGGAAAATGAACTTGTCCAAAGTGTATATACTAACAGATTAGGAATAAAGATGCTAACAGAATTTCCAGGCTTCTTTTACACCTCAGTCATTTACTACGGCCATCACAAAACAAGGCAGATGGGATGGAATACCCTGTTGGTTGGTTTTGGGTCACCTGTCCTGTCCACTCCTCCACACAGGTGGGACCCCTCTACGCTTTTCCACTTACGACCCTCCAACTTGGTGCATACCAAGTTAGCTGGCCTCGGTTGTTACAGCTGTAGTATAAACTATAGTAGAAACCATAGGTACTATATAAGCATAGCTGATCTTGTGAACAGACTGTACTCTTAGGCTGCTATGTACAAAGAGATTAAACCAGGGCTCTTCACCATAGTTTCAATATTACACAACATCATTTTGTCCACATTGCCATATTCTCATTTAAAACATAAGTAGATCACACTCACACTTAAACACACTTTTCTATAAATAGCATCACAGGCGGGAAATTCTGTATAAGAATAACTTACTATATGGCAATTCAGATTTTTTTAAAAAGTGGGTTTTGGTTATTTTGGTTATTTTTGATGAAGGCAGGATGACATAGCTGGGAAGAAGGATGATGAGAGAGGGGAAAAAAAAAAAGGAACTTTAAAGGGGTTGTTATCATGAAATGCTTGTGCAGAGAGAAGGGAAGAAAGGAGGACAAATATAGATGGGGTGGAGGCTATGCTATGCCAAAGCAAGGGTGGAAGGAGAAGCAACAGGAGGATTTGACTGGAGAGGTCACACTGGGGGTGGAAGAAGGGATTTTTACAGCGGTATTTGGGGAAGTTTGCATTTTGTATCTCATTCTGTTCCAAAGTCCAGAGGTGAGAGAGATTCATGAACTGCTTAAACTAACAGAAAGCTAGAGGAAACAGAGATTATACAGCTTCATCATTTAACCACAATCCCATGCTTTGTATGGCAAACTGGACCTAACAATCCTATAGAAAAACCTTCTCTTTGTACTCATCAGCATGGCAAATGTAGCTGGTGACCTCCTTTTTCCCCGTGCCCTTGAAATTCAACTTTAAAGACCACATACAGTCGGCACTGTGATTCAACGTGACTTTACATTCAGCCTCCATTTTGTTGGGCTAAAATGTGGGTGCACCGCAAAAGCTGCTTTTGTGACAAAGCATTACTGTGCAGTGGGAAGTTGTCAGGAGAAACTGGAAGCTGAGAGAGAAGGCTGCTGGAGGTAGCAACGGGTGGTGACCCACAGGACCTTCATGGCCATTATGCCTTTAGGGCCCGTGGGTGGAGGCGGCTGAGGCTTTTGCTAGAAAGAGAAGAACAGAGCAGGTAGAAGAGGAGAAGTGAGGGGGCCCTGACTTGCGAAGAAGAGATAGCGATGGGCAACTAGAAGGGGTTGGTCTGGAAAAATCTCATACGTGGAACAGTTCTGATTTGGGCCTATAGACCGCTGAGCAGCATACTGGGCACTTGCATAGCCTTTCCTCCAAAGTCTATGTAACTAAAAAGGGGAACAGATGTGCAAGTTGGACGTGGACTTTGGTGCCCAGTGCTGTCACTGGGAGCATTCTCTAGCTTACTTTGAAACTCCAGTTTCTTTCCTGCTTGAGTTTTTGTTCGTTTATCTTGTTCATGTCCATTGATGCAATAAACTATGTTAAAATTTGACTTGAAAAAACAGATTAAGCTTCTAAGTCTGTTTGCTACAATTCACCATTAACAGGAATTAGAACTACTGTAATGGAATATTTTCTCACAGTCCAAAACTAATATTCAGATATTCCCCATTCATTTTCCTCAAGAAGTAAATATTCCATATGATACAACATCCTATACCAAGAAGGTATCAGTTTACAGTTAAATACCATTTCACTCCCAAATGAATTCATTTTCTGCTTATACGCTTTCAAGAGGAAACAGTACCGGATGCGGTTCTTTCTGGTAAAGAAAAGACCTAGTAGTTACAGTCAAGCTATATCTATCAGTAGTAAATTAGTGAAGGCCATAAATACCGTCTTGATAGACAACTAACAGACATTCAGGCCTTAAGGAAACTCCTCTTGATTTTAACAGAATGAGGACTTAAATCCTCCTGTTTAAGCAAGGGATGTTAAAACAAAATATTGCAAGTAAATTGGCACACTTGCCCAACCCGAGAAAAAAAGTCAGTTGCTTTTTTTCACTTGCTTTCGATTTGGGAGTTATGGTTGGAGATAGCGATTTTAAGGGTTTTTTTGGGGGAGGAAGAACTGCCGCAAATTAATGAAGTAATCTGAAACGAACATGGAAACGTGCTCTTGGAAGAGCCTGTTTGCAATCTGGAAGTTGTTGGCTGCACGGCCTTAGGCAAGTGAAAGCACATGGTACACTTCTGGTTCGTGCCATGGTTTGCCTGTCACTGCAGTGGTGATGGTAATGACGCCTTTGAAAAAGACTTTGTGATACACAGCTACAGACAGCTACGAGCAGAGGGTCATTATTGAGGTTTGTGGTCATAATAAAAGAATGCAGCAAGTCTGAAGAGATGCTACAGCAGAGTCATATATAGCAGCTAAAAATTATTTGAAGACCAGGAATCATAGGCTCATAGTCTAAGGAAGTTGAACCACAAAAGAGTGTGCAAGTTTGGTGTTGTATCTTTTGAGTTGCTAACTTTCTGGACCTTTGCTGCCTACTGTCTCTGATTATGAGTGCATCTATTTATGTATACATTTGTCTGCAGCATACCTTTTTTTTTGGAAGTTCAGGCTGAAATCAAGGCACGCTAGAGCCTGCCATGGCAGCATGGCTATTGCTCACCTATTCGCTTCACACTTTAGAAAACCATTTGAAGTACCAAATTATTTGAATGCACCACATAAATTAATTTATCTCATGATAAAAAAAACCCCAAGCCTTGGAGTTAATTTTTCCACACACAACCTACTCTGAGGGAATACGTGTTTAATACTGTAAATACCTTATAACAAACACTATATGAAAATAATACTGGAATTCCATGAAGTTCCAGCATTCCTGTCCAACTAATACTAGAGTTAATTGAGTGACTTAACTGTAAACAATGTCTGTAACACAACATGGTAGTTAAAGAGGCACATAAGAACACTTATAGTTCTCATTGTTGCAATAAACAAATGAATAGAATATGTTAAGAATTCAGATCTGACCTAAGACTTGCTAATGCAATAAAAAGCTAGGTCTGGTAGGCTCAAATATATCCATGGAGAATAGATGAGCTTAGCAAAACCACATAATATCTAGTTTTTCAGGTCTACACTTAAAAAAATCAAAAGCTCTACTCTCAGACACTGACTCAACAGCAGTGCTACTTTAATTTTTGCTGCTGCAAAGCAGAAATTTTAAGAAAGCTGTCTTTAGAAAAATGTGAACTATAATTACACCAATTGAAACTATGTCTGGTAGGAGTATCTCTCGGTGTTGCATCTTGGCATATGGAAGAAGGTAGGTTTTACATTTAGTTCATGTAACGTTGAATATAAACTCTGCACCATCTACGTGTCTTCCATGCAGATAGGAGCCTATGTTAGGAAGTCACCTGCGCTGCCAACAAGTCATGTAGCGCAAGGGGGTATTCTGCTGCTTCAAAGAAGGAAGAAATGGCTGCCGCCATGTCATGCCGATCACTTCCTGTATTTGCACCTCTCCCCTGAATTTATACTATGAATATGTACTCATGGAAAGTTCTGTCTTAAGTTTTTAAAATCCCAATCCTGTAGTAAGACCACATAGGAGGTATTTCGACATGCTCAAATCAAAGCATGCACTTCCACTGCGTGTAGTGAGAACACTCACATGTTTGAGAAGTGCGTGCTCCTGTGTTCCTTGCACAACTAGGGTGAATTGGCCATGAGGAGGAGAGAAAAAGTAGCTTTTAATATTTCAAGATAATTTCAAGAAAGCGGAGCTACCTCCTCCTCTTCCTTACTTTACAACAATATCAGAACTTCGGACAAGATGAAGAGTGTCAGCCAGTGTAAAGATGCAGCAGGGGTGTGATGGCTGCCCTTCAGGTTTAGGGCTTTTGAATCAGTTCACAAACAAGCTGTGGACCATTAACACCCTCGCACGTAGGTCCCCTATGTACACTTGAAAGTAATACTGCTTTAATCATTTGCAAAGGTGCAGAAGATGCATCCCAGCTACAATTTTATCACCGAGAAACACACACAGAGTGTGTGTTTTACTTCTTTACAAACCAGTAACTGTCTTGATGGCATCAACTTTCCATTGTATCACTCAGCTTATTATCTTGAGATAGCTAGTTCAGACCAACATTGAGCCCTGACACCACTGAGACCATTGTAGACTGTTTAAGGTGATAGATTGCAGACAGTGAGGAAATTCACTGTCTTCTCACCCCTGTCCATTGAGCCTTCCACAGAGCTCTCGCCTGGGCTGTAGGTGCAGTCTGCTAGGCTTTATTAAGTGTGCCCGGCTGAGGAATGTCAGGGTCACTGCAGCTCTTCAATTACACCACCCCACCCGCCCCCAAACATTTCAACAGTATGGAAGAGCAGATATCAAGAAATGCCGTTCCATCAAAGTTAGATTTACGGGGGATTATTTTGGTTTGCATGAAGGCTTCTGGGGAGAGGCAGAGAGACTTGAGAATGGTTTACAAATTACCATTGAGTGCTTAAGTAGAAGTTATTTTAGGAAAAAAAAAGACTGTGTTTTTTTTTTTTTAATTTTGTTCTTATTTTTTAGGGGGAAAACAGTAGTCTGAAACAGGACTTCTAAATATTCAGGAAAAAAAAAAAAAAGGTCACGATGAAAGAGCCTTGAGTTGCCAACTCCACCAGCACACCAATAGAATCACACTAAAAATACTTCAGTAATGGTCAGCTTCTGCTTTTTTCCTCTCAAACCCTGTACTTAACATTGTTCTCCTTCACTTAGGAACATTTCCCATCTTCCAGTTCTCTCTATTCCGCCAGTTCTTTTGAAGATTAGGAGCTATTACAGAACTTAACTGCAAAAGCCATCTTCATAGGACGTTCTGATTAAACCACTAAGCAATTAATTAAATCTTCCTAATTTACATAAGGCTCATACATCTTGGCGAGTCCAAGACTACCTTCTTACAGCTTTGAAAACGGACACTTTAAAAACATTCTTCTTTCCACCGCAGCCGAAGCAGACGCGCAAGTTTTGCTCTGAAATCTGTGCCCGATTAATCGCTGCGGACCTGTATTTACCTTCCGCGCTTCCCCGTACCGCCCTGGCGACCAGCAATAGCGCCGTTTGGCTCCGAAACTCCTGCCAACTTCCTCGTGCCTCGGAGTCTCCCGGTCCCCCCCGTAACTCCCCGCGGCTCCCGGTGCCCCCTCCCGCCCCGCGCCCCGCCGGGCTCCGCGCCCGCGGAAGCCCCGCGCCGCCCCGCTCCCCACTCGCGGACGGGACCCGGCGCGGACCAGACTCTACCTGAACTTCTCCCCGGCCGGCACCGTCAGCTTGTTCAGCTTGTCCATACCCCACGCTGCGCCGGGACACGCCGCGCTCGTCCCCGACCCCCGGCACCTGCCGGCGCGGCCGCTTCCTCCCGCCGGGCCGGGCCGGGCTCAGCCCCCTCCTGGTGCCGTGGCTCGGAGCGCGGCGGAAACTTCTCTGCTAATAATGCCTCCGCTGGGTTAAATCGCGGCCGCTGCCGTGCCGGGGTGTTGAAGCCTCTCTCCGTCCTACCGGCAGGCGCTAACAGGGGGCCGGGCCAGAACACCCCCTCCCCGGCCCCGCCGCCCGCCCCCGCCCCGGCCCGGCCCGGCCGGCGGCGCGCACAGGTGGTTGCGGAACCGGGAGCCGAGGTGGAGCCTTTGGAAATGGAAACGCGAAGGCCTCCCTGATCCGCTCCTCCCTTTAGACGGTTTGGAGCGCCTTCGGGAAGCCCTGGAGGAAGGTGACCCAGCAGTTGGGGTGCCCCGGGTTTAGGGCGGGTTGGGCTGAGAGGAGCCCCAGCGGGCTGTGGCGGGGCCGGGTCCAGCCCCAGGTGGCTTTGCAGGCTGCAGGGACTGGTGCAGGTGCTTGGCTCTGTTCTCCCCGCTCCTCTGCGCTTCCCAGTGAAGAAGTGCCAGGTAGCAGGATGCTGCAGTGGGAACTTTTCTATTCCCAGGGGTTCTCCAGCAAAACCAGAGGAAATCACCCTGTTATCCTCGTCCTTTTGACTATCACAGGCAGGAGCAAACCCAGATCCTTCCAGGGGCACAGGAGGAGGCTGTTCCCACCCAAGATGTAGGTAGTTGATCTGTGTATAATGGCTCTGATATCTCTGAACCTGGGATTTTTTTTTTGTTTAGTCTTGGGCTCCACCATTTTTCCTTTTTTAAAGATGAATTTTATAGGCAGCTGGTTGTTTCTGAGGGGCAGTGTAAGCAGATATTCATGTTCTGCCTTTATCCTCAAGTGCTGATTAATTTGAATTCTGCACCTTTGGAGAATGACTCTCGTTGCTCTCTGTCTTTGGCCTGTCTGCAGCTTAGTTTATAAGCTAAGGCTGCTCTAGGCAGGAAACCTGCTCATTCTTTTTTTAAAAATTGTACGTCTGCATCGTGTTACTATGTCTTGATAAGTGCAATATGTTTTAGGACACCCAAAGTTATTTCTTGGGGAGATACCCATTACCACTTAGAATAGATTTGCACGTGGATGTGTATTCTCCCCAGATTGTACTGACTGTAGTTTTTTCTTGTGAAAATGTAGCGGCAAAACAGACTTTCCTGCTTAGTGCAGATGACTGTGGGGAAACAGCCTGCCATGAGATCTGTGCCTTTGGTCGCAGTATTGCTCTGATCTTGGCATGGCTGATGTTTTCGGTCTCTGAGCTTTCAACATGGAAATCACTGGATATTTGCAAGTGGTATTTCTCTAGGGAGGGCCCATAGTGAACAAATTGCCCTTTTTGGGGTATCTTATAAAGTTTGTGGGTCTTAAGGAATAAAATAATACTGTTGAGTGTAATTTACTACACCAATCTGTGGAGTTCTACCCTGCATTTTATCTGGTTTTGAACTGGACATCTTTGCAAGTTTACTCCCTTGAAGTTATTTTGAAAATTAAATTAATTTTGAATTAGTTAAAACTAACACTCTGGCAATGTGTAGAAGTGGGTATAAATACATTGCAGTGTCGCTTTACTTTTTGCTTATCTAATCTTCCCGCTATATCTAAACATGTATCAGAATACGGGATTTGCTCAGTCGGCTCACGCAGTGATTTCTCTTAGACAAGAACTGTCTCTTGCCTGACTGTCGCAGAAATCCCAGACCATTTCCCTTTGGGATCTTTGGTGGCAGCCTGTCATTTGCACTGCCATGCTGGTTTCGCCTTGTTTCTTCTCAACTCAACAGTTTACAGCTTTACATTTAATGCTCTGCAGTGCCCGCTGCGGAGGGCTTTCACGCCTGTCCTCGCAGCACTGTCACCTCATTGCTCCCGGCAAGGGGCCGCTGCTGATGCCTCCTGCTCAGGGCAGTCCCCGAGTCCCCTGTGCTCAGGGCTCAGTGACAGTGTGGCTTACGCAGGATCTCTCATCCCTGTGATCTGCTGGCCCAAGTGTTTGTGTAGCTGTGCAGTGAAACAGACTGGGGAAGGAGTCTACTACAAATGACCTAGCAAAAAGTTGCAAAAAAGGGGGTTTTAACTGCATCAGTTCCTTGAGTTGATTCGGTGCACAGATGTTTGTGAGGGTGCAGCACAGGGTGGGAGGAATAGGGTGTGTGACTGCTTATACTGGTACTACTGCTGAGAAGTTACTCCTATGAAAGTCTCTATTGCACGAGACTTGTTCATGAGACTTTGTGGCATCTGCCGTGGGGCCTGTCCACTGCTCATACCTCAGCCTGCTTACTTCTTCTGTGCACACGCAGGGCCCAATACACAGCCCTGCTTTGCTTCAGTATCTACAAGCAGTTTGTAGCCAAAAAAACCCCAAACCCTTTCCTACTACTCCATCAGGACTTGTTTTTACCTGTCTGGAAAGCAGTACAGGGAAAGGAGGTAAATGCTTGTCCTCACACCCCCGGCCCTCTGAATGCTTACACAGGACATATCTTACTGCCCTTTATATCCACTCCTACCAAGACATACTGACAGTGGGATTTTTTCCTGGGGAGAAAGGGTCCTGGCTTAGAACTAGCAGAAGTCACTAGTACCAGGGGATGTGGCCTAGGCTGGCTCTCTTTGCTCATGCAGAACACGGGCAAAGAATAAATTAGCCCCTTTCTCCCCCAAAAAGCGCATACAGGACACCGCTCCCCACAGTTATCTTAAACCCAAGGCATCTGAAGGAGTGGTTTCTCTCCTTGGAATATGCTGTTCACAGGAAACCGATGGAGACTCACGTGCAGGCAAAGTCCTGAAATTAAGAGAAGGAAGGCACCCCGTGCCAAATGTCAAACGAAGGCTTTCTAGTTACAGTGAAATTCCTTCTCTTCCCTCTTTTAAATGTCTACGTGCATCAAAAACATCTGGATCTAAACAGTGTGGCCTCACCAGAAGATGACTACAGCTGCCTTAGGTCTTTCTGGTCTGCCTCCAAATCAGCCTATCTGGCCATCTGCCTTGGTGTTGAGAAAGTTTGGTTGGGTGCTACAAGATAGCACAACTACTACAGAAAAACCTTAAATAGAGAACACACCAAATCCCCTCCAAACAGCCCTAGACCTCTCCTTTTGCCCAGCAGGTGGTTTCAGAGTCCAAATTTCTGGCCTATATTGGGACTGATCCTGTCTGTGGAAAAGAGGGTTTTTGTATAGTCCATATGGAGAGGAGCAAACCACAGTTTTCAGCTGGCGAGGAGGACCCCGCAGACCTGCACCAGGGGCAGGGCAGGTAAGCGGCAGCAGTTCCTCCATCCCTCCAGTGTTACTCGTCACCTCAAAATGGTGTCTCCTGGCTGGAGGAGGTCCAGGGCCTCACTAACCCCTGTTCCAGGAAACACCCTGCCTTCCTCTTCAGGAGCCTCGGGAGGGCCTGGAGGCGGTGGCAGGTTTGAGCCACGCAGCGAACATCATGTCATGCTATTTTTGTATTTGTAACCCCAGCAACTGTCCCTCTTTGACCTAATATGCTCATTTGGAGAATGCCAAAGAGGAACTGGGATTTGTTGTACCACGTGGGTGGCATTTTGATCATAGTGATGGTTAACATGAAACCCCTCCTCCCCAGCGAATGTCATTCTTGGCAGAGAGGAATTTGTTTCGAGGGATGCCTGTGCCACCTCCCTGCTCCCTGGCACATCTGGGGCCAGTGGGGACAGGCATGGCCACCAGCCTGCAAGTGTTGCTGCCTGCTGAGATGTGGCCTGGCAGCCTGGAGCAGCCTGTTGTGCCCAGCTGAGGTGAGGGACAGGTCCCAGGGCTGTGGGGTATAACGGTGGCCCAGGAGAATATATCTTGATGTCTTGGACGAGGCTTTTTGCAGAGGTGTTCCCACAGTACTGGTTTTCTGCAGCGTCATCATTCAAGCCCTTTACCTAAATGGTATATTCTTATCTAATGTTTTAAAAACCCGCATTCATGTGGACTCTGCCATTTTTGTGATGATGTAGATAGCCAGTAATTTTATTTTCCTGTGTATGGCTACAAAAGATACTGGATAAATTCCTGGCACCATTACATAACACAGGTAATGCAGGATTTGCCAGTAAATTCCTTTGGCAGGATGGTTCACAGAACAGCTCTGCTTTTTTATTTTTATTTTTGATGCTCAAAATGCCATTGAAATTTTGGAAAAGACCTTCTACAGATTTTTTAAATGTCACTAACTGTTGCGACATCATTTCCTCATCACTGCAAGTGTTGTGGCTTAGTCTCGATTTGTCTCTCTGATCCTCTCCCAGTATGACTGTATAAGTCTCCATTTATGTTCATAAATAAAAAGATTTTAAAAAGCAACTTCTTTATCTTGTATGTTCAGAAACGAAAATTATTTTTTATCTCCTCTGCTATTTTCTGCCGTTTATTTCCCGCCGGCTCATTCCTTGTACATGCTGCCTCACTCTGGTGGCGTGTTCTGGTTTCTATTTAAGTGCTGTGAAGTCACTGAGGCATGGTCAAAACCAGACTCGGTGGAACAAACTCTGTCTGAGACTGAGTATCCTACCTTCATTTGGTCAAAAATTGCTGTGAATTGCCAGATATTTCCTTTTTGCTCAGGGCTCCAGTTTTCTATACCCCATCGTTAAGGTCATTTATGGTTTGACTTTGCTTCCCTGAGTAGATAGAAAACTCCTGTAGCACAGAAACAAGGGATTGGAAGACTTGTCTGAAACATTTTAGTCCTTGCTAAGTGGGGTTCCTAGATCAGAACAAGCATCTTCATATGGAGCCAATAGTTGGAGAGAAACCATTAGCAAAATCTGGAGTTGGACTGCTGTCACTGACAAGACTGATGTTTTTTCTTGGCTGAAGGTTTCTCTCTGACTCCTTTGATGACTGCTTTTTCTGATTTCCAGTGAAATTAATGCTCTTTAGTTTAATACTTTCCAGTACATGGTTTGTATGAGGATTTTGGGTTTCTCAGGGATTCCTGCTGAAGCTACTAAGATCACTAAGATTCATATTACAATGTTAAATATTATATAAAATATCAGCTGTGCATATCTTCCTTTCAAATTCATAAGCTCTGATGCTACCACCTTTTTCTGGAGACCATTCACATCATTGTCTTAGCGTGGATTACAGATTATGGCCATGTTTAGTGTAGGGAACCTGGGGGCCTGTTTGTGTTCCTGCTCTGGGTTGGCAGCCAAAGCCACATCCTGACTGCGTAACGGGGTGAGGCTCAGTGACGCAGCAGCGTCTGCCGTAGCCTCCCCTGCGTGACAAGAAACCCTAGGAATGGGTCCTAGACAGCAGCTGTGGCACACAGGAGAGATGGGCAATCAAGCTGCGGGAAAGAGTGTGAAAAGTCCAAGCCAGTGTATAGGTACAGCCTTGGCTCGCAGTTGCAATTTCTGAACTTCTAGGATTAGACACAGTTGAAACAAAAACCAGAGAATTGTAAACTGTGTCACGTAGCATAAAAATTTAGCAATGAGAAGGTCAATAAAAAGAACTGCAAATAGATTAATTTAAAACATCAATTTACAGTAAATCTTTTTAATGTTTATTTGTATTTTTAATGCTTTGAGGAGACAGTGCTGCACCAAAGGATCTCAATGAACTATGCATGACTATTTCAAGAGGAAGCTATTTTTTACAGATTACATTAATGCTCATAGATACAGTCTAGTGCCTTCAATGTATATAAAACAGCTGAGAAACCTGATCTGATGTAAGCAATTGGTTTGATAACTGGGTTTCAATTTTATTCATAACATGACCATATAAGACTTACCTTTTCTCTCAGTCATGCTAGAAAACCCATTTCTTTACCCCTTCTCTATTAGACAAATTTTGCCTCCACCATTAATAGAGAAGATCATGCCAAATTTTTTTCCTAGAAGTACTCAGGAATCAAGGATGCAACTGTTCTTTATAGGAAAGAATTCTTCAAGTGGATTTCATGTACAACCTGTCTTGCAGAGTAGCTAGTGTGTTTTTGCATTTTGACTTTGCCACTTCTGGGGAATGTGGAGAACCACACGATGTTGCACATTTTACTCTTTAAAAGGCAGCTTTGTGAGCTTTTGCTTGGCTTTTCCTTCAGGAAGTCCTGACAAAAGAGCAGCAATGTAAGCTCTCCTGAGCGATATGTAAAATGATTGAAAATTCACTTCAAAATATCTGTCTGATTTTACTGTCTCGAGGTCATAGTATTTCACCTATCTCGGAGGCACTTCTCCCTGCCTGTATCTACATGCTGTCTTAAATCTCTCTCAGTCTCTGATAATTGCTTCAAGGAGAGTATTTATTCATACGTAAAGGTCTCTATTTAAAATTTGAGTCTACTGCTTGAGCTCTGACTTCATGCTACTACTGGGATAGCACTAAAGGCGAGAGCTCCATCCATGGAAGCAATGTAACGTGAATGTAAATGTAGCCGGTCAGTAGCGGGAATTTGGCGTGATCAGTCTGTGCTCACATGAAAGTCACTAAACGATTGCTACAGTTCTGCTTTTCAAGGCTGTGGAAGTGTAGTGAAAATAGCCCAAACTGATACCACCTACATCTGGATTGGAAAACAGCCCAAATTCATACCACCTGAATCTGAACTGGAATCTGTAGCCATGTTGCAGGCTTGAATTTTTCCTGAAGGCTTGCCATTTTAAAGTATTTTGTATAGAATTGATCTGCTTTCAGAATATCCGTAGGAAGACGTGCCAGCAATACGCCGCGGGGATGAAACGCGGAGGGGAAACAGAGGGTTAGCACTAGACTGTCACATGCTGCCTGGGAAGGTTTTGTGCTTGATCATATGGGTCTGAATGCAAATTTGTGGGACTTGGTACCGGGCCAAAAGAGCACTCAAACTCTATTGTTTAAAACTATGTCAATTTAGACATAGTTTTGTTTCCTCTTGATGTCTATTTCGGTTGATACACTGCCTACTTAACTTACCGCTCAGTGTCCCGTAGCTGGTGTTTGGAAACCATGAGTTTATGGAACATGATTTCTCATAACATTCTCTGTATTTACTACTTACTGATTGCTATAAACAGGTGAAACACTGCTGCTTCATGTTCAAAATAATACATCTCTGTTTTTTCTAAGCATTGCTCTCACTCTCATTAACTAGTCTATTTGAATTATTTTTTTCTATTTCCAGGATGCATATAAGCTGTTTTAAACTAGAAGACGCTACTTGTACAGGAAAAGTTACATGTGGGCATTTATAGCAGATGAGAGGAAGGTACTTTTCTGTCCCAAGCATTTTTAAATAATACTAGTTTTCAGAAAGTTTAGTGTCCTCACTGTGGGTCAAATGGCTCAATGCCACAGTGTTAAATTTGGAAGACTCCTAGCAACTGCCATAGAAACGTTAAAGTTTTAATCTGCTATCACTTTGGATACTAAATGGCATATTCAAAGTTGTTCATATAGTAATAGTAGTAGAGGATGCATATAAAAATGCAACTCTAAATTTAATTGAACGGGATTTGGGTTTGTCTTTAGATTTCCTGGAGGAAACAGGCCGTACATGTAGGCACGTACTGCAGGGTAGGCAAAGATGTGAAAACAGTAAATTTAGTAGGATTTTCTCATGAAGGGGCTTCTGAACAAACTCATTTTAGCACCTGTGGAGAAAATATGTTTTATTTCTCTGGGGACAAACCCACTGTGTAAAAAGCTTCACTTCTGCTTTTCAGTTTTACTGTCATCTGTTCCACATCCACACAGAAACACAAAATTTGCTCCTTCAGACAGACTAATTATTTGATTTTAAACTGAACGCATTTGAGGTCAGATCGCCTTGGAGGCAGTGACCTGTGTTGGAGCCAACCGACAGCTACAGTGACTCTGAAGAACAGTGCTACTGCTGTGTCCTTCCTTTCTGCATGTACCTACTGAGCATCAGTCAGAATCCAGACGTGGACAGTGAACGGTCTAAGTATGTTTGTGTCCCTGCTGACAATCACTGTGTGTACTCACACAGACAAAAGGTTGCACAGTTCAAATTTCAAAATGAAAGGGATGTCTTAAAATGCAGTTATTTTTGTATAGCGCTGATACTGTTTACACATATCATGATGCCTTCACTACTTGGAAAATGCTGAAAACCCAGTAGTTTTTAAACCACTTGTTTCCTGCACTGACATACTGCCAAGGAAAATGATTGGTGCATCTTTTCTCTGGCACAATTTGGTAATCTGAACTGCTTCACTGACCATAATAATTGCTGTCTGAGCATTTTCCTGTTCCTGCTTAGGAACAGGAAAAATACTTTTGTCTGTAGTCTGTTCTGTTTTCATGTGTTTCCATCTCCTTAAGGCTGCTCTCTTCTGTTTCTTGGATAACTGGAATTGCCTAACACTATGTTCTGGGAGCAGAAATGTCACTGAACAGAAAAGGTTCTGAAAGTCTTTCTCACCCAAAAGTATAGTGGATTTGAAATACTGCCTTCAAAGACAGACAGTGAGTGATCAAGGAGATGGGGGAACTTTCTAAAGAAAGAAATTATTATTAATCAAAAAAGTAGCAAACTGCTATTTGAAATAATAACAGGATAACATTTTATGACCAAAGGTGCTGTATGGCTGTGAAATGAGATAAAGAGTTTCATGGAATTCCCTCTTCTGTGCAGAAAAATTGCTCAGACTTGTAACTATAGCCATGAATTTTTTCTGTTGTCTAAGACTGAAAATTATGTGAGTTGTTGCAAATATCATGTTTACACAGTTGGTAACTTCAATTGCATTAAGACTACAAAACTGTAGCAGATAAATAGGAGTGCCACACTATATCAGAGTGCATTATTATTTTTTATGTATCCTGATTTGAAGCATTTATTGCTGTAGTACAGTATTTAAAAGAGTTCTAAGTTTGTGGTCGTAAGAGCCTGCATCTTTCTACTCTTAGAGTATATCAGGAGAAAAACACCCTACGTTTAGCAGCAAACACTGGGTTTCAGAATAACTGTTTCTACTTTTTTTGGTCACCCCTTCAGATCTAACATATAAAGAGAACTTGGGGAGAAGTGAAAAAGAAAGAAAATTTGATAGAAGTTTCCATGTAAAGAAACACATATATGTAAATTTGGATATTCATTGTATTGCAATAGCCCATAGTAGTCTTGTTCATAAACAATTGTCCCTTTTCATTATATGTTGTTTTAATAGGGACTAAGAAGAAGTTTACTGGATTGAGGAAACTACAGTATAAAATATTTTGGGATTAAAAAAAGTTTCTGACTGGTAGTTTAGAAATAATATACATAGATAGTCATACGAGATTTTTCGCTTCTGGAGACCAGTGGATTTTACCAACATCTGCAGCATGGACTTGGGTACTTAAACCTTCTCTGTGTCTGCCTGGGGTTATGTTATACATTTGAAATTGTCCTGTTTGTTATTGCCACAATAATTCTGAGTCAGGAGTATGTATGTTTATAAACAGACTGATGAGTGAAGACTAGATTGCTATGCACTATTTGTAATTTGAAACTGTTGACGAGGTATATACTATTTGTATAGCTTTTGCTGTAAAATGTTCATGTTAGTTAGCAAATAGGAAGACAACAGTCATACAATAGAGTCTTCCAGGGAGATATTATTGGTTTTTAAGGTATCTCCTTCTTAAGGCTTGTGATTTGTTTCAAGCTTGAGCCTTCCTCTACATTCTGTTCACAGGAGAATTTCCCCTTTATGGAAAAGACTCCTCAAAGTATCATGAGCTTCTCAAGAAATGATAAGATTTCTACTACTATTCTTATTCCTGGTGGAACTGATACCACCAACACTTTCCTGAATTGAAGTTCAAAGTGTAAATTTCTTTGTTTCAGCGTGGTGCCTTGGGGTGTTATACCAGCTCAGCTAGTGATGTACTGTTCACACGCATACATACAGAGGCACCCACCCACACCCATTTGCCTCCTTATCTTCTTCCTTAGGCACCTGATGCTGGCTAATGTCACATGAATTAGACCTTTGATCTGACGCAGGATTGCTTTACTTTAGGTTTAAGTAAGTCAATACTCAAGAATATTATAGTAGAAAGAAATGCCATAATAAAGGTGCAAAATTTTGAGCTTGGTATAGAATAAATTCTACGACTGCCCAGGTATCTGCTGGAGCTACGCCATGAGACTGTGATTCAAAATGTTCTTGGTGCATTGGTTGTGAATGAACAACACTTCAAATCTGTACAGAAAGTGGGTTTTTCCCAGAAACTGATGTTGCATCCTGTGGAATCTGCAAGGTACGTGATAGGTATAGACATACACTGATATGTTGGTTTTGACAGTCTGGTTCTGGACTGTTTAGATCTTTAATGCTGAAGAATTTATTCCCATTATTCATTGCGGTTAACAGAGGATCTGATACTATATTCGCCTTGATGATGGTAGAGAAGTATTGCTAGAAAGATATAATCTGTAAGGGCTCTGGTCTGTGATCTGAAATTAGCTACATCTGTTATTTTTCAGTGGCTTATTTAGAGCCACTTCCCCCCCCCCCCCCCCNAAAGTACCAATGTGATGGAGGTATATTATTCATGTTTAGTACCACTTTCGTTAAAAGCTGAAATAGTTGAAGTTTTGGTTTTATCTGTAATTGTCAATAAATCCCTGGAAAGGGATTCGCTAGTAGAGAATACCTAAAGACTGTACATGTGATTTGTACTTTTGTTTCTTTAAAATGACAAAATAATGACAGGAAATACTTGATATTGCATTTTTTTTCCAGAGTATATTTAAATCTGTGTGTGGACAGAAACCATCTAGTTATGAATAATTTGTTAAACATTGTTTGTACCAGTAATCTAAAAGGGATATAGCTGATAGTTCATGCTGACATTTCAAGCAATGCAAACAATCCTTTTACTTCTGTGATCTTGAACTGTATTATCTATTCATTAAAGGAAAAGCATGGATATGCCTTATATTCCTCTGTATTTCTTCAGAACATTATTGCTTGAAGTCAGAGGAATGAGATAAGGAAAATATATACTGATAGAGGTAATTATTTGTATCAGCCGCATCAGGGGTTTAGAAAAGGATCTGATTACTTTTATGGAATGTATGGTAAGGCAAATTAACTGAAATGGTAAGGTATTTTTAGGTTATTGTCTGTATTCTGAGAACTTGGTAAAATAATAAAAAGCCATGAAACTGGGCAGTGAGGAACTAAATAGGAGAAATGACAGAGCTGTGGTAGCAGGTGTCTGGGGAAACTGAAGTGCCAGAATTGTGAAGAAGAAACTGAGACTTAATGCTCTGTCAAGGATATCATTGGAGAGTACCTAAAATGTGCAGTGGCAGTCAGTGGAGGAGAATGGAAAACAGGAAAGCTAGAATAAGAACTGTAAAATACATAAAATCTCTTCTTTCCCCCCTCAGAACTCTTGACTATTAGGAACAGAAGGAGATTGTCAGACTTCGAAAAATCAGGCATGGCTTGTGGAAGAATAAAATAAAATATTTTTTAAAACAAATCAGGCAATACTGTTCCATTATAATTTTTAACAGCAGCCTCAGCTCAGACCAAGACAGCTTTGGGCAAGGAGACTGAATTGCCTCCCTGCTCTGGAGAATGTCCTGTCATCCCTCTGTCCTCCAGAAGGTTGATAAAATAAGCTGTAAGTGGTGGTCTCAGTAGTCCTAAACTGTAATGTGCTGCAGGGAAGCTGCAGGTGTACAGCTGTTAGCGTGGCAAGACATTGGCCATAGTCCAGCCAGAAAACACTTCACCTCTTCAAGAATTCAGACCATATCTAAATTTTACTTCTAAGAATTGTAAACAAACATCAAGATTGTAAAGTCAAAGTGTGTTTACACTGTGCGGTGGAGCACGGTGCCAAAGCTGGTGACAACCAAGCAGTCTCTGGAACAAGACGTAACGGAGCTGCACCTTGAGACAAGACATTTCGGATCACGTGCAGCATCCAGTAGTGCAGCTTTCCTGCTTCTGGCAGCTGAGCAGCTCCTGTGCTTGGTGCTAGCTCCCTGGTCCCTATGCTGCACCCACTGCAAGTGTACAGATGCTCTGAAGCACTGAAAATTAGAGAAAGCTAGCATGGAGGTTGCCTGTGAATCTTGATCTCATAAATATGTGCATTATGATACTGTCTGTATTTAGGTGATTACAGCTGATCTATCCGGAGCGGCACTCTGATGCTCTGATTCATGTGTTGATGGGTGTTAATACCACCACCAGATATGCACAAGTACCATCACGCCAGTGTCTGCGGTGTTACGAAGGTAGTTCCACATTCCTCATATTGGTATTGCTCTTGGAAAGGGAGTTTATGAGGAAGGTGATAGTGGAGAGGTATTTATTTGCATGCTGAATGCAAATTCTATGTTTGTTTGGGGCAAATCTTTGAAATATATATTTTTGGCAAATATGTTAAAGCTATGGCTTGCCACCTGTAGCTATGCAGGCTGTTGGGTTTCAGGTCTTGAATTCTGTTGCACAGAGGGCTGCTGTGGCATTCCTACCAACTGCACTTCATCTTTTGCCAGGCCAGCTGCGCTGAGCAGCCTCTCCTGAAGCTGTTTCAAGTGACTGGTTGCTACAGCACCAACTGTCTGGCTTGCAGCTGCAACAAGCCCTCCTGCCGCGGTCCCTTAACTTCTCCTTGCAGCTCATCTTGTCACTTCTCTACCCTGCTTGTCCAGCTGACCCCATTTTTAAGCACTGCAGTTTTCATGGCTTACCATCTTATCTCAACCGTTTGCCTGTTCTCTTCTCATTTCTGAATTTGAGAAAGTCTGAATGAAAGGGTTTAATACTTTCCTTCATTATCTTAGAAATACTGCATAGACCACCTGCCATCACAGCGCAAACATACAAACTAATGAATGAAGCTCTGCTTGCTTATACAAAAGCAAAAAGAAGTTATATTTTCACTTGTTTTCACAGAGGCTGGTCTAAAGCGAGAAGAATGAAATGCCTCTCCTGCAGAGAGCATAAATATGTGTTGATAACATGCTGTAAATTAAATATTGTATTTCTTTCAAAAACTGTGAGGACTCCAGTTTGGAGCCTTGGAGCAAAATGAGCCCAGACATCTGCTCTGTTTTCTGCCCAGTGTGTGCGTGAGCTGGGGCACATGTGGAATTCTGCTAAAATGAGATTATAAATTAATAGTCCTTCACACTTCATTGCTTGAATGAGCCAGAAGTTATTTTCTTCTGAGTTTTGAGTCCCAGGTGCAGCACTTTCTGACTACTGAATATGATTTTCTAAAAGGGAAGAAAGACCAGTGAATCGAAACTACAACCACCTCTTCTCTGTGGTCTGAGTACAGCCATGTAATAGAGAAAAGGAAAGCACATCAACTGACAGGGTGGAGGAAAATGATCCTGTCCAGACATATGATGATGGTGAAGAACTGGTTTGTGATCTGGGCAACAGCTTCCATTTCTGGTTCTGCTTCTGGCTTTGTGTGCGAATGTAAACAGGTCATTCAGGTCTGTGTCTCAAAAAGGTGACTTGTTTCTTTGATTTTTGGTAGCCAACTTGAGTTGCTCCATGACTGATATTCTTTTGCTATTTGGGCTGGTCTAGAGTACTAAGAAAGACAAATGTTTCTACTTTCACTAAAACTTAATGAGATTAAGCTGACTGTTACAGACCTGGCTCTTCCCTACAGCTGGACCAGCATGTGCTTTTTTCTCAGAGGCTGATCTACTCCTGCTCTTCAAAGAGGGTTAATAGACATCTAGTATCATAACACTAGTCTGTCACACTGTTGGTAAAAAGAATCTGTGATTTATCTTGCTTAATGTCCCTAAAAATGATCATAGTGTTTCTAATATTAAAGAAACACTTATATAACCATACTGTTAGTGTCCCCTCCCCCCAGAATGGCCTTCCATAGATGGCTGAGCATGGTAGGCTACCATGAAAGGAGATTGGGCAAGGTTGAGTAATTCTGAAATTTTCTAATTTAGAAGTTGTCCTGAACAGGCTCCAGAACAGAGAATAATGGGAAATCATGGGGCTGAAGAAGAGCAGGAGATTCTGGACACAGTTCTAAGCTTGTACTGATTTATATATGATCTATACAGACATAAGCCAGCTAAGACTGCAGCCTCTGCGACTCTCTCTGTATTTTCCTAACTGGGATAGGGAGGATAAAATGCGCTATGGAAGATACTCAGACAACTTGAAACTGGTTTCCATAGCAGGCATGCAGACATCTTCATGTCCTATTAGTTCTTTGGTGACTTCCAGATAATATCAACTGGTATTTCAACTGTTTGAGGATGGGATTTTTTTTCAGTAAGAAAAGATGGGGAAAAGGACAGAATTATTTTGTCATTGGAGTTCCTGGATGGTTTGTTCATTAAAATGGAAAAAAACCCTCCAACTCTGACAATATATCTGTAACCGTAAGGCATTCCTCATCATTGCAATAGTGATAATTCAGTCTAACAATAGTATGTGCATAAAGAAAGCCTTTTGTTATATATTCTTCCTACTTAGCCCAGAAGAAGGCATATATAATCCACAGAACCACAAGAACTAAAACATTGCCAAGTTAGTTTCCACTTTAACCACAGCTGCAATACTGTAGCATGGCAACATCTGAACCACCACCATTGCCATTTGGAAAATTGTAAGACCCCAGCAAATATCTGGATATCAGGACTTGATCAGAAAATACAAACTTGTATATTTTGTGTATTTTTGTATATTTTCAACTTTTGAGAGAATTGTATTGTTACTATTTGTAGTAACTTTTTCAAAGACTGAATGCTGTTTTATTTACAACCTCTGGTGATGTCCAATGATTCTTGTATACAGGTGTCTGTTTTCTCTCTATAAGCTCTGCCAAATGTAGTTTCTAGCTACATCTTTATTTTTGGTAACAAAGACAGGCTTGTCATCATGGTTATTTCCTGTCAACTTTACTTAGTATCTTTATACAACTGCAGTTGAAGAAATTGTTTAGTGAGAAAGGCCACTGAAGTAGGGGCTTTTTAGACACTGTGTTTCCTTAAAATATCCTTCATTTATAATCTTAAGGGATGCTGCAAGACAGCTAAGGCTGTTGCCCAAGTACTGCATTGCTGAGTTTGTCTTAATTGTGAACTGTAAGCAGATGGTGGGCTGACAGGAGGCGAGTCACTCATGATCTAAAAGACATACTGCACAGGACTGAACATAAGGTGATATACATTGCTCTTCAGCTGAACATATTGCTAGCTTGAATGGCTTCTGTATTGGGTTTGGTTTTCATCCCACCAAGAGCACCATTAATGTAATTCCATCTTGCATCTCCATGTCCAGTTTATAAAGACGGTTTATTTGAAAATGTCTTCTGTGTGGTTGCAGTTGTAGGAGAATGTGATGAACAGAAATAGTTTCTCCCTTGTCCAATTTTCTTTATGCATTGTTTTCAATATAAAACGCTGCACAACATACAAATTCACTGTTTATCTATGGAAAAGTATCAAATGTTATTGGACGTAAGTAGTGAACAGTGTATTTTGCCATAGACTATCATAAATTTTTGGCAAATCTCAAAAATATGGCAAAGCTTGGTTAGAAGATTGCACTGGATTTCCTTAGTACTAAGAAAAATGCCCAGTTATAGATTCATAATATTGAAACGTGTCTATCTGTTTGCCTGACTAGGTACTTCTTTCGACATGGAGCTGAGATGGGGAAGGTGCTGTGATTAAACTGTGGTCTCAGGTTCAAATCCGTGCGGTCTATGGTGGTGCCACAAGGTGTTTAACATTGTGATCTTTCCATTCTTTCATTGTTAAGCTTTGGCAAAATACTTCAAACATTATTTCAGAATACCAGTTTTACCTGGCTTTAGATCCAAGATAGCACAGTGAACAGTATAGTTAGAAGAGCAGAAGTGAGCTTCCTAGAAGAACTTGGAACACAATATGCTCCTGAGCTGTGAGGGCATCTTTCCTCCTTCTCAAGTAACATCTGTCATTGCAAAAGTCTTAATTGCTCATGGCAGGATGGAAGAGAAACTGCTGTAATGCAAGTGTCTGTTGCCCCCTTTCTGCTGCAGGAGTGCAATATTCTCTGCTGCTGTAAAACGAGGCAAGATGGTGTTGCTTTGCTGAGCAAATATTTCCTAGATCCTCCTGTGAACAGGAGAATATCCAGAATTAATTCTAATCAGCAGGCAATGGTTGCCTCTGTAAATATTTGATGCCTGAGTAGACTTTTGTCATAGCCTTTCTATGCTAAAAATGAGTAAATAATACATAAAAATGTGATTTAAAGTAAAATTCAGATACATATTTTTTTTGTCTTTGGTGTGTATATAGCTACCAAGGTAGTGTCCTGTAGTATGTTGCTGTGACGCTAGAGTGGTTATGTTCTGGAAACCTCTTTTGGTCTCTTTTAGGTATAATTTTTATTGGGAGGTCACTGTATGAAGAGGTATCTTCTGAATTTGCAGCCCTGGCCTTTTCCAGTTTTGGGAATAAGTGGAGATTTTTAAAGTGGCATTTAAGCTACATCAAAAATGAAGGAAAGCGAGGAACTAAATCTACGTATTTGGGCATAAAACATTCAACCGGAGTCAGCACTGGTATTTAAAGGATATAGGGTAATTAAAAATCCATTATGGTATATCCCAAGGAGAGGGGAAAACCTTTCCTGCTTACTAAGTATTGGGGCAGAAGTCATCTACCACCTCTGCTTTTTCGTCTTGGAGCTTTCTCTGGAGCGAGGCAAGTCCAAATGCAGATTGTCAGAAGATTTCTGTACTGCTGCATCTTGCTTAAAGAGACAGCAAAAGCTCTTTGTCTTTATTATTTCTTAAGGAAACAGTCTAATTCTCATAGAAAACTAATTGATTTTATTAGTATTTTTATTAGGATTTGCCTTTGGTTAGGCAAAGTCATCCACTGAAATAAAAATACAGGAGCAAGAAATCAAAATATTTCAAAGTGAAACTGAAAGTATCATGTTGCACACCCTACATTTATTAACTAAGAATAAATTTAATAATAGTGCTTACGTAATCCCTGCTCCAAACAGGATTAGAAAATTCTCTACATGTGAAATTTGAATCTCATCGTAGTCTTAGAGGTCTACTATTTTATTTCTTGACCTCTCTTTTGTTTTATTCTTAATTTTGACTATTGTTTTAACGTTAATGGCTTCAATTTTCTTATCTTTTTCATGAGAAGAAAAATGTAACGGAAGAAAATGCATTACGCATGCAAGTGTTTGAGATAATGATTCTCGCTAAAAGCATGGACAACATGTTAAAATGCACTGAAGTGTTTGACAAAATTGTTGAGAAAAGATGGTTGTAAATCTCTGTCAAGAGTAGACTAGAATTAATTTTGCCAGCGGAGGCCTGTTTGCCCTTTGAACCATTGTCCTCTTATGTTTCCTACAAGACTGGGGTGGCCCCTGGGTCTGTCTGGCAACTGCAGCAATGGCAGTATTGGCCACTGCTTGGCCAGTAATCTCCACAACATTCAGATGTCCCCAGTGCATGTAGCTCCTGCAGCTCTGTGGCATCACAGCTGGTGAGTGGGACCTTGGCAGGCAAGTTACAGGTTTCACCTGCAGTGCCATTGTACAGTTTTCCTTACTATTTTAAGTAGAAACATCACAATTCCTGATGCCTTTCCATTATAGCACCCCTGTGAGATAAGGAAATACTACTATTTCCACGCTGCAGGTGGGAAAGGAAGCAGGGAATGCTAAAATAGTTTAGCAGAGTTTACTTATGCAGAGCAAGGTCTCAAATCCACATTTACAAAATCCAGGTTTAGTGATTATTGGGCACCATTGCTCCCAAAGATTTTGCCTTCCGAACTCTCTCCTGACCCAGCTATGAAGGGGCTAAGAGGGGATCCAGGCCTTTGCACCTGGCGTATGGAGAATTTGTCTGTGGATTTAAATGTTGATAGCTGTGAAAAAGGTGAAAAGTGAGTTTTCCACATTAGGTCCTTAATGAAGAGAGGGGAGGATGAAAAAGGAGTTAATGTGTAATGTTTCCAGTTCTTGCAGTTTGAATTATGCAAGTGCAGACATTTCAAGTGGAACATCTCAGCATTACAAAGCTACTTTCCTGATATGTTACATCTCTTACAATTGAGAATTTATTCAGACGTCTCAGGAAAGACATCTCCTTTGCATGGAAGGCAAGGATGAAAAATTTCAGTCTGGAGTGAATAAAAATTATGCACAAATGAAAAAAAAATGTTAGAAACTAATCTAGAAATCAAACCTAATTACAGAACACTTACTTGATTTATGAATAGCAATTTTTTCTGTATATATATGTATTTTTTTATGTACATACAGTATATTTATATATACTATAAGATCCTGGTAAAAAAAACTAGTAACATTTTTCACAGCAGTGAAAATTGGTAGATGTTTATTTCAAGGAAAGATTAAATGCTGCCCACACCATAATTAAACAAAGTTTGAAATTATGTGTTCCTAATCATAGTTCACTTATTATCCAGGATCTTCCTTAACTGCATGTTGCTATATACAAATGGTAAACTGCAAGACTTGACATCTTATATCTGATTTGTGGGTGAAGGTTTCTCATTTGCCTAGCAATCCGACACAGCCAGAACAGGCTTCTGAATTTGCACACATGATAGAGAGCACTGATTTTGTGATGAAAGATTCCAGTCCTGATTTTGGAAGACAGTCCCCAGAGCTCATGAGTTGAGAGCAAAATTTATTCTGAGTTTGATTTGGGATGAATTTCTAATCACATTAGCTATAAAGAAGGCCTTTTAATTTCACGGTCCCTGGGAAAGTGAAACTTGAGTAAGCTGAAAGCATTGTGAAACAACTTCTGCATAAACACCTGATACTATAAGTCTTGGACTATCTACACTGAGGTTATCGGACTGTAATTACATTTCTTTCTCAAGCTGTGCTTCCAAATTACAGATGTTTATAATTGAGTTATAGCTTATATGCCAGTTTTGCTGAATACAGTTATAAATACCAATCCTATTTGCACTGCTTATTAAAATGTTAAGTAAAGATAGCAAGGCAGCATGCTTGGAAAGCACTAAAGGTCCAGTATTCTGAAATATCTCTGGTATGAGGCTGATTTTGATATCTGCAGTCTCTTAAAGAGTGCTCCTGAATGTAGTGTGGTGTTCTATATAGTGTTCTTCCTGGCATAAATTTTGACACTGAATAAATGAGCCCATGACTGTAGTCAGTGGGATGTTTGAGACCTCTCCGGTGGGAAGTATCTGGAAAGTGCTGGTGTACTGCCATTCTTGAGAGCGAACTTGTTTTGGGAGACCCCAGGCTTTCAGGGTGAGAGTGTATCAACTGAGTCTGCTGTGTGGAGTGAAAAATACGATGGTGCTTCTGCGGGAGGAAAGGTTTTAAGCAAAGCTCAAGATTTCAACATGATGTCAGGACTGTTGAAAACATAAACCGGTGAGAGCAGTTTGTTGCACAACCCTGGCAGCCGGCTCCAGAGAAGGTTTGGACTAGTGCCTCAGTACTCTGCTGTCCTGTGCTTGAAAGCAACACCTCTTTTCTGTTATTATTTTGGGAAGTGGGGAAGGAATTTTTCATGATTGCATTTCACAGAGAGGATAGGACACTAGTAGAGATTGCACCTTGATAATTTCACTTCTCTATTCAGTAGCTGCTCAGAAGCAATCTAGGTAGACCTGTGGCTCTAAGTGTTGATGAGAACCAGTTTACATCAGGCTGTCATTAGGCTGTCAAAGCCAATGCTAATTGAAATAATAGAACATAGTAAGAGTCTTTATGAAGAGCGTAGTGCAAAAAGTTTATTTCAGAGTATCAAAACAGAATTACTAGGATAAACTCTTTCCAGAGGTAACATTTAGTCTTTTTTGTACCTGTTATCTTTTCCCCCTTAGAGAATACGGATAGTATTGACTAGAGGGAAAAGAGCGTTCCATTGAGTTAGCGGAGGTATTTGGTGCAGAAGTCAGGGAATTATACCCATGCATGGCTGCAGATTCCTTCTGGTACATCTGTGATGGGATTTCCTAGCAGAATGTAGAATAACTGTGTGGTTTACTTCACAGAGCATTTATAGCCTTCGAGACTCAAAATCTTTCTTATGGAAAAGAACACCACCAAGTGTTGCGCTAGTGAGAACTAAAATGGGAAAGGCAAAGAGCTTTTGATGGTGGCACATCAGGGGACCTAATTTCTGTCTAATGAAGCCCATGAAGAAACTTTCATAACAGGCAGAGACCTGAAGCACTGGCCACGGCCAGGAGAAACACAGGATTTTTTTCTCACCTTGTCTGGTGATGAATATTTTTCTGTTTATCTATCCTTAGTGTTTTGGTCCGTTGGGGATTACCTGCTGGATGAGCACGCTTGAACAGGCCTATTCATCTGGCTTAGGTGGATCAATGTAGACCTTTCCCAGTTAAAACATGTAAACTGATCAAGTGCTAGAAACTCAGGTAATTTTTGCAATAGTAAGCAGTAAGATGTAAGAGCAACAGATTTTAGAGTGAAACGTGGTGCTAGGGACGTGACAGCCACACTGTGAATTTCAGGAGTTTTATTACTTTGGACTCGATCTACTCTAGTCCTTTGTTTTATACTTGACAACAGAATTCATATTACAAAACACCTTTGTTATTTCAATATACAATTTCAGAATCCAAAGCTTGAATGCCCACATCGGTAGAAGTCCAACTCTTGGCCTCAGTTCAGTAGGTTCCTGTTTGCCCCAATATTGTAGTAGATCAGAGTCATGTATATCACAGAAACAGAGGTTAACTTTGTATTCATGCTCTCTACATTTTCTCTCAAAATGTTGTCCCGTTAGACTTAATTACTTTGCAAGAAAGTCCTTTGATGTTTTCCTTATTCATCTAGTTAATTATTAAAACAAACCCAGAAGAATACTAACTTATGCTCTCATCAAGTTCTTATTAATAGGAGTAGGATTTTGATGGGTAAAAATGCCTGCAAGTTCCTCCGGTTTCTTACCAATAGAGTGGGATTTGAAAAACGATTCTGGTTTTGTAACTAGATATAATGTTTTCCCACCTAGGGGAAAAATACACTACATGGAATGACAACCATTAGATGAACATAAAGCAACTCACTCCATATTAACATGAACTCTTCTTGGTTTCATTGGCTCATAGAGAAAGCTGCCTAATATTATTTCTGTGCAGTAATACAAGAGAATTAATATACTTTAACATTAAGGATATCCTTCTAAATGAACTTGATTTGTCACAAATTACATGAAGGTATTTCCTAACTGTAACACCTGTATTCAGTACTCTATTTAAATTACTTTCAACATAGCACTTCGTTAATCTGATCACTTAAACTGATCCCTAAGCAGCAGACAAACCAATTCTGAAAATCTGGCCTCATACACTATACAAGTAAAGAGCTTTTGCATTCTGGAAGAAGTTGAACTTGTACTTTTCCTAATATTAAGGTTGTTCTTGTCTGTTTTGAGGAAGACTATCACCCAGCAGCTGGTGCAGAAAAGACTTTCTTGTCAGCTGATCTGAACTACAGTTCTTGTAAACCTTCCAGGGTCCTAATCCTGAGGAAGTTCCACCCCCATCAATTAATGCCCTTCACATGAGCAGGAGGTTTCAGTTCTCATTTTTCCTTATTTATTAACAGAGAAACTGTCAGAGTACAACAGAGTATTAGTCATTTAATGGGGAAGCAGAAAATAATGAGAAACTTACGGCTGGTGCATTATTTTGAATCGGCTCAGCTCATAATCTGATACATTCTGAAAAAAGAGAAAATAGGTTTTGTATTTTAAATAAAGATCAATTTAAGCAAGACCAACCCATTAAGTGAATTGCATGACATTTTTAATAGTGAACTAAGTAAAGACCTAAAAAATAGTTTTTAGTTTTGTAGCTACATTGTTGTCTCGTCTTGGTTAATGTTTAACTTTTTATTACTGGCCTGTTGTAACTTTTCTGGAAAGCTGGTAGCACACACTACATTGTTAAACTGGAATTTAACCGGGCATGTGGCAGATTAAATTATGCTAGTTAATGAATCATTCAAAAAGTGATAAGTGAGCCATTTTATATGGTCTCTCTCCAGCTCTACCACAGAATTTCTTTGTGTGTTTTTGTTTTGTTTTGTTTTGTTTTGTTTTGTTTTTCCCTGAAATCAGCAGATTAGTATAACAATGGCTGAGTAGAAGACTACTTTAATGAGGGTTGGGAAACTATTAAGTCCCAGTTTGGTCTGTTGTTGTGCTAGACTTCTCTGTGACTCCTCAACCCATGAAAAACTGGGGATGAAAAAGAAATAGAACCTTTAGTGTTCCACCTTGGCACATACAGTGCCCATTCTAGTGCTGCGCAATCTAATTCAGGTACTGGAAACAGTTTAGCTAAATCATTTCACTAGTTGATGGAGCTCCATATACCTTTCACCTCAACGTGCCAAAGGGTCCATGCACTGCACTAAAGCAGCAGAAGTACTTCTCATGTTCATGCTAGTGCGCGGCTTGCAGCCGAACTTCTTAAGTTAGAGTTTTAAGCTAGTCTCAATTAAACCTATTTTAATCTATGGATTTTCCTTTAGTGCAAAATTTCCAGTAAAATCTCTGGATTGTACCCAGACCAAGTGTGTGATTGCACCGTTTCAGTCCAGAAACCTGCTAATGCTAAAATGCCCTCTTTCTCAGCATATAAATTTCAAGAGGGGATAGGTCAGGCTGAAAACGTGTCCATTTAATAGATATGATTCTAACCCTCTTTCTATTTTTGTGTCAGGAAAAGGAAATTAATTCACTTCTTTCCCGAGACTTCCTAGGCACACCTATAATGGATGCGAAATCTCTGATACGGCTACTTTCCAGTGACTTCAGTGATACTGAGGTCATTGTAATGTGATTGATGTTTGCCCAGCTCTATCTGTTTTTCTGAATACCCCCCCCAGCCATCAGTCCCATTCCAAGCTGTTTTGCCTTTTGTCTCACCGTCTCATCAGCATGATAGATGAGTTTGTATCAAGCATGCAAAATGAGACACTAATAACAAGTGTAAGAGACAAGGAGATCAAGTGGAGAACACGTAAGATCTCAGAGAATACATATTTCCTCAGTCTGTATTTAAATTCAAGTGAATCTCTGCATTTCTTTGATATATTTGTTGTGAAAATATGCCATTTCAGACACTAGAGAACCCCGTACATTTAATACTTAGCCTGTAATTATACTGTAACAAAAAGCAGCTGCATATCTACATGTAGTGTATATGGTAATAAGCAGATGATCTAGCAGATCTAGAAAGCACCAAATTCCTGAGGAAATTTAAAACTATATTAAGCTGTCTGATTGACATACAGGGCCATTTGGGTTCGTTCAGGCTTTGTCAGCTGTAGTGATGACTCACCATATTGCCTCTGCAGATCAATGACCAGCAATATTAGGGCCATTTCCTCCCCTGTTATTGCACCTTCTAAATGAGAGGAGGAACCAGATATGGTTTTTGTTGTGAGGATTTGATTCTTATTCACTCTCTTTTTCTTTGCAAAACAGAATTTTTAAACCTTTACTTGTGTATTAAGATTGCTGAGGTATAATTGTTTGGTGATTGCAGCCAAATAGCTTGTGTAATTCTCTCTGCCCTTCCAAGCTGATGTTTACTGGAATACGCCGCGTAAGCAATGCTCTGCCGTAAGCAGCTCTTTCCGCACAGGCAAGTGCTGTGTGTACACTCAGATCAAGCACTTTTTTTTTTTTTTTTTTAAACTAGCAATTGAGCTTGGTAGAGGAGGAAGCTATGGATCTAAGCACTTCCTATACTGGTGAATGTTTTATATAGCAAGTTTTAACTTGATTTTTTTTTTCTTCCCCCCCCCNTTCAATAAAGGGATTAAGCTATGAACCTCCCTGAAGTTTGAGGAGATTGGTATCTATGGGTCCAGCTGAAAGCTATCTCTTCTCACTGTATGTGTTTATTTTTTTTTGCAGTAAATTGAACCATTGATTGCAACTAAGAGCTGCTGCTGCATTTTAGCAACAAAATTCTGCTCTTAGTAAAGAGTACAAAAATATCTAGCAAACTCAACAGTTTTGAAATTACATGGTAGCTTCTGTAAGAAGATGACTAATTCTTCCAGGTTTTAATTATCCATTGCTCCTGTTGCTTATGATATACGTTGTTAGTGATTTGTACTGGCATGAATGGAATATATTGCAAATGAATATGTGTGATAAAGAAGAAGTTAAATAGTTTCTTTCCTGGAGGGATTTGAGTTGCCAAATATACAATAAGGAACTAAAGGGACAGATTGGAGTGTTTGGGGTTTTTTTGTATTTACAGTTTCATGTTAGAGTGCAATTTAGAAAGCTTATAAAAATTATGTTCTCTTCAAGCCCACTATTGATTTCCCCTTTTCTACTGGCTGCTTCATTCACCTGGCATCAACTTTCTCGGTAGCTCATGTACATAGCTCAGTAGCTATGTGTAAGCAAAACTCTTAGCTTGCAAATCAAGCCATCCGGCTTTGTTCTGCCGGTAGTGTCATGGAAGGGGAGAAGCGCTGTAGCGGTGCAAATGTGTGAGGTGTGTCTCTCACTCCTTTACTTGCAGAGGCACGTCTTGGATCAGAGCCTATCCTGCTGTAGCTGCCTGCCAGCATGGATGCTGAGGAAGGGGAAGCCTTACATCAAAAGCAAAGAGAAGCTAAATTTCCGTACAATCTGGAGCTGCACACCCGTAAGTAGGGGTTATGCATTTTTGTCTGGAAAAGTTTAGACTGACTCATGCGCGTGGGCTGTGCAGAACACACAGGGTGAGCTGGCATGTCTGAGGTGCTCTGGTTCTGTGCGTGTGCTTCGCAAATGCCCAGCACACGTGCTTGGGGCTTACATGCCTTGGCTGGGTGGGACTTATGGCATTTTGCAGACTTGGGGATGTGTAGGGGATGACTGGTAGATGAATAAGGGGTAGGCAGCATGCAAGTGGAGTCCCGGTTGGAGGAAACTGAGTGTGGTAGGAAGGTAGAGGGAATGTGGCTCTTACATGGGATAAAATGTTGTAACGCAGTGTGTAGCATATATGGCGGCTTCACCTGCCTCAGGTTTAGCACTTCTCTAAAGAAGGCTTCTAAGTCACAAACAGAGCTGTTGGAAGTCATAGGGACCTGATCTGTTTTGGCCTCCAGGTTCGCTTTGGAGATTTTTTTTTGTCATGCTTTCTCTGTTCCTTGCCGAGGTTGTGCTAAGGGATATTTTAATAGAGTTATTGCCTCAAAAAAGTTTTTAGATGCCTTTGAGGAGGGTCGTTGATATAGTTGATTTTACAATACAGTCTTTTTGACTATCTTTTGAAGTTCACATGGCGCATCGCTTTCCTCTTCATTCCTTTTCAGCCCCTTCTTGTAGGTAAGCACTTACAGGTAGGTATGATTGTTATGGCTGCAGGTGCAAATAAAATACCTGAACAATCCAGGAGAGCTCTGAAGGATCAGTAGGAGTCTAAAAAGGTCAAATTTTGATGTGAGTGAGGATGAGGGGATTCCCTTGACTTTATGGTAAACAAGCATACTGTGCTGCTGGGTAAGCTGTCAATATCTGAGCAGTAAAGCTGCATGTAAGGTGACAGTCTTGTCATGACCTTAGAGTAATGCTGAGTTACATTCTGTAACTCAGCCAGCTCTGAGCATGGACCAGTTTGGAGAGGTTTGCTGTGAAATAAGTTTCTTGCTTTTTGTGTGTGTCTCGGTGTGTGTATATATATACACATTTATATATATATTTTTGAGTATTATATGGTGTAATGAATTTGACTTCCTCCTAAATTTTTTTTTTTTTGGGGGGAGAAAGTAAAGACCCAGATATATTTCATGTAAAACAGTTTCATGTTGTTATGGCAAAGTAAATGCATAATATATTACAAAAGCTCTATATTCAGTATGATCAACTTCTTTATGTTAAGACCTGGTTATGTTTATGGAATCTGTTTGGTATTGGCAAAAAGACCTGCAAGAAGCCAGGATTAGGATGAATCTACAGCTACATTTTCCATTTCTGAGAGACAGAAATTTGGAGTGTAAATAAAAGTGTTCTACATTTAGGCAGTCAATACAAGTAAAAAATCTGAAAAATTATAGAATTGTAATAATACATGTTAATGATATCCTCTATTAAGTGTCATAGTAGACTATCTGTAATTAGAGAAGATACGGCATTTCTTAGTAAAGATGCCCTTATGGAATATAAAAATACTCTTATGGAATAAGAGTAAGATGTCAGTGCTATCCTCTAGAAATACAACCTGAGCTACAGATTTTTGCCAGTGATACCTGGCAAAAACTGTCAGTGTCTGAGACTGAGTAAATCATGGAATAAATGCATAGTGGAAACTTTCTAGGTGTTTTTGGTTTTTTTTTTTTTCTTGGATAAAGGAGAACTGTGCCCCACAGGGGGAGAAAAGCAGAAGAGGAGGTGGTAAATAAAATGTGGAATACTTAAAATTAAAGGTCAGTCCAGAAATAATGGCATAATAAAGAAATATGTTTCTATTGTGAATGGAGAATTACTATTTTCAAGGTATTTATTCATTTTAAAGTGTGTAAAACTGACATCTAGTGGTAGCAAGAGCACTTTGTGTACAAAGGGGCTTTATAGCGAGACCAGTTTGCATAGCAGATTAACAGGTTGTAACTATATTGCATACTGAAATTGCAATTTCCTGTACTTCAGCCTAATTCAAATCCCGTTTCTTTGTGTTACAGAGCCTTTGAAATTAAATCTTGCTCCTGTTAGTAATATCTCGCTCATGTAAAGCTAGTTGGTGGTGCCCGTTCATCTTTACGAAGGCATGGACTTCTGCTAGAGAAGTGTCATCCTGATGAACAGTCTCATTAGAGAGGAAAGGGTTGGAAGGCACCTTAGGATTAAAATATTCCTATCCAAAAAGCTGAGGATAAGGGTTAAAGAGTTTCAGCAGGACCACTGAGGAAATTGTTCGGCAGCTACAGATTTTAGACCTGTTATTCATAAACAGGAGAAGTCAGGCTTCAGAGTTGTGATGCATGTCCCAGGTATGGCATTCCTTACAAGTGTAAGCTTCTCTGGGAGGGGATGCAGGACTTTATGGCCAAAACTGAGATCTCACATGAATTCAGGCAAGACGTGTGGGGTCTGAATCAATAGACCATATAGGCATGTGCTTAAATCGTTCCCACTGTAGGCAAGAGGATGTGTTCATTTGCTGGGGTCCGTGCTTAGCTGTTTTGCTGAGCCATAGTTGATATCCTCACGTACCATTCCTAATTTTATTCAAATAGCATTTTAAAAAATATTTTTCTTTTCTATTTTCTTCTACAATTTGGCTAGCTTATTCTGATTTTAGTGTCTTTGAAGAAAAAAACCCCTTGCTAAAACTCTGTGTGATACCCACCCCAATGAGGCTTTAATTTAGCTTTGCCTCCAGTACTATTATATACATAATGGATAAATTACTAATAAAGAGGGGAAAAAAGAGCAAAGTTATGCAAAAATGAAATATTAATTATTTTAAAAATAATTTTAAAATATGGCTTAGGGGTGCCATGTCTATAGTCAAAGCATGCAATTTAAAATGAAGCTAGGAAAATTTAAAAGCACCATTCAAATCTATCTTCCAGATAATAAAATGAAAGAGATCAGCAACAGAAGGCTGGGTCAAGATAGACAACTCTGAAGGAAGAAGAAAAGGGAATGTGCTTCAGTGAAAGTGTGATTAGAAGTGGGCAAAAATAATAATTTTTTAAAAAAATCATAGTTTATTTTTTCAGGGTTGGCAGTTTGTGGCAAGAATTTTCAAACTATATTGGCCGATTTTTGCTTGTAAATGTTTATTTTACAGTCTTCTCAGTGAATCATGCTATGCTGCCTCTTATCATTCCACCTCTGTTACTTTCAAAACATGGTGAATCGTCTTTGTTGAACACAAATGTTGATATTTTGCAATGAAACTAAAGTCACAGTTATAGAAGCAGGTATAAGAAACAGCGGCTGTCGTTTCAGATAGGCGAGCCTATTGCTTTAACGTGAAAGCAGAGATGAGCAGCAATCCTGTTCATTGCAGAGCTGCTCTGTAAGGACAAGATTAGTTGTTAACGGTTGTGCCAGCCAGAGCTGGGCAATGCAGTCTTATCTGTCCTGAAGCTGGTAATCCACTGCGAGTGCTTAACAGTTCCAACATACTTTTGACCTTTCAGATCTGAGTGTGGGAGCGGTTGCAATGACACGAGGCCAATTGCTATGTGCAGAGTCACTCTGGTTTTGTCCGCACTCACTCACTGGGGCTTCTCCTTACTGCTTGGACACTGATGCTTTTCCAAAGTAGTGAAAGCATAAGGATAAGTCATGCTAGTAATGCCAGAATTGGTGATATACATGATATCTCTAGGACTTCACAGCAGCCATCTCTGCATTTGGCTTATATAAGACCTCACGTAGTACAAATGAAGTTGTGTTGGTAGCCCTGTTAGTAGCAAGGGAATACATTCAGGAAATGCCTGGTGTAAATAGGACTGTTGGGGATGAATTTCTCGGTCCACTGTGGATTTGTCAGCTATCAGGAAGTGATGCTGCTATTTTGTCCACGGGCATGTTTTTAGTTAAACAAAACTGCTCATCTAATGTTGTGTTACTAAGAGCTGTATTCAACATGTTATGGGAGTTTGAGATCATGCTGGAAGGAACAGTAGAGTATTTTACATTTTTTAGGACAATCAGGATTACTTTAACACCACTCATGGAGATTTGTTTGTAGTATTGCTGCTGTATCATTTCAAGTGTAAACCAAGATTTTTATGAATGATTTAATTTGGTTTAATATGCATTGAACTACTGTATGGTTTTGCCAGAAGTCCAAGGCTGAGGAGTCTGTACTGCATACCCTGCCACATTTATTTAACTGTTGAGATGTTAGAAACTTGTTTTTTCTTCGAGAGAAAGATAATTTCCTGCAATAGCATCTCAGTGAATCCCTGTGGTTTATGTTATATTGAGGAAACTGCCTTTTGCATTAATATCTAAAGTGCACACATTTAAGGTTAACCAGTTTTGCTTTGAAAGAGCTCCAATCAAAGATTAAACTACTTGACCTTTTGTTCTCATATATGCTATGAGTGGGTTCACCGATGATTTATTTGTTTATGACCTACAGTTTCCAGCCCATTCTACACCCCAGGAGTCGCTTGCTCACACTTGGCTGTCCAAGACTTTTTTGATCCTGTCGTATTCAATCTCACATGCTGAATGAATGGTCCCCTCCCTGAAAGCTGGCTGCAGAATTAGCCTTGGTCTAAGACATTTATGTTGCTCTGCAACATAAATCTGTCTCTTTAGCGCATGCAATGGGAAAGTTCATGTTATTTTTCCTAGAACACAGGCATCCCCATTAGTCTTAGGCTGACCTGATGGAGAGACGAGAGGTTGACAAGGTTCTTTCAAAAATTATAGTCTTCCTCACTGACAGTATAATGCTCTGTGGACTGAGCTCTATATTTACACATCCTTATTGAAAGGACACTTACTGGAACACAGAAAATAAACCCACTTCCTATATCTTTATAGCAATGCACTGCTATATGCTTAAGCAAATTAAAATGGGTTGTAGTGTTTGAAAAAGGAAGCAAGACACCACATAGAGAAATAACAACTATGAACACTAGAAATTTAGCCTCGGCAAAAACCAGCAAAGCCTGCTGCTGATGTGGGCTGCAAGATTAGGAAGTCCGATTTCTTTTTTTTTTTTTTTTTTTTTTTTTTTTNTGAGAAAAGAGAATTCGGAAGAGCCAGCTGAAAGTCTTCCAGCGGAGCCATTTATCTCTAAAAAATGCTTCATCAATTAAAACATTGTTTTGCAGGACTCCTTTCACTTCATCAATGATTAAGAATGTATAAAAAATTTTGGCAAAATTGAATGAATTTATGTTGATGTTTTTAATATGAGGTAAAAGGCCCAAATGAGGCACCTCAATGCTGCTGCTTTAGTGGTTCCAAAACATTTTATTTTTACGGGAAACTTGCAAATATTCATTCTGATTCAGAACAAAAGGAAGTATTGAAGTGTCAGAAGTTCCACTTTTGGCCACATCTGAGAATTCATGGCCTGGAAAATATTTCTAGTCTGTAGTCAAGATACCAGTGATCTGAGATCTCCAAGAAACACGACATGCCGCAGAAATGCCCTCAGCATGGGGCTCTGCTGGAAGCAGAACTGGTGCTTTAAGAATTGACTTTTCCTCAGGGCTCAGCCCAAGGTGGGAGTGCACTAGGCTGTTGATCAGTTCTGGACACACTTTAATTGTGACATCTAACAGGATTTACACTGTCAGCTTCTTATATAGTCTTGCCTTTTGACAGGGCTGAACCATATCTGAGGCCAGCTGCTGCTTCCAGCTACCCGAATCCCCCTCTGATTGCAGGTGATTTGAGCCAAGTGGTGCCCCTCTGCGTCTAGCTTATTAAACCAACACTGTTGTGAAAACAAGAATCTCCCTTGGCTGTGTGGTTATGTGCAATTTCTTTCTAGTTCATCTTTTCCTACCTAAATTATCTGTTTATTCTACCTTAGTATATCCTTAAGTGAGCAGACCTCTCCACTGTGTACCAGGCTCTTGCTGAGGTGGGAGTACAGGAGCTCTTCTAGGATCCTCCCTACCTCTGACAGAGTCTCTTGCCCCTAGATAACCTAAGCAAGTTTTATTTTAATTACTTTATATCCTATTTCAGGGGGGAGGGGGGTGGTGGTGTTTGATAAAATCGCAGCTAGCACGGAGCCCTTCTGGTCCTTGCTCCCTGATGCCAGCGAGGTGCCACCAGGCAGAGCTGGGAGGACACTGTATGAGGCACCTGAATGTCCCAGCAGCTTGTGGCTGCCAAAGAGGCCAGTCCTACTTCCTCCCTTCTCCCCTGACTCCTGTCACGGAGGAATGCCTCCCATCCCTGTGCTGACTCTGGTGCTTCTCTGACCCTTTTGTGAGTTGAACCAAGGGCCTTCCCTTGAACAAGAGAAGCTTCTGGGTAGAAAGGAGTGGGGGAAGAAAATCGTTGGTGAGGAGACCCACCCCTGTCCCTGGCAGCAGCCTCTTTTGTTGTCTGGGTTTGTGTGAAATCTCTCACTGAAGCTGTGTTTTTCACAGCTGCTTTAAACCTCCTGGAGAGGTGTATTCTCTGGGCTCTGTGCTTCTTCCGCCTCCTCCATGCTGTCACCGGCAGGTGGGTGGTAAGCTGGATTAGTGGAAGTGGTCAGGCTGAAAAACAACCATACCAAAAAAAAGTGTCCATCTGGATAAAACCTTTGTGGCCGAGCTAGAGCTAGCAAAAGCATGTGTGAGTGTAATGGGAAGACGTGGCAAAGGTGGAAGGGGAAACATTGCCCCTTTAACCAGGTATGAAACTGTCCCTTTAGTTAATCTAATTTGCTTACTGAGGAAACAGAGGGAGGCAGGAGCTAAAATGGTTGTGGCAGCGGCGTATTCGGCATTTGAATATTGACTTAGTAAGAAGAGTACTGTCTTGGAACGATGGCAGAGGCTGTCTCAGCGGAAGACGGTCTGTGCACTGGATTGAAAAATAAAAGTTCTCTCTATTTTCTGGGTACTTAGAGTTCCCATCCTGCTCTCATGAGGGAGGCTGAAAATGACAGCAGGAAATAGCACAGCAGGAATCAGTTCTTAGGTCACTGATCGGTGAGACTGGCAAGGACCCTTGTTACTTGGGGAAAGTTAAGTCATAATACTACTTAAATGCTGCTATACAGGGCAAATAATTGAATAGAGACACTCTGCAGGTGTCTCAGCATGTTGGGAGCAATGGGATCATTCTTGGAGAATTCCAGAAAGTGGGGGACTGTGGGCCTTCAGCTCTCCCCTGCTGGCCAAGGGCCTGGGAACCATGCAGAAGTGCTCCCTGCTGACACAGCCGGCAGAAGGAGCTGCCTTCCGCTTTCCCGCATCTGGACAAAAACAATAATTATAACAAGAAGTGCTGGGAAACAGCTGAGCCTGAAAACGCTGTACAGAAGGGGTGTGAGAATAGTCTCACCTCTTAGAACAATTACTCTGGCAGAAGGGGCCAGCAATCTTAAAACTGCAACAGCAATCTTAAAAGCAAAACCTATATGTGAGAGCATTCTTGAAAGATTAAGGAAGATCATATGCATAATTGTAAGCACATTAAATTTCATCAAGGGAGCTAGAAGTAGCTAATCTTAATGATAAGAATAAATGCCCTTGCTGAATCAGAAACCAAATGTGACTTTGTATATTCCTGACAGCTCCAAACACTCTGATGGCTGGCTGCCTTAAGGCTGTTTGGAAATAAACCACATGATAAGCTTCTTGCACGCTTACATTGAAGTAACAATTTTATATTCCTACCCAGAAACCTGCTGAGCTACTTAACTTTGAAAGTGTCCCCTGTATAGTGAGATAGATTTCCAGTACCTTCTTTGATACTGGCTTATATGCTTGAGGTAGTGCTTTAGTTCCATTGTTTAGCTTCATTTTAATAATCACAATGGTTATAGCTATCTGGTATAGATACTCTTTAATTCATAGTTTCAAAAATGTTGTGTATATGTATCTGTAGGTGTCTTGAAAATGAGTGGTTGATTTGCTTGAATCATGTTACCTCAGCCACAGTAAGCAGCATCACTAATAGTTGGTAATCACTGAGTCCATCAGCAAGATCATTACTACTGCATATCGATGACTGAAAAAACTTTGTGAAATAATAGAGTTTAAGGTGCTGGCAGGTCGTTGCAAGTAAGAGAAGGAACACCATATACAGTTGTAGCAATTTTGGTAAGCAGCAGCATTATCAAGATTTAATACAATGAAGATCCCTTACTGTAAAGCGTACATGCTAGATCTAAGTTGTTGTAAGAACTCAGCCTTCATGACTGTTTTGTGTTGAAGAGACCAGCTGCTGATACTGCATGCAGCATGTGGCACTGGCTCAAACAGAAGAAGCATTTCTGCCACTGGAGAAAGGCATGTTTAGTTGTTTATGTCAGTAGACGTCTTCATTCAAAGCATGAACCTCATCTGTGTTGGGTCACAGCATGGTGGGTTTGGATAAGGACTTCTAAGATGGGGTGGAAGACACGTGTAGCATGGAGTGGCGACCTCTCTCTTGCTCTGTGATACTGTGCAGAGTGCTGCTTAGTGGTTTATGGCCAGGGCAGCCCTGAATCGTGAGAGCCGCCTCTTGAAGGGGCCAAAACCTCAAAGCCAAAGACTAGTACAGTATTAATCAATGCTTACCAGTGACACAAAGAGCTTCAGAAATTTTCTTGGTAAGTACTCGGCTACAGAGAGGTTAAGGATGTTTGATTTAAACATCTCCTCCCCCCATTTCGAAATTCGAAAGGCAGCCTGTAAATGTAATACTCCTTCCCTCACACCCCATCATCCCCTGCCTTTCTGGGATGCCATTAGATTTGTTAGTGTGCTTAAACGGTTTAATTAAAATCTTTTATGATCCAAAGCAATAAACAATGTCTTCTGTCAATGCAACATGTTTGATGCTAATGATGCTTCTGGATGATAGATAGGTGTGGGGACAGCTACAAAGGTAAAGAGTAACTTAATTTGAGAAGTTTGATTTGCATACCATGGGCTGAACAGATAACGCCAGTTAGAAAGAAGCAAAGGAAAAGGTGCTTTGAAAATTTATCATCTCCTTTGCTCTTATATGGAAATTTAACTGTATAATAACCCATTTGTCAAGTGATGTATATCTACCTAGTACATGTTAAACTGTTAGTTGTATTTCAGTAGGAAAAAGTTTGGAAAAAGTTTTGGATATAGTCTCTTTAGTTAGGTTAAAGAAAGTTGCCAGTGTTTGTATGCATATATATTTCTCTGCAGAATATCAGTACAGAAATGATATAATACTTGTATTTCTTCTTCTTCTGTGTTGCCACTTGGTCTTTATACACAAACATTTATTTATTTTGATTTGATGCTGGATCTGAGTACTTATTCAAGGTCCTGAGGTACCTCATTCCCTTCCCTCTCAGCACTACGAATCTTTAAAAATGTAAATATCAGTCTTTTCTCTTTGACACTTGAAGTTAGCCAGTGAAGCCAATATCTACATCTGAAGTTCTCAAAGCTTCTAAGTATTTGAACTGTATAATCCTGCTTTTAGTATGTTCTGCATTGATTTTATAGCATTAGATACTATTCAGGAATGGATATGGAACAGACTTCCTTTTGGCTGTTTCTTGAAGTGACCCGAGTTATTTGTGAACAAGGCAATTAAAAAGTGGGTTATAAAAATGATGCCAAATGTCACTGAAACTGCTGTTCTGCTATACATAAGCATACGTGATTGTCTTTTTAGAAAAAAACCTGTTTCTACCATTTTAAAAAAATGTAAATTACAGTAGTTAGCAAGTGTGGTTCTTGCAGTGAAAGAAATAGTAAGATATATGTTTAAAAAGTCTAAAAATAAATATCTTTGTTTCAAGGCTTTACAAGTCAATGACCCAACATGTTGTTGACAACTAAGATTAAACGCTTACAAGAAATTCCAAATTTCCACTGAGATACAGACACTGTTTCCTTTCCTGGCAGTTCATGAAACACTATCATTTGAATTTCAGTCCAGTACCATCTGACCGTTTTGGAGCAGTATATCTTTAAATCTGTTAGCAAGCCTCTGCAGAATTTAGAGTGGGAGGCGAAAGGAGAAGCAGCATGTTTTCTTTGATAAAAGTTGAGCTTTGAAAGCTACTGAAAGTTTTGGAATGTTAAAAGACAAACCAGCTGAGATACTTTAATGGGCAAAGAGCAAGAGAAGAGGTCAAAACTGTACACGCACATGTCCTTTCACATCCTAGTGATTTCTGAAGATTCACATGGCTTCAAAAATAAACTCATTCCAGGGATACAATACATATATTTGCAACCAGTTCTAATATTAATCTGTCATTATAATGGTATCTGAAAGCCAGTGATATTTACGCTAGCACAAAAGAGACTAGTACGTTAATTTTAGTCTGCCAGCCCCAGTTGCGTTGTGTGTGGGAATAGTTTCTTTTTAGGAAAAAGTCACTGTTGATTGACTTATTCTCTCCCTTTTTCACCCTCCAACCACTGACTAATAGTGAAATTTAACTTACAATGAGTATTTCCCTTTTTGCTTACATGCCATTTAAAATGCTTTAATCAAGGTTTTAAACCAATTTATAATGAAGAGTGACTGTCATGTACTATTGTCTACATGCAGAAGCAAACTAGAAATTGAATGAACCTTGAGCATGAGTATAAACATCATATGCTGCTCTCTAAATGATTTGATGGATTTGTGAAAGTTAAGAGGCAGTGGTGGACAATGATTGTATAAACCAGCCATCCTTGCGACTGGACACATACACTTGTAAAACAGGAAAAGAACAGAAAAAGAGAAAAACATTTGAATTTCAATATGGGTTGATTAATTAAATATCAAATGTTGACAAATTTTGCATGTGTATTAGACATTAATCCACCATTGTGTTAAAAGGTTTGTAATGAGTTCCATATCAATGTGAATCCAGTCCTTTTTTAAGTGACCACAAGCAAAATAAAATAACTTTATTGGATAAAACAAGCCAATTTTGATTACATAAGTTTCCTTCATGTTTCAGTACGTATTGTAAGTACTGTTTTTCAGCATGGCTTTCTCCATTTGCTGTTGTGACTAAAGCTACTAGCAATCATTATATCACTTCAATTACAGGATACAACTACTTGTAGCTATTTCTGGTGCAGTTAAAATGTGAAAATGTAAAAAAACCTCCATCTCCTTAATAAATTAAGATGGCCACAGAATAGATGTTGTTGCTAAATCTGTATTTTATCTTAACTTATTTTTCTCAGTATTGGAGGGGAGGGTAGAACAGGTTTTAAACTTCAGACGTGCAGACTTAGAAAACAAAATCCATTTAGAAATTTCTCCTTAGTAATTAATGAAATAAACCATAATAGTGTGCACCTCCTACATAAGCCTAAACAAAAGTATTGTAATTCTACTACAGAAAAATAAAGCATTAAGTAATGAAAGTCCATTTTCTTTTCCTTTAGTACTCTTTAACTACTGCTTTTAACGTGTGACTCTAATTACCCAGCCATGTAATATACATGCATAGTATGACCAGATGCCTTCTAAAGTACTTAAAAATATTATTCGTTTTTCCTTGTTTTCTTGCATTGCATCACCGGCTGAGTAAAAAACCCTGGCATTTCCCATTATGACTTGTTTGTAAAATGGATGCTGCTTCCCACTGTTAACTATATGTGAGAGAGTGAATCTGCAGCTCATTCAGATATGTGTGTGTGCACGCACGCATTCGTATGATGGATGTTGGGATAGTTGTTGACCTTCTGACTGATGGCCGTGCTTATGTGGAGTGTCTGTGGATCTGGGTACCATTTAGCATGACAGAAGTGGATCTATTTGTCTCTAGCTGATTAAAATTCATATCTAAGATTTCATGAATATGGGTTACTTCAAACTGAAGCTCAACAAAGACAAAGTCATATTCAAGAAATTCTTGGCCTTGGGACCATATTTTGTGTTACACTGTGGAAATCCAGCTATTGTCTGCAAATGTCAGACGATACCCGTTTTATCTCTGCTGCCCAAATGGATATTTCTCTGGTTTAGAACCAATGTGGTGGTTTGTGTTATGATGAAAAACATAGGAAAACATAAAAAAAAATCAGGATCCTATGACCTAATTGTTCGGTTCCTCAGTTTCTTATGTTCCTGAATTTATTCATGAGCACAGTCACAAAAATCCTTCAAGACCCAACAGAAAATGTAGCGCTACACTGTAAAGTTCAAGAATACTTAATTGGACAGGGAAAAGAAAAGAACGATAACACCATAAATAATGCATGGTACAGTTCTAAAAAGGACTGAAATTTTGTTGGTAGAGGACTTTCTGTTGGGAAAGTGTATATGCTATGACCGAATATAACCCCAGGCTTTGGGGATGTATACCCTCATTCTTACAGATTTTATTTGCTTTCCTTCCTATTGCCTCTTTAAAATTCAGTGCTGTGTTTGTAAAGATGCATCTCAGATACACTGTGAAACACCTGAATCAAAAGCATTCAGGTAAAAGGTTGAATTGTCGAGGTTTTTCTGTTCCAGTGAAGAGTCTCCTTCACTTACAACATGATGCTGGAACATATAGTTGTTTCTCTAATCTGTTTTTTATATACTACAGGACCCAAACAATCTAGTGCACAAATGAAGTGTTGCGTTTCCCCCTTCACAGGGTACTAGGCATTCAGGGCAAATGTCAACATTTTCCTTGCGTAGTTCTAAGCAAGTGAAATGGATTGTCAGCTGTAAACATCAAATATACATTTGTAATCTAGTGCCTGTATATTTTTTTCAACAAAAAAATTTGTACACCCTGTATAGTTATTTGTTTCTATCTTATCCTACATTCAGATGGTTAAGCACCCTGCCTACTCGTGTTATGTTGATCAGATGTTGTTTTAGTATACTGAGACTTAAAGTAAGTTTAATGGAAAATCAAGTTTTTACTCTTTCAGGGTCATACCATGACAAGTCAACCCTGGGCATTTGTAAGGTTTTAATAGTTCTCAATTTTAAACTTTTTAAGGACTATGTTGCAATGAATGCAGACAACAACACTTTTAAAAAATGTAGATTGCATTCAAGTAGCAAGGGGCAAAATAGCTACTGTTAAGTGAAAAAGCCCAGCTACACGGTAACAGGGGAGGAAATAAAAAGAAAAGCACAGAAACAAAATAAAAGCATTCTACAGCAGATCTCAAGAATATTAATTAACAATTTAAAATATCTTTCATAGGAATTTTGTGCCTATTTTTTTACTAATGCAACCTCAAATACTGCAGGTAACAGTACCTACAGGAAACCAAGTACCCTACAAGTAGAAGCTGTGCTTCTGCATTTGTCAGACTAATGTGAATTTTGGGTAGATTTTACCCTTCAGTATTCCAGAGGCCTAAAATACATGAAATGATTGAAATTCTTATTCTTCTAAGCACTGGTTTTGTGGGACCTCTGGGAATTGTAATTTCTTTCCAGCACGCCTCTTTCTGAGCGCCAGTGTGTGATGTGGTTTTCCAGCAATGCAACCCGAACTTGAAGCCAGGTTCCCTAATGCTAAAGTCTGTGCTTATGCACAGAATTGGCACTGGGAAAACTCACTAATGAAAGATCTCTGCAATAGCATTTGTATGTTCTGTTTTTTTTTTTTTTTTTTTTTNTAATGTGGGCAAATTCCAAGAGTTCTTAGATATGGAAAGACTGATAAATATTTAATAGTGTCCTCTGAGCCATTCTAGGAATGGCTGCAAGCTTTCATTGCTCTTAACAGTATGTTGGTAACTGACAGGTTGTGCAAGCCATCTGCTGATCATTTTAAATTAAAGACAATATTACACTGAAATTTAGCAGTCACTACACTGGTAGCAATCTACAGGTTTGCTGTTCCTGTTTTGTTTGCCCCCCTCCCTCCCGAGCATCATGCTTATTCTGAGCAGATGGCATCATGTAAAAGAAAACAGGATGGCTTCATTTTACTAAGGGAAACCCCCTGACACTCGGTAACTTGGTTTTTTTCTGCCTCTGTGTTTTTTGTTTCTATAAATTTGCATTGCAGACTTCATGGATTTTCATTTTAGCTGTGTTAAGCCTTTTAATGCAGCTGTAACAGCTCAGTCAGCATTAGCAAAATGTGCTCAGGTTATTGTGGGTTATATCTAGCTCTTAGGCTACAAGCACGTCTACGTGAAAAATTTACCAGCAGAACTGTCCTGGCATAATCATCCTCATGTAACACTCTTGTGGCTGTCTTGCTGGGAATAACAGTGCACTTTTTGGCTTTAGTTCATGTCACTTTACATTTAGTAGCTTTACAGTAGCAGTATCCAGACAGGATTAGAAGTTGTTTCAACAAAAGTATACTTCTTTCTCTGCTCTTTTGGGAAATTAAAGTTGCTTTAATGTACGTATTTTTTAATAATTCTTTCTAGCCATCTTTCATTTCTGCAATCAGGACTCCAATTAGTTCTGTTTTGATTCATCGGGAATAACAGTTTGAAATGTATGTACTTGGAAATTTATCTAATTTTGGCGCTAGCATCACCCACTGGCCCAAGTAGCATGTTAATGTTTGGGGCTTTTCCAGGTTCCCTCTGTTTGGAATAGAAACTTAGGCTAAAGCCAGCTATATTACTTAATGCAATCCTGTATTTACATAGAAAATTAATGAAGTCCTCCCTTCCTGAACCCAGTGGAAATAAACAACTTAAAAGTTCAGACTCTCCCTGGCCTGTTCCCAAGGAGCCCTTTCTCCCTGCTATATTGTTTGGTTCTCACACGATTTCCTCGTTTTCTGTGGAATTGTATATGTTCACCTTTCCAAACCAACAGAGCCCTAAGAGTTCTCCCTATCTTAGAAAAACTCCTCCACAACATTGATTTTTTAACCTTGTTCATGCTTTCCCATGAGAATCAATAATATTCAGCTGGTTTTAGTCTTTGCTGCAGAAAGAAGTATTTTCCTAGGAACCTTCAGAAATATCTTCCAGGGTAAGAGCACCACAGTCTCCCTCATCAAGACAGTTAAATCAGTGCGAGTGCGTTATCCTTGGGAATTCCTGGTATAATTATATTGAGGTTGCGCCTACTTTGACTTTATTGTCAACTTGTCATTTTCCTGATGGTAAGGAATGATAGAGTTTCAAGTTTAGTCTGGTCGGTGAGGTCCATACATGTGTAACAATGTCCTCACTGCTGCTCTTCTGTTACATCATTACTAGATTTCCAGTATTTCTTTTTATTCTTAAAAGAAAAGTACTACCTAAGGAAACTCTATTGTCATTATAAATTGATGTTGTAAGAGTTAATTTTCTTAGAAATTAAAATTTCCAATAACAAAAAAAGATTCCTGAGAAAGAAATTGGACCCCAAAAATGGACATAAGTTCTTTACTGTTTCCCTCATAGTATTAAAGACGTATGTGAGATGTCATATAGATGTGAGACCAGGAAAATCAAATGGGGTTATACTTTCCCTTTCTGTGGACACACCTGTTACCTTCTGATTTATTTTTGGCTTTGCTTTCACATCTCTTGTACCTGCAATTTTGATCTAACACACCCTCTCACAGAACCAGCATAGGCTCTGTTGTTGATAAAATGGCTTGTACACATAACTGCTGTGAGTGTACAGAAGAAGCAAAAGAGATTTTCTCTCCTCCTTAATTCTCTAATCTCTTTCAGTGATTTTAGGTTCATAGGAAATAATATTTACAGATGGAAGTGCTACGTGCAAATTGATTAGTGTTCCCACCAGTTAGTTGAGGTCTTCCTCATTCTTCTGGGAAAAAACCCAGCAAACCATCTTTTAACTTTTAAAAGCCCAGTGTTCCTGCAAAACCTGCATTCTTGATCTTTATTTTCTCCCACTTTGCCAGAAGGGTACCCATCTTATAAATGTGGCCTCGTCTAAATCTGTGTCTCTGGGAAATTCTCACTGATTGTTCCAGTTTAGTTCTTCAGTAAGAGAAAAGCATGAAGTATAACTTCTTCAAATGTTTCTACAAGGCACAGTTGGCTAATGCTTTCCAACTGCTCTCTGTCTTGAGGGGAATTCAGACAAACACAGACAAAACTGTCTATAATTTATTAGTTTGGTAGCTTTGCATTGTTAGAGCTGCTGCTGTCGGTATGTAATGACAAATTTGGTCCACTCTTGTATATATGTGTATATCTGTATAAGTAGTTTTAATAAGAAAAGTACATATTGGGAGAAGAGAAAACCTGCTGTCTTCTCCACTTGAGGTATTTTGCTGACTTCCTGTGGGACTTGCTCACCGAAACAGAATTACTTCATTAAATAATCTTTATGTAACTTAAAATATGCCTTTGCCTACTGTTATTTTTTTCCTGCCTTTTTTTCTTGTAAGATAAGAAGATAAACAATGAAAAAATTAAGTAGGCATTTTAGTATCAGCTTCCCACATTCACCTGCCTCTTCAAGCATCAAATAGAGTGGAGAATTAGGAATTTGTAGCCCTGTACTGGAAACAGCTAATAAGAAAACAGAAGGCCTAAATTGTGACATTTTAGGGATTCTAGAAGATTTCTGAAATGGTTAGCAGCTGGTACTTAACAATGGAAGAGTGATTATAGTTTCTGGCTAGATTTTTTTAAGTGACTAATGATATTAGGCATTAGTGTTGTGAAGTTCCAACTTGCATGCATTGTAAAAGCTCCTGATTTCCAGGAAGGAAGCAGTACAAAAGCACCCAAAATGAAGATTCTTCAAATCACCAATTGTCTCTAAAGACAATTTCCTAAAATGATCTCAGAGGGAGTGCATTTATATAACTGGGATGTTTGAATAAAGAGAAACAGGAAGAAGTTCAAAATTGGAAAGCCTGAGACTGCGTGGAGTTTTTCTGTTTTTTCGGCTCAGGGCTTGTAAAGTCAATGTTGGAAAGTATGACACAATGGCTTAAAAATTTCCACAACTTCTCTCATTCTTTTTCATGTTCCTTGAATTTGAAAGGTCTGCAAAACTTGAAGGATATTTTTAATAACATTTACAATTATCAGTAAACTTTAAGAACAAAGAATTCTGCATCAGAAAATATTCCTTTAATCCATATTTAATGTAATTATGAATAATTTGACATTTAGAATTTGATTGGACAGTTCTATGCCAGAGCTTAAAGACTGGAAAGCAGACAAACACTTCCCATCATTCGCAGCTACTGCATAAACCAAACAAATTTACGTTCAAATCATTTCTGGCAGCAGCATTTGGAATATGAATAGAAATGTTCTTCTGTCACAGAAAAAATTAGGAGCCACTCCTGCAAATGAATACCTTTGCACTGGCTCAGGATTTCTTACTACGGGATTACATTGCTAGATCATGGCATTAGACAGTTTTATTAAATTGCTTTTGAGATATTTGAAAGTACTTAGCAGGAAAATAATTCAAAACGATTGGATACAAATTCAGTTTCTAAGCTAACGTTCATGGCAATCTGGTGATAATGTTGTTTGACTTAGTCTAATATTTTCTTTTGAGTGTTTTCTTTACTAATATCAATATATTTTGAAATTAATAAATTGATAGCTAAAATCACTTGTGTTCTTATGTGCCAGATAATGATGCATAACTTCATGGTGCCCTAGATTTCAGAAATCATATCTACATTCAGTAACCTATCTTCATATTTATCTTTTGTTTTGCTTTTGAAGAATAAGGATAAATATGCAATTTTTGCTTTTACTTATGCTTTGTTGAAGATACATGAGTATCTAATGCCCTGGTACCTTACTACTTAATTGAAGATGATTGATAAGAAGCAGATGTACTAAGCTGTAAAATATCTTCCTGTTAGCCCTCATGTCTTTAAGGTCAGTCTTTGATTCTAGTTACTTTGTACGTTTATCAACATTTGCCTCCTTTCTATGGTATTTTCTTATAATATTCCTCTTTTTGAAATGACTATGTAAGTACCTGTGATTCTGCTTTTAGAAACAGTTTCCTATTTGGTTAGAAACAACAAGAAACAGAACCAAACCCCTCCCTACTTGATGGCAGACGATGTTCAGGGCGACCTGGGAAGCTGTCGCTAACTGTCCCTTTGCTGGCAGCCCCCTGCGTCGCTCTGCAAGAACTGCTAAGAGGCAAAGATTGCACTTCTCCGCTTGTTCTTACATTTTCTGGCCTCCATTTTGCATCCATCTCCCCTGAGGAGAAACTGTTTTCAGTTCTGAGAAACTTTCATTTTAAACAACTTCATTTTAACAGTGTTTTCAAAGTCTGTAAAGCACTTGCTATAGGGACAGGTGCTGAGATCGCGTGTCTTTGCACAAAAGAGTTCAAGCTCTTAAGGTGCCTGGCGCCTACCACTGTCTGGGCTCTTCATCAAGAAAGTTAGCCCAGAGCTTGTAGAGATATCTGGAAATGAAAGTGTTTCTGAAAAAATACCTTACATATCTGAGGCAGCCCAGCTGCCTCTGACAGGGAACCTCTACAGCTGAGAGGGATGGAAATGAGGAAAGCCTTCAGGACTCCAAATCAATGAGAAATATCAGCAGGAGAAACTTCCTTTCATGAACAATAGGACCTAATTGAGGAGGGAAAGGGAGGGAGGAGCCTGGCTAAAAGCCAAGCGGAAGTAAAGCACTAGGTATTGGAAGGCACCTAAGGCAAGGATGTGTAAAGGGCACAGAGGGGCTCAGCCCCTGGGAAGTGTATTGGGGAAAAGATGGGGGGTGTGTCAGGTGGTAGATAAATATGAATAGGAGAAAGGAATGTCAGAGGGATAGAAATTGTGCAGAAGGGCAATTAAATTAATGCAGTTACATGGCCTAATCATGTTTCGCAGCTGAAAATATGTGTTTTTGTAACATCACTTTTCTGTGGTGAACAATTGTTGGGTTTTGCCATGGGGATCTTGTGTGCTTGCCAAAGGCAGGACAAACAATGCCTACATCACTTCTACTCACACAAAACACTTGGGTACCCTAAAATGTTGGTATTGAGGTTTTGTGTGATTATAAAAAAAACTTTTTTTTTTTTTTTATGGCTTTCTGAGATAAGCGGTATACTATTAAACTCTGGCTATGGAATTGTGGCATTTAGCTGTCAACACCCAGCCCAAGAGGATGACTCAAAAGTACCTGCAACTTGCATCATGTTTCTCTGGACCTCACCCATATGCAAGGCTTCTATGCTTGCTTGATACCTGGGGAAAACACTGCAAGAGTTTTTTTGGCTCTTTTCCGGAGGAATGAAGTTATAAAAAAGTACTTAGCAAGGTTCTTATTTCTGTTGTATAAGTTTTTAATTTCTGTTTAATTTTCTTATTTCTGTTGTTTATGTAGTACCTAGAAAACATTTTTTTTTCCTCTGGAAACTCAAGGCATTCATGGTCCAAATTTTATTTGTAAAACTAAGTATACAGGGATGGATGTCAGATCCAATTGAACAGAACCTGATGCTGGTTAACCCTTTCCTAACAGCTACCTAAGCAGCCAAAACCAATTTTAATCTGTCCTTCCACCTATTTCCCTACCCCATGCTGCTAAAATACCACTCGCAGTACTGGGAAACACTGTCTTAGCTGAAAGTGGAGAAGTGATTTAGGTCTTGTGGGACTCTGCAGCATTCACATAGCAACAGAGAATCTCTAGGTGTGGTGTGTTCGGTTGTTGTGGTCACTAGAGAAAGCAGATGTGGTTCCTGTCCTCTCCTCTCTGCTGCTTCTGCATTGCAGGGATGGGAAGGAGCATCCAAGTGAGGCAATGCTTGCTTTTTCTCAGTAGCAGTGCTGACATAAATGGATGTCAAAGTACAGCCTCGGTGAGTTGAACCTGGCACACTCTGGCAGTGTTTTGTGTTTACAGGGAGGCACAAATCTCCCACAGGCAGACACGGGTTCCATTCTCTAAATGTTACTGAAAAAGACCCAGCTAGTGTATTGGTGAAGAAAATGAGACTGGTTTTCTCCAAGGCACTCATATTCCAGCCACGTGATTCAAAACACATATTGGAATAGCAAGAGAGAGGAGAAATACACACAAGTTGTTTAGAATCAATGTCTGACCATTTTGCTATGTTTGAGATTTTTTAGTAAATATCTATATACAAATCCAATAAGAAAGTCTACCTTTTTTCAGTTCTGAAGTTCAAGTCAAAATTCACTGGTTTTTATATCTTTTTCAATCTGTCACTGGGAATTCAGCACAGAATTTAAAAAACCACATCAAACAAGCAACCTACTCTTAGAGGGAACTGAAGAGCAGAGTACAGTGTAGCAAGTTCAGACATTAAAAAGCAAGAGAGAATATAATATGCTCTGTGCAACGCAGCTGTGGCTAAATGCTGATTTGCACATTAGGACTAGATTAGCATTATTCAGATGTGACCTGCATATTGAATAACTATACTACTATTGATAAAAAATGAAACTGCATGGTACACTTCAGATCTAACATACCACCCTTTTTTGTTATTAGATTCCACAGAAGTGTAAAGGAAGAGCTATTACTTCTAAATTTTTATAAAATGCATGTAATTTTGTTTCCTATAAGAGATAATTTTGATAGTCAGTATGTTTATAAAACAGAACATAATATTGCTATAAAAGTGATTCTCTTTTAGCCGCTCAAAGACAAGAAACATTCAAAGAAATGACCACATAAATGTTGATTACTCTATTTCTATTCTGAAACCAGTCAAAATTGATTTAAGGTGTTGTGGCCAACTTATACTTATTATGTGGCTACAGTGCCTGCATGACTCGGCTTTGAACATTTTAAACTTCAAAAAGACTTTAGTATTGATAAATCCCTCTGATTCACTTTCATATAAAATGCAATTTACATTTGACATGAAGGATGCGTTGTGCAGGAAGGCCCCCCAAGAAGTTTTGTGTTAGTTAAGCAGTGAGCTTTAGGGCAATTATTTTCTGCAGCATTTCCCATCTTCTGACAACATTCTTTCTTTGGAAAAATTGAAAAGATGAATGTCTGCACTGAAACCACACAGGAAACAGAGACACATCTGCTGTGTTGGTGGTTATATGCTGTGATAAACATGCAGCACGCTGCCTGCACGTGTTGCTTTCCAGGAAATGTACCTTCCCGCGAGGCTCACCAGTGGGCCAGCACACTGCCCACCCCACAATTTGACTCTCCAAATTTTGGTGTATCTCACTAACACAAGAAGCCTGTGGTGCATATGCTTAAGGTGTCAATGCCATGGCAGGGAACCAGAGGTTTGGGGCAGGGTGGAGGAGTTTTATGGTGAGAAGAAACACAGACCTGCATTTAACTGTCCATCTAACTTTGGGTAAACACACGGAAATGCTGCACATACGTCACGAGAGATCTACACGTGTGCGTAGTGTCGCTGTGCACACATGTGTAGGGGTAAACTTGTATTTGCTTTTTATAAACTATTAATATGTGAAGGTAAACCCGCCACTCCTATCTAATAGATGGCATCAGGCTTGCTCAAGTATTTTGTGGTTTTGTGTTGTTGGTTTTTTTTTGTCGTTCATTCCTGTCTAGTGATAGATGGCCAGCTTTTCTCTACTGACTTTTAGCTCAATGGCCAAAGGTGGTATTGAACTTCTGTTAAGACTTTGCAGAGTGTAGTGAAGTAAATCATATGTCCCTTATAACTGAATGATAAACCCAGGTGCAAAACCTAAGGTTCTTGCCAAAGGTAATAAACAGACACAATAAGAGAATGAGGATTTTGGCATTTTGGATTTCCAGACACCTCTACGCAAACCAGTAGATCCAGTTAGGGAGTCATGCTTTAAGTGGTGTAGACAGATATTCAGATTTTCTGAGTGGAAGTGTGTACCTTAGCCATCTGGTTACTCCGTCATACATTGTTAAGGTGGATCTATGAAGGGTGTGCTTTCTAAACCAGACACCTTGTACAGAGAAGGAACTTTTCATTCCAGGAATAGTATAGATTTCTTGTATACTAAGCTAGGAGCTTGGAATAAAAACGTGGGTATTGATTTGATTACTTTCAAGTTAATATACGTATTAGCTTGTACATAGGAGAACAGCATCTTGTAGTTACTCAAATATTGCTATTAATGATAGCAAAATATAGGTTCTTGAATCATCATTTTTTTGATATTGTCATAATTAATTCTGTTTCAAGCATACCTTATTACAGATTGATCACGTTGACAATGCTACTGAACAATTCAATTAAAGAACACATGAAAGCTGTAGGAAGGTTACTACCGGTGTGCGAGACCTGTCTCATTTTCTCTGCAGTGCCATAAAAAATGGATGTTGCTTATTGTATCACACATACACTGCCATGTTTTCTGCAATGCAAAATAATCTTTAAAGATGTGTTAAAGAGAATACATAGTTTGGAGAACATACTAGCAAATGCTTTCATTTTTAATCATACTCCTTTTGTATCACAGGCCATCACCAAAGATCATCTGTTGTTCCCCTTGCTTTTTTCACTTGTGTTTTGATTAGGTTACCACTAAAGTCTGAAAATATTTCTCATATCTTTTTCCAGTGCTGCTGAACGGTTTTACTTGCTGCAGGCAGAAGAAGCCAATGCAGTCATCCTTAGCTTTAACTTCACTCCCTCTCATCCAGCAATGGAGATAACAGCACCTTTAGCGATTCAATTTATAATGCATGAATGGGACAGGAATCAGTCTGTATTTGACAGCTTTATTAGCCCAACTATGCTAGCATGAATTGTTAGTAAAACCCAATTTTACTCTGCGGCCACGCAGTTTTAAAGAAAGTGAACCTGCATGCGCCTGAATAGCTGTGGTCTAATGAACCGCTTTGCAGGACTGGAGCCCTTGTTAACATAAACAGCAGATACAACTCCTGATGCATCCAGGAAACAGCCTTGTTGAGCAATGAAGTGCCAAGCAAACATAATTTCTCTGCAGTGCATAAATACATCATAACAATTATTTTACCTTAGATAGATCTTAAAGGTCTTGTACTTCAATAGTGACACAAATGGAATTAGTGGTAGAGGAATCGCCCCAGTTCAGGGTGCTATTCTGTTCCTCTCTTCTAATTAGTTGCAATCAATTAACCACACTCTTATGCAAAAAAATCTACAGAGGTCGACAAAGGAAGTTATCAGATTTTTTTTCAGGCATTGTTCCTGGTATCTGTAAACTCTTATTGTAAAATTCATGTAGAATTCTGTACTAGTAAATGTTTTGAATCATGCAACTTTTATGAAAAACTTTTACATAAACAATGGCTTTAAAATATATATTTTCTTAAAAAAAAACCCAGACCCCACTAGGTTGTACTTCATGAGACATTCCCTGCCATAGTTGTGTGCTAATGGCTGATTCTCCATATCTGTACTTTCTCTGAACGGGGAGAAGGGCTGGCTGCGATTTCTGTTGTGCAGCGGGATGCCTTGAGTCAGGGATGTAAATCAACCTGCTAAAATGGGAAATCGGAGAAACGGGTGAAGTGTGTATGAAGAAAGACAATGTCAGATTATTTCCTGGCGCTGTAAGGAATACAAGCCTCATGCTGAAATATGCCTGAATGATAGCTCTTTTGAAATATTTGCTTACCAAGAAATGAGATCCATTCATGCCCAGTTTTTCTACAACCACAGCAGATTCAGGCATTCCAAACTGAGGTACGAAAAAATAGAATTATTACAATAGTATGAAACTTGACATTTGTAAACAAAATAATTAATATTTCCATGCTCAAATACTTAGTGTTGTGGAAATCTTTGTACTATTTGACGTGGATAATTAGAAAAAGAGTATCGGACAGAATAACAGTAATGCCAAGAAACAGGTAGTTACTTCCAGATACGAGATAAGATGCAGTATTACCTCTTTCTTAGGACGAAGGATTACAGGGGATAATAGCTGATAAAATCATGGATGGAGTAGACAAGAAGAAATTATGGAGCATCAAATGTAACATTAATGGTACAAGGAGCCCAACAGAAATACACTGTGGAACTTATACTGCTATGAGTTAAAAGGAGGCTCGCATTAGAAACAGGTTAAAAGGTAGCTTGTGACAGAAGTCCATCAGTAGCCATGCAATCAACTCAGGAAATGGTTATATTACACGCTGGCTGCTGCTTGGCTACAGCAGCAGGTGTTTGGGCTTAGCGTGTCTGGCGGTTCCTATGATAGATGGGCATCGCTGGAAAGAATTCAGGTTCTTTTCTGTAACATGGTTGTGGTGGTTGTGTCTTTTAAGAAAGTTGGTGTTGATTATAAATGAAAATGAAACAGGAATGTCCAGAAGCAGTATCTCTTTATGACAAAAAATAAACAGTAGTTTGGGAAAAAAGTGGACACATTGTATTTCCTTTATGAAAAAGTAGTAAGGAACAGAGCAGGGCTGAAGATGTCCTAAAAATCTCACTGTGTGTTAGATGGTTTAGCCTGGCTTTTCAAAGAAATTACACTGTTTTGCATGGAAAGTGGGAAAAAATTTAGAAATCTTTTCTTTAAGGGTGTACCGCTCTGGAAATGAGTTTCAATATTTGTAATGTTTAGCTGTAAATTTCTGTAGCTGTGATGACCAACTCAGACACCGACAGAGAAATAGTAGTGAAAATAAATAATTCTCATAGAAATATTTCTGTGGCTTTTCTAATGTAATTATTTCTAGAATACTTAGAACTGATCATGCTTGAAAATATTCAAAGTGTATTTTATCTACATTTTTGACATGAAAATTTCACATTCAGTCATATTCATACATGTTTGGCCTATAAGCCAATATGCTTGAGTTTATAAATTATTCATTTATACTATGATTGGGAGAGTGCTGCTTGTTTGCCATACAGAATAGATCACAACTCAAAGGAGGGGGTTGCTCTCGGTTTTGGACCAATGGTTAGTTGTGGGTTGTATTAATTTACCATCAGTTGCACCAATGTTACTGGAAAGTAAAGAATCAAGGTAATGCACAGTTTCTGCTCTCACTTTTGCTTACCTATTTCTAGTTATTTGCTCTATCTCCAGTTATTGCCTGTGCGGAGCTGCTTTTGTGCTTTGCCTTATGCTATTAGTCAAGCATGTAACTTTTGTCTAAGGGAAAATTTGATCTTTTTACATGGTTAGCTTGTCAGACAAGCAGATGTCTCACTACTGGTGTTTAGTGATGACCACTGAACCTCTCATTTTCTTACAAATTTGTTAGCTTCATAGCATTAAGGTCAGTACTGCGGAGAGGGACTAGGCCTTGTGGCAAATGGAGACTAAGCAGATCAACTCTGAATGCAACATGAAATATCTGTGTTGTGCAATTATAGCACAGATGCAAGATAACAGGGAAGTACATGCACATGGCTAACAGATTTCCATTATTATCTTCACTTATTTATGAGGAAAAAAGCAAAATCAATAGGGTTAATTATTTTTTAGTAGTGAAGTTATTGATTTTATGCAAAATGCCTTTCATGAGGCTGGAAACACTTTGCAGAATGGCCGGTTAATAACTTCTGTACTTATGACACACAAAAATCTGTTTTGGAAACATCATAAAGACTGTTAAGGAAATGCTAAAATTGCGCTGTACGTATGTACATATGCCTTGTACATATATATTATGGCACCAACCTCAGTATGCCTCTTCTAGAAGACCCAGCCTCAGTCACAGCACATAAAAGCTGATGTGACTTTACTGAACTGCTGTTCAATATATTGTGTTCTGTTCAGTGCTTACTGCTCATCTGCTATCTTGTACAGCTGTACTGCACAGTACACAAACCTTCTCTGAACCTAGAATGATTTTTTTTTTGTTCTGAGCTGTTCTACAGCGCTCTTCTTCAAATTGTTCGAGTGCTTCAGAAACATTAACTGCTTTTTCTAAAAGCATCCCGTGAGATGAAAACTCTATTAGTAAGGGGAATTGAGGTGCATGAGAAATAAAACTCATACAGTATCCTGTGTTTTCGGATTCCTAACTACAGCTATTTAGACTCTGTGAGATATACATGTATATTTGCGTATTCAATATTTTGGCATTTTTACCTTCTGAGCAGAGCTGCCACCGTGGTTGCAACTCACACCTCTAACCACTTCTGCAAATCAGAGCCTGGAATTTAAAGTCAAGCACTCAGGAAATGTCATGGTTTTTTCTGGGTGACTTGCATGGCTTCAGGTAAAAATGCTGACCTGGGGCAGTGACAGAATCTGGTGTTTCAAGGCAGAATTGAATCAACATTACCATGAATTCATTCTTTTTTTTCCAGCAAGCCCTGGCCTTGTGCACCTTACAGTTTCTTTAACCGCCCGAAGTAGTGCACAAAACATACAGGTTTCTCTGCATGAGAAACAAGACAGGTAGTTTTTTGTGAATGGAAAAGGCAGTGCATGAAGAAGCAATTACAGACTATCATAATGTGTATATAAAAGGGGGCAAATTCAGGTTATAGAGCTAATCTCACTTCTGGCACTTTTAACATTGAGTGCTTGCTTCTGTACCCTTAACAGCATTATTTTAGGGTTCACGTAGGTGTATGCCCAGTCTCTGGGCGTGGGAGATCCGGCACAGCCCCCAAGCACATTGGCTGACACTGGGAAGGACGGCAGTACCTGGTGCCCAGGCTGCGGCGGCCCAGGCTGAACAGCCCTGTACATGGTGGCCACAGGCAAACGGCTGCTGCTCCCCAGTGCTTGTCTTTGGTAGGCAGAATGGCCAAGCACTTAATGCTGGTTATACTGCAGTAATTAGATCACTTAGCTGCTTTAATCCATGGTATGGGTGTAAGCATAGGCATTAACAGCTTTTCATAAAGTTGGAAGAGTCTCTCTTAACGAGTATGAAGCCAGTAGTTATGGCGTGCCTGCTGAAATTTCCCTGGAAGCCTCCAAGTTGTTGAACAATTGTTATTAATTTTCTGTCTTGTATGCTGCTGTAGAATTACAGGGTACTTTAAAATCATTATATCTTCTATTAATTAGTCTGATTTCCTTTAAGCTGAAAGGCTTTGAGCTAATTAATCCTCTGAGTAGCTGTTCACAGTAACAAGTTTGCAGTTTAGCTGATACATTATCATTATGGTATGAATTAATTCCAGGGAACAGGTTAGCTTTCTCAACGTAGGGACAATGGTCCACCTGTGATACATCTGCAAAACTGTTGTGTGGTTGTGTTTTTTTTCTAATTGTACATGCATGAGCATGCATATTTATACACAAGCAAAAATGGAAAAATAATAAAAAATCGACATACTAAACTTTGGCCTACTTTTTATGTACCTACAAATGGAACTCTTGTAGAAACACTTCATAACAGTGTACTATTTTCCATGAAAAAGGTTGTATGCTTCTTCAACTAAAAAGGATGAGAAACTGTAATGACAACAAATTCTCACTGTTAGTGTAAAGCAAATACTAGAGCTTCTACGGTTAGAAGTAGGATGAACACAAGACATAAAAATCCTATATATAAAATTATATAGAGAAACATGCATTTAAAAAAAAACCTAAAGGAAAGTAAAATGAGACTACATATCAAAATGCAGTGAATGGACTTCATTGTGTAAGTAAGTTACAGGGAGTAGTCTAAAACCTGAGTCTTAGTATTCCGTAAGTTAAAAGGAAAAATCTGATATAAAAAAAATTATTTATCATGGAGGATATATTTTATGTATCTTGGAGGAGATTATTCAAGTAGTGGAAGAATGACTGAAGACAAGCTTGGAATATTTTGTGCAATTCAGGTTATTTTACATATACTAGAAAGAACATTGCAGAACTAGGAAAGGTACAAGCAGACAGAGGAACGATTAGAAAAAAAAAATGCTCAAGTACCTTAAAATTAAACAACATCTAGCAATTACTGTGGGTATATAGAATTGAGAAGAAAAGATGAACAGGAGATTCTTATTGACAAGCTGTAAATTTTAAAGCGATATTCATAAATAAAATGTAGACCCACCTTCAGTGAAATGGTTATTTCTTCCCAGCAAGAAATAAATTGGGGCATAAAATAGCTTTTCTATTATAAGAAATATCCCTGGGAGCAAACATTTTTATATGATTTGCCATGTAGGACATCTTAGCTAGCACCTCCTACCATGAATTAAATTTCTATAAAAAACAGGAGAGAACCAAGAAACTTACTTGTAAGTTCTTGGGGGTGACAAGTGCTGACTAATCTATTTTCAGTACTTTTGAATATCTGTGCTAGATTTAGGACAAGATATCTGTTTTTCAAAAGTAAATCCGGTAAGAGTTTCTGCTAGCTGAATACAGACTGGACTGTCTAAAGTGTTATAGATATATTCAGTACCTGTCTTAGCAGATCTGCAACTTGAAAAGCTGTCCAGTTCTCAAATTCTTCTTGGGATGGTAGTTTTGTGGCCATGTTGCTATCTGGTGAGAAAGACTTGATCTATATGAGTAACACTGAACGGTTGCTTCACTGTTTTTTATTGAGCTGCTGTAGAAATCCTAGGAGGAAGTCCTTTTTGCAACTTTTTTCCTGTTTGCTCACTTAAAGTGAACGCCTATAAAGGGTGATTTAGGAAGTACCAATATTCTTCTGTGAGAGACTCTTTCCAGTATAAGGAAACTGTGAGTTATTATATCAACGTATGCAAATATCTGTCACTACTGAAATCAGTTAAACAAATTCTGCTGAAAATCAGTGTATAAAATATTTGAGTCACCAGCATCTCAGATGTTTAAATATGGAAACTATTTTTCATATCTATTACAAAAACAATTAGTGATAGCTTTCTCTTGCCTACCTTGAACTCCTTGATCCAGTTGCTTAGATCTGCCTTCAGAATGCATTTGATTTGCTTGTGGGTTTTGCCATGTTGTGCTGTGGTGTTTAGGCAGAAAAAATAGAGCTCAGTTGCCAAACTTTTACTTCTATATGGTCTCATCATATAATCTCACTCTTTATGTCAAGTCTGGGCATCATACTTTTCAGCTTAAATAAATCACTTAATTTGGTGATGTACAACCTAAAGTTCTGGGTGGGTTTTTTTTGGTTTTATTTGTTTTGTTCTCCTGTCACTATTATTACTGTTAAAGAACAAATTGTCAACAAATTCATTCCAGTGCTACGTTATGGTTTCAAAAGGTAAGGCTAACATAAAATGCTTGTACTGAGTCGACCATAAGCTCATCCAGCCCAGCACCTTCTTTTCTGACTGTAGTCAGAAATGAGCTACGTCGGAAACTGTATAGAAAGAGGGCAAACATGTAAGACTTCCATAGTATTCTCCCAGTCTCCAACCAGTTTGAACTCGGGGACTTACTGGTCTGGATATGGTTTCTACATGTGCTGGATGCATATATATCACATATGTTACACCAATGATTCCCAAATTTGGAGTCATGACTGTTATCCTTTAAAGAGGGAGATGCGCAATGGACTGGGCAGGCATAGCCAGGAATTGCTCCTGGCCTGTGGGAGGAGGAAGGCAGATATTTTCAGTGGGGCCTGGGGTTCAGATGGAGTCAAGAGGGAGCAAAGCCGAGGAGGCTCAGGATGGAGTCTTCTGCCCCTTCCCACCACCATCCCTGTCCAGCCATCTCCTCTGAGCTGCATCCCTGCCCCAGTCACAGCCCTTCTCTGCCTCTTCACCTCTAACACAGAATACACTTCCAGTTTGAGAGGAGCAGCATACACAATTCTTAAATTGGAGAAGGGGGCAGGGAGCATATTCTAAAGTGGAGCAAGGGGGAAAAGCTTGAGAGCCATTGCTTTGTAGAATGGGCAATAAAATTACAAAGATGCAGCTGCTGAAACAAACGCAGACTATTTTGCTCAGCAGTTCTGAGTCACCACAACAGGAGAAATAGGAAAGCTTCCATAAAAGGCCGGACAGCAAGGAATGTTATATTCTGCTTTCTGATTACACTGTTTTATTTCCCAGTGCAAAATGGATTTGGGGCACATGTTCAAAGATTAAAATGGATTTCAGCTAAGTTGAAATGTCTCATCTGCTGTCCGTCTTCAAATTTTCCTGTGTGTATTTTTGCTGTTAGATTGACTGACAGGTCAGTTGTTGCCAGTGAATACTCTTAACTCTTTACTATCTTGTGACTTTGCAGAACATAGAATCTGGCAAAACTCAGCTCCTGGAATTTCAGAAATGCAGAATTGAGATAGAAACCTTTGCATCTTAAACTTTGCCTCCTCTGAATAATCTTCAAGTACCTGGCTGTGCGTGCTGTAAGAAAAGTTATGCTGAATTTCATACTGTTTTGGCTGCGAGTTTTTCCAAGGGGAACAACATCTCCCTGGATGACAAAAGGGAGCGATACTCTCTTCTATTGTGTGTAGGAACAGAAGAGAGAGTTGCATGTATTACTTAAGAAATTTTCTTTGCCTAGTTTGAGTGCAGGAGTAATTGTGTCAGTTGTAGGGTCTTCATGTATGGTGGAGGTGGGAAGCAGCTGGGTGGGAGATATGTGTGAGTTACCAGTTTAATGGTTGCTTAGGGGAAACAACAAAATAACAGATGGCATCAGATGTGAAACATGAAGAAAGTGAAGCACAGCAATGATGTTATATTTCTGCAGTGCAGGCTGAGTTTTGTTGCTGAGTAGGTGTAAGCAGTTCTAGTTCAGAACATCTCAAAGGCACATTAAAAATAGTGTCTTAAGGATTTTGCAATTCAGTGCATGCTGCCAGCCGTACCTGCTCCTCTTCCTGCCATGGCCCAGTAGGCCACCAGCATTTTCAGAAATACTGGCATGCAAGGAGCTGCTCCTTGCTGCCCACTGCCCCCTGCTGTTTTGTCCCTACCAGCCTGGTAGTGTGCAGTGTGAGCTGAAGCTCTGCCCTGCCAGCTCGCCCACCCTGCTGTGCCCAGGCCTCCCTCTGCTCCCGCCTGGCTTCTCTCTGATTGCTGTCCCCAACACTAACTTTTGGCTAGTTCTGCTCTCATTGCCTGTGTTGACGCTGCCTTAATTTGTATTCTGGGTTTTCAGGAGAGTAGTCTCAAGAGGCCAATGTTTATGCTGTTCACCTCTCTCCACTGAACGAGACAGAGATCTATTGGGAAGGTCATGTTCAACTTTGTGTTCCCAAAGGGGCTGTAGCAGAGGTGGTTGAACCACAGGGACTGTAGCTTGCAAGAAATATTTTGCCATTTGTGTTTTAGTCAGATTAAAACTGATGACAACAACAAATTAAAAAACAGGGATGTGGTGGGGGTCATCTGGGATCCTGCAGCTAATCTCTCGATTCTGATATTGACGTTGGCTGGATCAATGCTATAGTTTTCTTTCCTCAGGTGTGTGCAGCAAAAAATGGAGAATATTGTCATGTACTTCTACTTGTTTTCCAGTACCCTCAAGGGGATTATTTCAAGAATTCTTGGCTAGGAGGACCCCAGATTTGGTTACCAATTCTACTTTAGTACCCTCATATTCCTAGTTACCCTATGCATTATACCACCTTTCATGGCAATCCAAGAAGATATATGCACTTGAATACATATTGGCTGTGTGGTCTGTGGTGGGGGGATCCTTGAGCAGAATATTGAAGCTTGCAGATAAAGATGGGCACAGATGCCGTTTCTTTTGAAATGGCCAGGTGCCTACACATAATTTTCAAGCAGGTCATAGAGACTTGAATGAGAACCAACACTAGCCTTGGGCAGCTCATGCTCCCTTGCTACTGGAATATTCCCTGGAGCTGGAGCCTCTTGATCGGTTTGGACACTGGCAGACTTCAAAATGGGTCTGGGTACATGTGCAGAGTGTAATCTGTTATTTTAAACTTGTATCTAACTGGAGACATCAACACTTTTCATTCGTACTGTTTACAATGTCACTCCTCAAAAAAGGGCAGAAGTCTGATTCTGTATATTAAGAAATTTCATTTGTCCGGACCCCTTAGCAAAAATGACATCTAGTACTTGAAAACTACAAAATTTCAGAGGAATCTTAGTTAACGTATGCATTTTATACACCAAGTAATTTGACCTCTAAACAGAAAGTCATTCTCATACATAACTTGAACATAAAGCAGAGTTAACATATTGTTACCATATATATTATATATTATGAATATATTATATTTGAATGAATTTTTTTTCCTTCAGTATGGAATGTGCAAGCCACATACGAGGCATGTTTTTACAGGCTACAGCTCCTAGGAGTTTCATAAAGTAAGTTTTCAGTTTGTGCTTTCATAGAAATTTTTAATAAACAGTATAAAAACTCATTCTTAGATGATACCACTAGTATTTTTTACTAAATACAACTATATATTTTCAAGAACATAGGCACTAAATGTATTCCATTATTTCAAAACTTTCAAAGTCAAGTTCTGCTTTGCAAAAACCCGTAGCAGCTGCATGCAACTTACATTACTGGATATAACCCTGGAATACTGCTCTCGGGGAAAATATACTTGAGCAAAATAGCTCAATGAAGTATTACTGTATATAAAATATGAGCCATTGTCACTGATTTTTTTTTTCTTGTGCATTTTATAAAAATGTAATGAAAGGAACATGACTTACCATATACTCATTTTCCTTCTCCCAGGCATGCATGTTGGAATTGATTCCAAACAAGTTAAAGGAGCAGTTTCTCACGTCTGTTCTTCCTCCTTAAACTGTCCCATATGTATTTTGTTGTTGTTAGTGTGATTGACAGGCTTGGCATTCATGGTGGGTGGGAGAGAAACATTCTTAAAGTAAAAAGCTGGAAGAGACTCATAGTCTGAATGAGTTCACAGAGAACATTGGAAAATGAAGGCTCACTTACAGCTATCTGCCTAGAAGTTTGATAAAACTTTGCTAATTGTTTTTTTCTTTTTTTTTTTTTTTATTTNTTTTATTTAACAGGAAATAAAAATAACAGAGTCAACAGAAATCATAGGGCCTGGCAGGGAGCGAGGGAGATCTAGGCAGGGCTTCAGCAGAGAGGCAGGATCAAATACAACTACAGCAAATTGGCTCAGTCTTGGGAATCAGTTTGGCAACCCCTTTTTCTAACTATGAGTTCTCGGGGTAGCATCAGGTTCACCACATCCTTGGGTGGCACAGCAGGAGGAAGAATTCTAATAATTCTGTTCTGTGCTGCTGGAAGGTATAAGAGAAAGTGCCCATTGATAAGGTTAATTGTTGTCTAAGCACCAGAGGGGCTGAACCTAGACCTCCTCTCTTTCCTGAGGAAGCAAACCCAGTTTCCTTATCATTTCTTCATAAGTAATGATTGTCTTGTTTAGTCTTTTTGTTCTCAGCACTCTCTTCAGTTTGACTCCACCTGAATACAGTTAAGGCCAGAACAAATTCCTATGGGACCCTACTTGAAATACCCACTGAGTTTGAAACATGATTCGTAGATATCTTCTCAATGTAAGTCAGGTGAGCATGGTACTTCCATCACATTTCTCTGATGATTTTTATGTGGGACCACATCAGAAGCCTTAGTGGTAATATGTACTTTGGGCCTCTTATCTACTAGGTAGCTATGGAAGGAAATGAGACGGATTTGATGCCGTTTGTTCCTGACAAGTCAGTTTTTACTGCAGTATTAAAGAAGCAATTTATAAGTATATTGAGGCCCAATGTTTGCTTGAGTATATTTGTGAGAACTGAAGTTGGGCTGACTGTTCTGTAGTTCCCTGTCCTCCTTCCCCCCTCATCTTACAGGACGGATGTTTGCCCTTCTTTAGCTACTGTCATTTTACCAACCTACATTATGTGCTGAATTAATATCAGTGAGAGTTCAAGGATAATGCTTTGGCTAGTTCTTTACATAATCTGTATTGAGAATATCATTATGCCATTCTTATTTAAATTTCTAATCCACCTTAAAATTGATAATAAATATTCTGATCCTGCTGTGGCTGCTATGAAAATTAAGCATCTGGTCACAATCTTTTCTGTGAAGAGTAATTAAATACTTCAGTTTTCTCTCTTATTTGTTATTTATTCTCTTTGTCCCCACTAAGGTGTGGACCTGTAATTCCCTCTGTTTTTCTCTTACTAATATTTCAGGAGCCACAGTGACTTGAATGGACTTTGGATGAACCTGTAAATGAGGGAAGTGTCACAGGTTTTTCCAATGGTGCCACAGGTAAGTACTAAGGGAAGGAGTTTCTTAAAAAGTTACTTTCTGCAGAAACATTTTTGTACTTAGGGCAGTTTGGCTTAATTGCTTTCTGGCATGTACCTATATAATTGTTTGGTTTTCAACATTTGTTTTTTGGAAGTTCTTGTTGAAATTCTAAAAATCACGCTACAAGATGGTATTCAAAATCACTTCTTTTTATACAGCAGTGCTGTATTGCTTAAAACTGACATCTGTTCTTACAATAATAAAACCATAATGCCAAATTCATAACAACTTTTGTAATGGTGTGACCTATCTCAGAACTTGATTGTAACTCAGAAAGTGGCAGACTCAACAAAATTTTCCTGGTTTTGCAGAAGTGGAGTTTAGGAGCTATAACTGGTTCCATGTGACAACATATACTCCAGCAGTGGCAACATGTAGTGTTGTTTTTTGAGTTGTAATTGCATTTTAAAATTTTTTTTCCTACTATGCCAGCCAATTATATGAGGCATGGAAATGAAGTTCAAGAGTCTTGAGTTCCCTTTGTGACTGATGTAGATTGTTTTTTATGATTTAAATAAGTCAATTAGGGAGTCTTTCAGAGGCCAAAGGGAACTCTGCCTGCCTAAATGCTTCATGGATCTTTGCAAATATCCTTATTTTCTGTCCTAGTGGTTTTTTCCATCCTTGTTTCTGTGAGAGGATTTAGTACTGTAACAGGGAGAACCATAGGGAGCCTTAATGATTTCCCAAATGTTATGAAAGCTTTCATGTTACAAAATGAGTGTGTGGGTTTTTTAGATGTCTGTTCTTCTGTTTTGGTGGTGTGGTTTGGTTTTTTTGTTTGTTTTTTTTTTCTCCAGTAAATGGTATCTTTTCAGTTTTCCCAATTGCATGTTGTGTTCATTGCGTACTCTTTGTTTCAAGTTGTAGGACAGAGCAATAATCTGTAGAACTTCTTTAAGCAGCTATCTCACAAGTCAACATAAAATTTATTGGAGGATTCTGTCATCTAGATTATGTTACTGAAAAATAAGTAACAGTTCGTGGTAAAGAACAAAAACCATCTGTTTGCAGTGCTTAATTGGAGTCTCCCTCTGTGTAGCGCTGAACAGTAACTCTAAAATGCATTTCCTTTTTGTGATCACAAAAGACCCAGCCCCAAAGAAGCCTCAAATGGAAGAGAACAAAACCCACAAAAAACAAACCCCAGACCCCCAAAACCTTGCTAAGAGTGGTTAGCACCATTGCTATACTGAGGATACTGTGATTGTATGCTGATTTGAAACCTGCCACTTCCTCTGTCTTCAGTTTGCTGTATAAATATGGCCTCTTTCTTTATTTCACTTGTTTTTCAACCCATTCCTGGGGCATGTCATTTCAGCTGAATTTTAATTATTGCCAAATGCAATTTTTTGGTTTTGGTTTTTTGTTTGCTTGTTTTGTGTCAGAAAGGCTGGACACGCAGCATAAAAACCATTGTCTTAAGGACAGTTGCTCTTTGTGTTATCACTTCTAAAATCTTTTTATATGGCTTTTGATTGTTAGTTTGATCTTCTTTTAAATTAGCAACAGGTCCAGCCATTATTCTAGAGAGACTTTCCCACACCCAACCATGCATTAAAAATATACTTATTCTCACATGTATCTGTTTGTAACCTGAATTTTGCACCTAGTTTTCTTTATCTTTTCAAAACTTCATGTTTTTAACTAGTACAATAAAATATAACAGTAATAAAACCCCAACCTGCTACAAAAGTGACATTGTTCATTAGAAATTCTCTTTGATTTTTTTGAAGGCTGGAATTGATGCCGTAGTGCTTGGTCGTGATATCCTTCACAAGTACTCAGTATTCTTTGCAGTTTAACTGAGCCACTTCTTTGATTTTTATTCGTTTGAACACCTTGGCAGAACTTGCTGTCTGTTCCTCTAGATTCACATGCTGGCTTGTATAGTTTGCACTTACATTTTACATTGTTTCTTTATAGAACCTCTCCTTCTTCAAAATTCATCTGTGTTGACTATTCTGATAAAATATAGGAAAATGTGCATGAACAGATTTCCGTCTGGCAACACTTACATGCATTAAAATCTAGTGAGTAAATTTCAAAACAGAAAAATCCTATTATTTCAGTATCTTGCCTTATCATTTAAATAAGATTCCTAGGCAGCTTAAATTTGAAAAGCTATGATTGATGCTTATTTTAAATTATTTTGTTTATGTTCTCTTGATGGATTTTGTTAGTATTATGAATTCTTAGTTAAACACTATTGATTTCTTTGAGGCTTGTACATTGATATATGTAGAAGATATTCCGCCATGCACACAACTCTAGATATGAGATAAATGGAAAAATGTTAAATTAGTACTTCAGCTCCCAGAGGACATACTAATGCATCATTGCGTGGTACAGTGAAAGATTCAACAAAAGGTTGACCCCGTAGAGGGTGAAGACTGCCATGAAGCTAGTATAAGAAGCAGAGAGGTGGGGTGTTTTGCTGCATCTGCTTCCCAGGTTCAGAGTTCTCTGTCATTGCACTCCAGCTAGTTGTAATTACAGAAAATTCCAAATGATGTTTCTAAGAAATCTGCCTCAGTATGACTTCCGAAGGAGTGCCAGATTTAAATAAAAAGAAACAAAGATGTCCATTTATTTCAAGTGTTATGGATATCACTCATTTCTTTGAGGTATAGGCATAGAGGTATGTCTCCATTCCCCACTTGCCCCACGCTTCCACTTTACTTCTTACAGCGCTTGTAACCTTTGGCACAGCCTTTGATATTTCAGTACATCCAGCTACCAAGCAGTAGTTATGTTGATTTCCACAGTGAACTAGTATTCTTGAGTTCACTGAACTGTTAGAGGCTTCAACCAGAAAAACTGGTTATAACTGCTTCAGTTATAACTGAAGTATTTGTTGTTAGGATGCATTGTTAACAGGAAACATCAAGGATGTCATGGGAAAGAGAGTTGCTTCTGTTTTGAAGAGGTATTTCCTCCTGATTAACATACAGGTTCAGAGAAGAAGGATGGCATTTCTCCCATGTTCTTCCTGAGCTGGGGAACTTAGAGAGAAGCATCTAAACAATAGTGAAGCATTAGTGTACCATTGTTACAGTATCATCAGTATTATAGTGTATACGTAGTATATAGAATATAGTGGATATATACTATCTAGTATGGTACTATAGCATGGTATTATAGCACTGTAGTATGGTATTATGATTTAGTGTTTCTGTGCTAGTGACATGCAGGTTTCATTCAAAAACATGTACCAGATGAATTCACAAAGGTCATAGCTTTAGTCCTTATATGTACTTAGAAGAATTGAGATAAAACTGGACAGGGAAAATAACTGGATGGGGGAACAGGACACTGTAAAATCTGGAACCTTTCTGTGGGACAGCAGAAGGTCTGAGGGAAACTGCAGTAAATTATCATATGAAGGAGGGAAGATCTGGGAACAAAATCTGAGATATAGAGTTGTTCGGACAAGGTATTTGTTGCTTATTGTCATAAAGAGAGCACATGGAAGGAAGGAAGCAAAGAGTGATGGTTTTGGGGAACCCAAAGAGTTCAGGGAAGCATGTTATTCACTTTGATAGACAAGAGGAACTGGGTGGAGCACCTCAGGTGGCCAGCATCCAGATGTCATTTGGACCAAAAATAAGCAGATGACCTCCCTACTTCCAGTCAACATAGCCCTGAAAATGAAGTTGGAAAAAATGAACTTCTGAGATTGTTAAATAAAGACAGAAGAAAGGAGGCATTCAAAAGGGGAAGGGGGGCTTAGAAGATGGATAGAGAAATTGAAGAGGTTGACAAAGGGAGGGGGTGTAGAAGTGGCAGGGTACAAAAAGTAAAGAAAATGAGAAAGGAGGTGATGGGGAGACAAGCTGCATAAATAAAGAATGTTTCTCAAGGTTTTTGGACTCATAAATAGAGCTTTTACATGTCTTGTGTCCTTAGCCTGCTGACATAGATAAAACTTTATGAGCAGATTTTATTTGACAGTCAACAGAGAGAGAACACGATAAAATCTCAATAAATAAGAAAGACCTTAAGAGCTGAGAGATCTGTAGGTTTGGTGGTATTTTTTTGTTCTGACTGCAGTATTTGGGGAGATCTCAAAAGGATATTTCAAGAGACATTATGTTTATGATAATAATTTTTAAATGAAAGAACTATCAAGAAAAAATGACAAAAAGTACTTTTTAATTTTTCTCATTTGAATCACAAAAACTCAATAATTTCATAACTTTTTATTCTAGCTCTTTTTTATTAGTTTTGTTTTGTTTATCATTTGGGTAATGGTAATGTCATCAAACCTCTCTATCAGCATGGTATTAAGTGAAATTAGGTCTAGGTAAAATATCTTATGATAACCAGAAAGGTATCGAAGGAACAAACACTCAGTGACAAATTCTTCCCCACACTGAATCGGGAAGAGTCTTCTATTGTTATATGCTAAATACAGTCAGAATTTAGTACAGTTATGTCCATTCTCTTTCCATTTTTCTTGTGAACTAGCTTTCGCTTTTGTCAACCTTTTTTCCATACCTTTAGCATCTCCAGTTCTATTGTCACAGAGATACTCAAGGAAAGCTGTGACTATTCTCACAGGTATTTTCTTTGCACACCCGCCAAAGTTGCTCGTTGCAGTATGAATTGATGACAGTACAGAGTTGTTTTAGTTTATTCTTCTCTCCTCTTTTTCAAAGACAGAATCCATGCTAATGATGTTAGGTTATTTCCAAGAAAATATGTGTTGCCTATTGGAAAAATGCTGGGGCTTCTAAATATAATTAGGTAGAGGGTGAATAATGATGTAGGATGTACCAAAGGGCAGTTTTGTGGTACCAGTTGGAATTAGTGGGAATAAGGGTAGTAGCTGACAGCTGCTTGTGTGTGTCTGGCATGACAAACAGTACCATTAGAGTATATCTGAAGATTTTTGCTATTTCTAGGGAATATACTAGGGAATGCTGGGCTCGATATCCATGCATATTGCAACCTAATGGAGAAAACTCCAGTAACAGCTGCTCTTGTGTGTTGTAAACATTCCTCTGATAAGCTTTTTAAGGATCGAGATATGAGGTGTTCAGTATGCATCCGTCTACTGACAGTATTATAAATATTGTATTTCTGACCTTCAGATTTTCTCTCTTGATCTCTGGTTAAATGATATATTTGCCAGCTTGACACTGCTGACATTCTGTCTGCCTGATCTAACATCGTTATACCATGATTCCTTGTGATCTCATTGTCATGGGAATGATATATCTCAAATGATGAATATACTTTGAAGACACATGGGAAATAAACACACTGGCTAAACTTCATTTACAACAATAATTTTTGTTGCAAAATGCCTTCTTCAGTGTCCAATATAACTGATTTATGTAATGTTGATGTATTTAAGAACACTGCTGTTTCATCAGATAATGTAAAGGAGGATGAGCTACTCTTCAGGTGGATACTAAGTATGTCAATTATGGGTTTAGTCAGATTTTCCCTTCGTTTTGATTTCTCATGCACTGCATTACTGGGCTTTGCAGGACAATAAACTGAACAGTAGTGGAAATAGAAGCTTCCTGTTTTCCTTTAGTGGCAAATGCTTCACTTCTCTAGAAATTTTCTCTTCTCTAGAACTGGTAAAAGTTAACTTCACTTTTAGTTTCACCATAAACCATACGAAGTGAGAAAGAGAAGAAATGAACACATAAAAATTTTGCATTCTGGTATAATTGTATTCATATGCTTGTTTTATGCTTTTCAACACACCTCAAAAGCAACCCACCTTAGAATTCCATGCCTGTTTGAAAAAGTTGATTGGATGTATGATGTGAATGAGACCTTGATAATGTTACCTACATTCCTGATAAATTGAAGTCTATTTTGATTTAAGTATTTTATGAAAAGTCAGTGGGAGTTGTTTATGCATAACCTTCATGTCCTCGTTCCTTTGTTATTAAAAAGAAATGAAATGAGAACTTAAACATAAAAAAAAAATGCCAACAATAAATGTCAGGCTGATAAAAACCTCACTACTGACCTTCAGAACAGTGAGATTTGACTATGATGTGATTATCCTCTGAGGTCAGAAGTTACAAATCAGATGAAGCAGTGATGACTTTAGTCCTCCGCAACCCACGCGTTCTGCATAACATCCTATGCCTCATTTGCCACATCTTTTCCACTGTCCAGAGCATGATCTATTATTTCTGTTTGCAATTTTGCATCTCTCCATTATTGGCAAACTACAGTAGACAATTGAATTCTCTGGTAATTCTCACCTTTTGGGCAGCTCTGCCCCAGTTCATAACCAAAGCACTTAATGTGCTTTATATGTGACTGGCACACGTGAGCACAAAAGCTATGGGAGCAACGTTGGCCCTGATATACCTGCATCAGCAAAATGAAATGGAATGGCCCATAGCTTATAACTGATTACAGATTATTTAATATCATTGTAAAATTGCTTTTTACTGTAGTTTACTGTAGTTCGTCTCTCCTCTTTCCTGTTGCCTTGGCTGGCTGACCTTAGTTTAGTTTGATTTACAGGCACAGAAATGTTTTTATCATTTAGAGTTACCACTCCATCACAGCATGTGCTGGAAGCATTCTAGTCCAGTGTCCCTATCACATCACTGAGATGATGCCATCACTGTTGCTTACCCTGACAGCCCAGCTTTCGGATTTTTGCTGACAGTTTGCAAATTGTTTACACCAGCTTCGAGAGCCGTGTTTTTGTTTCTGGTTTTCAAGAAAGCTCAATAACATGTAAGGGACAATAACTACCAAATAGTTTTGAGATTACATCTGGAAAGCCACACAATCACTTACTCGTTAAATATTTTCTTTCCTTACTGGGGATCTTCTCACTTTTTTCCCCATAAATTTATCTAGCAAGGCTTGACAAATAAATGCATGTCCAAGCGATGCTTAAATAGAGGTGTTGGAAGACTTCAGTACTGAAAACTACTTTGCATAAAGGAGTCAATAGAGGTTCTGCACTGGATGGACTGAACTCAGAAAGTTCATGATACTATAAATATTTGTTTTCGTTTTCCTTCTTATTCTCCCAACAGATGAATTGCACTCAGCTCTCTTACCTCTTGCTGTGTCTCTCACAGCACGCAAAACCCTCTGAGTCAACACTCTCTGTAAGAGCAGAACAGCAGGAGAGCAAGGCCAGGAAAAAAAATTGCAATATTTTTGTGGGGGTTTTCTTAGATTAGTCTCCTTCAGATTTCTTATCTGTATCCCAGGAAACTTGAGAGTGCACATACTTGCTTGTCAAGAGGCTCTCTGAAACAAAAGTAGACTGAAATACATCAGTCCCGAACAAGTGTGGTTATGAATCTCTGAGAGGGTGAGGAACATCCTAGGAGGCATGTGGTGGCCAAATTCAGCTGGCTTTCTGAAAGACTGGCTTCCACCCTGCTACTGATAGAAAGCTGGCTGAAAAAAAAAGACCCCTATGTTTGATGTGAGGCAATATATTAATAGGGATTGCCTTTCTGCTTCCTTTTTTTTCTGAGTTTTGGGAATTTGTCTGCCTTCAGATTGCAAACTGCATGTGGGAGTGGGGGTTGTCCCCCTCTTGAAAGATTAGAAACATCTCAAAAATAAGGTGAATCTATTGTGGAAAAGCTGCTGTGTTTGCTCACCCCATCTGAAAGACAGAGCCTTTGTATTTATGGCATTTAATCTAACACAAACATGCTTGCCTGTACTACCTACAACTACTAAGAAAATAATTTTGCCATTAGTTTCTACTATTAACTCCAGTTTTACAAACTCTTAAAAGTATTTCTGTGCAACTGCATATAGAAGAATTCTAGAGCACCATCCTGCAAAAGTACAGACTGTCCAAATCCAATCAATCTCAGAAACAGCAAAGTTGAAATGTAGCATTTCATATAAAATTTCTCAGTGATATTTGATAGCTTCATAACAGTAGAAGGATTTAGGAGAAAAGTTGGCAGGAATAACCCTCCCTGCTTCAGAAGGTAGCCACCTTCTTTAAGACTTCGTTGTAAATTTTTACTTAATAGAAGAATTTGTTTTGTGGGTATGACTGTTTGGAAACTTGGAAAGCAAAATCAAGTGAGCTTCTTGATTGGAGCTGACCCCCCACTGTTCAATTCTTGTGCATCCTTTAATGCACTTGTAGAGAATGGACCTTTAGATTCTCTCTTATACTCCCAGAGGAGATTAGAAGAGTACTGGGAAGTATTTATCAAATGGTATATGGGAATGTCAGTACTGAGGCTTAATTTTTGGTGAGGGGATTTTAGTAGGTTTTTGTTTAATTCCCCAGTGGATTGTATCTGTTGGGCTGTTCACACACTTCGAGTGCTCTAATAAATGTTCTACATGGTTTTTTTTACATTCACTCTCACAAAATATAATGCAGAAAATTGTTAATCTGATTATTTTGTTTAGAGATACAAATTGTAAATCCATGACAGATAAACCCACTCGTTTTTATAAACTGAGTATGCAAAGATAAAAGCACTATCAGAAAGGATGCCTGTTAGCAAACTGTTTTATCAAAATGACCGCAGAACTACAGTTAAAGTTCAGGGAGAAGAACTTGAATCAAATTAAGTGCTGTTTATTTCCAGAGAGGATCTTAATCCTTAATGTGCTTTGCTTAACATTACAGGATCTTCTGGGAGAAGTTGGCGCTTGCCTTTCTTTGAAGTTACCAACTGAATTCTGAAGACTGCAAGAGAGCAGAGCGCTTTGCTGGACTGACCCAGCACAAAGGTGGTGAAATCACATCACTGTTAATGAATGTTTTTCCGTATGTTTTGAGAGGATGAGTTGGAGCTAAAAGGAAGTGAAGGGGATTGATAGTCACTGTGCATAAACATGATGAGGACATAGTAGAACAGGGAATGTATAGTAGCGCAAACTGCGTCGAGTAATAAGATCTCACTGTTTATTATAGCATGTGAGACACCCTGTGTGTTTCCAGTCAGCACTAGGGCAAAAATAGGAACAGCAGAAGAATTTTTGAATGGTGAAAGGCATTTTATTTTGAACAGCTTTTAATCTAGTGCAGCTGATCTTATATAATGTCTAACTAGTAAAGCTTTCTTCTAAAAGAGTAGCACAATGAAGTTGCAAATCCACTCTGTACATTATGAAACAAGTATTTTGAAATAGACTGCTTGATTTGAAGAAAGAGTAGTGAACTCAGAGGTGCAAATTATTCTTACCAAATATGTTCTTTCATGCAGCAGAGTAAAGATGGCAGTGGCCACGTGCACATACTGGACAGTTTGTTCCACTCTTTCAGGAAAACTTATTGAATACCATTTCAATGATATTTCATTTCCCTGTGCTACATTTGTTTCTTACAAATACAATTTCAAATAATTCACTTCAGGAACAAATCTCCTATCAACAATGAACAGATGTATTTATAGTCCAGAGTAATTTCCAATAAGAGCAAGACACTAGTAAGCCGACCCTGATTTAATCAATTATTTTGCGATATAATTGTTCTATATATTTATTCTGAAATTTAATAATGGTGATCCAAAACTTTTCAAAGCAAAACAATGAACAACCATCTGCAGTTGCAGACAATCTGCAGTTGCAAATATCTGTTATTACAGATTTATTCAAAGAAACAGTTTCTAACATGAGTTGCAATGCTATAGGCATAGCTTAACTCTGGTGATATATATAGAATGCATATATGAGATGTAGCATTTAATTAAGAGAAATACAAAGCATTATAATGCCATGTTGTAACAGACCATAAGGGGGAGTACTTAACAACTACATTGAATCGTTAGAGTTCAGGAATAGAGACTGAAAGCAGGAGCTTTAATGCAAGGCAGCTGAACATAGGTAATGTTTTCAACTCTTGTTGACAATGAAAATCAGTTTCCTAAAAGAAGACTTCATCACATCTTTAGACTCAAAATAGTTAAGTTGCCCCATGTATATATAAAATCAAATTGTTAATGCCTTACTGAACCAGAACCATTATAATTGGTTTTCAAAAATGGCATGGTGTTTTTTGGTCACTTGGAAAGGAGTGTGATAGTTTCTTCATTTATTTGACTGGATGGTTAATTTATTAAGTGTAAAATTGGGAATATTTACACATACAAAATTACTGTTTCATTTTCTTTCCCATGTTTATTCCCTAAACACAGGTTCTAGCTGTGGTTTTACCACAGATGGTTAAGGCACTTCTTTTATGTTGATGTTGTTTACTAAGACACTTCTTATTGTTACTGCAGTAACTGAGATAGGAATCTAGCCCACAGTATACACTCACGCAGGAGACATTTGCAGCTGTCAGATCGTTGGCAGCTCATTGGCTTGTTTTGAGATCTGTGGATAAAAAACAGTGCAGATTAATGACAAGATATAGGATTGTATTGTTTTTGCTAACTGACACTTGGTATCAAGGGGGCTTAACATGGTAGTTGACTGTTAGTTTACCCTGGCAAATGCTATATGGAAGACAGTAGTAGAGTAATGCCATGCTTTTGAAAGAAAATGTCATACTTTGCCTTTTATTCGTGTTCTTAAATGCTATTCACACAACCTAAGCACATCATAATTACCAAAGTTAGACAGAATTCCTACCGTTCCCCTATTCGTCAGCAGTAGAAATGCAACAAATACTGTGTCAGAGCTTTGTACAGGTGTGCAACAGCCTCTCACTGTACCTTCAAAAGAAAAATATTGTGGTAACTTGAGAAGATATTTCCAAAATCTGCTCTTTATTGTGACCAGCATATGAAAGGGAGAAAAGTATTAAAGTGCTCAGTTCCACCTTCTCATTTGTCTGCCAGGGCTGATAGTCCCAATGTGCATACATCACCTTGTAAATAGAAACTATATTATTATATGCCAAATTCTGGCTTTGCTACACTGTCTGGTGAATAGGTGTTTGCTGATGATATAATTTCAGGACTTAATGTTTGTTCAGTTTGAAACGAGGTCTTAAATGAAGGCTTTATTTGAAGATGATATACAGCTGTTGATTGTAAGCCTAATGGATTTTTTCTCTGCTTTTGGATTGATTAAACAGTGATTTCTGAGTTAGAGAATTGGGAATAAGTGGTATTGAACACAGACATTCCAGGTCCGTTTTCATGCTTCAGTAAGTCAAGTTCAAAGAAGTGTGTCAACAGTATATTGGAAATGATACTTTAATCTCCACCAGACCATCTCTGAAAATGGCCGAAACCTTGAAAGAAATTTCTGTCTTGACAATGAGCCAAAGACCATTGTTGCATTTTTTAAAGGATTACTTTTTTTTTTTGCCAGTGAGTTTGGGTTTAGGGGAAACGTGGAGTGTGCTCTGAGTCAGGGGCAGTAGTTCTCACTCCTTTCTCAGGTGAACTATTCAAGTATTTGACATTCCTTCCCTTTTCCCACCAAATCCAGTGATTGTGATTTCCCGCAAAAATGTGAGAACTTAGCTGAGCTGTTCTTAGCACAGAATTGTCCTCAGGTAGGAACATCATCCCTTTGTGCTGAAGTAATTGATCCAAATCATTCACTGAACAATTCCTCTTCCATTTCAGTTTACTGTTCAAACATTTGCTGGATAAATATTACTAGATCTAACATTGGAATCTGGCTTTGAAAAAAACCAAATAAAGTCTTTTGATTGATTTATTTCCATCTTATGGCCAGAATGATTTGGCTTACAGGCTTCAATTAAAAAGTATGAGATTATTTCCAGAAGAATATACATCTAGAACAAATTCCATGAACAAAGAAATTAAACATATATGGATAGTAACAACATTTCTGTGATGCAGATAAGTGTCATGCAAGTAATCAGACTGGAATTTGATTAAGTGGCATGTTTTAAGAATGTGTGGAACATATTCAGCCATTATGCAAGATATTATGGCATAATATTCTTGCCTGGATAGTATACTAATAAGTAGTTGGATAGAAAGAAAATGTGCCCCAGATTAACATACGCCCTCAATCTCTGAATCCCTCAGGAAAAAGTTGCTGTCCTGAATCTTTGGTGATACAGGACTGCAGTCTCCAATAAAAAAGTACCAACTGACTCATGTTTTCAACTTTGAGCATTTCACCTATCCAATACAGACAAAATGTTTTCAGCATTCATAGAAGTGAAATGTGCGTACACATTTGTGCACACCAGTATGCAGGTACAAAGCGTGTTTTTTCCGCACCAGTTGCAGAGTAAAGGGCACCACTCTTCCCTAGCTCTTAGTGAGCTCTTGTTACTTATTTAGACTTCTGAAAATCTGAAATGAATCCCTTATTGAAACACAAGTGTTTTTGCCATCTGTTCAAGTTACAGTTATACTAGCTGAAACAGAAATAATCCAGAAGCTGGCCTTAAACCAGGAATGAAAATGGAAACTACTCAGTCACAGTACTCATCTTAGTCTTCTTTTTCATGAAGGCTTCAAATAGAGATTCAAAAATTCATAGGTGTTAAGGTTGCAAGTGACTAACAGTCATTATAGAGTATGACCTTTTGCATAACAGAAATTATGATGTATGTAAATAAATTATTGCTTTATATCCTATGACTGTGATTGAACCAAAGCCTATAGTTCATAAAAACACCCAGCTTTGATAGAAAGAGTTTCCAGTGTTTGGAAATTTGCCACAATCCAGCTGCACAGAAATTGATGAAGGTGAATGGATCACACCTGCCATGTATTTCTGGTGAGAACTTGAGTTTATCAAGATAGCTACATATTACACCATATTGATTTAAATACATCTAAGTCTAAGTGTATGCCATTATGGCTAGTCTTGATATGCCAAAATATGACTATTAAAAATCAAGATTACAGTTAAAGAAATGGCTACAACTTCTTTAAACAGTAGCATATATTTAAAAAAAACAAACGACAAACACCACCCACCACCAACACTGTTCTGTGCTGTTATGAAAATCTAACAAAAGCCAGAGACCCAACATCAAGGATACAGAACTGATTGGTCTGAGGTTTGTGTTGCTTATGCCCATTTAGGACTCAGCGTTTACAAAACTTAGATAAACCAGTTGATGTCGTGAGCAGAATGAGGTGAAATAAAGTGGTGGTGTCACCTCCTTAATGGCACCGCAGCTAACTAATGTTCCTCCAACAGTGCTACTGTTCTGCTAAATTCAGCAGCGTCACCTCTGAGGTGTTTGATTAAGACAGAGGCTTCTATGTTGACTTGTCTTTTACTCACAATGGAGGCATTTCTTTTCAGTGAATTCTAACTACATAATAACACCAGCTTCTGCAGAGCAGAGCAGCCGGTGCTGTGTTACCGAAAAATCTGGAAAAAAATTTCTGGGAGAGGAAAAAACTGGAAATAGACTAAATGATTTGTTTTAAGATTTGTGATTTTTTTACTTATTTAAAAATGATATTTTAAAATAAAAATAGCTCTAAATTTAAAAATAAAATAATGAATTAGGAAAACAAGTATTCTGAAATTGTTTTATGTTGCCTGGATTCACATCACATGAAGTGCATTGTTGAGCCTAAACCAAATGTGGATATTTTTGGATAATTAATACAAGGAGTTTCATTTTTGGTTGGATGAACACTTTCAGTCACAGAGAAACATTTTCATTTAATTTTGTGGAAAACATTCCGCCTTTTCCAATCAAACAAATATTTCTTTCAAAAATTTCTCAATAAATGAACAGAAAACACTTCCTTTACCTGCTTGCATTCCTACACCATGTGTGATCCTCTGCATCCGATATAAAGCACTTGCCAACATGAATGCATTAATTCACCCAAGAACTATATTTAATTTGGGGCCTAATAGAGTCACTTCAGAGGCTGAAGAAAAAGGTTGGAGTTAGATTAAATAGAGAAGAGGTGCAAAAGCTCAGCTGAGAGTTCTGCAGAGGGCAATTATTGTTTGTGTGACCACAAAACCAAGCCAGGTGGCTTCTTCTGAGTCAGGTCTGACTCCAGTCTGTCAGACGCTGTTAGCCCGAACACAGCTGTTACCTCTCCACACCTAACACACTTATACAAACAGGAAAGTTTCTTTATTTACACAGGAATTAATTAGCCGTAAACCCATTTGGCAATATGGATAAATAGTCCCAGCAATCCTGACCCCTGCTACCTTAATATTGTCTGCATGCCCAGAATTGCTAGCCCAATAGTCCTTTTAGACATAGGCCATGGAATCCTAATGAATTCAACTCTACTGAACTCTAAAGATTTAACCTGTTCATAAATGTTGAAAGATGATTCCTTTTAGCCAAAATCCAAGCATGGGTTTCAGACCCTTGCTTGCATCAGCACTCAATCAATTTTCTCATTTCTAAACTTCGTCCAAAACACAGGCAAATGAGCTCTGTTTTCCCAAAACCTAGTAATTACCCTAACCTGATTGTTGATATGGATATATTGCATCATCCATAATAAGTGGAGGCTGCTGGCCCAGACTAAATCTAGTCTGGTGGCCTCTTTGATACTGATATCTCAGTATACATCATCTGACCTTGTTGATCTGGACCCTAGCCCTTATCCCAAATTTAGGCTTTCTTATCTTAGCTACCCTAAGTCCAAGGTTACTCTTACTACCCTTGCTTGTACCCATTTTGAGCACCTCTTCTCGGTAAGTGCAAACCAAACTTAAACCCTGATACTGATTTCTGAACTTACCTTAACCCTTTTTCAGTCCCTTTTGTGTCTTTCAGCTGTAGCTGTAACCTTTATCTAAAACATCATCCTATTCTATAAACACAGAAAAGCAATATTTATTATCCAAAATATCATGGCCCAGGAGGTAAAATCATGTTAAGAGAACTAAATTTGGCCTAAGTACAATCTTAACCTTGCCTTATCAGGTCCTGCAGAAGCCATTGCCCTTGATTTCAGGTTGACACTGCTTTGGTCATTTCCCTATATTTGGAGTGGGAATAAAAGTGGTTCCTCAGTTCAAGGTTTGTGTACAGATGGGCTGTGGTTTATGTTTCAGGCACAGAGCTAAGGCAATACCTCCAAAGATTTTGGAGCCAGATACTTATATCTGGGGGTAACAGGATTGCTGCTTAATAATTTGCAACATAGGCTTTCTTAAACACGTGTGGCTTAAGATTGCTGTATTAGAGTCCTGGGACTGCACTGGAAAACTGTTATGTGTTCTCACAGCTGAAAAAGATTAAAAAGCAGTGATCTAAATGGAAGGTGAATGAGTTTGGAGCCTCTAGTCACTTGTGAAAGTAAAAAACCTGAGGAGTGCTGAGTGTGCCACTTCAATTTACGTATATGCCTATTTTGAAAGGTGAGGAATGGGGAGAATATCGACTACTTTTCAGGCATATTCAGCATGAATTAATGTGAAAAGTGATATATAACTATTCAGGTGTATCCAGTTTATTTGTAGTACCAAAGCAATCTTAACAAGGTTGAGCATTTTTAATGTTTCCATTTAAATGGATGCCTGTGAAATGTGGCTTCTCAGGAAAGAAAGCAACGGGACAGGCCTTCAGTCATTGCTGTAATGAGAAAATATTCTCAAATTGAACAAGAAAAGAAAACCTGAGCAATAACTGTTTTAATGTATTGCTAAAACCTTGCTTGCTTGCTCTGGAGATGATTGAGGAGGCTGTATAGCCTTTTCTAAAAAGTAAGTCATAAAGCAACTAGCTCTACCATCATATTAATTAAGTGCCTTCTCAGCTGATTCTTCTAACCTCAGATTGCTCAGGCTTTGCAAGAGCAAGGTTTTTCAAGTTCTCCTCAGTGGTTTACAGAGTCAGGTGCCGCAGTCAACTTCTTTTGGCTCAGAGATTTTACAGAGAGGCTGAGTTATAAGTTTTCCTGTCCAATGTACAGTATTGGGTTGTGAGTGACAAGATGGGAGCAAATTGTAACTCCATCTTTTATATCTACTACATATTTGAAGTAGTTAATTTTATGAGTATAATGCTCCATTGTTTTCTTAATTGTTTTTACTCAATGACTTTGCTAAATTACTGTGCCAAGCAATGTAAAACAGACTTGAGAACATCTTATGTCCTACGTACAGTAGGACTGAGTATGACCGAAGAAGTACTGTCAGTTATTTTTTCTTTCCCACTTAGTCCTTTAAAACAATTTTTGGCCCTCTCATTCACCCTTCTACATTGTACTGCCGTTTGTTTACACTGGTGTTTGTGCTGTAATGCGCTTGTGGGTAGTGCAGCTGTGGAGGTAGCATGAGGTGATCCTGTGGTGGTTTGCTGTGGAGCGGCAGGGAGTGCGCGCCACGGCTTCGTATCTCACCAAAAAGGTTGGTGGAGTTTGTGTTTTCTTGCCTGTTGGTTTTGACCAGTGAGTAGTGAAGAGAATATGTATAAATGGTTGCTAAAGTTCAAGAGCGTTTGCCCCGACAATTACTTCATTGAACTGTTAGAACTGTAACTTGAATACTTTGGCAAAATAATTTTATATGGAACTAAAGAGATAAGAAATTTCGTGTGTGTATATATAGTGTATATGTATATATACATAATTTACAATTAAATGCAAATATTCTAAAGATATTTTTGATACCTTTCAACTTTTATTTGACAATGTCTACCAGAGAATAGCTATTTAAGGTATTTGTTAATGGCCTGTATCATGTGGCCTTGATATATGCCTGCATCCTCGCCATCATCAAATCTTTCCTACTCAGAAACCATTCTCCTGGATAGAGCCATCACTGCAGCAAAAAGTGAAGAATATTATTTCCTCTAATATTCTCTCCCTCAAGTGTGAAATTTTTTATTCCCTCTTGGAAGCATCTGCTCTCAGAGTCCGATTTAGGTAGTCCCTTTACCCTCCCTCTATAAGTATTTATAAAGAAATATTTACATTCAGTTTCCTTTCACGATGCTGTATGCATCCAGAACAGTAAGGGCTGTTGCAAAGTCGGTCTGAACCTTTTCTGCCAGCCCTTTAAGCTGAGCATGATCACCCACAGTTGGTCCCGTCCCCCCCGCTCACTTGAGTTTTCAACACCCGTACAATGTGCAGGAAAGGATCAAGAAGACATTTCAACTCACATAACCGGTATGGCAGTGAAATAAGTAACCAGGAAGCCATTGAGTCTGCATAAAGGGAACTATACGCTACATATAATTACTTGTGACAGAGAATTTTCTTGATTTACTGATGTACGAAAATATACATGGGTTTTCCCTCTGCAGGTTGTGCCATATGACACATTTTGTACCTTATTAGATGCTTACACAGGATAATGCACTGACTGACCAAATTTTTTGTCGCTACAAAACCATAGTGTTAGCAAAATATAATTTTATCAATGTTAACTGCATGGTTCAGTGATTATGACACTTATATACGCAACTTACAATTCTTTAGTCAAATCTGTGTATATAGTTTCCATATTGTGTCCCGTTTTGCTTAAATAAGCTTTTTCTTACTTATAAGAGACATCTTGGACTGCTTTACCATACATTTAAAAGCATGACTGCATCTTACATCATTGTTTTAATCTTGTAGTTCACTACTATTGAGGTATCTTCCTCCACAGACATTTTCTTCTTGACGTGATTTTGATACGCGTTTGCTTACAGCTGTCAAAGTTGTAGTCTATTAATGTTTTTATGCCCATGGCTTCCTCATTCTTTGAAGGTTATTGTGCAATTGCCGTGCATGTTATGTTGAGATATTCAGGTGTTCTGTGCGATGAGTCTGCACATCACAGACCTGTGGGTAAGACTGTCAGAGAGAAAAAGCACTGTTTTCCTCAGTGCTTTCTATAAGTAAATCAGTGGTCTGGCCTAAGTACCAAAATCTACAGGAGATTTTCTCCAAATCCTCCTACTTGACTCATTTGCTTTGGACAGTGAAAGCTGGGTGATAGATTGATAACACTTCTAGGGTACTTGAATCAAGCTTGTAGAAGAACAGCCTAGAATAGCTGGAAATGAGCCAGCTGGGTTTTAAAAACATGTATGTAGTAATATTGTCAAAATAATTGTTCTTGGCTATATGATAACTTTGGCATCTACTGGTACCTGTCTCCATAACCATTAGGATAGACTCAGGATTTAGGCCTTTCTCTCCTCTAACTCGGCCTGCTTTCATGTCTTTGTAATTCCACATATTTCAACACAATTAAACAAAACAGAAGACAAATTTCGCTGTGTATCATGCGTGTATTCACAACATTTTGAATTCTAGTGCATTGTAAACCTCATAATGATCTGCAAACAGCAAAAGAAAACTTTGATATTGAATTGTCCTTAATAACATCATGAAGTGCAAAGTGACTAAATTAAAATGCCTTTAAATTATAAACAGCATGAATTTTTAGTAAAATTTTGAGTAAATTGTTGTAACAGAACAGCATTCACAAATAGATTTACCTACTTTATATCCTTCTTGCTGTCATGCTTCATAATATGTGATAATAATTAGTTTAGCATAGGAATAGAAAACCAGAAGGGTATAGGAAACCTTAGTGGAAGAAAGACGTTGAAGCTTTCTGACACAAAGTTCTTCAGTACAGTGTGGTCTTCTGATTTGGCACTTAACTATTGAATTACCAGCTCCATTTATAGTTATGAGGTAGTACGTTGAGTCTGACTTGTAACATAGCAGAAAATTAGCTTTCATTTCTTAAAACTGAATGCTCTTTGCAGCAATAAACACGGGGAAGAAGTAAAGCTCATAATACAAGTACTTCAATTAGGTGGAATTATACTGTCGCTTTGAATAGTGTAAAAATATGTCAAAACTTGTGATGGAATTTCCTAATAAGCAGCTGTGCATCATAAAATAATGGCATGACATTTACATGTGTGATTTAAGGAGTCAGAAAGATGTCTCTAAAGGCTGTCTTCTCAAAAATATCTAGGGACAGTGTGGTTTTCTTATAAAGATCGATCAACATATGCTGACAGCTAAGTAAGTATGCAATGCTACACTGGGACAAGGCTTGTAGGGGCTATTGCAGCTTTGATTTGACTTAGTGGTATTGAATTTTCTGCAAGATGAAACAAGGGAGCTAACTTTGAGATCACCTGGACTAGGAATTGCCAGTGGCTTTGAGAAGTAAATTTTTATGCGGTTGAAAAAAATTAGCTTTCACTGTAGTGAAAGGTAGAGCCATCAAATCCACACTGCAAATTTAAAAATGTTTAAGAATTTTGTGATGCGCTGGGCAGCTGCCAAATTATAGGTGAAGTCAGTAGGAAATGGAAAGAATGCTTTTGTGGAAACTGTGTCAAGAGTGGTGTTGGATTAAAAAAATCCAGCTGGATAAAGCAAACTCTTTCCTGCTATGAATTAATCACCCAGCTAGGTTACTTCTGCTGTAATTAGTTCTGCATTAGTGGAACTCAGAACCTCAATAAATCAAAAAGGTGAGAATTCTGCCCCATTCCACTCTGCTTTCTAGCTTCCTTCAGCTCAAATTTCTAGAATAAAAAAAGGCTTCTAATTGATTTTTCCTTCACCTGCAAAATTCATGACATGTCACTCAGATGAATATCAGTTTTGTTTTCTCTCTGGAGATAACACAAAGATATGTGCAATCCTCATCGGCAATTCTTTCAGCTTTTCTGGTGGTGGCTCTGACTTATTTCTACAGCTTATTCCAGGGGAGTGTGCAGAAAGAGCCCTGTCAGGACTCATCGTGCTGTTACCCATTACCTGTTGCTTTGGCTCAATAGCCAGAAAGTGAGATAAACTTTCTTATCTTGGTGTGATTCACATAAGCTTTTAGGAGGACAAGGGGATATACTGCATAATATTATTCATAAGTTTTACTTCCCTCTGCAACAACATTATCTATGGCACTTATGCTTATTTACTCCTCTCTTTTATATTACCTGGTCTGATTATCTCCTCAGCTTGATGATGTGGGAACTGCAAGCCAAAGCAGCTTTCCTGTACTACTGAAAATCGAGTGTATAGTTGAAAGCTTTATGAGAAACATAGTAATAGCTATGTTCCATTTTTTATTATTTTGGCTTAAGTACATCTATCTTTATTAAATGCATCATGCTTTACTATCTGTAAGTGTAGAAGGCATAAATCTCACACGGACTGCTGTTTGTATATTCTGTAATGTAAATAGATCTAGAACTGCATTTGCAGTGTTACTGCAAGATGTATCAATTCTACCATCTAGTAACTATCGTAGCAACTAATTAAAAGAAGATACATGAGCTGTTTAGCTGTTATATTAGTATCCTATTAGACGAGCGGGGGAGGAAATAAGGCTTCTTTATGAGAGAATGAAGGTGGCAGGATAAAAATTCTTCTATAACAGTCTGTTCACTTTTAGTATTATCTTTTTATATAAGAGGTTTCTGAAACGTCCACAGGAATGTTATTTGGTCATCATTGAGAGAAATAATCTTTTCAAGTGCCTAAATATACGCTATGCAACACCATTTGTGTAGCTCTTCATCTCTGAAAGGTTGTTTAGTATTCGATAATTAACGGGAATGTCTGGCAATGAGATGAATGTGAGAGTCTAAATAAATGGTACTCAATATCCAGAGACCTTTACCTTAGTAAACTGTGTTTGGAAGAGATGCATAACTGTCAAAGGACCTGCCTGACCATGTATATTGATGGGATTATGCAGATATGCCTCTGCTTGTTGCTGAGAGGTTCACGAGGCTCTCATGAGACTACAGTATAAAGAAAACCATTGATGCACCAGCACAAAAAATCAAAGAATAGTCCAATAACAATCACAACAAGGAGCAGCAGCTACCATTAGCAGAGTAACCAAAGAGAGCAGTTGTAAGCCTTGTTACTGAACAGAGAGACTGAAAGAAAAGTGAAAATAATAGTTCCCAGGGAATATAGGCATATTGATGTGGGTAGGAAGTAGCTCCTGCCAGGATTTGTCACCAATTACTTTTCCCCATGCTGTAAGGGGGAACCCTATTGCTCTATTTAATTATTCAGCACTGTGATATTGCTTGTCCCTAGTTTCCCCAGAAAGGGCTTAGAAGAACAAACCCTGATAGCTGTGTGTACAATCAGTTAAAGAAGCTGTCAGATCTTGGTATGATTTCTACATCGGCGGTTTTCAAGAGATGTTGCTAAATACATTCTTCTTATTCAGTTTTTCATCTCCAATTGGGTGTGTGGGGGAGAAAAAGATAATAAGCAGATATTCTGACCACATATATCAGAAATGTTGTACATTTGATGACAGCAACTACAAGATTTCATGTCCTCTCTAAGCCTACTTTGTCTTACCTGTCAAATACCATGATACAGCCAAGTAAGCACATTCAAAGCATACTATCAATTCATCAGTTTTTAAAAATTCTTGGTCATCTGGGTATTTTGTGGAGTTTATCATCTTTGATGTGAATAACTCAAGCATGTATACTTCAAAGTTGCCCCTTGAAAATGTTCTAGTAGTTCAAAGAACATAAACACCAAAGGGGATGAGGGAGAATTGATTTTTAAATGTATCTGAACATTTCCAGAATATGCTTATCAACATTTCCTTATCTTTAATAATAGTACATTTATTCAAATCACTGGAATCAAATGTAACAGTGTGATGTTCTATTTCTTTATTTTGTAGGCTAGCCAGATTGGTTTACCATGCTCATTTTGTAAGAGTTTATATATTAGTATATGGAAAAAAATTAGGGACTAAAGAAACAGATTCATGCAACATATGTTCAAATAAGGTTTGCTGGTGCAGGTAGCAGTGTCCAGGAATTCCAGGTACTGACCCCTTTCGCCCAACGGAATTGTAAGATGTTAAGCCAGTTGACTACTTACTGAACAATAATGATAGCTTCCCACATAATGTGGAATTAAGGCCAGAAACTCAAGGCCTTCATGAGTCCATATAGCTCCTTGGTGACAAGTGAAGCAGAAGATTGAAGTAAAACAAATAAATAAAAAGATGAAAACAAAGTTTGTACTTGTTTGTAATAGATAAAACTTCACAAAAAAAGTGCTTAAATATTTTATATTTTGGTATATGTACATTCTTCAAGTTTGTGCTTTCATTAATTATGAGTGGTACAAATATAGAAAAGTTCTATTTAATAACTTCTATTTAATAACTTTAATAACTTATAATTTAAAAATATAACTGGATTCCACAAGATTTTTACTAAACCTGAAGAAGAAGAACACCTGACATTATTTTTAGGTGTTGAGACATTGGTAGAACAGGTATCAACAGCAAAGGGAATGCTTAGCAGCCAAGGCCAGAATTTAAACAGAAGCGAAGTCATGGCAATATCTGGACACAAAAAAATATCAGATGGATTTTAAAATTTCCATGAAATTGTTCACTGGACAATGCTGAATTACCAAAAGACTTTAAAATGAAAAAGCTAAGAAAAATGAATCATTGTGAAACAATACTGTGTGAAAATGCTCTTACGGCTATGTGAAATAAAAAAAAAAACGGTATCCAAACAATCACTTCTCTAGTTTTTATTGATGGTGCTTGAGAGATGCTTTCTCTGAAGGTTAGCATGCTGCAGCTGTGTATTAAAAGCACCTTTCACCACTCTTCTCTCTTCACAGGAAAGCTATATAAAATGAGCAAGTAACATTTTATAAAATATTTACAATGCAGTTCACATGAAAGCAGGGCACTAAAAGACTACCTGACAATAATCAAGAAGATGGAGTGAAAGCATGTGCAAAATTCGGAGAAGCTGAATTGTGCTTTCCAGAAATTGTACGTTCCTGCACTTTTCCTCCTGGGGGAACCCTCTTTGAAGCCAGATCAGTACTCTGGGCTTCAGGCTGAGGTCCGTACTAGACACTACTTGAGGACTGTTTGGGGCGCTGTTGTTGGCACAGAGATCACAAGTGGTGAAAGATGTTTACTTAAATGCCCATCAACACTGGAACAGGTTGCCCGGGAAAGTTGTGGCTGCTCCATCCCTGGAAGTGTTCAAGGCCAGGTTGGATGGGGCTTTGAGCAACCTGGTCTAGTGGGACGTGTCCCTGCCCAGGGCAGGGGGGTTGGAACTAGATGGTCTTTAAGGTCCCTTCCAACCTAAACCATTCTATGATTCTATGATAACATCAGAACATGGAAATCTGTTCTAGATTTCCCTCCAGGGATGTGGACTACCCTAAGCTCCAGGAGCCTGTACCGAGATGGAAAAATTTCTGCAAGTTTCTGTGGTTTTAGGCCACTAATAATATGTGGTGGAGAGTAAGGTATATTATATGTGGCATTGTCACTCAGATAATTCCTTTGTCATGAATAAGACACATGCTTTTTCTGTGCTATATTTGCTCTCTGCCTAATGCATATTTTACTTTCTGTGTTACTATCAAAAATACTATGATGTAATGTTGTAGGAGAGTTGGTTATTCACTCATCTGGGATATGGAAATCCTGTTAATTTTAGAAGGTATGTTTAATAAAGTTGCATCATTGGCAGAGACCTTTTCATGTTATCATACTGTGTTTATTAGACAGAGAAAATCTCTTTGCATTAGATTCAAAGCCAGAAATTGATTTCCAAAGGAGCCGGGTGCCTCGGTTGCTTAGATATTTTGAAAATCCCAGTAGGCCTCTGTTTGCAGTTTTTTGGCACCTAAATACCCTCGAAAATCTGGCTCAAGAGTTATTACAGTAACACGAAGGAATAATAACTTATGTTTTTCATGCCAGAAGGATTTTACTGGCACTGAGCATCTTGATGTTACACTGGGGGAAATTATATTTACATGTTTGAGAGCACTGAATTAATTATAACATAAAATAAGACTTTGTTTAACATATGTAAAGAATCTGTTCTCAAATACATTATTCCTTGTAGGGCTTGAGATAAAGTAAAGCATTTAACCAAGCCTAGGAAGGCTGTAAACAGGGAGATGGCCAGTGTTCAATGGTTGATTAGTAGTCTGGAAAACAGACACAGAGCAACCAAAACAGATTGCTCAGCCTTAATGCCAGACCCATCACTATTAATTTTTTCTCTTCCTTGCTGCTATTCTTTTGCTTAAGCCTCCTAAAGTCTGCTTGTCCATTTTCCAATTCTTATGGAAATACCTCATATAATTTCAAAATAACCTTGAAATGATTTATTTTGACAATTTTAATGTTATGAATCAGAAAGAGGAATAGATATTTTGGCTTCTGGATCATCCTTAGGCAAGGGAAGAAATGAATGGAGTCTAGTCTATATACTGAACTATGTACATATTTTCTTCATGGCCTCAGGAAGACCCCAAAGTTGAAAGCTCTATATTAATTTTTGATGGTTAGTTTCTATTCTGATGAAAACTGTTTCTTTATATCTGTGATAATACAGTTGATTCAGCAAGAGCTGTAGGGCTGGGAAAATGTCAGTAATACTTTTATAATTATTTTTTAACTCATGGCGATAATTGCAGGAAACAGGTTTTGACTCATTTTTTGATAACTCAGGCCGTATATTCACCCATGATAAAATGATTGAAAATAAAATTGATAGATCTGACTTAGGCAGGATTTTTTCACCTTGCTTCCTCTCCTGAACGTGAGCAATAAGAATTGCAAGGTATAACATTTCTGATGCATTCTGAAGGACTGCTAAAATCCAAATTCTCTACTAAGCTAAAAATAAAAATCCAACTTGACATGGAAATGGGGATATTTACCGCTGAAAGAGATTTGTGCTGAAATAGGCGTACATGCTGTAAACCTGGTTGTTTGCACTCACTTTGCTCTGATGGAAGTTCAGGGTGGTACCTAACTGGATCCAACACAATGTCTGCAACAAATTTTATCATAGTTCTCTGATCACCAATACCCCATCCTTTAGGAAGGGATGGTACATAGCCTCCGTAATTCCCTCTGTAGATGTTTGGAGGTCACTGGGTGCTTAAAAGCAGGAAGGTAGTTACCTTTTCCCTACTGTACCTGCCACAAATAGCAGTATTTCAGGGCAAATAGTACAAAACAATGTTGGCAGTGCACACCAAAGGTACATTTGCTAATGCTTTCTCTTTGTCTTTCATTGCCTTAGTATCAAAACAGCAAAGGATTTATTTTATTATGAATTTAATTTCAAAAGCTTTTTTTTGTTTGCTTTCTTAAAGAAAACTATCCTTTTTAAATCAAATTAATCACACTGAAGTAGTAAGTGTACAGGCTATTCTACAATATACTGCCATACTGTTAGTTAGTTGTATGCTAGGACGCAGTTCTTAGCTAACAATAGGAAGAATTTTATTTATTTATTTATTTAAATAAATTGAAAATTAATGTGACCTGCAATTTGGAAAAGTGAGATTTGGAAAAGATTTGAAAGCAGAAATTGGTGGAACAGGCCATTAAACCAGCTGAAGAACTGGTTGATAGTTTGAGATAATTTTGCTATGATCAATATTATTTGGATAAAGTCTTTATAGGTAATGGCTGTTTTACGGAATGAAAGCATATTTACACCTGTCTGGAATGGTTCTGTGCAAGAAGTCCCAGGCTGGTAGAAAGCAAGTGATGTTTCTGCTTGTGTAGCACCTGTTTTTGATTTCAGAGGGGAAACAGAAGAAAATTACTTCAATGGGTGGTGACATTAAATACAGCTGCTGCCTGGCAGAAAGCATCTTATCTCCCTTTTACCCAAGTGAAAACGCTTCTACCTTGCATCATGGATAGGATCAGAGCTCCAGTTGTGTCCTCCCAGAGGAAGAGACAGAAAAGGATGCATTCTCCAAACCTTTCCTGCAGTCATGAAATAAAGTTCAATAAGTTTGTCATTTTTATTATGCAGAGGAAGATGGGGATGACCAGAAGGACGTTTTTGATGGAGCTGGCAAGAAGAAAAGGTTTCAGAGTAGAAAGTGAGCTAAGGTAGGGAAATGTTTATATGTGTAAAATAACATGTAGTTATGCTTGGAGCGTTCTGATCTGGTAAATGCAGTCATACAAGTGACTGTGGGTTTTGCCTATGTATTTGGTGGATATACTTTGTTCTTCCCACTATAAGGATGCTTCAGGATTTCAGTGGCTGTTCCTAAAGCATAGTTCATGTCTATTGTCTTCTCGGCAGAGAGCAGGCAGAACACAAACATTAGCAAAATTTCTAATTTTTAAACTCTGAAATCTGTGGTTCTAATTTATCTTAAGTCTGTGAATTTTAATGTGATTGTATTTTTCAGTGTGCTGCTTCTCACATGGAAAATGAAAAATGTAAGGTGTGCACTTGCAAATGTTTTTCATGGGATATGTTTCTATGCATTTATATAGTCTCACTGGAATCAGTGAATCATGTCTTTAGCTGATCTAAATCAGCCGTTGTTTATTTCTCCCTTGAAGTCAGGTTAAAATTAATCTAAACTTAATGGACAGTTCCTGAAATGAAAAGAAGTTAAATATACAGGAATGGAAAATGTGATGGGTTGAGGGGGGCATTTCTCTAGAACATCTCTGGTATTCTAATATTTAATCTTGCTGTGAGTAATACACTGATGTGAGCCTCAAAGTTACTAGCTTACACTTTGGTAAAATCTGGGAGACCGCTGGAGAAAAAAAAGTAGGAATAAAATACCACAGATGTGGCATTTCAAGGTGAAAATACACTCCAGCTGCAGATTTGTCTGGTGGTGTTTCAATAAGCCAACTCATTTTGAAGGAAGCCTTCCTCCAAATAGTGTTTTTCATGAGAGCGAGTTATATCATTATGCAGGTTTCCAAAAGCTTCATCATTATGTAGGTTTTTCTGAGAAGCTGGAAGAAAACCAAGTATCGATCATTTCTGTGTATCTGTATGCAGATAGTATGCAACTGGGTCCTCCCTATAAAAGCTCGTTTCCACAGACTTTTCAATCCCATTAACTTTGAAAGCCTGAGGAAGAAGTGAGGATGAAATAATTTGTAAAGCAAGATTCAAGCAGGTATTGAACAGAAGAAGGCAATTAGTGTCTGATAGAAAACTAATTGAATTCTCAGGGAAAAAAAAAAAATGGACTGGGCTGTTCTGAATCCTACATTAACAATCCATTGAGGACCAAGTAGAGGCTTTATCTGGGCTGCTTTGACGCACAAGTATTTATTGCCAATATTCCAGACTTTCTGCAAGTTGTATGCAAGGCAGGTATTATGTTTAATTTCAGCTTAGCTGCTACTGGATGAAACAGGAGTATTTAACTGTTGATTTTTGTTTTTGAAAATGCCAGAGGAAATGCTCAATTTGTTATGTTCTGTGCCAAGAAAAAAGCACAGCTGTACAGGTACCAGAGGAAACTGGTGCACAGCAGCTAAACTGCTGTTGCAAGCATAGCGATGGCAAAGTTCCCAGATCTGCAGCTTGGTGCAGATACCTTACATATGAATATTTTATATAAAGTGAAATAAACCACAGGAAGCAGAAGTTCTATATCTCTAACTGAATTTTTTTTACTCAAGTAGAGATGTGTCAGTTTAATTAAAGTAGAAGGCAGGGTTAGATAATAATAAGACCAATAGTATTTCATGGAAATTCACCTAACCTACATTTGTAATATTTTAGATTAAAATAAATTGGGATTTATTTTTTTTCAGTGGACTCTGCTCTACAAGTTGCACAATATGGAGAGGAAAAGTTGTGCCTATACCATGACACTTTTCATGTTTCTGAAGTGTAGTACATTCAATGTATTTCTTATATTTCCAAAATATAGTACTTTTAATGCATTGGAGAGTTATGTGGTAACAGTTTTCTATGCCATGACTCCAGTATTTGTCATTGTGATTTGGCAATTAAATTAAATCAGTGATTATTGGTATGAATCGGGTCACAGGGATAAGCCGAGGAGTTTTGTTGGTCTCCTAGAAAGTAGTTTGCTTTGAAAGGTTGTGCAGTCTGCATTTAACAGTTAGCACGCATCATTTTTAAAGCCCATACTAACCAGCTCTCTCTACCAGTGTTGCCCTGTCTACTTGGACAGGTTGATGGCTTAACTTCTCCTGGTGTTACAGGAGGGCTGCAAAGCAATTTGTCAGGTCTGTTTGAAATTTACTATATATGCACAAGGCTGTCACCAGCATGGGCTAGTGGGAGGTTACGGAGGCTTGCAAATGGAAGCGGCTGCCATCGGAATCACAGAATGGTAGGGGTTGGAAAGGACCTTCGGAGATCATCTAGTCCACCCCCCCGGCCAAAGCAGGTTCACCTACAGCAGGTTTCAGAGGATGGTGTCCAGGCAGGTTTTGAATATCTCCAGAGAAGGAGACTCCACAACCTCTCTGGGCAGCCTGTACCAGTGCTCTGTCACCCTCAAAGTAAAGAAGATTTTCCTCATGTTGAGATGGAATTTCCTGTGTTCCAGTGTGTGCCCATTGCCCCTTGTCCTGTTGTTGGGCACCACTGAAAAGAGTCTGGCCCATCCTCTTGACACCCGCCCTTTAGGTATTGCTAAGCATTGATGAGATCTCCTCTCAGCCTTCTCCAGGCTAAACAGACCCAGGTCTCTCAGCCTTTCCTTGTAAGAGAGGGGCTCCACTCCAATTCTAGGCTTATTTTTATAAAAACTAAGTCAAATAATGACTCTGTCTGTGCCTTTCCCCCAAGAAGTTTAGGAGTCTGTTGACTGATATCAGTTAATTTTGTCATATATTTCAGAGATACTGAGGTCCTACCAGTTTCATGAAAATGAAGAGTTTCCTCCTTTATCTGTTACTGTCCTTGTGGATGACAATACCTTCCTGGGGTGTGTGTGGAGGGGCAACACTAGGAATCACTCAAAATTTCCTGCCAAGGTAGTAGTTTTAGAAACTTGCTGAGGAACATCAGCAGGCCAGGTAGAAATTTACAGAACATCCTAAGTATGTATGTAATTTGTTTAAACATAACTTTGTCCCTGTCCGATATTTTCCTGTGGAAGGTGCAGAACTGGTTTGTTTTTTTTTTTTTTTTTTATTNTTTTAGTCATGCACTGTCAGAGGAGTCTTTCCAATGTTATTCTAGCACATCAACCCAAATTTAGTGTAGTAACCTTTGTGGTACTGTATTTTTAGGCAATGTATGCCGTATAATCTATTGACTAATAACTCAATCAGTAAATTTTGTATTCACTAAACTAAGGTATCAGTTTTATAAGAGACTGGCCTCAGTACAAGGAAGTGGTCTTTAGATGGAGTGCATAATTAATAAGATTTAAGTCACGAACATTTGACAATGCCAGATGTAAAGAGCTTAATGTACGTGCAGAAAAGTTAAATTTACAAAAAGATATTACTAGCCATAAAGATTTAAAGAATTATTGTTAACAGACTTTTTCATACTGTAAAGCTTTCAGTCATTGATCAGGAATATTGGGAAGGGGCTGTCAGGTACCATAAAGCAGCCTTTTCATTATGGTACTGCTTGTGCAAGCCAAATATTTTCAGAGTTGCAAAAAAAATGTGTAATAGGATAGTGTCTTACAGAAGGCAAATGATGCTGAAAGGAAATGCTATGCTTACAGGAGCTGTCAGGCTAAAGTCTTTCCTCAAAGCAGATTCAGTGACTGGAATAGATATATTGTGATATGAAAATGCAACTGCTTCCCACATCCTAACGTACAATATATACTACAATTTTCAGGAAGTGCATGGTAAGTAAATATGGAAATGGCAGCTCTGCATCTGTGTACGGTTGTGTTCAGGAAAAAAAGAAAACTTCTTTTTGTGTACTTCTTGACAGTGACTCTGTCACTCATATTGTGGCTGAGAACAATTCTTACCTGGAGGTGCTGGACTGGCTGAGAGGACAGGCTGTGGGCGACAGCTCCAGGTTTGAACTACTGGATATCTCCTGGTTCACGGCCTGTATGGAAGCGGGAAGACCAGTTGATTCAGAAATGAAGTATCGTCTCATGGTAAGAAACCCTTCAGTGCAAATACAGCGATTCAGTTGGGTTTTTTTTACCTAAAAACATATATACTTGATTTGTGATATAATTTTTGAACTTAAAACCTTTTTCTCCTAACGTATATATGAGTAATTCACACAGTTTTAACAAATTAAAAAGACCTTCCATGCCTTCTATATCAGTGTCTGTTAATGCTAAGTTACTATGCCATCACCTGTTACAAACTGGTAATGTATATCATTCCTGGTTAAAAAAACAAACAAACAACAAAAAAGGTGCTGTTAAATGGGAAATATCCATCAATGAAGCACTTGCTGTTGTTATGGTACTTGTGGTATTTCCACAAATACTTCAACATCGTGGTAAATGTCCCACGGAGAGCGGTGCATTTTAATGAGCTCCTGATGGAATACTTTGCCTCTTCAAAACACCACAAAAATATTACAACTTTTGCTGTTTGGAAGCGATCAGCTAACCTCTGGGTGCTTGAAGGACCTGTGAAACAGAGGCTGCTGCAGTCTGTGGATGTGCAATTACAAACTTGGCACCATCAAGTAAAACTGTGCTAAGAAAAAAAGGTTTTATTATATTGTATTATCTCTCAATGTGAGCTGTAAGTCAGAAGATATTGTGAATGGCAGGCTGATTATTTGGTGAATGGTGTTTGACCCTGAAGCAATGGATGACGACATATTTTCTTCTGGTCTATATCTGACAAAAGTATGTGCTAATTTCTGAAATTGGAGCGTGGTGTGAAGTGGTGGTGTTCAACGCCCCCAGTACAGAGGGTAGAAGATGAGGGTGTGGTAGGGATGCTCGGGCGCACTGTGAACAGCGCGATGACAGCGCATGCTGTTGGGCCATAAAATAGGCCCTGCGCTGCGGCAGGGTGAGACCATTCCCTTGTTCTACACGCTCGAGCCTCGTGATGGTGAATTTAATGTGCACTGGTGAAGAAATTAATTCATACGTCAAGAGAATCACAAGTCTGATCTAAAGCTCTCTGAAGTAAAATGAGGGATTCCTGCTGATTTCTGAGGGTCTGGATTAGGCTTTGTGTGAACTGTGACCACGCTGTAAAACAGTATCGGGGAAACCAGTAAACACTGGGACCACGGCAGGATCTGCAGTGTGTAGCTTCCTGTGATGCAGAGGATGCCTGAATATTTAACAGCCATATTGCACTGTTCTTCATCCTGATGTTTAGATTATGAAGGATGATTCATAAATACCACTCTTCCCCGAGACAAACTGTAGCTCCTGATTCATTTTTTTCAGTCATCTTTCATTGCCAGAAACTCTTTTCCAGGATTTTGCATATAAGAATTACTGTTTAATAACACTTCGGGGGAGGGGGGGAGGAGTGTATACACCAGATGGAGCTGTCGCTCTCAGACTCAGCATACTTCCATGACAGAGTATGTGTTTATATTTGCAATCCTTCCAATGAAGTATTTTTGCAGTATATTTATAATTTTTTTTTCAGTGAATCTGCTGGAGGGAGAATAAACCAAAGAAATTAATGCAAACCAGAAAAAAAATAAAAAAACTTGTAGCTACTGCATTATGTAATCTCACAGGCAAACAGGTCGTAAAAAATATAAATACTGGGAATGCAAAGAAGTTCTCTAAACAAGAAATAAATCCAAAACGTGAGCAAAATCCTCTGAACTTTGCTGAGAGTTTCACATCAGGATTAAAAGTAAACCAGATTACCCTTTATGTACATTCTTAATTTCAGCAGTGCATGAAGACCTACAGATTCAGATATCTCAGAAAATATCTTTTCATAGGTTTTTTTTTTTCTTTTCAAAGCAATGCCCTTGTCTTTCTCCAAAATGTCTCCAATGATGCTGAAGCTTGCTTTTTTTTTTTTAATCAATGAGAAGGCCACTGCAAGTTGAACTGCCTTAGTTTTCTTTTATATATAAAAGTCCTTTTGGAATACTGCTGGAGCAGAAACTTTTGAAAAAGGGAGCAGCGCTGTCAGGAGATCATTATTATACTTTGAGACTGGGTCTGCAAGTAAGAACTTCTGTTTTTATTGAAACATAAAGATTTCATGCTAAAAATGTAGAGTGCAATAAGCAAGCCAGTGTCAGACATACCCTTAACTTTAAAACTTATAGTTAAGACCAGTCTTAATTATATAGTGGCTCTAAAGTAATAAACTTTTTTGTAAAGCAAACAAGGAAGGAGGAGAAAGAATTCTAGAAGTTCAGCAAATTCAAAAATAATTTTATTGTTGCAGTGTCACCATGATTTTTTTTTTCTGCCTTGAGAAATGAGGAAGAATTGAAGTAAAGCTTAATTTTCTTTTTAAGTACTAGACATAATGTAATTTAATTGTAGTTTCAATGAAGACAAATTTGGTCCATTATGTCAGTCTTGTAAAATGTGAAATGAAAGTGAATTAAAAAACCTTGAACTCAGGCTACATTGTGAAGGCTTTGAGGTAAAAGGAATGGATTGCAGTGGGGGAATGTTTTGGGTGAAATCTCATCTACATGTAGGGTAGTGGTAGAATTCCCATTAATATCAATAGCTGTAAGATTTAATCTTTCAGATCTTACAGTAGCCTATTTGGAAAGTTGTTCTTCGTTCAGAACATTTATTTTAATGCATTACCAAAAGGAATTGTCCTTCTCCATGCAAAACAAGGGAAATAAAGTCGGAGTTACAGACCATTAGCTAAAGTATTAATTACAATTGTCACTAAAGTACATCTTTCTGTGGTTGTGAATGATCTGAGAGAAGCTCTGATGTTAGTGATTTATAGAGTATAAAATGTTGGGTGACCAGATCTTAGATGGTCTGAATGCTTATTGATTCATTCGGTAACAGTTGACTTTTATAGTTAATAACCATCATTTAATTTAATAGACCATGGAAGTGTGGTAGCCAAACACCTGCTTTACAGGGAAATCAAAATATTTTTCTGGCAAAGGAATGCCTTTGTCCAGAGACACCTTTCCCACCACAAGCAGCTGGGTATTCTGGACAATAGCAGGTCATGGACATTAATAGGTATGCAAGGGCATCCCCACATGCTGGAAAGTAGTGCTTTCCTGGATAATGGAAAAGAGGCGGCAGAGGGGAAGCTGTCAGAGGGGTAGAAAGAAAGGAAGAGAGCCATAAGTGGGTTGGCATCCTCGGCAGCCTTAGGAACTGTGCTATGACTGTGTCTCTCTCTTCTGCCTTTTCCTCAGTCAGAACCCAAAAGGTGTTAGTTATTTTTTTTAGAAAGAAGAAGAGATTTATTTCCTTGAACAAAGAATTTCCCTCCATGTTAGGAAAAGGAAGTACTGCATCTTTTGATCCCTTGCCATATCATGTAACAGGCAACTCGTATTTAACATTTTCCGGAGTGTCTCACTCTGTTGCCTCGTGAAAGAGAGAGAGAGGCTCTAACTAATGGAAGAAATCCTTCATACTGACAGTCAGGGTTTCCCAGAAAATAAAATGAAACTTATAAACTGGCTGCCTTCTCTTCATAAAATGCTGGATATCAGCAGAACTTATTATTTGATCAATGCTGTCTGGACTTTACAAAGCTGCTGGCGGTTGAATAATGTGGCCTGACACAGTCTCTAGTATCTGCACACCTTATTCACTGCTGCTCCATTTTCTCTCTCTCTTTGTTGTTTCCCTATGCCATTATACTTCTTTGTTTGTGTATTAAAAAAAATAGTTTGACAGAGCAAAGTAGTCCCTTACAAGACTAATTCTGCAACTAAGTCTCCCTGCTGTACAAACTCATGCTAGTGGTACAGGCTGATTTTCCTGCTTATGCCATGTGGAGCAGCGGTGACATTCACTCTTGCTGCAGCCTGGATGTGGGGTACAAACTCTGACTAGCTCTGGCAATTAAGTAGCCTACACATTTGGATATTTTTCGGGGGTTGCCGCTGTGCAGTGTACCATAATTTCATTTTAATGTAGTGGAGTCATCTGCAAAAAAAAAAAAAAAGNTTTTTAATGTAGTGGAGTCATCTGCAAAAAAAAAAAAAAAGAATTTCAATGCTTACACTTTTCTCATATCTGTAGTTGTTCCTTTCCAGTACTACAAATTATTTTGAGGTAGTGTGAGTTTCCAGGATTGCTTGTTCTACATGAAACTTTAGGTTTGTCCCATAATCTGTACAAATGATTTTGTCCCATCTGGTCTTCCCACCAAAAAGCAATATCAATCCTGTTCTTATGTTTTGCTGATGATAGGAGATCATCTCTGTAGTTCTCATGCAGGCATCATAATATTCCCTAAAAATCAGACTATGGTAATTACTGTTTGCTAGATGTTTTTGCTGTTGAAGTTTCTTCTGTTGTTGTATATAATCAAGTCCTGTTAATTAAAGGCATAACTATTACTGATTAAGAAAAATGCTGAAATATCTTCACTAAGGCAGGGGCAGGATGTTTATGTGCCAGTCTATCACCCCCTTAAACACATAGAGTTTCTGCATTAATTTTGCCGTCATCCACAATGCCAGGTAATGCTACACGTAGGGCTCTTGTTCTTTGTGTGTCTATGTCCTAATGAAGATAATAGCTTATTATATATTCTATTCAGTAACATTCTGTTTGTTCACAGTCTTTGCAGCTGGCACTATCATTTCAAGCAGTATATTAGCTGTAATCAATCATAGTTTATATGATTTAAAATCAATTTTAAAGTATAATTCATGAATGTGTGCGAAAGCGGATGAGTTGTGCTGTTGATCCTGGCTGAAACCCCTTTTGGTTATTCCCAAGAGTGGTCTTACACATAAAATAGCTTCCTTCCTTTCAGTGTATACTATGAAAACTGCCATATAATTCACTGCTCCTTCAGCTGTGTAAGCAAATGCCTTTTTTGTGTGTGTGTGAATACTGTTATTTAACTACTCTGTATCAAATACAAAGGCAATTTAGCATGAAATTATATGTGGGGTGTGTGTGTATGAAGGCACATACACATATTTATAGGCTTGCCTGGCACAGATGCTAGCTTTATGTCTGCATATCTTTGGATACAGGGGAGAAAGGGCTCATCATTCCATTGTTGGGGTAAAAATTTCCTCCGTGTATCTGTGATATTTCTTTTTGTTGTTGTTGAACCATTTCCCTGTGGCTTTTGAATAGTGCAATGCATTTTTGACAGATCTGCCAAATGTTTTCAGACAAAATGACAAATAGCAAAAAAATACACAGAAATGCTGAGAACACTTTGGGTGTTCCCAAAGTATTTCAGATTTGGGCACTTTTAATGAAAGCAAAGGAATTAAAGGACTGAGCATAAAAAGCAGCAGAAAAGCTGGTGCTAGATTGTCTCTTTCCAGTTGCTCACTGGTCAGGACACTGGCATGTTGAGGACTCATGCCCAGGACCCTTTTGCCAATGGGACACAACTCTGTATCCCGCCTTTCAGGAGAATTCCCTTCCCACCCTGCTGGGGTGGGTTGCCCACAGACTTTTTTGTTTGATTTTTGGTCGATTTTGCATGGAGCAAAATTAAGTGAAAAGTGAAGGACCATGTAGGTAACATGGTGCTTGGGAAACTCCCATTTAAGATTTGGCACCTGGCTCCTTTTCCTTGCTCCAATGTACACCTAAAAATGACATCTGAATTGGATCCGCATGTGTTGAAGGGGCTGAGTGAGAAACCACATCACAAGGTGAACACTGCCGGTTGGAAGAAAGGATGAAGATGACTCTTCTATGGCTGTTTGTAAATGTTTCCTTTGCTTTATAATGACCTCGAAATAGACCATTTAGCTTAATTCATTAAATCAAAACCAAAAAAGTTTTCTTTCATTTTACCTGGAAGAGGGTGGAAAAGTCATACAAACATTTTTCCTCCACCACTGAATTTAGCTACAGATCAAAAAAGTCAGTTGTTTGAGCATCTCTATTTTTTTTTCTCCTTGGTCTAACATCCCTGATCTTATATTGAATCATCTAGTGTTTTCTGGGAAAACTCTCTATTCTTTCAAGCTTATCCGCTCTTAAAGCTTTGTAGTTTTTCAATCTTACTGCAATAATAAGAGTAGTAGTAGAGACTTGCCATGTGGAGAGACTTTTTTTTTTTTTAAATGACAGTGCCATTGAATACTCCCTGCAAGAAGTTACTGCAGAAATGAAAAAAAAACAAAAACCAACCCAATAATTGCCAGATAAACTGTTATTGTAGGTGCAGCCAATGTGAAATTAAATGTTTTTCCTAGGAAGATGCATTATTATCCTCTCACCTTCTTTTTAAAGGTACATATTTTGGGCTCATGAAATGTATTTTTGTTATTTTAAGCTATTTGACAGGTATGTCACCAACCCTTCTCCCTTTTTCTTTTCTTGTTAGGAACAAGATCAGTCTCCTCCTTTGAATACCCCTGAATCAGAAGTCCCATCATTTATCGCAAGCAAAGTGTCTCAGTATTCATGCCAAAGGAAGACAACTTTGAATAACTACAACAAGAAATTCACGGTAATGCTTATTCGATCCATGAAATAAAAACTAGCATGAGTAAAATAATTAATACAGTACTTGCATCAATATTTTCTATGGCAAATTCACAAGTTAAACAGGCAGCATGATGATAACAATTTTAAAAAGTTATAAATCTGTCATACTTAAATTAAAATTGACTGCAAGCTTAATTGCATTCTTTAAGTATTGCTGAAAGCTTAACACAGTGGATCTTTAAATACACTAATAGCTTGTAAACACATGAATTTTTAAAACAAGTGATAGAATAATATTCTGAAAATGTCTTTTAGCCTTTCACCACAGTCTTTTCTGACAAGTTGGAAGTAATGACAAACAAAAGTGTGGTTTAGGTCAGTCCAAGATACTTCACAATTGCTCTGCTGCTTTCTCTTTTGCCTAGGTGTTTGGTTCTTCAAAGTGTGATTGTACGCTTCAGATTTTCACAATTGCTTAGTTATGTAAACAGATTGCACGATCAATGTAATTACTTTAACATGATGAAAAACACCTTAAATTGTCTAGTTAAATAAAAAACTTAGAGACTGTCATATATCCTATTTAAGGCTCGTAACATTACACAGTTCAGTGTGTATGAAGAGCCTGAGTCACCTGGTCTAAATTCCTCTTAAGTTATTGTGCCTAATGGCTGGCTTTAGATCCTCGGTGACAACTAGAGTCTCTGTGTCAAATGTTTCCTATTGACTAATGTAGTATGGTCTGAATAAATCTGGCATAGTTACATTCATACATTTCCACTATAAGATGAAACACCTCATCTTTCTAAAGTTTTATTATTTAGAATTTTTTATGCTTTTACTTTGTGTGTGTGCCTGTAAACACACTCAAATCTTTCAAGTAAATATTATTTGTAAGATCCAAATAAAAAGAATAACAACATATACCAGTAATTTGAGAATAAAAAACATTTACAAGGTAAATACTAAGACCTCTGGGAATTCAGAACTATAGATAAACCTAAGAGCAGCTCCAAAATGTCTTGATCTGGGAATGCACAGTTAAAAATTAAACAACTTAAATTTTGCCTTGTAGTGATGCTTTGAAATAATCAGCAATTATACCAATTATATAATACTGTTTATGGTACTCAAGTAGTTTAAACTGTTTTCTTCTTTTAAAAAAAAAAAATCCCTTTTTGAGCAACCTGATGGGAGTTGAGTTTTGACCCTGCTTTAAGCCTGAGGTTGGACTAGAGACCTCCAGACGTCCCTTCCGACCCCAATGATTCCAACATTCCCAAAACTGCTTCTTTTGAAATGACAACTGTGCCCCAACTCCTGCTAGAAAAACAAGGCTGTGAACGTTACCATTTAACCTCTTGAAAGCAGTCATCCTTTTTCACTGTTTACAAATATCAAATACACACTGCTGTAGGGGAAGATGTCAGAGGAAATATAGTATGACCCAAAGAATCTGTAAAGTACCGGCCTTCTTGGAGAAATAGGACTTGCATGCTGTAGCTCTACGCTTCCTGAAAACAGTGGAATATGGGAGTCTGGCTCTTTGAGTTTTCTGCAGTAGGACATTTTGTCAGTAATTCTGAAGGTAAAAAGTCAAAAGTAATTGTGAAGCATAATGGCAAAGTACAATGGTTACTTCTAGAAGGCACAAAGTTGTTGCTGATTTTTAATGATTGTGAATGTTTTGAGCACAAAAACGTCTAGAATGAGGTAGTTCCCTTTTTAATGATACCTTTTAAAAATATTTTCAATTTTTGAAACATCTAGTATCTCTATTTGTAAATTCATACAGTATTTTTCCATTTTCAAAGACTGAGTGCTATAACTCTAGTGAATATATAGTTTGTCTTCTAGCAGTTGAGTTACCTGAATTTAGTCCAAGACTCAGTTCAACTGAAAACTATGATAGCAGCAACATATTTATTGAGGGTTTTCTGTTACACCTGTGCCTCACAGAGAGGCAGCCCCTAAATTACTTCCAGGTTTATCGTTGCAGCAGTCTTAATGTCAGAGTACAACTTGTATTTGATAAATGAATTTAGCTGAACACATGGGAAGCAGGGCAGTTCGATGACTGAAGCACTGAGACTCCCTTCTGTTGTTCTATATGTCCAACATTTCTGAGTCTGGGTAGAAATGAGGTTTTGTAGTGACAAAGGCGGCAGTCTTTCATCCTCATACTTTGTGAGCAACAGTTCTGAGTTCACACTGTATTTTATTTCTGGAGGTGGTACTGGACAAGTTGATGATGCGTATGAGTCTGTCTAGCATCTGCATCTTGACAGATGTAATGTAACTCCTTAGGGCTGTTGCTCTTTTTCCTCACAACTGAAGCTTGCAAGGTCAGCTGAAGACTTGGGTGTTTATGGACTGCAAGAGCTGGCCCATTCCCTGGAGGCCTGCCAGTTAGTCTGCCTCATGTCACAGGAGCCTGATTTTCAGTTTCGCTCTTGTTTTGTCAGTCTGGTATTAAACCTGTAATTCCCGTTCTCAAATAGGAGTGTTCCAACAGATTTTTCAGTGCGAGCACATAGCAAATGCACTGAAGCATTGGTATAATTCACTTGTGCGTGCTGTGGGCAGCCAACCATTAAATGACAGATTTTCCCTGGCTCAATGCCATACATCCTGAAAATTAGGTCCAAACCATCTTGAATTATGTGTTGATGATAGTATTTTGTTATAAAAACTTTATTCTGTGAACCTGGGTTGTTCCTTTTTCTTACAGATTTTCTGTTTTGTTTGGTTAGCTTGAAAATGATGGTTTTTGATCTTGCCTATAACAGGGGCACACAGCTATTATTAGCTTATGCGTTCTTGGATGAACTCATGGATTCTTCCTTTTACTGGGCTTTGCCTTGATACCTCGTATTAAATTCTTTTTTCAAATGACTAGTAGTTATGTTTGAGAAAGAATAGTAGTTATGTTTGACATCTTTTAGTCTTTTCAGAAGAGCAGGAAAACAGTCACTAACAGGCAGTGATGTGCCTACAACGAAGCTTTGAATGTGCTGATTTCTTGGAAGAGATACTTGTGGAGACTTGGTTTCTGGAGAAATTGGTAATTAGTGATCAGTTTTAATCTTGAGTCCTGTTCTGTGTATATTTTACCCTGAAAGACCATTCATTAAAAGCAAACGCCAGAGAGACTTGATGAGAGCTCATGAGGACAATGTGGTGGTTTAACACACTAGGTGCAATTTTTGTGTTCAACTGTTCAGTGTTTCCTTTCTATTGCAATAGACAGAAAATAACTTACAGGAAGGTGCAACAAACCAGTTTTACATCCTGTAAGAAGCTATAGAAGTGTTGGCAAAGACTGCAGATGTGGAGGTTTCATGACTCTCTTCAGTATAGGGCAAATCCTACCCAAATTATTTTTTGAATAAGCCGTTGGGTAGTAGCAAGGCCTGTTGTGTGACGAATAGACTAAGTAGGTCAACCTGCATGCCAAGGAGGAGACAGTGGAATTGTGTGGCAGTTCATGGGGGAGAAATGCAACCGCTTCGGACTTGTGGGGCCTCATGCGGTCTTTGTGTCACTGTGCGTCACGTACTCTGGCCTCATGGTAACAGGGGTTGGGAACCACTGCCACAGGCTCTACTGATTTGGATGACTCAGGAATGCACCTGAATGCATAGCCCTGACTCCACAGGTGAACTGTAGTTGTTCAGATGGGTAAAGATGCAAAACAAAAAACAGAGGCTGTACCTTAGTGTGTTTCCTTTATGTTTGTCTTAAACATTAATGTTGTTATGGAATATAATATTACAGTATTGTTCTCTGGCTCATTTGTAAATAGCTAGCCATCCTCCCCCTCTCCCACTGAAAATATACACTTGGGGGCTGCATTGTGTTTTCATGTGGTAAAATAAATGGAGTCATTCTGCTGTGCCCGAGAGGGGTTGTTGGATTTGAATATTAATACCAGACTGCAATGAAATTCAGAAAGACATTCTTCTGTGAGGAAAATACAATTTAATTCTTACAGAAGAAACTAATTAAGTCAGAGGCAAATGGTTCTGTGATTCTGAGGCTTATTGCTAATGCTACTGAATGTTACTCTGCTTTGGCTGTTACTCATGGTAATGAGAATGTGGATGTTTAGCATGGGAAAGATGCCTGGTTTCCTTTCCACTCTGTTAGAGGAAGAAAAAATAATTCCTTTTTTTAATTTCTCTTCTTTTTTACCTATAGAAACATGTATTAGCTATGCCAGTGGCTCAAACATTTGTTATTATTCCATTTTCAAAGCAGACCTCAGGGGAACCTCAACTTTAATTTTATAATGAACTGGGGAGCTCTGTAGTTAGAAAACCACTAACTGAATGCATACCCTTAATAACGTACTGTCTTACTGACATAGCTTACTTCAGTAAAAATTCTCCAGACAGTACATCAAAATTGCAAATTTTTAAATGTATGTGAAGTGTATACCTATTCAAAATTAACTGGTGGTTTAGTCTAAGGAGGAAATATCATTTCTCATTTTTAAGGTAAGTGGGAGGGTTCTCCCTGAAATACAGACAGAATATGAATACACCTGCACTTTTTGGCAACTCAAATTTGTATCTATACATGAAGTCTATGCTGCTTTCTTTGACCATATTAATATGTTTAATATACATTTAGCATTTTATGTTTCCTATTACACCGCGTGTTTTTATCTAGGGCAGTGTTATGTGATTGATGGTCTAACTGCATCTTTGTGCTCTGTCAGCAAACCTTTCTCACAATTGTCTTGTTTTCTTTCACATTATGTGGAAAAATATGGCAACTTCGCAGGAGTACTACTCTTTTCTGTTGTAAGAAATGTGAGAAACCTGCTATTATTGGTTAATATGAGGAGCAGCTGGAGATAACAGATATTTATTTCTAATACCAGTGTGAATACAAGGACCCTGAGATTGTGCACATTATGCTATTACTGTTATTCTCATTCGCTCAGCTCCTTTGTTTCTGCAGCTGATGTAAGATAATGTGATAAAATCTTTGGACCTGGGCAAGCAATTGGGCTTTTCAGTTCAGATTCCAAAAATAAAATAACAAAAAAAAAAATCAGATTGAACAAAAATGGATCATTTTATTTATTTGGAAATCACTATAGTCAACACTATGGGTTGGCTCAAATTGCTTAATTCTCCTTGAAATAAGCACCTGAAAGTATTTATTTTCTCTCTCTGTGTATCCAAAAGGTATGACCTATGTGTCTTCCTGTTGACACATAAAATTAGGATTTACACTGGGGAAAGTGCAAACAAAATTATTTGAATGGGTGGTTTGTTCTAAATCCCTTTAAAATCACTTTGGTCAGTTTTGCACAGACACCAAACACTGACAAGAGCAATGTGATGAGAACTAGGACCCACCCTTTGGATTTACGACTTACTAAATAAACTTCAAGTAGAAAACAGGGATTGAGAGGAAAAGCAATTTAACTCAAATTGCTGTTCTGAGTATAATAGTCCTTCAACCAGGTATCATGTAGGATTTTTTTTGTATGTTTGTTTAGCACACTATGCTATTTAGCTCTTCGGTGGATTAAATTCACCTGTACAATGGTATGTTATTATTTTTTTTATTTGTGCTGCAGTAGCATTTGCAGGCTCAAGTAAGATAGAGGCCTTTTTTATAAGAGATGCTATAGAAACACATTGTAAAAGACAATTCAAGCCCTGGAGAGTTCACAGCCCTAATAGATAGCAAATGAAAGATGGCAAGGGAAACAATGGCAGGGAGGTCTGAAGCAGCTTCCCAAGGTCACACAGCAGAGGAGCAGTGGGTGTAGGCATGGGAATAAGACAAGTGCCCTGACCATGAAGCTGTAATGCTTTCTTTACAGAACAGATTAGGTTTAAAATATGTTCTTGGTAGCATAATGTTGGTGATGTCTGTCCTCGCAGAGTCTTAAATTGAAGTTATTAAAACTATTTTGTAAGTAGGAACTGCTCTGATAGTGTTGTTGAAAGGAGCAGGGCAGTATGAAGCATAGCACGGGACCGTTAGCTTCCTTCGCTTTTCTGAATGTGAGTGGACTCATGTACTCTGATATTCATGTTGAAAGTTATTGGGTTGGCTGTTCAGCAGACATAAACCAGCACAGCATTATTGATTACTATTTTTTTCCGAGAATCATTCTTACGTGTTAGTTGAGAGTCTTGCTCTTTGTGTTGATTTCGGTTTTGTGATTTTTAGCATTTGTAATATAATACTCTAATGTGCATTTTCACACGTGCAAGATGCTTACTGCTAACTTTGCTTTGTTAATGATATTTTATCTTATTAGGTCTTAAATACCAAATATTAAATGAGCTGCAAAATTTCTCTTAGTACATCCATCCTCTTCCTTATTTTTAACGTAATTCAACAAAATCTTTGTGTACTTTTGTATCTGACTCGCTGGGATCTAGAAGTCCATTCTGTCCCCAGATTTTTCCATAGCCCAAATCTCACCAACATCAATTCCACAATTTCTGATACAGATGGAAAATTTGCAATAAATGAAGAACTGCACTGTAGCCCAGCTATCTTTCACATTTAATTAGAGCAGTCCCTGCAGAATAGCCCGGAGATTATGAAAATCCCACATGTTGGAAATCTCTGGAAATTTATTTTCCTGTTTAACTTTTTAAACAGGCATCTGAGTATTGATCTGATTGATAAAAAGATGCCAAGGTGCTTAATGTAGGAAATACAGAGGTTTAGAATAAATGAGGGGTCAGTAACTTTCCTTTTTATATCACCATAAGTAGATTTCACCAGCGATGTAATAGATTGCAATAGATTTTCTGAGCTAATATAGGAGTTTCATGTGCTTTTCCCCTCTGGTATATTTTTTCTGTATGGACTGTAATATTCAATAGACAGCAACTCCACTTGGAGTTCAGTTGCTTTCTTCTTTTAAAGCAGAAAGATTTTATCAAAAAGAATGTCAAAAGCAGTTTTATGTAAAAAGGCAGATCTGTAATTAATTGCAGCATTTGCAAGCAATGTTTTGTACAGGGAATAATGAATATTCAATACTATTTAATTGTTTATTTAAAACAGCTTAATGAGCTTAGCAAAGGCAGGAAAACACTGAAAAAATGCAAACTAGAATGATAAAAATGCTTTGATTATATTTTCTCATTGACTGTCGACAGCCTCTAAGTAAAATACTACATGTGATTGTCTTTTTTCAATAACGGTGGTGACACAGCTTTTCTGAAAACTGCCCTCCCGCTAGTAGGAATGGGCCAATACCTTTCTAAAACAGCAGCGGCACTGGTATATGCAGACACATTTATCATTATGCCTGACAATTCAGTGTAGAATACACCTATTTAAATGTGCATGTGAGAGGCCGCCTGTTGGGAGTGAGAAAAAACATCCCCAGATTTTTGAGCCTCCTAATCAAGAAGATGACTTTGCTGGGCTCTGTCATTACTGCATACTGCTGAGCAGGTACTTGGAAGAACTGTTTTCTCTCTGTTTTGTCTGTATTGACTATTTTAACAAGAAATTAGCAACTGTATCTTATTGTCCCCTGATTAATCCTGCTAGTGTTAACCGGAGCAAGAAATTTCTTGCCAAACACTTTCTTGAGTATTCATGTACACAGATTGTAAAGAGAAAAAAAGAAAGCAAAAGTAATGATAATTTTGTGAGTGGAACTGTAAACTTCACTTGAAGCAAGAATTAGTGTCTTTGACTGCGTAGTAGGAAAGACTCTTTGAACCTGATCAAGAATAAAAAGAATAAGAACGTGGGAGAACGTCCAAAAAGAACCTGCAGCAAAGGAAACATCTGACTCCTGTCACCCCACTTGTGAAATACATTTCCCCATTTGCTTTGCAGTACTGTGTATGCTGTGTTTTTTCTTCTATATGCAAACTGTGATGAAATGATGTTGCTTGTGACCTCCGATTGGTAGTTCCCCTTTTTTCTGCATTAGTTTTCTTTCTAAATAGAAACTATAATGTGCACCTGTCTTTAACCAAAAAGTATGTAATTAAATATAACATAATCTGTCAAGGATATAAAGATCTTAAATGTGGGGGAAAAAAAAGAAAAAAAAGAATGGCAGTTGAATAAATCCAGCAATTAGCCACTGCAAGAGCTTTAAAGGTAGCTGTAAGGAAGCTAAGTGTTTGTGCACTATTTTTGTAATAGATTGTTTTCCCCCCTCCTCAAAGGAGCGTTCTCCCTGCTCCCTTTGATTCCTTATACCCAAGGGCTAGTCAAATGTAAATAGTGGTAAAACTTCCAGATCCAGCATCTTGTTGAAAGACCTCTTGAGACAGAGAGCTGTTTATGAAATGTTATGAAAATGGAATTCACAACACTTACTAATCAGGGTAATTGGGGTAGCTGATAAATAAATATGCAGCTAAGGGGAGGATTCTTCCAGTGAGATGGACAACAGGTGACTGATTCTCAGAGAGATCAAGCAGTGAAGTTATACTGGTGACATAGAATAAAGCAAATTCTCTGTAACAAGCCCTAATTAACTATTTTTAGACGCTTTAACGTGGTAGCACAGGAAAAAAAAAAAAGGAAAGTGAAGTGGTTTTGTTCTGCTAAGGTACCTATTTCTTCTAAAGAGATACTGTCAAACCAATTAAGAGCTCATATTTCTGATTCGTTAAAAAGAAAGTTTTGCAAATCCTAGGGTCAGTAGAGACAACATTTTCTTGAAGATTTTGATTAAAACCTTCATTTTGTTTCAATGAGACTATAATGTTTATAATCTGAACAACACATCATATGGTCTATTTTTCTAGAACTGACCAAACAGTGAAATAGAATATGTAAATATTCTACTTTCATTGTGAAAGGTACATTTAATTTTAAGAAGCTGTTCTATTTTAATGATCTAAATGATTGTACCTCAAGTAAAACCTTCTTGCTGTTTAAGTCAGGCTTTATTCCTTCAATGCAGAGTGACAGATGCTGTTCTCACTTCCACTGATGTAATAAAGGGACAACTTCACTGGACTTGCTGTCTCGTCAGTTTGTGGGCTTGGAACTGACTCCAGTTCACCTGGAGATATTACCCATGTAGCAGTCAGGATGTGCAAAGCCTGCTGGTTTTTACTTGGCTTGATCTTCCAATATAAAGCACATTAATGCTAAGATAAATATCAAAGCAAAATCTAAAATTATTTTTCTTTATACTGTATAATGATACACTTGGTTACAAATTTAATGAAATCTGGGCCTAAATATGAACAGTGATCCCATAAACACTGAGGGCAGGAAAAAGCTGTTTAATCTTATTCCTTCTTACTATCTGCTGCCGTCATTGTTCTAGTAAGCTATTTGCTGTCGATATCTGTATCACAGGGTGTTACTTATCCTTATTCCAAAGCCATATCTGAACAGACACTTGGACTACACCTTAGTGAAGTGATAACTGCAGGCAGACGCACACTGACAGCCACTTTGTTATTTTGTAATGCCTCATGGGTCAAAGAAGAAACAAGAGTCAGTTGGAAAACTGGAAGGTTATGCAGCAACTGCTCTAGTGGGTCATATGGCCCTTTCAAAGCTGGGATCTGTTAGCTCCTCTTTAGAGACTGGCTGAGGAGTAAGACAGGGGATCTCCGGCAGGAGTGCAGGATGCAGTGCAGCGCAGGAGCTTTGCAAGGGCTTGTTTATGGTCTGTACCTGTCCTGCCCTGTGCCGTTTGGATGGTGCACCAAAGCATCCCTAACAGCCAGGTGTGGGATGCAATATTCTGAACAGTGGAAATCTCTTCTGGAAATGGTACACACTTAAAAATCTCTGAAGAAACCACTTAATTTTGCAGTCTTTAAAATTATTGAGGTTTTGCGCAACGTTTCATTAAGAACTCAGATTTCCAGCTGCTAATCAGCTGCAAGCCTTCATAAATTCTTATCTTAGGTTATTCGCAAACTTTTTTTGCAGCATTTGTTCTCTCCCAAAGCATAGTATTCTACAGTGGGAAACAAAAACCCTGCCTCTCTTCATCACCACTGTGCAATCTGTTCCTTGCATTTCGTTTCTAAAAATTGCTGCTATTAAGACTTATTTAAATTCTGAGAGGGAGGGAGACTCCAAAGCTGCATAAATGACATTTGGATAGTTTAAAAAAAAAAAAAAAAAAAAAAAAAANGCAAGAAGAATTGTACCAGCAATCTCCAGGTAGTTTTGAGTGCAATGTCGAATAAACCAAGTCATGGACAGCTGAAGAACCGTAAAGAAAATGTGTTTCTCTTTGTAAGGTCATACATCTGAAAAATGAGGAAAAAGTGAGTTTGTTCCTTGAATTACTAAATAGAAGCATGGCTTCAAGTTCAAAAAGAAGTTGATGTTTTCCAGTATTGCCACAGACTCCTATTTGGTTGTGTCTGAAAAGGAAGCTGTCGTGTACTGACCTTCAGGATTACTTACGTTTGGGCACAATTCTAAATATTACGGTGCTATTTCACATTGATTTATTAAATCTGCATAGAATATGGAAAGTTTATTACACAAAAGATTTTAAAGTTTGGCTTTGATACAGATAAGAATCTTTTCCCACACTTGCCTCTAAAATACAATTTTTATGATACCTGGAAAATTTCAAGTGGTTAGAAAACTATGCTGATTTTCTTTTTTTGTATGAACTCTATCTTTTCAGCCTAGTATAAAGAAATCATTCTTAAGTTAGCATACAAAGTAACCTTTTGAAGGAGCATACTGAATAGTTTAAGCTTTTATTAACCTTTAACTTTTTTCTACACCTTTCCCTTTTGCCCTTCCCAGGATGCCTTTGAGATAATGGCTGAAAATTATGAGTTCAAAGAAAATGAAATATTCTGCCTGGAATTTCTGAGAGCAGCTTCTGTGCTGAAATTTCTTCCATTTCCAGTAACCAGAATGAAAGATATACAAGGGTTGCCCTGCATGGGAGACAGAGTCAGAGATGTCATTGAGGTAACGTACCTCTGAATTATCTGCCAATTGATTCTTTTACAGATCTACTTTTAGAGGTCACAGAGGGCAGCATTGATATCTGTGTGTATTTACACAACCTTCTGTGTTTCCTGTAATAACATTGTATTATCCTTGCTACCAAGAATGCAATGATTTCTGGAAACCTTTTGTCATAACAAAGTTCTGTCATGGAACACCCGCCCTTTGGAATAAATACAAATTACTAAGTAACACAGTATCATCTTTGTATGTAATTTTTAAAAGCTCACTCTGATTTGGATGTGACAGGTTAATTGTTAATAGTTTTGTTCATGTGACTCCTGCCCTTGGCAACATCACTTTGCTCACCTGAATGCTTTATTAGAAATACTGTTTTTGCAAAACTGATAAATATTTTAGTACTTTAATGTTAAATCCTACCTTGCTATGAGTTATAGCACAGCCTTTTATCTAGGTGGTGGATGAACTTTACATTCTTCCTGGAGCTTTGAGTATTCCCTGCATTTTTCTTTAATTCTTCGCCTTTTCAGGACCCTGCATGTCGGGTGCTGTTATTCCCACAGGCAGCCGGTCAGGGGGTCTCAGCTCTCTGGAGAGGTCATTGCTGAGTGTTGTGATTCACTCTGGCTCCTCATTTGCCTCTCTCCACCAGTTAAGAATGTAGCCTCTGAATCGCTCTTTGTACCTGCTACCTGGGGACTGGGAATTCAATTATGATCCCACAGAAAACAGGGTGATTTGTTGGGGTTGATTCAGTGGGGCTGAGTTGTTTTTTTTTTTAGTTTTTATCAGAAGGATTGAAGGAACTGTACACTCAAGAAAATACATATCTGTTCCTAAAATGCTCTTTTAAGAGAAGAAAACTCAACTAATAATGAAATCTAATTTTCAAGACAACTCATTGATATCTTATGATAAATAACTGCTTTCTGGCTGTGAATTTATGAGCAAATAAGTGCTGTGAAATATATTCCAAGGTCCCAGTTTCTACTTCATTCTTGAGTAAATTTATGAGTAAATAAGTACTGTGAAATTTATTCTGTGGTTCCAGTTTTTCCATCCTTCAGTAATATTCTGTCTTAAAAAGGATTGCAGAATTTGATCCTAATGGAATAAAACAATATGCTTGCTAAGGATGCTCTTCATGTTTGCACAGATTGATAAGACTTTCTTTTCGATTATTTTACTACATTTTATCATAAACTTGATTTTTTTTTAAAAAAAGTAACGATTTTCTTTGTTTAGGAGATTATTGAAGAAGGAGAGAGTTCTAGAGCTAAAGAAGTGTTAAATGATGAACGATACAAATCATTTAAGGTAAATCTTTTGAGATTTGTTGCTGCTGTTTAAAATTTCCCTCCCTTTAGTAGAGCTTAGAGATAACCATAAATTTTAGTATAAAGGAACATTCAATGTCAAGTACAAAGAAAGGTCTTGAATAAAGAGAAAAAGAGAGAGAGAAATTGTGATAGAGTAAGGAATAATGGTGAAATCCATTACCTTTCTAATTAATGTGATGCATACATAGTTACTATTAAGCTTGAACCAAACAATCTCTTTTTTCCTGAAAACTAATGTAATGCATATTCTTCACTGTAAGTTTAACCCAATGGGGTTTTTGTTGGTTTCTTTTGTTTGTTTGTTTCTTTGTTTTTCTCAGTTGATTATCATTATGACACTACACCATCTTATTCTGGCATTAAGAAAATACCAGGTGAAGAAGATGACTCAGATTTATTTTAATTCTCTTTTGTCTGAGGCAGAAGGAAGAGGACTGGAGATATTTCTTTGTTAGGCAGATTGTAGGTTCAGAATCGTGGTCACACTTCCTCATAGTTACAGTGAATCAAAACCACATAAATACTCCAGTCCACATTTCTTAAATATTCAGTGAATTCTTCACTGGAAAAATATATACTGGAAAAATATATTTTCAATTTTATCTGCAGTTTTAATCTCCAAAGATATCTTGCTTGTGCCTTCAGAAAAATTTAAATCGGAGAGTAAAAAGAATGGGACTGTTTAATTCTGCCCTGCATTACGCACTGTTGCTTCAGCTATTGAAAGGCTCTTCCATTCTCTCTGACCCGTATTACAAGTATGAAAGGATGTTCAGTGATAGTTGTCGATGCCATCTATAGCAGTACTCAGGAAAGAGGTGTAGATTCACGTGTATAGCAGGATTCAGGAAACAGACTGGCTTATTAATGGTAACAGAGATTGAGGATCAGCCATTAAGTCTTAAGTTTCAGGGTTTAAGAAAATTTTTTGGAGATTAGAATGAAACCTGTCAGGGAACAGATTACCTCAAATATGTTTTATGCCTTGTTTCGCATGCCAAATTATGACAAATTTATGTAGTTCTTTTGTCAGCTGAACATAGTCTCGACATTTTGGCTAAATGGGCTGTAGCCAGTTTTTCCCAACAATTTTTATATGTATCTAAGAAAGTAATGAGGAATCCCATAATAGTAGTGAATTCCTAAATTTTAACGTGTTTCCAGTAACTGCTGCAAACCACTCACTGTGACTTAGAAGATCACTACTGATCCCAGGACCACAGTTACCAAATGACTGAAATAAATTATACAGTCTGTGGTTTAGATGTAAGGTACGCGAACGACACGGTCAGTTTGCCTCCTTAGGGAAGTGGATGCTGCAGAGAGGACTAGTTCATGTAATTCACTTTCACCAGCTGGAAAAGAGCAATGCTCACACACACAATTGAAGAAATGGGCTACCTGCTACTCTCACTGCACTCTTGGCAGTGTCTCTAAATTGGCATCTATAAACATGCTGAATAATAATGGATCTTATTATGGAAAGAAAAAAAATGTGGATTCTTTTCCTAAAAATTTAGCTGCATAGAATCCATTTTCTTTAGTTCTTTATCCCAGTATTAATTAAGTCTCTTGAAATAGTTCTAAACCCAGTAATAGACCCTTTTGAAAATCTTTTAGCACTAGCAATAACATTAAAAGATAACAATCTAAATATTAAAAAAATCACATTCTTTCATAAACACCCATTATTCGGACAAAGAATAGGTAATTTCATCCATTATATACAAAATGTAGGGTAATTCCTATTTAATATTATCCAAGATTTTAATTGTTCTCTTTTCTTTATCTTAATTATTTCTAAGGAATTAATCTCATTAGAAAAACACAAAATAAAGCTAGCATGGTTGGAATTCATAGGTTGTAGATTCAATGGAAAACAGCAGTTATTCGTGTCTTACACAGCTACTCATTGAATTCTATAAAAGTACAAAGAAACTATTGAGAGCTTCAGTATTGACAAACTGAACATAATGAACGTGCTTTTGGGCAAGCATGAAAGTTTTTCCCTCTTGCTTTCATATCACTGTTCATCTGAGATATTGATCCACTGAGTAATGCTTACAACTGTGACATTTTGCTTTACATCCTTTCTTGGGGAATAAGTTACTGTACAAAATGACTTTGGAATAAGTGGAATATAACCATACTAAAACTTCAGAGGCTGGTAGATTTGGGCTGCCTTTTCCTTTTTTTTTTTTTTTTTTTTTTTCCCCTAGNCAAAATAGTGAAATCTGTGCTCCAAATAAGCCATATGAGAATTTAGCCTGGCTCACATGAGGACTGAAGAATTGTAAGACTGTTATATGCAAACAAATAAAAATTATAATTTCTACTTGAAATTGAATCCCATTTTGGAAAACAGTATTTGGCATGACCTCCAAACATACGGGTTTCCTAGAATGCAGTATAAGAATAGATTAGTTATCTTTATGTATTTACCATCTGTTTCCATGCACCATTGAGACCCATTGCCCTTGGTGCAGAATTTAAAGAGCCGCAGGGTTCCCACTGACCCCGTCTCACGAGAGAGCTGCAACACCAACATCACGTGTACAGCTGAGAGCTGGTAGTGCATATAAGACAAAATCATAATGTCAGTCAAATTAGGAAGGTAGTCTTGAGACACCTCTTAATTCTATGAACTCAGCATAAGGGAATCCAGCTACCTAACATTATTGTTTGCATTTATATTGAGAAATGCAGTAAAAATAAAGACTGCTATCCTTGTTTCAAACCTTAGTTGAAAGTGTACATTTAGGTAAATCACATAAAGATGCTGGGGCTACTACTGTATTATTGTTTAGATTTCACTTTAATGAGAACTGTCCATGTATAAAAACAATTGTCTGTTCAGCATGACTATACAAAGGAAGAAAGCTGAACCTGTATGTTTGCATTATACTATTATTTATCTTCGGTGTAGAATAAGCTCAGCGCAGTATTTTCCCTGTGAAACCTCATTGATATCTGCTTATTTTTAATTCGCTGCTCCTTTAGAAAACAACATTGATATGTGTATTCTTCTACTAACCTTAGCAATTTACTTCAGTCTTTGGAGTGGGAGTGAAGACATCTGAGAAATGGTACAGAATGGGTTTACGAACTCTGGAAGAGGTAAAGGCTGACAAGACCTTGAAGCTGTCAAAAATGCAGAAAGCAGGTAAGCTGAAAGTCTCATAAAAACTTGTATCTTGGTGCTCTAAGAACTTGATAACAGAATCAGGGGAGGAGGCAAAGTTCATTTATACATCCATTTTCTTGCTGCAGTGTCTTTTGAATATTAAATTATTAAGTTAAAATAATATTTGCACTAACAGAGCTCCTAATTAAAAATGGTGTCATTCAAAACATATGAATATGCATATATTTAAAAATTGCTTACACAGATACACAATGAAATCTGCTCTTATACACAAAACTATTAATGGGTCATTATTGCACAGGCTGTGAAAAAGTTACAACATTAGGAAAGCCCAGAACTACTTTTCAGAGGAGACCTGTCTCCTTCAAGGCAGCCCTAATGATAAATCAAGATTGGTAATAAAGTACTTGTAAAATTACTTCTATAATCCTAGCATGTCTTAACTTTAAAGTGTTAAACATGGTCAAAGGAATAATGTTGCTTCTCCTTAGAATTTTTATGTGTGCCGTTTCCCTAAATAAAGGTACTAATTTAAACAAAGGAATAAGTTACATTAGGAAAAGATTATATAACATGACATTAAAATAATGTAACTTTATTCTTGCATTGAACCCATGTGTTTTATATCACCTCAGAATCCTTGGATCAGGTTGTACACATTCATGCTCCTTTGTCCTTTTTTCTTTTACGTATCATATCCAAACATGAAGTAAGCTGCAGGACCGGGCTCTTTTGATACACACTCTTTGATCAGACATAAAGATAGCTGGGATATTTCATATACCTCTGAACCCTGTACTTGGGTAGAACCCCATCATTTTGGGAAAAGCACCTTTTAAAGCAGTACGTCCAGAAATGCCGTTGATGGGAACTGGTAGGGAAGTCAGAGTCATTTACAATTATTCAGGCTCTCAGCAAGTGAGGCAATTATCCTGACTGCTACGTTATTTTAAATTGCAACTACTGTTACAATTTATAACAAATTATAATGCCAACAATATATATAAACTGTAAGGCCAAAGATGAGCGAAGGAAGAGGGTCTCTCTTGCCTGGGGTCTCACACGCCCAAGGCAGGAGACTGACTCCAGGAATGGTGGGGAGGAGAGGAAAGACTCCTGAAGAGGCTGGATCAAAATGTATTTCTTTCCATCATATGTCCTGAAACAAATCTATAGTTTCAGGGTCGAGATCGAGCATTTCTTAATTCTTGCCATTAGATAGGGTTCCCTTGCCCATGGTACGAGTTGTGTGGTTTAACTTGGTGAGAGATGGCTATTTCACATGGGGCTTACCTGATGGTATGTAGATTATATAATTCCACAGAGTGATCAGCACTTTTTTGCCTTTGATTTCCAGGGTTTCTCTACTATGAGGACCTTGTTAGCTGTGTATCTAAGGCAGAAGCGGATGCAGTAAGCTTGATTGTCAAGAATACTGTGTGTACGTTTCTACCAGATGCTTTAGTTACCATAACTGGTGGTTTCAGGAGGTGAGTGAAAACAAATGAGGTCACTTGGCTGTTTTATTTAGGTACCCACAAAATGATGTTTGTGTCTTGGAAAAATCAAAAAAGCTTAGTGGGAAATTATCAGTTTGTTTTCCATGGTTCGGGTTTTTTGTGGGTTTTCTTGTTTGTTTTTTTCAAATGGGAGAGCAATCCTGTGACATTCCCAGGTTCTTGTATTTTATTACTATAGATGGTTGGTTTGTCAGAACAAAATCTAAGAATAGCTTGCTGGAAAAATGGTATTTAGATCCACATACCGTACTTGAGCATATTTTTTTTTTCTCTTTTAGTTGATCTGAATTCCCAAGGCTGAAACTATTGTAAGGCCATGCTTGAAAGAAGGATACAATAGCTTTAAGGCAATCTTGGTGTTTGGTGTTTGTTTGGGGTTTTTTTAAGAGAACTTGCTCACATGAGATAGAAATGTGCTAAGGCAGAGTTTGTAGTGTTAGAGGTATGCTTTGCAGTAAACACTGACTAAACTGAATATAAAGCACTGACTAAACTGAATATACACTAACCTCTGTATAGATGGTGTGATCTCAGAATATCTTTCCTGGGTGATTTTTTTTGTTCCAAAACCTTTTGGTCTTGCTCTCTAAAATGAAACCTAAAACTGTTTCTCAGGACATAAAAAATTCATTCTTTCAGCACTTACTTCAGAGCTTTCCTAAAGCCACACAGCAAAGTATTGAGACTGGGAATATTCTTCAGGAGCACCGCGTTCCTTGCTCTGAACTCAGACCCACATTATGTCACTACTTGTAGTACATGTCATGCTCGTAAATCCTGTATATTAATTACGTGCCTTTAAATATACAGAGAATGTATTAAAACCTTAAGTTTCAAAATATCAATCCTAAAGGATATTTTACCAGCCCATGGGACAAATGCTGCAGTGTAGGATTTGTAGAAAACTTGATTTAATTATGTTTAAGCAAATTATTATTTGTTTCTTTCATCATTGTGTAAATAGTTTAATAAAAGAGGTAAGCAAATTTTATTAACCAAACAACTTGACTTGATTCCCTCATACTACACCTTGTACACTACTAACATAAGAGAAAAAATAGCTCATGATTGCTCTGAATAATATATTAATTCCCCAGGACACAGATTTGTCATGTTTTGTATGTTTGTTTCATAATTTTGAAAAAATAAGCAGTTGATTGTGTTCCTCCAGATTTGACTGGAGATTTGAAAGTCAGGAGTCTCATAAACCTTACTTACTATGCGGGAGAACTGGATGAATTACAAGGAACAGAACTGCCATTAGCAATCTACAGTAATGGAGATTCAATAGGGTAGAGATGAACTACAGGAAGGGTATGTCTTTTTTCCCCAAAGCTATCAAACAAACACATGGCTGGATATATTTAATGAGTTACCAGACCTTTTTCATTAGATTCCTGGAATTTCATGAAATCAGATCTTGCAGTATTTCTTTTAATCAAAGTCAGTAAGCCTTGTTTAAGAGTCAAATAAATAATAGCTTTTTTTGAAAGCCCAGCAAACTTGTTCATGGACATTTCTTTGGTTTGATTTAGCTTTCACATTAGTCTTCTGTATTTCATCTTGTAGTAGTCTTAATGCTAGTTGGTGTTTATAGCAGCCATATTCATGGATGGTGGTAGATGAACCATGTTTCAGGTTTAGATGAAGGAGCAGTTCAAAGGATTAAGAGCAAACACAAGAGAAGCCACTATCTGAAGTACAAAATCATCAGGGCATCAATCCGTCAGAAGTCAAATTGCAAGCACAAGTGCAGGAACAGACTTGGCTGGCAGCTGTGTGTTAGCAACAGGAAAACAAAGAGAAGGATGGACAATGGACAGTGAAAATGTTGGAGTCTTGAAGAGAAGAGACAAGGATATTTTGAGCACAGGTTTGGCTGATAGTCTGGAGACTGTGTGAGGACACTGATACATTGCTTGTGTCAAGGAAGCAGGATTAAGCCAGTAGGTATCCATTTGCAGATTATGTAGTACTGGAGACTATTGTTTGTGTATTTCTAATTCAGAATGCTGGAAGATTTGGGGAGGAAAAAAGGCCATAGACAGGAAGTGAAAATCAAATTACTACTTTGGATCTATGTGGTTTAATCAAATCACCAGGCATACAAGTTGTTTCTATGACCAGTTGTGTACAACTTATTTCCTCTTTTGCTCTAACATTCTGCAGTTTTAGCTTAGCCCCTAGATTCTTTCTTTTACCTCTTCTCAAGGGTCATATTACTGAAGCAGACTTCAGTGTCTGCTACTTCCTTGATGCCTTTTCTTTCCAGCTCTTTCATCTTTCTGCCTGTCTTCATGAAACAATAACTCATAAAACATCTTTAATCAGAAGTGCTTTCCTTGTGTTTTTGGTTGGAAGGGGTAATAATGCTATGTTTGGTTGAAGGCAACTCTCTTTTCAGCTGTCTGAATCCGTAAAGGAATATAAAGACTTAAAAGTAACTGAAATAAAGGGTTGTGATGGCAACCCTTCAGTATCTCCCTAATTTGCAATAATTCAGGAGCAGAAATGAATAAATTAATGAAGTCTGGATGAGTTTACCCTTTGTTACTTCCCTACAGAAACACTTAGCTAAGCACCTGTAAAACATATTCCCTGAGTTTCAGTTGGCGTAGTTTCATATGAGAGGTCAGGAGAAATGTTTCTTTTTTTAAAATCTTTTTCTGACACTTATCTGGGTCATTTTGAAACAGAAATTACAACACTGAAATGCATGGAAATACTGAAGTAGAACAATTGTACTTATGAAATAAATAAATCACACACACATGGTGTGGAATGTCTATCTAGTGAGGCCTATCAGCTAGACTGTAGCGAAGGAAGTATTGAAGATGCTGATAATGCAATATAAAGCATACCATGGACAATGTTATGGGAAAGACTGAATTTACCATGCAGTCTATTTGAATCAGGAATTGGCATGGCATTATTTTCAGTGCTCGGCCTCTCTTATTTTGAATTGCTGAGATTTAAGACAGTTTTCTTCTTAAAGTTAATGAGACAAATTCTGAGGTGGGGAATAGCACCTCATATTACAGGTTACAAAATCCACTGATGGTGAAGTTTCCCTTCCAGTACTGAGTTAAAGACATTTCCTGACAGGGGGAGAGAAGAAACTTGATTTTAGCATGTGACATCCCTGATAAGTACTGTGTTTGTCCCAAGTATCTCCAAGGCAGGAGTGTAGTTTAGGTTAATGCATGTTATCACTTTTAAATGAGAGATAAACTGAGGACCTGATAATTTTTTTCCTGCTTATTAAAAATGTAATTTTATACTATGAAGACAATTTAGGGTTTTTCAGTAGTAATAGCATTATCTCATCTTGTATATATCAGTGTATGTTACAGAAAATATGATTCCTATTAGCAATGTGTTAATGCTATTTAATAATAATATTAGCATTGTTGCAGGGTTGTTAGTAATGACAAGTAGACAAAGAAATTCACACTAGGTTTCATGACAGTGAAACTGCAGTGGTTTCCACCCTTTCTCCCATAGCTCCATGTTAGAAAATCGCGTCACAGTGACGTCATGGGCCGAATCGTTATCAGCACATTCTGCAAGGTCCTGGGTTTTTGCTAACTTGATTTAGCTGCTGATATTTGCTTTTTCCACAAGAGGTGATCTAGACTGAGGGCTTCCTAAGAGCAAAAATGCTTGGAGAAAGCATTACATAGTATAGGTATATTATGGCTTCCATGACTGTACTAGTTATTCTCAATACACACACACTCACAAATACCAAGTTTGACTGGAGAAGTTCAGAAAAGGATATGGAATAAGAATTAAATAAAATAATAAGAGTCAATAATCATGTTCATTAACCGCGGTTCCAGTATGGCTTTCTATTAGCCTTTCTGTGTTCTTTGCCCATGTGATTCACATTTTACAAATTAAGTTTCAGTTTTCTTGTGTTGCATGTAGCACACTCAAATAATTGCGGTTACCTCTGCAGCAGTAGGATTGTACGGCTATTATATAAGCATGTAGTGCCTATTGGTGATATAGTAACTTATATTTTAGAAATTACCTAGGCATCCTATTGGTATCACTGTTTCAGTTCTGACTTTCTTAAATGAGATTTACGTAGACACACTTTTGTTAACAACTTCTGTCTTTGCCTTAAGGTAGAGTGAGGTAGACGAAGAACTGACTGTTTTAGGTAAGTTTTCATATTGCAGTTCTTAAGAAGGTGTCCAAGTGTCTTGGGCAGACACTGCATCAAGTAGAATAACTCTTGCCTATCATGTACTATTTGTCTGGGTGGAAGGCTAAATGCCCTGTCCTGCATCAGTCATCAGGGAAGTTTTGTCTCAGACTCTCACATTATTGAATTCTGCTCTAACCTGAGCCTCATTATAGATCACTATCTCCTTGTTTGAATTTTATATTATCTTTTAGGAATCAGGATTTGAGGCTCTGTAGCATTTGAAGATAAGGATTGCTAATAGAAAAGCAATGAAAAGAGCAAAGGACAGGGTCAGCATGTTTGTCGGGCAGCACCGCCATGCTTTTGTATATTACAATGCAAAAGTTTCTTTCCTGTGTGCAGTGACATTTCATGCAAGGCAAAGGAATGCATAAAGGAATGACGTGGCACAGGACTCTGGTCTTTCCTGTTGTGTATCATGAAAATTGTTTAAAGGTATCCCTCCTTTCAATCTCAGAAACAGAGTGAAATTAAATAGCTGAGACAAAGAAACACTTCCAGAGATTATTTTGCAGGCTCACACACTGACGAATAACTAATGTTGTGGCACCTTCATTTCAGAAATGAGACTTCTGTAAGGCATCTGGAATCATAATTATCTGACTGTATTGACACATGCTTATAAATGAGAGAATGTGAGGTAGAATGTATGAAGAACATCGTACTTCACGAGCTTTTGGTCTATACTCAAGCCTGTGGTTTATTTAACTGAGCTAGTCATGTGGCCTCTGAGTGAATTCCATGATAAATCCTTATAAAAAGCTCTATTTGACCTTTTCATATTGGGTACTCCTCATGAAAGTATTCTTTAACAGGCTGTAGAGGTTCTACAGTGAGGCTAGAACACCTGATGTCACTCCAAATCTTTGTTAAGTTCTGAGAAATAAACATATTTGAAGTCCTATTAGGCAAATTGTTTTCTTTTTGCTCAGATCCAGGACTAAAATAGTGCCAGACTTCAAATGAATATAATTAATTTAGCAAAAGTTGTTTTCATTAAGTTTTTAGACAAATTCCTAAGCAGAGGTTCCTTAGTCTACTCACAATTTGTCGTTACAGTGTATCTTTGTGTTTACAGTATTCTTAGATATTTCTGTGCTTTTTTTTTTTTACTACAAAACACAAACTATACAAAGGGAAGGTATAAGCTGTACCCATCTGCTCAAGTCCAGATGCTGTAATTTCTACTCACTCTCTTCCACTGCTGTTATAAGAAGTTTTTATCTACTGTTATTTCATTTTGTCAGGGAGAAATCTGCTATAAAGGAGCTGTGAGGCAAGCTGCTCACTGAACACTTGAGCTAATACGGTAGTTTGCACACACTCTAATTTAAGCAGATCCTAGAAGAATCTAGCAATTCTTCCAGGAACAGACTGAAGAGACTGTTTGGATATCATTTATGAGCACAGCTTTGCCTCTGATAAACTATAGTCCACTTTGGATGAGGCTTTTAACTCAGAGATGTTCTAATCTGATCTAGTTGGTTTTATAGCTTAGTAGAACAGCTTCATGTTACCGAACTCCCTAACTTTTGAAGTGTTTGACCTTGAGATATTGAGATGCTCTGAATAAAAATATTCTCTGTCAGGAGTTAGAGGCACTACAACTGGGTAAGAACAGAGGTCATCACTAGTTTCTGCTTCTAATTTTCCGTAACCCATTAAAAAATAAGTTGAGAAAGGAGAAAATAACTTTTGTCCAAATTAATGGCTAGTCAAGTGAATTCAGAAGATAATCTATTGGAGTAATATTCAGACACTTCCTTTTTTCATTAGAGCTTTGATTATTTTTCCACTCGTTTCATCTATTATTAGCCATGATCAATCATGAAGTAGAAGCTGATGAATAAGGTATCTGGGAGTCACGGTCAAGAACAACTTTGTAAGAATCCATGAGAGAGTCGAGTACTCAGCACAGCGTACTCTTTCAAAACCTTTCAAAAACTAGATTGTTGATCCAAGATTTTTTACATGTTCTACTCTACTCAAACCTTTACCACTTTCACAGGTTTATCAGCTCACAAGAAGGATGCTGTTTAGTTATGTACCTCTCTTCTCTCTTAAGTTACTTCAAGTGCTGGCTTCAGAGTGAAGATGGCAATGCCACCGATTTCTGTGAACCCAGAGGTTTTGCAATGTATACATAGAGCCAGAAACTCCCCGGATTAGCCTTACAGTTTCCATGATAACCTACACCTCCTGGAATGCATTTGTAACAACTTCAGCAGTGTCTAGCATTTTCCATTTCCTATCATCACTGATGATGACTACTAGTAAGTAAGCCAGAGCAATGCAAACAATGTGCACACAGCAAGATATGAAACCCCAGATTATATTATTTTAGGACTATTACAACAAAGCCTTCTGTATTAGCTTTTATTTTTTTAAAAACTGAATTGGAAAAAAAAAGAATGAAGGCCAAAACTAGGGGTAATGTATTTCCTCATCAGGCAGTCAATCTGAAATTTTACTTATGTACTGATACGTGATCAGATTTGTTACCTTTGTAATTCTAGACCAAGTTTCTATATGAAACTGGCTAAAATCTTTAAAAATTACTGCATTAATGACTGCTTTGTGCTATTACAATATTTGTTGTTATGCAGAGTCTAAGAAATATTGGCAGTAGCATTTTCAAATTACAAAGGCAAACTTGTAAAGGTAAAGCAACATAACATATTACTAGGAATAAGATGAGGTATTGTCTTAAAAATAGATTATTTCTTTACAGTTCACATAAAAGTTGTGTTTTGTTATTTTGATAACCAAATCACATATTCAATGTTAAAATGAAAACCAAAAGGTGCAATTAATGGAAAATATGCAAGAATTTATTGTAAGGATGCAACTATTTCTAGTGAAATAGCAAGAATAAAATTCACAGGACTAACTGGTTTTGACCACAAATTCTAAGTAGGCTGCCTTTTCCTATAAGAAGTAATTCTAAAATAGTGTATGAGAGAAAGTTTCCAGTTCAGCTGAGGCTGATAACTACATAGATCTATTTGGCCATTATCAGAGGCAGAAATCCTCTGTTACAGAGAAACCCACTGATAGATGTGGTAAGACGCAAAAGTTTAAAAGTAGCAACAATAAAATAAAAGTGAGTCAGAGTAAGAGAGAAACTTGCTCTAAGCAGATAATTTATGTATGTACATCTGTGTGTGTACAGTAATAATACACATATATACAAATACTTTCAATATATATAAAGAAAGAACATAATGACACCTAATCATGGTATTCAAAGAATTTTTCTTCTTTTGCTTATTTTCTGATTTGCACTTTAAGGTCACTTTCAATCATTTTTGGTACATAAGGGTCAGACATTTGACAATTCTGGGTTTCTGAATTATATGGAAATATTTTTAGAATGCTTGCCACCGCATAAAACCAAAATGTTAATGGCTTCACTAAGTCAAATTAAATTTTAATGCCCATAGTTTAATTTTTCTTTTACCCTGTTCACATCATTTAAGTAGCATTAAATGTGATTCAGTTGTCTTCTAATATCACAGCTGACCTGAATAGCCTTTTCAATTAGCCTTTTAGATGAAGCAGATCTGATACATTTTAAATAAATAAAGTTCTCTTTTTATTGGTTAAATGCTGATATTCACAGCTCATTTAATCCATTTATTGAGATGCAATGTCAAAAGAACAACAGTTGCTTTGTGCAATGTTGGTGAATAATGTGTAGAGATGAGACCAAAAGAAATCATATCATCTTTGTTTTGTAAGTGAATGGAATTTAAGGAAGATGAACTCAAAAATATCTATTTAAATTTTTAAGAAAGATGCATGACTGAGAAAAGAAGAAAATTATTTTCCAAGAGGTTACGCATTGAAAACATTTTAGGAAATGATGAGGAAAAATAGTAAGATAAAAATGCAGAATTCCCTCATAAATTTATTCTGACATCTTGCAAATAATCTAATCTGTAAACAGTAGATGGATGTTCCATGTGTTTTAAATCTGTTCATCCTATATCAATGTAATAAGTTTTTTTTAATCTTTTCAGGGATTCTTTTAGTGTTTACAATGTAATATGCCTATTACTTATACAAAAAGTAATAGAAACTATTAGAAATCTACTATAGTTCATTCAAAAACATCTTTGATGTTTCCATAATTCTGTTTGATGTTTGTTCTCATTTTTGGATGGCAGTTTCTCAAAACCTTCACCATATAACGGAGACGGCCTACTGTGATAAAACCTTCCCTGGGTATGGGAGTGGGCATGGGGAAAGAGGCCTCTGGGTTTACTGCTCAGCATGGGATATAACAAAAGCAATCTGGGGTGTCTGTTATGTAGAACAGCTGGGTTGAGGATGATTTGGACCATAGATGTGTCTTTTCCAGTGGCTTTGGTTATCATAGTGCGAGAGAATGGTATTGTCATTAGCTAGAGAAGATTTCAGCGCTGACTTCAGTTTTGCTGCTTTAGTTGCTTGTATGAGTGTCAGATTATAAACCTGCCCACAAGTAACTTGCTTTCTCCCGATGTAAAGTCCTAGCTCTGAAACAAATACCGGTCTATCATGACAGCTGGCTCATTAGGCTCACCTAAGTGGAAAGAAGCGGTGACAGCTGTCAGTATGAATAACAGCACTCCCAGTTCCAAACTCCAGCGGCTTGGCACTCTTTAAGATAATATACCATTAGAATTCAAAAATGTTAAAACAGATTTTGCATTATTTACACAATTTTCATGACAAGTTTGCCAAAGTGAATGTTTTGAAAAGTTATAAAAGGGAAATACAATGCAACTATTTATAGTCCCAATATATCTAAGAAATACACTTAATAACCTATATTCTACTGACTATTCCTATTTTAAAAAGGTTAGCAATAAAAATTGTTCTGATTTTTATTAAGTTAGGTTAACTGAAAATTATTCATTCAGCATTTTAGAACAACTAACATATGCAGTACTGGTTACTCTTAGCATTATGAAAATTAAATGTGTAAATTACTAACTTCTGGTATGACTCATATTGAAAACACTTCTCTTTTTTTATTTTTTTTTTATTTTTTTGGATGGGGAAATGCTCTGCTGTTCCTTGAATATGATTCTCCCAAGTACACGATTCTTCCAGTATACAAATACGTCATTTTTCAGTGAGCATAAAAAATATATTAAATAAGCTCACAAATGGGCTTTTGCACAGGACACAGGCATTGGTGATGATATAGTTTGAATGGGGTACCATTTCATCCAGAAAAATCACATCAAGTCCAATGGCCCCAGGCATTAATATAACATACAGTCGGGGGCCGGGGCACGGGGGCAGGTTGCATGATACAGAGCATGTACTAAAATTGATTTATCAGTGTTATTTTATAAGCTGGAAAATCTGCTTCCTACACTGAGGGTGAACTATTGCTCTTTGAATGTTTTGGTAATTTGGGAGTAGATTAGTATGATATGTCATGGGGGAATAAAAGCTGTTCTGATTAAAAGGCAGCTGTACAAATAATTGGTACCGAACATTAACGTGTACAGAAATGTATTCACAGACTGAATGAGCTTCATTTTCAAAACCTGTAGAGAGAATGACAAGTAATTCTTTACAAGAAAATCTCAGGCAAGATCAATGATGATAACCTTAGAGCTATTCTGTAGCAGAATCATGTTATATGTGCTGCAGTTAATTTGAAGTGCATGAAATAGGGCTCATGCAGTTTGCAGACTCATTCTTTTTCATGCTACTGATATTAGATATATTATAATAGGAATATGATAAAGAGAGAATATTAATATCTAATTTTCAGTAAGTTTTTAAGCTTATCACGTGCTTCACTGTTAAAGAAAGTCTCAATTCAGTGAAGATTTGATTAATTAATTTTTGGAATTTTATTTTAGTGGTGTTTCACTAATGTTTGGTTTGTGTCTTCTTTAAATACCAGGGGACAGGAGAATTTGTGCATTACTGGGTATAGAGCTGTTCTATAACACCATTGATACGTTTTTGCTTTCAATAGTCACACTGTCAGCATGCAGAAACTAAGATAGTGAATGAAAAAGATCATACATTTATATTTATATTTCAGTTGGAAAATATGTGCCAAAATGTTTATAAGCATTGTTTATTTTCTGTGAAAATTTTCAGTTCTTCATTAAAGAAGTGGACATAAATGTCATTCTGTTGTCTGGTATAGCCTATAATTCAAGTGATTTATATTTCTTTAGTGAAATGAGTTTTTTAGAATTTCTCTTTCATGACAAGCCTCAGCTATAGAAGTTTCTTACTATATTGTGTCATTTCACCTAAGGACGTGCATCATAGAAGAGGTAGTCAGAGGCACAGAAACCTCTGTGTTACAATGCCTTTTTAAGATCACTGAAATATTTTGATTCAGGTTTTGGTCAAGAAATTGAAATGACAACTTGGATTAAAACATTTCTTTCTCATTTATATTTAACTGTCCACTCAAATCCTTCTGCTTTCTCTCATTTTCCTGAACAACTCTGCTAAAGCCTCATTGTAAATAATAGATAGAGTGATTATAGAGAAAGAATAAACTATCGACTATAATTATCACTCACAATTGGTAGCAAAATCAAGCACCGGCAAATATTTTTCCAGTTGTTAATGATTTTTTTTTTTAATGGTTGGGGTTTTTGGCCTTTTATATGGATATTCTGGAGAAGCATCATATTTTCAAGTGCTGCTCTGAAAAGTCACAATAATCAGGGTGTCTCTTATAAATGTTTGGCATGAGGACAGCTAATATCATGCATTGATTTCTGAAATGCTCAGCCAGTGATTTTAATACTCAGGCCAGGAAGTATGATGAAGTAGGATATTTAAAATATATTACTTGAAAAGTATTTGCTGTAAATGGGTGAGCTCTAAAGGTTTTACAGGCTGTCTTACAAATAAATAGCTATAGAGTAAAATATATTCATGATAGTACATAAAACTAGTAAGTAAAAATCTTCTAAAAGTTATAGAGCATTAGGTACAAGGAGGGCTATTAAGGTAGTGGAATATATTCAGGGAAAGATGAAGTAGCAAGATAAAAAGAAAAAGAGACAGGACATTTCAGATAAGGTGGTAAGATAAAAGAAAAACATAAAGAACAAGAGGTCATATCAAAGACGTGCGTGGCCCTGATGAGATATGGATGATATGAGATATTTATTTATAAATATATATAAATATATTTATATTTATCACATATTTATTTTATTTGTATTTATTTATATAAATATTTTTATTTATTTATCTTATATTTAATATAAATATATTTACCCAGGTTCTTTAGATAGTTCTGTTTCTTAGATTTTATCTATAAAATAGTTTCATTGGGTTTCACCTGCTGAAAAGAGGATGCCTTACAAAATCCAAGCAACTCAAGGTGGGAATAGAATGCAGAGAGACAGGTAGTAACACTAAGACACCAGCAGAAGAAAGTGGTACTCTTGTCCAAAGGCAAATCGGATCAAAACTCTGTGTAAAGGCAAATTGCTACAAAACTCTGCCAGCAGTCCTCAAGTAAGTTCCCAGCAGTAAAGTCAGCTGTAAGGTTGCATTAATGGGCCAAGAATAGAGTCTGATTATGATTAAGAGATTTAATTAATGTGTTAAGAAAAAATAGTGCTAATGATGCTTAGCCAACTTTCCATCAGACATACACAGGTGCACTAGAAAACAAGTGTCTATTTCTTATTTTGTTTCAGACAATTGTACTTAAGCATCTCTTTACCTATGAACTCTGATGCCTGTCCCTAAGCAATTCAGGGCAGATGTAGAAATCATTCCCTACATTTTGTCTTGTTTGCAGTTCTCCTTGAATGTGTGTTGCTTCCTCTGAGCATTTTCTGCTGCCTCAAATGTTTTCAAGTATATTTCATAATATTCATATAGCAAGATAATTTTTTTTGATAGTATGTTTTACTCATAAGTGTTTCAAGGCATCTACGTCAGAGATGAAGTTGTTCTGAAGATTTTGCTCTCTGTTAGTGAGGAGTTACTAAGATGAACAATATTATTCTGTGGTTCACTGTTTGCAAAAGAGATTTTGCAGGCTCAGATGCCAGACAGTTCAGGGTTTGCAGGACCGGGTGCCTGTTGTTTAGAGTCAAGAGATTAAAAATCAGTTCTAATTGTAATAGCTACTAAACTGAATCACTTTTACCATGGTTTTATTCCTGGAAAGCTGGCTTGAAAACAGGATATTTATAGCAGTTTACTCATTGCTGATTTACTCTTTAGCAGAAGTCAACGTTTATTATAGGCTAGCTAGTTGCTGTAAAGGTGGTTGACAGCACAAGCAAAGAATAACATTTTCCTGGCGGATAATCCTGAGAAAAGCTGCAAGCATCGGTGACCTTGTCTTATGCTTAGAGCAACTAGAGGGTACGTTTTGCAGATGCCTGTGAGCAAGAATAGCCATAACATTTTAATTAAGTGTGACATGATCATGCCAGTGGTGTGGGGAGACGATAATGAGGAGGTAACTGCTGGCTAAATTTTTTTTTTGTTAGGATGCAAGTCAGACAGTACATTTTCTACATGTCAGATAACAAGGAAGAGATTAAAAAGGTTAAAAATAAATCATGTAGGAAATGCCTGAACTACAAAATATAGCCAGAAATAGTCCTTTTAGTTGCTTTCAGTTTAGGAATGGTGGAATTTATTACGGATTGTTGCTATGCTGTGGGAGAGTTTGATGGAAGTGTTTCAGGCAATCTTTTTGAAGAATGGAAGATCAGCATTAAATGGAGAGCAACGAAACCTGGTAAGATAGACTCAGTTATAATCATCAGCTGTGATAGCTGTTCTGTGATACTACTAGGGGTTATCTTGGAGAAAAACAACAAAAAAAACCCCAACAATTGATTCCCTCTTCTCACATACAAGTTTATAAACTCAGATTAGTTCATAGACTAATAACCTTACACTCTGTATGTTATGTTAATGATCAAAAACTGCAGAAAATTTGCCTGTTATCTTGGCATATCTTACACATAGACACAGTTCTAGTGGGTAAACACAGCAAACATTCCTGGTTATTTAATCTTGTTGCAGAGGTTACTGTGTCCAGTTGCACCTAGTTCCTCCAGGTTAGTAACAGTATCCTCGTTGAACATTGTTGCTTATGAAACATCTTGATATTGATATTATAGTATGTGTTTGTATCACTATCATAAATAGGACTACATCCAGACTTAGTAAATGTAGATCATATCTCCACCATTCAAATATCATAAATGAAATGTGAAAAACCTATTGGTACATTCTAGCTAAAAGGTTGGTGGGAGCCTTGATATTGATTTCAGCCAAATCATGACAAAATAGAAGTATATGTTCATCTGATTGTTTGAGAATTTTGTGTGGCATGAAATGGTGACCCAGGAAATGCATCTTCACATTTCACCTAAAGAAATAAAAATAGGTAGCTGCAGCGAAGGTGCCCTTAAGATGCCCCATTACCTGAGGCCACACAACAACGCAGGTTGAAAAAGTCAAGATTATATCCAGAAAGAAGTCAGAACAAGAGTTTACATAAATATGACGTGACCGGTTCTTTCAGAGACTCTTTGAAAATGTACAGCTAGAGCTTTACCTTTTTCTGAATCAGAAAAAAAGACACAGAAAGAAGACTCAAAAGTTACTTTCTCAAACCAATCTCCTTGCCATGATTTTGGAATTAAGAAACTTTCAATTAATCAGAGAACTTTTCAATTTAGGATTAAATGAACTAAGCCAGCTTCATGAGCTCCTTAGACTGATGGAGGATCATGTCTTGAAGCAGAGCATGGGAATTTTGTAAAGGAGGGTAACAAGATTTCACTATGAAGAGATTCACTTAAGGTGGAAGGTAGATTTAATGACAGGCTTGTCTACACTTTAAAAGGCTTTTCTGGTATGCTTATACTTGTAGAATATATTGGCAGCCTTTCTCTGTGGAGATGCAGTGTTCCTTTGGCAGGATAGTTTAAATGATTTTCTCAAATGGAATAACCTATATTGGCTAAAAAGCTGTAACTGTTTCAGCTCCAGGGAACTGCTGGCTAACTGTGATTTCACACAACACAGCTACCTTGGCAAAAAACTGCTGTAGACCAAATAGACAAGTTTTGAATTTCAATTTATGTTTGAAAACTGATCGCAAAACAGGTGTAGTTGGCATAAAATATTAATTTTAATAGTAAATATTATTTTCTCTGTAAAAGTCTAGTTTTCTAAATGTATCTCATAGGTTAAAAGTAAGCTCCTCTTCCCTTAGACAAAATTAGTAGATGATGCAATCCAAATTAGGTCTCAAAAGACAGCAATCTCCTTTTCTCTAGGTTATATTTCTGTAAAATTCCTAACTGCCTTACCTGCAGTAGGGCTATGCAAGTGCAGTTATGCAAAACCCGTATGTCAGCCCAATCCTGGAAAGACTTAACAGGTCACTCTAAAAATTCAAGTGAGTGAGCAATGTCATTAAAACTAAACAGTCTGTACACATACTTGAAGTATAAACTGCATATTTTTTTCAGAAGTATTTAGTAAAAGCTTAGTGTCTTTATAGGAAGGCGAGACTCAAACTCACCATCCTGCAGCGGCATGCTAGCAACCATGCAACTGTTTAATTTGAAATTAGCAGACACTGTATTCCATTAGCTGGAATAGATTAATAAAATATATTAATCACAACTGAAGTCGAATTATACATACTGCTACAAAATGCCAGAAAGTTCAACTTCATAAATCAGCTTCTTGTGTACTTGTGACTAACCCACTTGCACTCCTCAGCCATCACACCACTAGCTCAAACAAAAGTCTTAATCCTATTTTATGTTAGAATTTGAGGGGTGAGTGTGTGTCTTTTTNTGCAACCAATGTATTTCTCAGTTCAAGGAATTTTAATAGAAAAACTGTCATGTTTATATAACTTCCAGTACAGCTGAGCAGGAAGCAAATAGAAACCTTTATTTTTATGGTGGGTTGATTCTACAGATTGTCCCATCACTGCCAAGTAAGTGAAACCCAGGCTGAACATCTAATATTGTTCAGACATTCTGAAAATACACATTTCCTTCCTTGCATGAACATTAATATTGTCTTTTAAATTGTTTAAAGTGAATATTTTGATTTTTGGAAATGCCAAAGTAGACATGCATGAAAAAGAACATTTTGATGGAAGTTTCTCTGACAAAGGGATATGGCAAAGGAATAATCTGTTTGAAACTCTCAAGAGAATTAGCCAGAGAGAATTAAAATGGGCTGAGATTGAATGCACGTTTTCAATCTACCACCAGAAAGCTTCAATACAGCAAAAATTGTAGCTATAAAGCTATTGGTTAATTTTGTTATAGTGTTAGTATAGAAAAATACTTTTTTCTTTCTTCTTTCAAAATAAAATATATCTTAAATGTTAGCTTATATATATTACTGAGATTCTGAGTAAGTAGAATAGAAATATAATTCTAAACCAAACAAATCCCTCTTGCACAATAACAATCTAAACTAGTAAATGGAAACTGCCTTAGTTGCAAAATAATTTTTTCCAGTTAAAAAAAAGTAAGTGTGACAAATAGCTTCATAAAAGCATTTTTTTAATATACAGCTTTCATAATTAATAATGCAGACTGTTGTCTGCTTATTTCAATGAATAATTGGAATGCAGCTGACCTTTCTGTTTTCCCTGCTGCATTATTAATGATGTTGAAGAGATCACTAGGTTATTGTTCTAGCAATATAGAACTCGCTTAGTTGAGGTATTGGTTTGCAACTAACGCTGTTTGAGATCTGGCACCTGAGTAGATTATGTAGCAGCTGAGATGGAAAAAAAAATCTGGAAGTCCATCTGATTTACAAATCCAGAATGTCAATGCATTTCAACCGTTCAATTCCACCTTTAGGTATTTGGAGTACGATATATAATCTACCACCAGCTCTTGATTACCCCATCGAAATACCTCATGATGGCAAACTTCAGTCTCTGGCAGAACAGAAGCAGGAGGTGAACGCAGCACCTGAATTTGTCTTGAATCAGAACAATATCTATATATAATGATTAATCCAGGTCCTGAAGTGTCCAGCTCTCTCCCAGTTTGTGGTAGACTGTCCTGAAAAGTGCTGGTTACCAGCTACCTCCAAAGAAGTCAGACAGAAGTCCATAAAACCCTAACCTTCTCCTTTCATCATTTCATATTGATTTCTTGTTGGATAGAGGGAGAGATCATTTTCTTTGACTTTTTTCTTTGTTTCCCCCCCCCCCAAAAGTTCATCGTACTTTCTGAGAGTTCACTGAAACATCTGGCATTTTTGAGTGCCCTGATTTCTCTCTTGTATTCTTCGTAGAGAGATGTAGTTGAATTTCCTTGGCTCACAGTTTGCATAATTTTAGTCTTGTTGAGCCTTTGAATTAGGCCAAAAGAGACTAAGTATTTCAAGATGTCTGAGCAGGTCTAGTCTGAGATGCTTGCTCTTATAAATAATAAAAATATACCTTATCTCCAGTCAAGCCTGATTCTTCAGTACTACGTATTGGAAAGTTTTCTTTTTTTTCCCCTGAAGATTTCAGAATAATTAAAATTTTACATTTTTTTTGGTAACCAAAGATACTGTACCACTGTCATACAGACTGCTTCTTAAGAGTGAGAAATTTTGCTCCATGTTTTCATAGAATATGCTGACAGTAGAGTTTACATATGCAAAACTAGGTAGATGTTTTAAGACTAAAGTATCATCTGAGTATGCAGATGATATTTCAGCTGAATATATGAGATCCCAAATCCACAGCAATACTCATTGGAGTATATTTCTTTTTCAAACACTATTGAAGAGGTTTTGCTTCGCCATTGATTGGCACTCAGCAAAATTTATGTATGCAGGAAGTTTCTGTGATGTCATTTGAAATGCTTGATTGGAATGGAGTGTAATTTAAAGGATTTGCCAAGACAGCAAAAGCAAAACTTCAGCAATGTGTTTCATGACTTTAAATAAAACTGTGACAGATTGGTATGGTACATTTCATAAGCTTTAAAAGCTTGAAATTATATGGACAGCTTCCAGGTACAGTTGCATTATTTACATGAAATTGAGACAGCACTCTCAGTGATTCAAAGCTTAAGCATAGTTTTGTTTTTGTTGGTGGAATAGTGAATTTACTTCAAATATAGAATTCAGAGAGCCTAGAGCCGTTAGTAGCAAAAAAGTCTTCTTGTGTGCAAGCCAAAAAGGGATAAATATTCAACATCAGGGTATAATTGATGACAGCCACATTCAGGCATTTATGTCATGGAAAGCTAGAAGACAATAATGCCATCTAGGCAGTACAACTATTATAATACTCAGAGATAACCATACTTTCTAATTAAGTAGGTGACTAAATTCTTACATGGCCATTGTCCTATTTTGCTGTCTCAGTAGAAACCAGGCTGGTAGAGGGCTCGTTTTATAAACAATTTTAATAGTGTGTAATAAATTTAGTTGAAATTTAATTTTTAACTGTTTTTCACAAAATTTTGTTTGTTTGTTTTTTAACAGCCCTGGAGTTAAAATTGAAGGGAATTAATTTCAGCATGAGAGTAATAGGTGGTCCTCCTCAAGATAATGCGTACGAAAATAGGACAAATCAGATTGTCTGTAATGCTTTTGTTTCATGGTATCATAGAATGGTTAGAGTTGGAAGGCACCTTAAAGATCATCTATTTGCAGCTGCTCTGCCAGGGGCAGGGACACCATGGCAGGGATTTGTGGAATAAAGTTTTCTGGTAATTTTTTTTTTGTTGTTAGATCTTAGAGTTGTTTTGGCTTCCATTAAATTTTTTATAATGTTCCACAGCATAATGTTTTTCTTCAATATCCATGTATAAAAGAATCCTTATGCAGATTGATTTTAAAATGAATATGCTTTGAAATAATCATTTGGCTAAAAGTCCACAGGAGCCAATACATAAACCTGCCATTCACCATTCATTCCTTTCATAAGGTAGGGAAAGAAATCTTCCCAAGCTTTTGCATTATAATTTTTTTAACCCATTATGTGATTTTAATGCAGATAAACTGGTAGAGCTTTATAAGATCAGTGGATAACTTTAAATTTAACAGTACTGCTGGTCATTTAAGTTCTTCAGTTGAATAAGCATTTTCTGATTTATCTTTTCTTCTTATTGCATTAAAATAACATCGAATATCTGTCAAAGAAAACCTTGAAGAAAGATGATGGCACAACATGAAGAGGAGTACCCACGTGTCTTGTACTCTGAGAAATAGTGTCTAGGTTTTTTTTGGGTCATAAAAGTAAAAGACACGCAGTCAAGCATAGCATGACATATGCTTGGTCTTTGAAAGTCCATTTAATGAGAGACTAGGTGAACGGCATGCATTGCTGTACTTTCTTGAGGCAATGTAGTCACTGAGGGTGAAATTAGGTTTTAAGTAAGATTTAAGTGGTATTGCACAGGTTTTGCACTGGTTCTCCTCACTTCAGTGATTTTCACCCTCAGAGCATAACTTGAAGTATCCAGAGATGTGATCTCTGCTGCTGCAGCAGGTGATGCTTCTTTATCCTGACTTGATACAAGAAAGATCTTTGAAGTAATGCGTTCTCTGCATTGTTAGGTGTTTCCCTAAAATTCTCCTTGAACAGCACCTACTGATGCACCACAGCAGTGATATCCTGCTGAATAATCAAGAAACCAGAAGTACTTGGTTTTTGTATCTGGTATTAAAGTTATATTCCCTTATGCTATATAAGTAAAGTTGCTGCTCCTAAAGGAAAAGGGATTTTTCCATTGCTACTTCATTGCAGAGTTGGATTAACTTCAAAAATAAAATAAATAGCTTCCACAGCTATGGAAAATGAGTTTTGCCCCCAGTGAATTAGAATTAGTGTTACACTGGGCAAGAAAAGTAACATTTTAATGAAGTGTCCTCCCTCAAGCAACTCTTCCAGAGAAGGCACTTGTGAATCTTTGCCAAATACTTATGTAGTTCAGCTGGGTTTATTTTGAATTACTTAGCTGCTATATGCTATCTTTGACAATTGCAGCCTTTGTAGAAGCCAGATTTATAGCTGCCCATGAGAACACGGGCTCAGTTTTCACTATGTTTTCAGTTCGGAGACAGTCTAATCTAAAATTGTTTTATTGTTAAATCAGTGACAAAAGTTATTCTGCAGACAAAGCTATAATAGCAATTATCTTTTTTTACCCACAAATTACCTTAAAATGAGTCAGAGTATCTCTCATAACTGTATGGTATCTTTTCAGTTAAATATATCATGAATTCAGTTTTAATTTTAATTGTCTTTGCTGGTGGCAGAATTTATTTCAGTTAATTTAGTTTGATTATTGCTATTTCAGACATTAATCAGCATCCTATTAAACCATCTTACAGATATTAATTATGCCTCAAAATAGCGCTGTGATGTACAGTCAGGGAAGGGACAGGAATTCCCAAATTTCCTTTGTTGTGGAATACAAAATTTCAGTCACTTTTGGTGTAGATTTCCCGAAATGTTTAACTTCTTATCAGCTTGTGATAAAATGGGTGACGGAAATGCCAGACACTAAAATCAGAGTCCAACTAAAAAAAGTTTGTGCAAGTATTTTCCCACACTGACACTTCTCATCTCAGCAAGTATTTTATAGTACTTTACTACCTGTATAGCATTAGAAAGAAAAGAGAATTAATTTTGACACTGTCCAGGATCCACTAGTGTCAAACTACCTTTAAAGGCAGCTAGGATCTAATTCAAATATCAAACCGGGAGAACAGAAATTATCCCAAGAAGCCAGGTATTCCCATACCCATATCTATCTTCCACAGAGCCCTGATCACATCTTGCTGTATTGTTTTCCTCATTACTTCAGGCATGTACTTTATTTTTGAAAAGCAGGGGCTGACTGCGTATGTCGACTGTATTGGGATTCATTCACTTGGGGTGAAATAGCAAATGACACCTGCCATAGATACTTGCAATGTAAGGTGGGGAGGATCCTTCTCGTTTATTTATTTTTTAATAACCATGGGCAAAATTATGACCTAGGATTTGTAATTAGCCATGGCATAAAATATCCTGATAATCTATACGGTGCTCTCTTCCTATTTAGCACCCCGGTCCTGCAATGGAAGGCTTCCCTAAGTTTCAGTTCTGGAATCAGAGCGATCTATGATTCCAAAAACTACAACCTTTGGGAAGTTTAGTATGTCTGTCTTCCATAAATGGTATAGATGAGCCTTCTGACTATCTATCTGATGATAATGGTACCTTGTTTCTGGCATCCTCATCAATCTTAAGTCTTTGTCATATTTAAGGTGGAAGTATAAAGATCATGCACCTGGAGAGCAAGTGAAGCTGGTGGTAGAGATTGGCATGTTTGAGTGCCCCTAGTTTATTCTGGCTGAATGTTCCCTCTTCCACTCTCCTTTCACTGACAAAGTAATCATTGCACGGTGCAAGTCAGTCTTGCAAACAATTACTTTTTGCATTCTGCTGTCTCTGCTTTCTCTGTGTCAGTGTTTTTGGATTGTTAACTTTAGTTGAGCTGCTTTTGCAGTTCAGTGAGCGTTTATTTTCTTGCTACCTACTCTATATGTATGTGAACCACCATTGCATTGACACTGTTGAATCTAAATGTTGTTTTGAACATGTGGAACTGACTTGAATATTAAGGAAAACTGCTGAGCTAAAGGTGACAGTGATTTGAAGAGCAGCTTATGTGTGGTGTAGAGGGTTTAGCGGGTCATTTGTGATAGCAATGGGCAGGTATAGTATTATGCTGCTGTTAACACCCTTTACAGGATTGATCAGAATTTGTTATTGAGAGTTTCTGAGGAAATAACTTCAAATAAATGTTACAGCATTTTATTGTAATTTGAAAGATCCTTTCTGTCACAAACAAGGTAATTTTCTAATGTTTTTTTAGTTATTACCCAGTTCTTGTTGCAAATGAAATGAGAATGTTGCAAACATTGTAATTTCCTCCATTCAACAAAATCTTTCAGCATGAAATCACTGTTGCGGAAACCCTTGCCACAGATATGGTTCTGTTCATTTCCTTGGAAGCACCTTGTTCTTTCCTGCTAGTGTACTAGTTACATACCCAGCAAAGGTCGACGTCCCTTTAAGTCAATAAAGCCACTTTAGGTCCAGATTTCAGACCTGAAAAAAGGTCAGAAGAAAGTATACTGGAGTAATTAATTTCTGATTAAATTCTGAATTCAGTAAATTCACTCAGGCAAAATATTCTGAGAATTTTACTTATTGGTCTACTTTGCATTTATATTTTATTAAACTGCTCGTAACTTATACCTGAATATGGAACATTATGGAACAAGGTTTTGAAAATCTGTAGCATTACAGCCAAGAATTATTCTTGGCTGAATGAAATCTGTGACTACTTTGCAATCAATGGAATTTTTCTCCTCTGGCTGTTAAAAGGTCCCGGATTTTACCTTCTGTGTAGTAGTTGTAGCACTGTCATACATCAGTACTTCCAGCTCAAAGATTCTTTTTCTCTTTATAATGGGGTTTGTACAAGCAAGAGATGTAGTTCCTCAAGAGATGTAGTTCCTCATAGTCTGAGTGACAGGAACTCAGAATTATTTTAATATGGCTGTAAGAAATTGTCCATCTCTTGTTCAAGGTCTCAGCAAAGACTGCTTAAAAAGCAAATCCATAAGCATGCAGACTACATAGGATTTGGAATAAAACCTTCTGTTCCTCTTCTGAGAAGGTACATTCTGGTGGGAGACAGGTAGCAGAGGTACCTTCATCGGGACGGCGGTTGTTAGAGACAGAATTACCATGCCACTTCTATTTGGTCAAACTCAACTGATGTCAAATAGTAGTTCTACATTGCCAGTACAGTGGGAGTTAAATCAGACCTTGCATAGAGGATACGTCCCTAGAGTAAAAATATGGCATGAATATCAGAATAGTCAGAAAAAAGTCTTTGAACTATGTGTGCATGTTTGACTATGGCTGTAATGATATGTTTGACTATGCATGCACACTGAGGCTACTAAAGTTTTCCCTCAGGAACATGCATTTTATGGTAATTATAAATTATTCGTTTGCTATATCTAAAAGGAGTGATTCTGCTACTGATCCATGCTTTTTCTTTGCTGCTTAAACAGGAGTTCATTGTGCTACACCACAATTTGTCCCTTCCTTCAGCTATGTGGAATCTTCTACATCATGTAATACTTTTTCTATTGCCACACAATCATCACTTCAGCAATTGCATTTGGTCTTCCTAGATGTTTACACATATTGCTCATCTATATTCAAGGAAATATTCAAATGGACTCACATATTTTCAAATCACTTGGGGTTGTCTGTCTAGAAGCTGTCCACCCTGCATTTCCCAAAAGAAGACTGCAGAGAAGATGACACTTAATTTAACAAGTAATGAATTCCCATGTTTCTTTCCACAAATAAAGGACTTGTCATTTTTTCATATTGTCTTTCAGCATTTTAGCTAGTATCCAGCTTGCTATACAAATGAATTTCAGCTGGATTGCTTTTACTCTGAGCTCTTTGTAAGAAAGGGAAAGTTATATCCTCTGATACTTTGTGCACACTCTCCACGTGCTCCATGTAGTTCTGGTCTGAGATTACTTTTACTGATTTTCCTAGCTTTCTGTATCAAAATGCAGCTATGCAACAAAATGGTCAGGAAAGTGAGAGTTTAAAAATCTTACCAGTTGTATGGTGAATCTCATTTGCGTAGCAATTCACAATGGTCTGATTTTTTTCACTATTTTTCCTGATAGCAGTCATTCTCAGGAAGCTATTTCACAGCTATGTGTTTTTACTTATTCAATGTGAAGGCTGCAAATTATATCGGTAAATCATCCATTAACATTTTTTAAAATCATTTCAATCTGCCAAATATGAATATTAATATTATCATAAATGTACACGTCTAGTAAATACAATCCAGTTTCATCAAACTATGCCAATATCCAATGTTTAAGAGTTCATATGCCTTCCTCCACAATCAATATTTTCCCACAATTTTAACAGGAATAAAAGTTTCCGTCAAATAGAAGCAAGTCTGAAATGTCTATGCCAAACCTGTTTCTGTTCTCCATTATTTGTTCCCGCTTCATTATGTTATATTTTGTAGCAGTCAAATGAGTGTATGATTTGAAGATTTATTATGTAATTAATTATATGCAATGAATTTGCTTCATTCCACGAACCCCACATAAATTTATGCTTCTTTGTTATTTTATATACTTGATCAGATGCTGGAAATGAGCACCTGTTAGTTGTTAGTCTTCCACATTCTTAAATATACATGCTTGACTTCGTGCAAGTGTTTTATGCCTCTGATATCAGTGGCAAAGTTCTTGTGTAAAGTTCAGTATATGTGTGTAAACACTGAAGGATTTAGTACACATGCAACCTCATTCAACACTTATAATGCTATCGTTATGCCAATGAGAATTTTGTCTGGATAAGGAATAGATGGGATTTGCTTAAGAAATGAAGACTTGGCTATGCTGTGACTGCTACAAAATGAAAAAAAAAAAAAAAANAAGCAACCCCCCCCAAAAAACCCAAGACAAATTATTTGGAAATTTTCCATCTGTTTTTTGAGAAACAGAAACACCAGTTGGCCGCCTTGTCTCCAGCCTAGGCTCTGTGAGTTCAGTCAGTGGGCCACAGTCTTCTCTGATGATCTTTCTGAGCAGCTATTGAAAGCCTTTTTCTTCTGAATATTAAGTGTCTTCTTCCCCAAAAACAGTGTTCAGGTGCCCTTCCTAAAATGATTTTGAGAGTCTGTTGAATCACACAATATGGCAGCTGTGAAGAAAGAGTATTTTAGACTGCCCTGGAAAGCCTGATACTAAATTGGATTCCTGGTCCCAAATTTCTAGCCAACACAGCAAAGTTCACTTTGCATTTCTAATCAGAAGTCAGGCAAATCATTTGTTATTTAGCCAACAAGGACAGATCCACGGTAAATCATTCAACCTAAGAACTGTTTCCACACAGAAATGAAGTCAGAGTTTTGCTTGAGAAGGATTTGTAAAAACAATTATAATCCCCCATTGAATGAAGTGTGAACCTCTGAAAGCACAAAAATGCAGTCTATAAAGCAAAACATCACAGTGACCCATTACCAAATAACCTAAATAAGGCAAAGACCAATCTAATACTGTGTTCAACTTTTTAAAGTCGGAAGTAATTTCTATGATCATCTAGTACTGTAGGTAGGTCATTCAATTAATCACTTTAATGGTTTGAAGGACTTCACAGAAGCCTTTTATCCAAGGATTTATCCTATTCATTTTGGTTTATTCCACAGCAGGGTAACAGTCGGATTGTCAAATGGGAGAAAACTTTTACACCTATCAGAATATGATTCTAGGAACTTGAAAACTAACAGGTACATTTTAAAGAGCTGTCAGTGAAAAAGAATAAGTGAGGTGCACCCAAGAAGAAAAAAAAAATCTAATTCAGAGCCTGTAAAATCAAGCTAGGAAAGAATTCCAGGGGGAAAAAAAAAACCAACAAACCACCCCATAGATCTGTGTATTCCTCCCTTCCTCCTTATCATTCCCATGGTCTCTGAAAGCTAAGCAGAGAGTGAGAACGTCACTGCAGTAGAGCATAAAGTATTTTCATAAATAAATTATCCATATTGTGAAAAAAAAGGGAGGAAAAGGGGCAAAATTATAAAAACCTGAAAGAAAACTGGAGAAAGAGGAAGCCAGTGAAGAAAAACTGCAGTACAGCAAGCTTAGCGTATGTCCTGTGTGTAATGGCAGACTCGGATACATCTGACCGTAGCTGAAGAAAGGGGCTGCTCTTGCAGAAGGGTCCTCACAACTGAAGGGAGCTGATAGAGAAGATGGTGGTGAACAAATCTAGGACTTAGCCTGCAACATGTCAAAGGAGAAATACCTTTCCCTGGTTAGCAGGCAAAGCCCAGCATATTTTGGCAACACTGAGAAGTGAGTGATATTTCTATGCACAACACAATGTCAATAGTAAAGGTAATAAGAAATCATTTTTATGACAGACCCATCCAAGGGTATTGCACTGTCTGTGATTTTACTTTGATGCTTATATTTCCTAGAAATAGCCTGAGCAGGAGATGCAGTTGCTCTTATAAACACAGGCTGTTGATGTTCACTTTGTATTTTACGCACTTCAAGGGCTTGCAAGGTTAAGAAAAGCTCACAGTTTTACCTAATGCAAGCACACAGGTGGAAATGCAGTATCATCTTCTGGATCCATTTGAACTCTGTATAAACACAAAGATTGCTAAATGGTTTTCAGGGTTTTGACACGTAACATTGCTGCAAAAAAGTGGTTTAAGCTCCTCCATTAGTGCAATTTTGTGAGTAGTAGAGAAATGTCAGTTCATCTTTCCTCAGTTAAAGTCAGTTTATCAGAACTGTCATTGATACGGCTTAGCTGTTAGATAATATCCTGGGATTTCAAAATACTCTGCACACATACTGCTCTAAAATGTCTAATCATGCAGATGTTGCCTTTGTAGAGTAAGACAATATGATTATCCTTTGCCATACATTCACATATTTAAGTTTCATTCATAATGACAGTTATGTTTGATGACTTGAAAACTAGATTTTGTATTAAAACAATAACAGCAGAAAAGAAAATTCCAACAATCTTAAAGATAATTAATTGACTACTAAGAAACACTTACCAGCTTTATAGAAGTTCAGTCAGCCAAGAACTGAACACAGTTAATTAACAGTGGTCTGTCTTTTATAGTCTTCAGGCTTGAATAAATTATTAGGACAAAACCTAAGCTGCAATTTCGGTTCTGCAAGGTGCCAGTTTTCTTACAGCTCCAGCGCAACAAGGATTTAGGTTTAGATTTAAAGAAAAGAAAAAAAAAAAAGATGTAAGCAGATCTGAATAGCAAATCCAAAACTTGAATCCATGTCCTTTCCTGTTCAAAGCCTCAGAAACCTGAACTCCCCAGTCATGTCCCTGATTGCTCTGCTCCCAGGGGCACCTATGCTTTTGCTTCATAACAGCCCCAGCATTTCCAGGGATAAGCAAATAATTTCCCAGATCCTGCTTATGTCCGGGTGGAATCTAGAAAGTAGACAGATTATCACTCTTATTTCATAGCAGGCCTAGAAAATAGGCAAGATCTGAGTAACACTCAAAAACATTAAGATGATGTATATTATTTTTCTAAAATGTCATTGCAGCTGTTTTTATTTTTAAAATAGTACTCAAATTTTATATAAAAGTCTTGTGACTAGAGTATGTAGGCAGTGGTGTGCCAGAATCAAATCACTACACCTCCCACTATCCATTAGTGTGCTAAAATAACTAGCCTGGGTGGATTTATGCCACCCTGCAGTATGAAATGGGAGATTGTAGAGCCAGGAAGAGAGAGTGTGATGTAGCGTACTGACTATGAGGCCCATTTTGAGAAGTGAACTCTTAAGACTTTGCTCCCTGTGCCAAGCACTGGCTCTGCATTTTGTATTTAACGGCCAGTGGATGACAAATAACTTGGCTGTGAAAACATCAGTGTCTGCCTTCCTGGATGAGTGGTTTTGATCCAGTAGCTAATAACAAGTAAGTAAATAACCTGTGGACACTGGCATGGACCCAAAGGCTATCTCTGAATTCTGGTCCTGGAACTGTATCCCAGTCGAAGGCAGAAGGAGAGGAGACTGAGAAGATGCCTCCTGTGAAGCGGGAACATTGCCAACATTTCTAACTGAGAAAAATAAGGCAATAAAAAGATGAGGAATCACTGCATCAATCACTAGGCTACCAAACGCAAGACAAAACCAGACACTGATAGCATCAATTTGGTGTTTGTTTTCCAGACAAGGTGTTTGTTTTCATTTTAAGCGAATAGATGCTTAGTCAGCCCCCTTCAGTCTCTGGACCATGGTGAGCCCCGTCCGTAGCCCTGTGTCAGGAACCTGCTCTCTTGAACGCGATGGGGTTTGAAAAAGACTACAGCCTGCAGTGTTCCTCTTGGCGAGCTTCAGGAATGAACAAGAGTTTGAAGAGTACCCGGTTTGAAGACCAGATATCTGGCACCATGATGTTTAACTTGTATATAATAAATTCCTATATCATGTCTTGTGTTTAGGTATACAGTTAGCATCAGCTTCAATGGACTGATAATGTGCATATAAAGTCAATTGTTGATAAACAAATACATAAGTTTGCATGCTTCCTGAGCTGAGGACAGAGCACCTTGGCACTATCCCATCCTATGTGCCCTTCATGTCATTTTATGAATATTCATGGTTGTATGTTTGTATGGATACATACACAGATACATAAATACATATAAAAATATATATATATGATAAGCCCTACTCTGCTGAAATCAATGGCTGTGTTCCATTCAGTTTCAATAGAAGGATGGTCTGAATCCATGTGTGCTTTACTGCCTCTTTTTGCATGATTTACAAGCTGTGAGCAATATATATTATACAGCTTTTTAATTTACTAGATTGTTTTTCTATTTTAAGGAAGGTAATAATTTTTTCTAGGATGAAATACAGTCTTTGGTAAAGAGTACTAGTGGAAATTAGACTAAATGTTCCAGTAACAGCCTGACAAATTCAGTCAGAAATTAATCCAATGTGAATTAGTTCAAAGAGAAGCTGAAATATAACTCTGACAGTAACAGTGATTTTATATTGTGTGCTTTTGTATAGGATTTAAACACTCCAAATTCACAAATAAAAAGCATTTAAGTAAGTGCTCTCTATCTTGGGAAGTAGATGGCCAGAGAAACACCTTGGATTTCTTGGGATTTTATGGCTTGATTGATGCAGGATTTTGTAGATGTGTTTAATCTAGAATATGTATGTGTTGAGTACCAGAGAAAGAAGCGGGAATCAGCGCCTGATTCCATTAGCTTCCAATTTCTTCCTTGGTTTTTATTTTTTTTTCAGTAATTTTAGGCAAGTTTTCTTATGCCACTTTCTGCATCTATAAGATAGGAATAGTAAATTCCTTCCCTTTGAAAAAGCATTTTGAGACATGTAAGTAAAAAGTGCTACGTAAGAGCCTTGGATTATTATGGTAATTTAAGAGATAATGAATGTCATCCTACAAAATAACTGAGAAAGCGTTACATGGAATACTAAATGTTTTTTAACTTCTTGAGTTTGAATTGCTGTTCAGTTTCTAAGCCTAGACTGATGCTTTGTTTGAAACTTCTTTTGAAATCATTTCCACCTGTTTAAGCAGTTTTGACTTTGCTGCAGACATGGCACAATAGTTGCATTATAGTGAGTTAGACTGCTTGTCAAATGTAAAACCTAGATTTTCATTTCCTTACATCTTGCTGCTAACACTGTTCAACTATCCATCAGTCAGATGATTTCCTGTCACACAAATGGCAGTTGACGTGTCTGCCAATCAGTTCTGTTCCTGCAAATTTCCGAGTTTAAGAAATCAGGTTCAGTTTTAGGCACTATTTTAAGAGAATGATCTATTTCATTAAATACAAAAAAGCAAACCTTCTGGTTTTTACAGTTTCAATTTTCACTGCTTGTATAACAATTCACACGTTCTCTGAGCACTGGACACAGTGTTGAACTGAAACACACCTGAGCTATAACATCACGTACCCTTGTGAACATCAGCAAGAGTAGACTTGAACACAGGAAAAGGGTTTGGAGGTGTGCTACACTGATGTGTCACTACTCCAGATTTCGACTGCTTCCTTCACCTCCTGCATACTGCATCTAGTTGCAGAAATATCTCCTCTGCTCCTTTCTCCTTAGGCTGGCCTGATTACAGCCAATAAATAGATGCGTATGCAGTGCCTGTTGCACTATTTAGACCAAAGTGAAAACTCTGCATTGGTTCTGTAATCCTCAGGTGAATTGCACTCTCAGATAATTTTTAAGATGTTCTCAAACATTTTATAATTCTGCAGGAAAAGGTTCCGATGGTGTGCTTTTGCCTGTTTTCCAATGACAGCTACATTTTAATCTGACTTAGGTTTAACACATTTGGTACGTGGATGAAAGGCAAGATGAATGCTTAGACTTAATGAAGAAAAACAAGAGGTTATGACATCATTTTTCATTAAGAACATTTACAATTAAACTTTGTGCATATGGATTTAATTGTGAAATCCTTAGTGGGTGTAATAAACAAGCTTTAGTCACATTAAGGCTGAACTGTTTTGTAAAAAAATCAAGCTCAATCTCTTTAAAAAGCACTCTTATCTTTTAAAGGAGAAGAAATGTAAGATACTCAGAGATTTTACATCTTCCGTTAAAGGAAACAATAAAATTATTCATAATCACAGTTTTGTTCATTAAAGTGTCCATCAAAAGCTAAAGAAGAATATTTAAACCTGCAGTAGTCAGACTGGCAAGTTTATCTGCTGTTACTGCACTGGATGCGTAATATGTACTATGGGATTTTGATTATGCTTTTTTATCTGAAACCTTCTTTTCTGGGACTTAAGGGGAAGAAAGAGAGAGATTTAACGTGACCAAATGGATCTGCAGTATCTAGTTGAACAACAGAGAAAATACGTCAAAGAGCTCAAATTATTGCTAACAAAGAACACTGACAGACCAAATAAAAGAAATAGAAGATTCCATTTTGATTATGTTTCAAGAAACATTGCTACTGCTTTATGCTGCAAACACTTTTTATAATGCAGCAAAAATATTATCTTTGAAAGTAGTGTGAAATTCAACAGGAACTTAACTCTTTTAGTCTCCTTGTTATTAATTGTTTCTAGGGGTAAGGAGGTTGGACATGACATAGATTTTTTGATCACCAATCCAGGATCAAGAGAAGATGATGAACTTCTGCATAAAGTTGTTGACTTATGGAAAAAGCAGGTATGAACTTAATAACATTTGGCCAAAAGAGAGATATTGTCATAGCACTGAATTAAGCTTACATAGTGCTTAAAGAATGTTGACTCCTTTTTACAGATGACTGCAATATTTTGAAATTGGATACTGCTCTATTTGGTTATTAATCACAATGATCTAGGTCCATCCTCCAGCTCTGAATGCTGAAGTTGAAGGTTATATCAGAAGTACTCTACACACAGTCTATTATATCTTACCCTAGGAATATGCAGCTAGTCAGAGGTAAGAAATCAGGCTAGGTGGAGTTTTGAATCACACTGCAAAACTGTTCTTGTACTTTGGAAAAAAACTGTATTTGTTTAATTCCTCCTTGAGATGGGAGTGGGTTCTCCCAAGGGGAACTACTTCAGGGAGCTCCAGCTTTAAGCGTAGTGGATTTGGGTGACCTTATGGTGTGAGGTGAGCAAGTCTGAAAGCTCAGGAACCAAACCCTGGGATTCTGGCTTCCTTTCAGCCCATAGATTAGCATTTTTCCTGGGTTCTGTTGGAATATTGTCAAAATTGACATAGTCTTCCATGATGTCTGGGTTTGGAAGGACGCACACATTTCACAGAGGAATTGTTCATCTAAGGGCTTGTGTTTTTTTTTTTTTTTTTTTTTCTCCCACCCTTCTCGTAACCCCAGCTATCTGNCAGGTTTAAAATGGCAGAGTCTGAATTAAAACAAGTGCAGGTACCTCAAAATATTCCTGGATCAGAAATAGAGTATGTTGGGAATAAAAAGCTTTTGTTTCTTCTCCTACCTTTCTAGCCAGCTAAGATATTTTTCAACATTTACTACCAATTTCAACATTACTACATTCAAAGCAATTGAGTACATTTTAGCAACTAAAACGCCAACACTCTGTCTGAGATGAATCACCAAATGCTCCGCTAAGTAAAGTCAGCTTTCAATGCAGATAGCCTGGAGAGAATGCTTTTGAATTGATTCTTGAACTATGTACTTTAATTAATGTATAATGGGTTAACACGTGAAAAACATTAAAAACATTCAACCAGACAAAATCTTAACTGGTTGTATAAACTTATCTGTTTCAAGGTGGTCAAAACATTTCAACTGGCTTTAATTGAAGGGCTTCAAACTTTTTTTTTCCTGGTAAAATACGTTAGCTGAGTTTCCCTTCCTTCAGTTGACTTTTGGTCTTTGAAATGTTAACAGATTATTATTAATTTTTTTAGATTTCTGTGATTTCCATCCTAATTCTGTGTGGAAAGTGTATGCATTGAAGTAGATTGCTAGCAGGTATAATTTATCATACTCCAGTGAAAAGCAATGAAGCTGTGGCAATTAATGAGCGCTGAGGAGCTACTCTATTTTTATCTTTTTATTATTTATGTAAAGTTTCTTTCTCAGTCATTCTACTCCCTTTATTCTGAGAAAAGTTTCATTCCTTCTTGGAAGCTGTCCTTTTACCTTCTTCAGCTGACTTGAAGCCATGTGTGGGTCCTCCAAAAATCCTGTTTATTATCAGACAGCAGAAAGGGAAAGTGACGACAGGCTGAGGCTCCAGCCTGCCCTGAGTGCAGCCTTTCATTCCTTCTCCCATTCCATCACACTCCACTTACATTAACGAGAGCAATGGCTGTGATCTGAGAAGCCTGGCAACTGCTGAAGCTTTTCAGGTCACTCTGAGCTGCTTTCATTAAATGGAATTGAAAGGAAAGAAATAGAAAATAGATTGTTCTTGCTGATTTTTTTTTAAGGATAAGATTTGGCAGAAGTGAGTACAGGGAGAGTATGGGAGGTCAAGGGTGGCCAAGGGTTTGATGAAAAGATTAGGATTCCTCTAGGAATCCCAGCGTGAACAAAATGTCAGAAGGGGAGATGCACAATGGCCCTAGAAACTAAACCCAAACAATCTGGGAATTGTTTAAAGCTATGGACAAATATTTTCTGTGTTCTGTTTGTCCTCCAGAATTTTTATGGCTTATACTACTAGCTATACTGCCTCTCTACTGTGGCAGTTGTAATATACAAGCTTTTACTGGCACTACTAAAAAATAAGCTGCCAGCAAAATCAAAATGCAAAAAAGAAAGTGAGGAATTACACTCCTTTTACCTTTTTATTACCTTTGATTTCTAAGGGGGGGGGGGAGCATAAAAAACCCCTAAACCTAAAGCACTTTTATATTTTTTGACAGTACACCTGTCATCTGCTTCACAGCTTTCCACTTTTGTGCTACTGCTTCAAAGCCCAAATTCATCAAAGAACATCACTGAGGTCACAATGTTGACTTCCTTTCGGCAGCTTTTAGCGAAGGATTCTGCAATGTTTAACTTCTAAACTATGGACCTCAGCCTTATTTAAATAGTTTAAAAGGGCCTTTTTCTTAGCTGAAAAGTTTAATGTAACAAGATCCTTCCATTGAAATCTGTTGAAAACTAAGTGGTTAAATAAACACCATCATGCTCTTTGATGGAGCATAACCAGGGATAAACGGGCCGAGGAACAGAGAACATAAAGTCTCCATTGAGCTTCAAAGTAGGGTGGCAGAACAGAAAAGCTGCAATGCAGTACACAAGTTATGGTTTTAATGGTTCCCAAAAGCTTCATAAAGAAAGTAAGAAATTAATTCTGTGGGTTAGAGCTTGGAAGTCCGTGGGCAAACAAGCTGAGCCATCTGTGTCAATGCAGCTTCATTCACATACTGTGTAAAAACATTATCATTTTTTGCTAAAAACCTATATAGCTATATTTAGCACTGTACCTGTTGTTACATATGTACTTTCGACAAAGGAAGAGACACTGTTACTACAGGCATTCCTGCACTCCTCATTTTTTCCCTTTGTATTCTTGTAACTATAATTTTGCATTTTTCTTTTGGCTTTTAGGAAAATGAGGAATGTAGATGTCTGTCTGTGCTTACTTATTTTGGTATATTAGTGGTCTGGTTTAGGCTCTTTTATTCCCCCTTGCTGAGGTGAACATGTCAGGAAGGGTAAGGGCTGATGTCCCATTAAGGTGGATGGTGAGGAACAAGTAACCAGTCTCACTTTTTCATTGCTGGAAACATTTTTTTGTGAACAGGGTTCACAGAACAGCAGCACATTCATTATTGAGTGACAGCTGGATTTCAGCAGCAACAAAACCTGTTTCTAAGACAAGATACAAAAAAGGTTAAGAGGCCGAAACAAAGACCTTATTTTTTTCAGATGAGCGCTCTGCCCATAAGGATGCAGAGCTCCTTTGTGAATGCATACTGTCTCACCTGGACATGAGAGAACTTGGCTTAAATTGCCATAGGCAAAGAATGAGGCAGCAGTAGCATTTCTTATGACATCTGATCTTTCTGGTGTGTATTGTATATCTGTATGTGGGTAAGTATGTATGTATATGTCTCTATGTATCTGTCTATCTATCTATCTATCTGTCTATCTACCTATTAATTTATCTTGCTCACCCGTGCAAATGCTCATGGCATAGAGACAGGGAAACATCTTCATTCCCAGACTCTGGTGCTAGTCTGCCTCTTGCTGTCAAAACCAGGCTGTTCAGGACATGCCCAGAATTAGACCATTCTGATGTACAGGGAACTTCAAGATGAAAAAGGGACCAAGGCAGGTGTGTGATTATGCAGCAGCTGCAAATATTTGTATTGCTGATGAAGCTTTTGATGCCATTTGCTAATGATTCCTCACCCTAACAGGCCCGACTGCTCCCAGGTATCCGTTCCTTGAGCTGAACTTTATAGAATTCCATCTGTCTCACCTAGGTAGAGATATTTCTGAACTAACATGCCTACATCCTATTTTGGATTAGCTATAGGTATTTCACTGAAAAAAAAAAATCCAGTTTCACTTTATTAAATCATCTGAGAAGGAAATTAAGAGCAAAGACATACATACATTTCAGAAGAACATACTGGATTACAATTTCAGGAAGTATAAAATGGTCCTACTTAGCTTTAAAAGAATTAAGCCAGCTACCAACAATTATAAATAATGACAGCTTGTAACATTAAAAATAGGTTAGGTTTTCATTTAATTAAAAATGACAAAGAATGCTAATGACCATATTTGGATTGATTTTTCAGCTATTGATTACATGTTTTTCTAAAAACTCACACTTCCCCTCAGTCTGATCATGGATTTACTCCAATATCAATGCTATTGATGTGCCAGCATTCAATCTATTTAAGTAAAAGTGCATAATCATTCTAAAAAGGGAAAACTGTTGTGCCTATTAACATAACTGCCCTAAAAAAATATATTTGGTTTTGATGGTGTTGTAAATTTGAGAAATGAAAATGCCCACATTTTAAAACTTGATTGTGTAAACAAGGTCTACAGCACTTTATGGTGTATAGATCAAGCTGAAATTTGCAAAGAACTGCAGATTCCTTGACATCAAGTAATGAGAAGGCTGCAGTTCTGCAGCTAGCAGTAGCCAAAACTTCACACAGTCTTCATAGCTGACTGCCCCTTCAGGCAATACTTTTTCAAAATGTACAGAAGTGCCATTTCAGCTTTACTTTATGGGGTGATGGTGATGTCCGGTGCCTAATCAAATTAGGTTAATTGGAAACATTATCCCAATGGATATGACCTAGGCTTTGGCTCCTATTTAAAGGTGATATCCTGGCTTTGAGTCAGGTTTCAACTGCTTGTTGAACTCAGCACTTGTGTAATTGTTGCCTAATTTCATTTTTTTTTAAGTTGAAGTAGATATTTACAGTGGTCTACGTCCTCTCATGCTCTTCCTGTTAGCTTTAGAAATTGCCCAGGCAACAAACTATGAAAAACCACTACAGAATAACCCAGAGAGAGGTAGTCCTAAAATATCTTTCTAGTCACACTTGCTAACTGTGGCCATCTGCAAATATTTAAGATGTATTGAAGTAGAAGACACGGCATAGTCAGTAAGAGAAAACAGCAGTAAGAAGGCTCCAATAATGATTTGTTGTAACTTCTTTATGATTGCTTGATGTTACACCTCAGGGGCCCCAGGGAGTGTTCCCTTGAACTTCCTAAATATGAAAATAGGATGAGACAAAAAAAGAGAGAAGGGACCCATCTTTAAACACTGTGGTTTAACAGGCAGAATTTGTACTCTTCCAGCAGCTGAGAGATCTCAAAGGGAGGACCTTGAGTAAGTGTGGTATCCAGGATGACTTTAGGTAAAGGGAACTTCCTTATTTTTAATGTGGGTAATACAGCAAAGACTGACATGTCAAATTTACCCTGTTTTCATTTACAACTATATATTCTTGTAATGAGTAACAAGCTGGAAAAAATGACTCCAAAAACTAAGTAAAGCTGATGCAAAAGAGATCATCTATAAGATGATAATACAGCTAAGGGTTAGATTGAAAACATTGATGAAGCAGAGGATACAATGTATGACTAAAAGTTGAAAATGAACATTTTAAATGGCCTGAGCATTTTATGTCAAGGCCATTTCACCTATTACAGACACACAGACAATACATAATCATATCTCCTCAAGAGCTTACAGGCTAAAAATCCAAGTATGGGGTTCTGGTGGCCATGTGCAACTGTCCCCAGATCTCACTGAGACAAAACACTCCCTAGGTGCTCATCTGCTTGCCCATGAAGACAGAAACCATTGCAGGCTGTGGTGTCTTGCTGGATTTCTCAAGTGGTCAGAAACAAAAATCCCACTAAGACTTTCCACCTATGGTAGGAATTCCATTCCTTTTGTAGTCCATCTAAAGATGGGCTTTAATTACTAATTTCTTGCACCAAAACTGAGGAGACTTGAACTTCATTTGAACATAGAGGACACAAACACTGACACAGGCTGTGACAAATGTGCAAAACTATTGATCTGAGCACACTCTCCACAAACAGCATACAGGTGCTGGAAATGTAGGTACTTGGAACTGTAAAATAAGACTTTACCAAAACTTAATCCAGTTAGGATTCTGACTGGGATATGCTATGTAATGCCCCAAATCTCAAAGAGCAAAAAGGAAAATGAAGCAAAAGATGAAAAAGCACTGATGAAGTAGCTAGAAGATTTTTATAGAGAATGTGAAAAATGTCAGTGCTTAATAAAATCTTGAAGTCACCAATTACTGGTCAATCATCAATGAGATTCAGAGCATTTTTAGCATTAAAAGCAACAAAATTAACCTGAAGGCAGGCATAGTGTCATCAAAAAGAGTGAGATAATAAGCAGTTATGCATTAACATCCAACAGCTGTTTTGAGTCTATATTTGGAAATAGCAAGCATCAGTGCCTTGTGACGTTGGGGTAGAATTAAGAAAAAATTGCTATCAGTTTTAAAGATGGATGTGAGAGAGCACCTGCTAAAATTAAGCATTTTCAAATTAGCAGACTTGGAAACTAGTAATCCAAGAGAATGAGCTACATAAGGAGTTTTCTCATATTAGTTTATAATAAATATTCAAGATCAGGAAAAATTCCAAAGAAGTGAAAGAATGTCAATGCAAGTCGAACAGTTATCATTAAAAAGGTTGGCCCAATGACCCATAAAATAGCCTGTGACTAATTCCCAGGAAAATAATGGGATTGCTAATTTGGAACTATCATCAACAAAAACCTGGAGCCTGAAAATAAAATAATACCTACCAGTGTCTCTTCATGGAAATCGTATATTGTTAAGTGTTTTTGTTATGGGTTTTTTTGGTTAGAATCATAGCTCTGAGTGATAGAAGTAATTTTATTGCTGTAAAGTATTCTCTAAGGTATTTAATATATTATCACGTAAAGTCACCACACTTGCACTATATAAAAGAAATAATCAAAACCTGGTGTTGAATATGGAGATATTCTTCCAAAAAGCAGTTCATTATCACTGTGTTCATAAGAGCTCTGACCTGGAGATGATTGTAGTTAAACATTGACAGCCATCAAATAAAATCACTTCTATACACTCTCAGTTCAATATTGCAATTTAAAGAAAAAAAACCCATGAAACTTATATGATCCTTTACCATGTATTAAGGGAAATGTTAACTAAAAGTCAGAAGGCGTTCTTGACCATGCTTTTTTATGGTCACACTAGTATAAGAATCCATAGTCCATAGGAAGGAGAATGCGTAAACATTTGAGGGACTTGAGAGACATAAAATTGATCCAAGGACCTAAAGAAATCCCGATGATGGAAATTTTAAGAAGCTCAGTCTATTCATCTCATCAGTGAGAAACCTGAGAAGAGGTTTGATCAGTGCATAGGTTTAAAGAAATTTAAAAGGAGATATGAAGAGATGTGTGACAGTTGTAGTCTTGTTGATCTTGAAGATGAAAACTAATGAGCTTATCTAGTCAGAACATGAAGTTAGGAAGTTCAGCTTAGTAGTTTTCCTTCTAGTAATAACAATTAAACAGCTGATAGACTATGAAGAAAGTGGTTTATGCACTATTGTTGCTAACCTTTATAACAAAGTTAAATTTCTTTTGCAAAGGCAAATCTCAGAAGACTCTACTTTCTGTGAAATCAGGAGCCCAGAGGAGGCAGTCACAGTGATCTCCTATCTTTTATGAATCTAGAAAAGCTAAATTAAGGCTGGGTGTACCAGGTCTTAGACACACATGTAAGTGTGTTCATCATGTGGGACCAATCTCAGAAATCAGAATCTTTTTACCAGCTGAGCCCTCCTGCTAGAGATGGGTTCAGTGACAATGAGCATTGTTATATTATTATGCTTCAAGCTCCATTTCTATTGTGAAGACTCAAGGATGACTGAAGGAAGTGGTGGGATGGACAGTACCCGCTTTATTTCTTTGTTACTGTGTATTTGATGTTTTGTATTCTTCAAAAAGGATGTGCTGGGCAGCAGAGAGAGAGGTGCTGCTCGTTGTCTTGTCCCAGGTGTTGTGCTTTGGGTGATGAGAGGTTTTCTGGCTGGTGAGGGGAGATTGCACTTTACCTGAGGGCATCTAAACATGCAGAGCTCTAAGAAGCTTTGGGAGTGCTGGATAAGTCAGAGATGTCCAGGAAATCAGTAGCCTTGAAAGCTGCCTGGAAATGCAAAAAGAGGCATAAAGATAGGCCTGAGGAATGACAGAAAGATGCTTTTTCTTAGAGCCTAGAAGCGATAGTTCAGAGTTTACTGCAACCCTGGGAGCCATTGAAAGGTTGCTGGCTACAGAGCAAGGCTGGAAAAAAGCGCTACCTCTTTCCACTGAGCCCTTCCTGCTGTGCTGGATTAGAAGGAATTAATCTACAATGCTCTATTACTTCTATTTTTCTCACTCTGAATGTTCTTTATTATGAAAAGAGAATCTTGTTTATGCTTTAATAAAATCTGGCTCTTAAGGATCAATGTTTTTTTTGGTGCACTGCCTTCAAACAAAAGGCATGGGCAGGGCTGTTCCACGTCTCTGGAGACTGCAGACCTTGTCACAAGAAAATCTCACACCACAGACACAGTCCAAATGCTCTGTTTGGAATCTGTCAGCAAGACTGTGCTCTGGACTAATCTGTTTTTCTAGATGTCTGCCACGTGGGAAAGCATCAATCCCTACTCAGAAATTTCTGTTGACATCAACTGCAAAAGGCTTAGGAGGAAAGGAGGGAGGGGAAGAATTGCAAATATTGTCTCCTTAGTACAGGGCAGGACATCACCACTATCGGATGACTACAACTGCAGATTTCCCTCAAAGGATCTGGTAATATTTTTCCAAATGTTGCAGCTGTTTATTTTCTCTGCGTAGCCCAGATTTGGCCCTGCACAGTTCTGTGTTTACTGAAGCTGCATTTTATGTGAATTTTTTAAAACGACTGTCTAGAAACTCTGAAATTACAGTAAAACCAGACCAGCAATTCAATGTAAGCAATGTCTTCTCTTTAGGGCTTACTCCTGTACTGTGATATGATTGAATCAACATTTGTAAAAGAACAGCTACCAAGCAGAAAAGTTGATGCCATGGATAATTTTCAGAAGTGTTTTGCAATTTTAAAATTGTATCAGCCAAGAGTAGACAGCAGCAGTTACACCACGTCAAAAAACTATGATGCAGCACAAGTCAAAGACTGGAAGGCAATCCGTGTTGATCTGGTCATAACCCCCTTTGAGCAATATGCATATGCTCTCTTGGGCTGGACAGGCTCCAGGGTAAGTAACCACAACAGCCTATGTTTTCTTAGCATTGCTGACCTATTTTTGCTGTTGCAGCACCATTCAGAGTTCATGGATTTTTAAAAAATGTTCCTTCTCACCACACGTCACATTTCATGCTGTCATCAACCTGTGATCATAAGTTGGAGCTGATGAACTCATCACTGACATTTATGGATGTCTCTCTAGAGGAGTTAACATCTGTTTTCCTCGAAGCTTAGGTTCATGGACTGAAAAGCTGTATTTTGAGTCAGTTGTGTTGTCTTTTTACATCATACCAGTGTTAACAAGCAATTTAAAAGGTTACTGAGTAGAGAGATGATTTGGCAAGTGTCACAGAATTTTACAGGAAATTAAACATTTGAGGAAGAGATGTTCTGAATTAGAACTTAATTTGTTTTGTAGGGAATTGAAAATAATTTGACATCTTTCTTTTTGGATTAGATAAAATGTTTTCTTTTGGTTGTATTTTGAGTGTTTTAAATTGTAAAAAATTGGAAAATTTTAAAATTTACACATTGAAGTAGAATAAAATATGTTTTGATTGGTATTTTAATAAGTTAAGAAAACTTGAAATGATAGCTACTTTCACAATAGACACTGTAGGAAGTGGGTATAGCATAAAATAGTACAATATTTTAAAAATAAAAAATTATATCTAAATGCAAACTCAAAACTCAAATGATTAATCTCTTTCTAGACAGAATTATTTTTTAATCTGTTCTACATGCTTGCCTTCTGATGTTCATTTTCTTAGGGAGTGATTACATGGCATAATGGATAGCTCCTGAGCCTGCTCTGAATGATCTTTTTGATGTGCTAGAAGCAGTACAGGTGCATTGCCACTCTGTTCTACTCAGGTTAATTGGAAGCAGGATGTTGTCAACCAGGCAAAGCACTGCAATTGATGTATTCTCCTGCTGAGCTGATGAGTTACTTCAGTCACTTTTCTGTTTTGAGATAATAAAATGTATTTATTTGGACCTTGGATTAAGTCCTGCAGACTTGGGTGTCCTTCTTATCCTGGAAGTGTTTGGCTACTTAAAAGCTCAACTCTGTAGGTGGGTGTCTACGCTAAAAATGCACTTTGTGAGGCCCTTTGGTTGAGTAGGCAACGGCTCCATCTTTCTCTGCCTCACTCAGCTCCTACTCCCTGTTGAGATAATTCACCTACAGACTGTGTGAGTCCATCATAGGCTGTATATAAGATTACTTTCTCGTACAGTACCCACCTATTCTCAGACTAACCAACTGAAATGATGGACCATTGCCTATCAAAATATTGTCCTTTCAGATGATCCATTTTTTCAGCCTATTGTCTTTTAATAGAGGTAATTTTTACATGTTTATTTATTATTTGGTTTGGTGTTGGAGCTCTTATACAAAGGATAACAATTTTGATTTTTCAAAATTGCTCATATTTACTATATCTTTTATAGCAATTTGGACGGGATTTAAGGAGGTATGCTACTCATGAAAGGAAGATGATATTGGATAACCATGCCTTATACGACAGGAGAAAGGTATTGTTTATTCTCAGAAATAAAGCTATCATGGCTTTATTTCTGAGTATGCACTTTCAGTTTATTTTTGATATTCAAGTATATAGACTATTTTTGCTTGATTTTCTCTATCTATTATGTGGTAAAACGGTCCCCCCTTCACAAGACATAGTTTCACTGACAGAACCTGATTAAATCTGCACAAGTAAATCCAGAAGTCTTTTTTTGGCATTGCTGAGGTAATTTCTGAGATTTAACAAGAAACATACAGTAGACAATGGTGTTAGGAAGGAATTGCGCAGCTTCACAAAACTGAGAATAACACATCTGCAAGCATTTGAAAAAAATATTTTACTGTCCCTTTTCAGAATGAAAGGTCATTTCCATGTCACAGGCACAATTTCAACAGGGATTGTGCTGACGTTTCAAAGGAAGAAGGGATATTGAGTGGTACAGGCTCAACTAGAAGGCCTGAGGAAGTTTTTGTGGGGTATGATACTAAGTGGAGATCAGGGATCATCCTGCTTTCAAAGCCCTGCATTCAGAAGTCTGTGTGGAGTTCTGTTTAGTCAGGCTTGCTAATCTTGGTAGTAATCGGTAGTATTTCTGGTCTAAATGCTCTTGGCTGCAGTCATACAGATCTCTGCATTTATCTAGCTTAATGTCTGTATTTGTATTAGGCCATTTTAATAATAAGCAAAAATCAATATTGAAGATGTTTATTGATGTCATTATAGGGGAAGGCAAAAGTATCATGTCGAGATTTTACATTAATCTCTCATATATATTCCTTATAGAATGGAGACTGCTTTTAGCATCTCTCCTTACATGCAGCATCATCTCATTGTTTGTGAGATGCAGCAGTGATTTAAGCCCTCACTCCATTTCAGATGTCTCTGTAAGTGCTTCTCAGGCTCAGATGCTATAGCATCCTCAGTTCACATACAAACCTGGGGAAATGATCAGACTAATGATGCATTTAGTCAAATATCCTGTCTCCAACAATTGTCAATACTAGATGCTTCAGAAGAAAATATAAAATTCCATAATAGATAAACACGCTATCAAATGTCTAAGGGGGATGTTTCTTCACAAACTCAGGGATGATGTCAGTATTCAAAATATAAACGCTTTGCCTATACATAATATAGCAAGTGTTATTATCTGCAAGTTAATATGTGCTCTGTTAAATAGCTTTTTGGGTGTAACAGATAACTGCACTGGGGAAATACAAAGAATTTAAGAAATGTCAGTGTTATGTTTTGTGTGCAGCAAAATTTGCCTGCCTGGTGTACAAGTACGTATCATTAAATCTGTTTGTTTTACCCAGAACCCTGATGCATTCAGTGATGCAAAATAGACACTGTTCATTCATGAACAGCATCAATCAGTATTATTTTTTCTTTATTGTGTTTAGGTTTTATATCTGACATACCATTCACATCCTTCTGGGAAAGAAAATTTGAGTTTCCATGTGAATCTCACTGGACTAGCCAGGATGTTTCACAGATAAATAATGAGTTTATCTTCACAATGCCCTCTGGGAAGAAAGATGCTCTTGTCTTCCCAAATTTTCAAGTAAAGAACTGAGGCAGAGAAAGATTTAAGGCCCTAAAAATCCATTGCAGTTCAGCCTGAATTTTCTGCTGCTGAGTATCTGCCTCAGGACTTTGAAAAATACATAGAATTGTGTATGTCCATGACACGTTTCCCAAAGCCATCAGCTGTAGCTGTAACTGAATTTCCAGACCTCCTACATGTCAACTTACATTTCCTCACTGCACTGCTCAAAAACAAAGAAAAAAGATTAGTGGGAGAACTGAGAAGAAAGATTTAAAATTTTTTCCTTATTACTTATTATGATGCAGGAATTCTATGACAAGGGCAAGGAAAAAAAATCCAAGTCTTCAGGGCAAATTTCAACTGCCTTGACGATTAAGTCCTTCATCTAGGGCTTCCATATATCAAATGAATGGCATGAATGGATCAAATGTCCCTTTCTGCTGGGCACTCTGTTTGCTTTCAATTGTTTCCCCCCCCAATAATAACCAAGTCTCCCTTTTCTCATTTAATCTCGGACACAGCCAGGTTACTTCCAAATTTTATTTTCTGCTGCAAAACACAGCCATATTACAGATTTCAAAACACGAAGTCATGACAGTCTGTTGACACAGTGGAATACTCTTCTTGTCTCTGCTGCATTCTCAGAAGTAGCTAAATTACATTAGCTGAAATTTTCCACAAAGAAAGAAAATTCTAAGGCAGATATGCAATATGAAAAGTTTCAGACCAGGCAGCACTGAAGCTATAATCTACTTAAAACAGGGCAAAACCCCCCCCCTATCAAATAGTGCCATTCTAACAAGCAGCAGGGAGACACCCCCCTGCCCCGCTTCTACGTGTTCTACTATTTATAATCTAATGTGTTAAATTAAAATAATTATTTTCTTATTTTTAACTTTGCAATTTTGTACCAAGTTATTCCCATAAAGGACATTTTGAACAAAAAGCCTTCCATTTGGCCACCCAGTGTGTATTAAAGTCAAGAATGAGCATGTACAGCAATAGTGTCTGTAACTGTGAAAGTTGAGATGATGACCCATAGTGGCAGGGAAGTCTGCAGTAAGTTGTGTGGCTACCAAGGCTGATTAATTTTTTACAGTCATCAGGTTAGTCACATTAAAATTAGTGATGAAAATAATCAGTAAACTTTACTGCTGTTTCAGGGAACATATACCCAAATCGTGAATTGTTTAGGGTTTTTTTTTAATTTAATTATGAAGACTAAAGAATCTTCTTTACTGTAATTCTAGTGCTTTTATTTAAAAAACATTTGACTAGGGGGGAACACTGAAAACATGTATGTTTTATCTGTACCATCTCTTAAATTTAGATTGGAACATGAACATACGTATTTCATAAGGACATTTTTCTTTGTGGTAGGAAACCTTTCTTTCTCAAAGGAAAGCTTTCTCAAAGGTAAAAACAACAAGGAAGCAGATATCCTTGTGCAAGCTGCTCAAGATCCCTCAACACAACCTTAATTAAGGTTAATTAGACAGTAAAAACTGAATCACATCTTTTCCATATTTCTCTCCACGTTTGCTGAAGAGATGTTAACTGATGTCACTGGCTCTGTCCAGGCAGACAAACTGTCATGCACAAGACTGTAACAGTCACTGGGGTATAATTCAGCAGCTGGGCCAACGCCTTTCTGCATCATTCTTCTCTTATAACTCCGTGTGTGTACACAGCAAAAGGGATAGAAAGGTCAGGGAGAGTCAAACTAGTTCTCGATCCTGATGAAGACCAAATCCTTTCTTTGAAAACACTTGCCTTTGCGAGTGGTGTAAGACACTTTGCAAGCTGGTATAAGAAGTTAATAAACCGTACTATAGCAAATATGCTTTGATTTTTTATTTTTGATGGAAAGTAACAGTGCCTGTAAGAGAGTGTCTTTCATTGTAAGACAACAGTTTCCTGGTTTGCTCTACATTCCAATACATAATTTGATATACTTTATTCTTCTATATTAATATTTATCAGCCCTTTGGCGCTCTGGTGCTTCCACTGTGGCCCACTGCCTGAAATGTGATGCGTGTCAGAGAATCCCAGATTCCAGCATTCAAGGGGAGAGTCCTTGTTACTTTAATGTATTTCCAAAGGGATTCTGACAGGAATAGGGAGCATTAACACAGCAGTTAGGAATCAATTACATAGCTTTGCAGAGGGGAACAAAAGGAACAGATATTTCCTCCAGGGACTCGTTACAAAGTTACACTGTGAAATTATTCCTCAGCCTTGATTTCCTTTTTTTTTTTTTTTTCTAGTATGAATGTTTTTCATATATTTGTGGGTTTTGGAAGATGGTGTGCAACTATCAAACAAATGACTTTGTCAGTTCTGTAATAATAATGGCATTTTATAGATCTTCCTCTGGCAGGAAAATTGTGACAACAAAAATTAAAAATTTACTACCAATTATCTGTCAGCCTCTTTTTCATAATTAGATGAGTGGATGTCCAATTCTGTGCCTCTTCAGAACTGTGTCCAAAAGCTATGGAAATCAGCACTTGTATATACCAACTTGAAATATGACGTTTCTGTGATTTACATCAGCTGGAGATCAAACCTTACAATGATTCCCACACTTACGGAATGGAGGAGTTCATTGTTCAGCCATCAGAAAGACAAATTTTATATTCCCCATATCTTAGGATGTTATTATTATTGTTGCACTGGTTACAAATGGCATGACACATTTACGAACCAGGCCAATAAAATTCTCACTGTAAAACCTTCCTGATTCATGAATGAACAATATGCTCTCTAAGCAAAGCAGAAGTGCTTTTGCAAAAACGAATTTCATTTTTCTGTATGAATCATAAGTCAGGTCAGCTGAACAATAAGCTCTTCCTTAGAAAAATTAAGGTCTTTAAGCTGGAGACTATGGCATCACTGGTTGTTTTTACACCCCTCGGTGTTGGATTGGGAGTCATTTAACCCTTAACCAACTATAAAGAATTTTTTGGTTACAACATGCATTGTGTCTAGACTTAATCAGGCGCTGATAAGAGTGTAAGCACTGACCCCTGTTATGTATTTATGTAACGTGGTCATCAGTTCACTGTCTGAATTGCAGTTTTTAGTCTGCATATATATATATGGTTTGCCACATACTGAGATTTGAAGAGCACTTTCTTTGCAATGATTAGAAGATTGTGATGTACTAGGGCAGTCATTAGCAAGTTTTGACAACATCCTGACAGCTTTTTAACTGGGTGAAATGGAGAGAGATCTAGTGGCTCTAACTAAAGAAGATACAGCTCTAAACCCTGTTTTATTTTTAAACACCTGTCTTTAAGCTGAATAACTATCATTGCATGAGAATGCAATAAATGGGTGATTTACTTTCACTTTAATGTTTTATTTTTTATAACGTGATTTTTGAAGTGGCAAACCACAGGCTTTCTATTCTTAAAGGAGTAGCTGTCCTTGAAATATGAGTGCTTCTCCCCTTTTACAGTGTCAGCAACCTGGAATAAGATTCAGGAACGGCAAAGGTTGTTGGTTGCTCCTTTACCAAACTCTGGTGCTGTTAGCCATAGTAGAGTATTCTTGTCGTGCAGAAGGGCGCTGCGGAGAGTGCCTGAAACTGGACTCTCTGTTATTGGATTTTTGCACTCTTCGCCAAGAGGCTGGGTAAGACTTAATATGGAACAACTGTTCTCCCATGAAATGACTCTCAGACTCAAGTGTGTGCTTTTCTTCAGTCAGAATATTACTTAAAGGAAAACTTCCTCATTCTCCAGAATATTAAATACTATGGTCCAGTCAGCTTATAAACTTAGCATCATCTTTAACTTTGAAGTTTGCTCCACCATAAATATAACATTGTCTTATCTGCTGGTACTCTTGAAGCCTTTACTTTGTCTCTGTGATTAATCTCATCCAAGCCTCCATTTCTTCTTAATTTGCCATCGTTTCATTCAGTTTTGCAGACTCCAAAAGTTTTGCAGACTCCAGTGTTGCTGGCTACTTTCTCCCGGGTGGAGTTAACACCACTTCAAAATCCAGGGAATAACTGTAAAAAGGGTTGCTACAACTTAGTGGTGTAAAATGTCAGGTTGAGAAGCTGCTTTCCTTACCCCAGTACCAAAAGGATCCAATAGGTCCTTGGGAGTTACCTAGAGAGCTGTTGTAACTCCAAAAGACATAAGCTATGTCTTTCTGCTCAAATTAAAATTAACCAGTTTTAAATATATCTTAGATTCCAGACTGTAACCATTAAAATTAAAATCAATTTCCAAAAATTTCATCATCAAGAAAAGCTATGTTTTTAATTTAAGCTGATTTTGTTTTAACATCTGTTATTCTGACATTTGCTGTTAGCTGCTCTTGGCATTGCCGCAAAACCTTTTGTTGCTTGTTACTCTTAAAATTCCACAGGAACATAAATATGTTGGATTCCTTTTTTTTTTTTTTTTTTTAAT
>RSEF01000006.1:22640633-22671538 GCA_003993805.1 Himantopus leucocephalus
TTTTTTTTTTTTTTTTTTTCCCTGACTCTTGCAGCTTTCAGTTCATAAATATCAGACTGTTGTGATCCTGTTCTTCCTCATGGCTCATCCATTTGAAGATCCAGTTCAGATACCCAATCTTTGTTATAAACAGCTGTAGATTTTCTGCAGTCTGGCTGGTTGAAGTTCTCTCTGCTCCCTCTGGTTCTCTGTGTGTAGTCGCTGGATATAAAAGGTCCTTCTTCAGCTTCCAAAAAACCTGACATATGTGGTTATTAGGACACTATGCCTGTCACTGGTATCTCAAGTGTTTACATTGATGATTGTGAAGACACTCGTCCCAAAAACTTCCATTCCTGTTGAGGCAATGCAGCCTAGACAACCGTTAGCATTTGAAGGAAAGGTTGAATGACCGGGCTGAAAATAATATGATGTTTTATCAGTTTGATTTTTTCAGGGCTGTGCACTGCCCAAGCTCTGAACTTAGAAATGTCTTACGTGCACAGCCAAATCACTCTGAAATTTTTGTGTGAAATTTTGCACATAGAGCTGGTATTTTGGCTCAACAGAGAAAACAATCAAGAGCAGCTGTTAACATGTGTGGAAGGCACTTGTAGACAGACTGGAAATAATGTCTGGAGATGACCTACCCTGTTTGTGCCTTTTCTTACTCTGCAGTAGGTCTGTTCTTGCCTAGTAGATATGTCTGTTCTTGTATCCCTTTGTAACAGGGCATCATGTCAGGCTGGTAGACTGAGGTGATCACAGTCAGCCAAAGGATCACATGCCTGTTCGGACATGTGACATCAGAGGGTGTATTCAAACAATTTTTAGGTTTTCATGTTCTCCAAATGTTTTCTGATTCTTCTTTTAATCCTGATTTGGCTTGTGAAAAGTCAACATGAGAAGGAATAAAGCATTTTGACATTTGGAATGAAGCGGCAATTGTGAGCTGAAGAGATCACATGCATTGTTGTAATATGACCTGAGGAAGGAGAATGGTCCAGAGGTTTGACTATTAGCTTGCAACTTGGGTCCCCCTTGTAGCCAAATTTTCTCTGTAGTTTTAAGCAAGTCATTTAGCCTTTTTTGATCTCACTTCCCAACAGTAAAACCTAATTCCCACAATGCAAAGGTACAGTAAGGATAAGTAACCACTCTGGCAAAAACTAGTTCAGTTTAATGAAGGATTTTGATCACTCAGCGTTTCGCCTTTGCCTATAACTGGGAGAAAGAACAAATGTTTAATGAAGAATTTTGATCATTCAAAATTTGCTTGTTCTCTTAATCGGAGGGAAAGTCGAAATGTTGACACTTTCTGGAAAGGGAATTGCTTTTTGAATCTCAGCTTTGGAAACAATCCACAGATCAGACTGTTCCAAACCTCCAAAGCTCAGACAGCTCTTGGGGCTGCAAGCTCGGAGGCACTTGGCTTGGCTGGCTGATCCAGGCTTATGGGCACTCTGGGGACGCTGGCTCTGACGTAATTAAAATGACTTATTTGAACTCAGGCTCCCAGTAGCCTGTCAAGCAAGTTGTTGAGAAGATGGGCAAGCTGGCAGGAGCTCAATCAGGCTTAGATTTTTAAAAGTGCCTGGTAAACTAGATTCTATTGGATTATTTTTTTCTTCAGGGCAATATTTTGATAATTGCATCATTTTTATGGAACAGCCAGGAACAGGAAAACTCCAACAAAACAATATTCATTAATGTTTTGCTGAATAGATTTGTTCACAAGGCAATGGGATATTATGTTTTTGTGACTATATATGTGTTAAGCAGAAATATTGTTCCCTAGAACTGCCTTGCATTCCAGTGATTCTCAGCCAGCAGCATCCACATATCGTGTTTCTCTGTAGACCTTATTGCAAGGATGTAAGTCCAGAAGATGCTTCTGAAAGATCTACTGATGCAAAGCCCAGTGCTGCCCCTTATACCATGGATAAATTTGACTTTTTAAAATGCAGGATTTATCATCCTTTTTTTGCTATTACTTCCTAACTAAAATCCCTTATCTGAATTAACTTAAAACCAGTACCATTACCAAATACTTCAGAACACATATTGCCAGAAAATAAGCTGCTTTTTGTTGTTTTTTACATTTTGGTAACTATTTGGAAAGTATTCTTTGTAGGTACAGTAAATAAGGATGTTTTAAACTTTCCCACTGTACTTCACACAGTTTCAGCTATGGTGGGATTCCCTATTGCTCTTTCCTTTCATTCAAAGTACATTCACTGTTCTTGATGCCATTTGCTGTTCAGCATTTACTCAGAGCCAAAGAGCCTGGGAGAAGTCTACTGTATTGAGCGTCTGAGCTGTAATAGTTTCCCGTTTCATAGGAGAAGACTCTGCATAAAACAGGAACTACTTTCAACTGCTCCATGCCAGAAGTTCTGACTGATACATTTCCTCCAATTGTTATCTTTTGAGTACATAAGCGAGCACGTGGGAGGTAGGCTGAATGAGAGATGGGATGGGCTAGATGCATTAAGCTGCTGCAGGTACTTCTCTCTCTTCCTGTTTCGTGGCGGGAGATTTCTAGGGATGGCATGTGGAACAGCTTCATGGCTGGATCACGGCCATGTAGAAAGTGTCACTTTCCTGCACCTTTATCACACCACTACTGAGCAGAGATCCTCAAGCTGGTTGTGGGACCCAAGGGTTGGATTTGTCTTGTAGATTTAGATTTTTATCTTATATAAGCCTATATATTGTCACAATAATACTCCAGAAAATCCCTTTTAAGTCCAATTATTACTTTATGCAGTTCAAGGCAGCAAAATGAAGTGATGTAAATAATTAGCATTGCTTTTTTGCTGGGGTTCCTAGGGTATAATAGATTGATTAAATTATTAGTGTATGAATGTTCTTGCACTAACATTGTAGGTTGTTGGGTTTTTGTAAGAGGAGGGCCACAAGCTCAATGTTATTTTGAAGAGTCATTGGAGCATAAAGCAGTTATTAGTTTTATGGCCTATGAAAATTTAAGATGGGAAATAGCTGCCTTAATGTTTTCTATTGTTAAAGAAATATTGGAAAAAATATGACACTATGCAGAAGACTGTATATGATTGATGACAATTTTGCATTTAAAAACCATTGTGTGAATTTGAATGGCATTAAATGTTATTTAGTTGTTGAATAGCAGGAGAGGCGGTTTATATAACTGCTCTGAATAGTAAATCCACAAGATGCTCTGAAAACTTCATAATGGGACCTAGTTTTGCAAAGCATTAAATGCTGTGCAGTTACAATGAAAATAGTGAAACTCTATGCTCCCAAATTTTTTTAAAAAGAATACTTAGTTTTCCTTGGAAAATGAGTACAAGCATGAAAGGGGAATTTTATCATGGGATTTCTTCCACACTGTGAAGATTGCTATTGCACAGTCTTTAATCACTTGCCTGCAGAAAGCATTTCTATTTGGGAAAATCCTTAACGGACTCTTCAGGCAGGGGTCACCCTGTCTGTCTTTGCACATACCTGTAAAGCCAAATGAAGGTGTGATTACAGCCCAAGTAAATGACTATTGTATGACTGTAATGCTTTGATGATCTGGCTCAAGGGTGTATGTAAGCCTGCTGAGTTCTGCTCCTACCCATCTTTTGCCCAAGTAGTTGCTTCACAGACAATGACAGTTTTTGGAGCAGGTAGCCCATCCAGTTGTGCCTGGCAACATACTTGATCTTCTGGCCTCCCCCATGATATTCAGATTTTCTCTGGGTGAGTCTAAGTCTGTGTTGCTGGCGTGCCACTTAGCCAGTAACTTTTATTTTGGAATAAGTCTTACCTGACGGTGACCGTGTTGGTTGGAAAAGTCATGTTTGTGTGGTGGTTTGGCTTAGAGGATGGTAACAGCTCAGAGGATGCCAGACTGATTGCAGATGGCTGGGCCATGACTTGCACTTCCAGAACTTTGTAAACAGGTCTCCTCATAAAAAGCCAGCTTTGTTTTCCAAGCATTGATTCTTTTCTGTCACTACCCAACACGTTACTTCTTAAAAGCATGTATCACTGGGAAGAAGACCTGGCTATGATTCTATACCCTCATTTTATTGCATAAAGAGGTGTAATATTCACACATGTTTATCTGTGTTTTCAATACTTATAGTCCCAAAATCAGTTTTCTTGTGTCACCTGAGAACATTTAATCCACACTTTCACTGAAAAAAGATGCCTCAGAAGTTTACTTGCACAGTTAAAGAGACTTTTTTTTATGATTCTTTAAAAACTGGATGTTATAGTCTTTGGCAGATGCTGCTCTAAAACTATGAAGTTATAACAGAGAGACAGTCAGCCTTGAGAGCATCTTGATGAATTAAACATGCTGCAGCTGCAGTTTGCTTTAGATGTCTGCAGTAATGACTGGATTAAAGCTAAAGTAAACATAAAGATCCAAAGTTTATAATATTGATTTCCAATGTGATCAGTTGTTCACACAATCATTACTGCAATTAAACACTGAGTCACTGTAAACAGATGCACATACTTTCATTTATGTTCCAATTCTCTCTCACAGGAAAGTGCAAATTGCGTATGTGATTTGGGAGATTTGTTCTTTTTGCACCTGGTCTATTTTTTAAAATTAAGAATGAAAATAATCTACTTTTCTTACCTCTTGGTAAATTAAAAAATGATTATGCATTTAATTCCAGTGTGCTTTTCCCCAGTGTTCTCTTAGCAGTTTAAATGTTTCACATACAGCATATGATAGTTCAGTTTTACAAAGTCTGCATATAGTTCATGTATATGTTTACCCAAATTTAATCCCTTTGTAATAGCAAGCTGTACATCTAATACAAACATTAATGTACCTAATTGTTGTTTCCTTTGCTCAGTGTGTTTTCTGAGCAGTTCAGTGAAACCTGTATTGCTAACGAAAGAGAGAGCTCTCAAAATGTATAAATAGATGCAGATCCAAAATATTTTGACTATACTTTTTTATTCATTTTAATTTCTAAGGCAGTACAGAGCCAACCATTTTCAAAAGTTTTAATTCAATTATTCAGTCAGTATGCTTGGGTAAGCTATTGAATGCAGGACAGCTAACGTAGTCTCAGATTTTCTGTCAAAAGAAAACAGAAATTGATCAAGAAGCAGCTAGGTAGAGAGGAAGCTGGAAAAGGAAAGAGCCAAGAGCCAGAGAGGAAAGTGGGGTATGGAGTGGGAGTGCGAATGGGAAGTCTGTGCTGGATGTACAGATTTGATAAGGGAGTGCAGAGTGGCTGGGCAAAGTGATGAGGAATGAAAAAAGTGTATTTGATTAGCAGCTGCACTGTGGAGAAGAATCTGGGTTGGTTAAAGAGACTGAGCAGGAAAAAAGAATGACTGGGGAGAAATACGAGAGGAAGTCTGATGGACTAAAAAATAAATTAAATTAATCAGGCTAATGCTTTAAGCTGGCAACAAGAAATGGGTAAACTTTCAATTGCTCCAAATAATGAGTAAACCGTGTTTATCTCACTTTGCTCTGGATATGGCATGAGTGGAACCTGAAGTTACATTAAAAATCTGAGGTGAGAGATCAAGGCTACAACTTAATATATGGAAGAAGGGAAGAGAGGGAGCTAGAACAGATACAGATTTTAAAAGCTCAACTTGCTAAAATTGATTGTTCCCACATTGGCCTGCACCCCGAGATTGTTGTCAGTGCTGTCAGCAAATATTTGGTAGCCCTGTGGCACAGTATATTTCCTGCCTCGTGAAAGAAGCCTGGGTATGCTACAGGAATTGAAGGAAGTAGTATTTCTGTGAAGAAAAAGAAGTCTCTATGCATATACATAGGAAAGCTGAATTAAGGTTAAAATACAATCAACCACATTCTGGGATTTCTTAAACTGCACGTCTTTGATTTTGCAATCTCAATAATGTTCTTTTGAAGTGGTTTGTTTATAATAACCCCATATGAATTACACTCAGCTGTGTTTCATAAAGTCCAGGATTCTGCATTTTTCTTCTTTCATTCATTCATATGAAGCTTTATAGAGAAAAATACAATGAACAAACTTAGTATTTAAGAAGCTAAAGCTACTGTAAATAACATAGACTTAAAGCAAAACAGAAGTATAGCTAAGTGGAAAAGGAAGTAATCCCTGTTAATCTTTTTAGTGACTTTGTGATAGGACACGGAACTACAGTGGGCAATAAGTTTTTGTTCTGTTTTTGTTTAAAACAATGTGCTATTTAACACACATGTTTTGCCTGAGTTGTCAGATAGGAAGTTCCAAGTTTCCTTTCACTTTGTGTGCCCAGAACTGAAAATATATTCTTGTAGTATGGATAGTCATGTGTTATGCTCTTTATTTATTGTGGAATGTTTTTAATTATTACAATTTTAATAGGAGATTGGATGCATAAATATGTAGTATTTTGCAGCAAAGTAACCACACATCTGTCATTGTAAACAGAGACTATTTCCATTTTATGCACAGCATGGCCTTGTTCGCAAATTAAATTTTAGCAAATAAAAAAGTGCTCCTTCAGTTAATTCAATAGATAATATTAATGGGTTTTAATACTTTATTTTTCAAAGTGTCAGCTCTTCAGCACTGGTTTTGTTCTTTCTCCTTCATCAAAGTTACTTGGAATAAGTACTTTGGCTGTAGAAAGCCTGAAGACATTTTGTTACTCCATGTTATGAAATAGTTAATAGGATAACTGCCTAGAATATCCCAACATTAGCCTGATTGTTCTATTTCACTCAGTGAATCTACTTTTTATTGTTCAGAAACTTAATATGAATAAACCTGTAACTAGAGTTAGAGAATAGTTGTAAAAGAAATATTCAAGTATGGTATTTCTGATTAAAAGCACAGGACATGTCCAGTGGTAAAATGAAATGAGAATTTATGATTCCAGCTTCTATTACCTTCAAAAATTATTCATGCCCAGAATTATTAGAATAAATTCTACTGCACTATTTTGCATCAATACCATTACACATGATTTTGCCTGAGGGTATTGAGTCAATGGGTAATGCTCGTAATACTGCTTTTTCAATCAAGGTTTGTTATAATGTCATTTCAAAGAGTAATTTTTTTCTCTCTGATTTATTTATCATCTTATTTGTCACTGGATTAGGAACAGATTAGTTTTTATTTTAAAGCAGGCAGGGTGATGTGAATATTACTACAAAAAATACCAGTTAAACATGAAAGTTACATTTGGAGATAATATAATGTCAGAGGCACTTCAGGTTATTTGCTACTGAAAACTGTTATGGCACCATCAAATGGAAAATGCACAGTGTCTACACAGTGCTGTGGAATATTATTATTGAACTTGATGAAATACTTCACTTTTCAGCACAATTAGTACTTCAGCATGTATGTTCTATAATTATCATGAAATTGTTTGTACTGTTGATAGTCTCATTCATAAACATAGCATAAATATTTAGCACAATGTCTAATTACAAGCAAAGCAAAAATCACCAACACCCAGTCTTAAAACGAAACCTCTCCAAAAAAAACCAAGCAAGAAAAGATTGGGAAAAACAAGGAAGGAAAAACATCTGAAAGTTTTTAGTTGTATTCTTTAGGGAAGTACTAGAAGATAGATGCTCAGATATTATAGAAACCCACAAAATGTAAAAAATGTGTGTTGACCATAATGAAGATAAATACTACTCAGAGTCAAATATACTAATGGGTAATTACTACATGGTTCCTTAGGGCTTGTCATGTTTTTTCATCAAGCACTGTCTTATTCTGAGATTGTAGTCTCACTGACTAGAGGTGGAATAAGCTGCTGTCCCTCCCAGGCTGGCTGGCGGTATGGGTATCAGGACCATGGAGAAGTTTCATTTTTCCATGTTACTTTCTGACAGCGTTCATACTACATAAGATAATCATTGAATACAATTATTTGAAATCTCTTTTTTAATGACAGGATTGTATGCATTTTTATCTGGAAATTGCTTTACTTACTCTTCCCTCCTCCCCCCCCGGCCCCCCTTCCTCTATTCCCTCCTCTCCCTCTCCATAAAATCATTTAGCTTGCTGTGAAAGTTACTGATTACAGTGATTCTTGTTAGCACTTTGTCTACCGTAATGAGTCAGCTAATGATTTCAGAGAAGCAGCCACCATTTTATGGATTGATGTTACATTGTATTGCCATACTTTCATTGTAGATTGAAGGCACTCAATCTCAGATCGTTCAGTGTACTACAGGAATTTATGGATCTTCTGTAACACTTTCTCTACAGTTGCTTTACACAATTCTGGGTCTGTAACTGGTGTAAAATTGCAAAGCTATTTGCCACACTGAAGCTCTGAGCAGATTTATGTTTTCCACCAAAGATGTACAACATTCATTCTTGTAAAGTTAACAGTAGCATAGAGAAGGAAAAGAAAATAGCTGGGTTCCTGATCAGCATTTGCAAAGTATGCCTTCATCTTGGTCATCACAAGTCAGTAAAGAGGGAGAGGAGCTGGTTGTAACACTGAAGGTAAGCTGCGTGGCAGAACGTGACAGACCTGAATGACAGATGGAAATCCTGGTGCAGTGGCTGCACCCATTTATCGATGGCCGTAAATACATGGATTGAGGAGGCGCACATGCAGCTGTTGAAAGAAAGTAGGATCATAGTCCCTGTGGGTAAACATTGATATCACCAAATTCTGCTGCTGAAGTAAATAATTTTTACATGTTGATGGCAGCAATGGGCTCCTGCTAGTTATTTTAGTAAATATATATATACACTACCACGTGTGTTCCTTTTTGTCATATAGCATATAAAATAAAATCACAGCCCGCCGTCTTGGTTAGGGTGATGCTCAGTGACTCAAATTCTACGTGGTAAGGGTAGAAAATAGCATGGAGCTAGATATTCAGGGAAGATTTTAAAGAAATATACTTGAGGCTTTCACTCATATCTCTTGTATTATTATAAATCATACTAATCAAGTGATGTTGCTTGTCTTTAGGTTAGTTAATTCGAATATAGACTCAAGCGCATGGTAATAACCTCAGCAAAATGCTTCTTTTCTTTGAAATTTGTTCCTTTCTACTACTATGAAGAGTTATCATGCATTTTCTCATAGGCTGCTTCGAACCTTGTGGCTCATACCTATTAGCTGGCCCAGTTAACGCACAAGCTCTGTCTGCAAGAAACCACTCCACAAAGTGATTGCTTTTGATAATGGGGAGGGTGGAAATATCTTTTTGCCAGTAAAAAAAAACTTTAGAATGAGAAGTGATTGAAACACTTTAAGTTTGCGACATCCTTCCTCACCCTCCCTTGCAGCTATTTTTGCTGAGTCACTTTGCAGACACCTTCTTCTCCAAAACTCACTTTCTCAGAAATCCATGAAGACAAAAGAAAAACAGGTTCATGTTTTTCATTCAATCTGCTGCAGGGCTTTATTAAGACCCAGAGAACTTTATCTATACTATTGCTTTCCCCTCACCTTCTCTTTCCATTACTTTCTATTCTAGGTGGCATTTCGTTCTTGCTTTTTGGCTGCCTGGTGTTTGAAATAAAATGTTCTGAGTCATTTTATGAGAGATTTTAGTTTGGGTTAACATCTACCTGAAAAAACAAGTAAGAAATACCTGAACTAAAATACCACTGACTATTTTTTTGCACTATTTCCTTCAGTTTTACCTCCCTGACTTTTATTTGTGTTGCACACATCCTCCGTACGAAAGTGCTGAACTGCAGAGGCTCATCAGCATGTTCAGTATTGTAAGAAGTGTTAGCACAAGAGGCACCATTAAGAGGTCATGTCAAGTCAATCATTCAGTAACATTCTCCTCCATCCTGTTTTTTTGTCTTTTGCCAGTCGGTTACTGACATTCTCCCTTTTGTCCTCCTCTCTTTTATTTTTAACCTGTTTTTAGAAAATGTTGCTAGCTTCTCCATACTTATGATTCCAGGATAAACCTAATTGAAGTTGACGGGGATCAAGAATATAATCAACTCAAAGTGTTTATTTTGGAACTTGCAATAACTTAATTGTCAATAAATAAAACGTCCAACTAGTTGTGCCATGGTGTGAGTTTGGATAATTTTTCATCAATCAGTCTGTATAATCTGATTACCTCTCTTTCGAGTGACCTTTCTGAGAGAAGATGTAAGTGCGTAGCTGAAACAGAACATATGTTCTCCCTGTCTGTCTTCTCTTCTCTCAGGCTTTCCTGACTCAGTTTCTTTGACAGTGGTCCTTGTACTTGTCACTTCCAAGAATTCCTGGACATCTGCATTCAGTGGTTGGCCTTGGAACTCGACTTTTTGTTTGAAAAATACGCTTTCCTAGCCAGAGGCTGACTTTTCTGTAACCTTGGTGTTTTCAAGTTGTCTTTTGGTTGTGAGCTAATGGAGATATTCAGGCTAGTGAGGCAGAGCAGGCTTCCCAGGTGAAAAGCAGCAGTGAACTTGCATGATTTCATAAGGCTTGTTTGCTAAGGTTCACCAGAAATCCGTGCAGCTCACTCTAATCAAATGAAAAAGGCTGTAGCATTGGACTGTGTTTAATTTTGCACTGAGAACTTACTTTTCTCCTCTAACTGAATTTGTTTACTGTCAGTCACAGGAACTAACATTTAACTCTTGAAAATAAGAAGCAACTGGAATTATATTGATATAAACCATTAGGTGTGTGCCTAAGGACTTTAAACTTCTAGTTGACAAAATCTGTGCAGCAGAACTGAATTATTGAATCATATGAATTTCTTCATATAAAATTAAGCCAGAAAGATACATGCTTTTCTAATGTAATAACTTTTTTTGCAAAATTTTAACAGTTAAGATAACATACTGTTTGCTTTCTGACCTGTTTGTTCCTTTTTGTTCCCTTACCACTCAGGCAGATCTCATTTCTGTTTTTAAAGAATTTTGTAGTGCAAGCCCCAAAACTCTTTTCCTTGCAATTCTGATTGTACAATAAATGAAATTATGACTAGATTAAGCTTTCAAATGTCTGTTTATTTCTTTTCTCCTCAGTATTTTGTGGGTTAGAAGAAGCTGCTTGAGGCTATTGTCACATATTACATTTAATAATCATACATCAAGAAACAATTTTATGTACCGCAGCTACCTTTTCAGAAAAATTTCACCAATGTTTGTTTTAGCATTCATAGAAATTCTCCCATAAACATGACGGTTGTTTGCACTTACTCCAACTTGTTTGGTTTATTTCTAATTATTTTTATTTCTAACATTTTCTCAGATGAGAAATAATTTAATGCTATACCCATTTATTGTCAGAATCTTGTTCTGAACTCAATAAAATATGAGCGTCATGTACAGAAGATAGCTGCAGTCGATCTAAGAATTGCGGGAAATGTTACAACAAAAATACTTCTCTGTATTGTTTTGTAGACACATAATTGTGCAGACATTTTTGATGCAACAATCAAACTCCCTTGTTAGCTGAGTATTTTTGGCACGGCATGCAGGAGTTTAGGTCAATATAATCTGAAAGTCATAAAACAATGAAATATATACCTACATTGTAAGTTATACATTATAAAAGGCTGATTTATTAAAAGCAGCATCTTCCTAAAAGTTTCTGCAGTACTGGTGTTATCTCTGTCCAGTGTTGGTGCATAAACACTTGCTATAGCAAAAAGGCCCAGTGGCAGAGAACAGGGTAATGCTCAGGTCCCACCGCTAATCATGTGGAAAGTGCTATTTGATGGGTTACTTATGCTTCTGCCTTCACAATTCTTTCTGTAAGCTCATTTTATTCATTTAATTAACAGCTACTTATATATTTTACAGGGTACAAATGTTATTTGGGTAAATGGAATCAGAGAAAAAGGGAGTGCGAGCAGTTTAGTAGCTTTGCTCCTTTAATCTAATAAGCCATTTTAGTACATTCTGTAAATTGTGGGTCTTCCATGTTACGGTGCACTGTTTCACTGAATGCAGTGGCCTTTCATATCTAGAGAAGTGCTTTCACATCTTGCAAGCTATGGCAAGCAATGTAAGTAGCGTTATCTCTGCATTAGTCCCAAGCATCTTTAATTAAAAATCTTCAGTTGACTTGGCATAAGTGATGACATGTGAAGATGTCACTGAAGTGACAAATACATATATCAAATAAAGTTAGGGTGCATTACGGTATCTTTTACTATGGTTGATTAAGCAAGTTTTGTTGTTACCATCATTCATTTACAATTGACTTTACCCCCAAAACTTATTTTTAGGATGGACTCTGTCTATGCACAATGAACAGTTAAGTTCCAAGTTTACAAATGACAGTCTGTCCTCTTCTTTTCTGTTGTTCATTTATCATTGTCATACTTACTGCCACTGTAATAATTCCAGACATGTAAAGTGATGGGAGTTTAGTCTGCTTGGTATTTATCATTCAGTATACTGGAAATACTACAAAGTTAGATATGACCATATTTCCATTATATCTCCATTTTAATAATTATAAAAAGGAAAGCAAAGATTAAGGTAATTAAACTGATGTGAATAGATGTCACATGTGAAACACCATATAAAAATGAATGAGAGAAGACCAAAATTAAATGAGAAAATTCCTAACTACCCGATGTAAGAGTTAGCCATTTTAAAGCATGCAACATCATCAGGATACAAAGAACAGGTTAGAATAAATGTATATGTTAAAGACATTCCCAGATACTTGTCTAGAAGCAAAGTTGTATCAAACAGTTTTGTAATTTGTTAACAAGATATTGTTGGCAGTATTCTGTGTCATGTCGTGTGTCGTCCCCGTGTCATCTGTCCATGTCCCTCTCCGCCCAATTTATTTGATGAAACAGTATGTCAGCAGGAGTCCAGACAGAACTTAATGATTGTGGCCCTTCAGGGTCTTTTGCAAAAGGAGGGAGTGAGCCTCCTACGCAATGTCATGGTTTTCCAAAGGGTAATGAAATCCACTGGAGTATGACTGCATTCTTTCTGAATTACAGCTGTAGAGTAAATAAAAGTCAGCACTATGAAAAGAGTAAGAAAAATGGGATATGGAAGGAAGTTCTATGGTCTTTGAAAGGGCACGATTTTGCTATGACTTATTCAAGAATAAATGCTCAAATAATGTATAAAGTAGAGCTGGGCCAGTAATCAGCTAGGAAACTTCATAGTTAATTCCAGTTTCTCAGCTAATACCAAGCATGATAAGGATTTAAAGAATGAAATGAATCAAATTTCCACTATGTGTCTCATCTTCAGAACAATGGGTTACACGTGTATGTATGCCATACATACAAACTTGGAGTACTTTGCTCTTCAGCAGATTCTGCTGGTTCAGAACCATTAAATCCTGTTTCATCAATGATACCATCTATGTGGTCCTACTGTTTTTTATTTTGAGGTAGTTGTAGTCAAACTAATTTCCTAAGTTCATCTCGAGATGGGGAAAATAGTAATGAAATGCCATGGTGACAGACTGGGAGTTATTTATAGTATTACTCAATTATAATAGATAACCCAATTTGGTATTTTGCAACACACTATTATTACCAAGCTATTTGGTAATGAACAGTAGGATACCAGTCTACTTGGAATCTGATTAAATGTGTGCCTTTCAAGAAGGCTGAGGTAATATTGATGGAAAGCACGAGTAGACTTGGTTTCAGGAACTCTGCGTACACAAAGCTGGCAGAGCAGTTGGAGGCAGAGCACCAGCTTCAATGTCTCCTGAGTGTGCGACCTCAGTGAAGTATTATTTTGTTCAGTGCAGTGTCAGGAGGTTGCTGTCACTGCAGTATTTTTCCTTCCTGACGAAACAGTGGAAAGGAAGCTGGATGGCCACAGTAGACGCAAGTGTGGGCTGGGTGTCTAAGCAGTACAGTTTCATAACCTAAAGAATTTATCTAGGCTCACTGAAACTACAGGTTACTTAATACACGAACAGCGCATATCCAGTGGCCTAAATTTTCATATAATAGCAAGATCTTTTGTGTTATCAAAATCAAGAATTTGTGTACAGTAATTTCTACTAAACTCTGATTTCTTCTACATCTTTACTGGGCAAATTGCTAACCATATTTTAAAGTTTCCTATCTTGATGCGTAGTGTCAACCCACTTACATTGAACTACTCAAGAAGCAGGTTAGAGAGACACATGAAGGTAATCTAAAAAAGGAAGAGAAAAAGGGGTCCGAGGTACTTTCCAGTGCATTCAATTTTTCCCAATTATTTAAATGACAAATATACAAAATCAGTAAAATCAGTATTTACCCCCCAAAAGAAACATGCTGTTGGCCAATGCTGATTTATATAACTAAAACTAGAATTCCACTTTATTGAGTAATGGTTTTGTTTTGCTGGCTTCGTCGTATTAAAATGTGAGATGAAACCAAGTGACAACAGTCATGTAGCATCTGTTTGAACTTTGGCATTACTAGTTAGGATATCATCAAGTAGTTTTAGCTCTGTGCCTTCCTTCTCTGCTTCTCTTTCATCAAAAGTGTTATTGATCATTACTGCCAAAATGAAAAATAAGAGGTAGCAGTTCACATAAGAAAACATTTGGATGGCAGCTGTTCTACATTAGGTGTAGTTAATGGTCATGTTTGCAACTGCAAATGTAATATTTACATCCATTGAAATAACAGAATTGATTAAATGGGATAAGAGCAGAGTGATACCAGCTGCTCCAGAGCATTGTTTTTTGCAAGTTTGATTGATGTTGATTGGGCATGTCTTGGATCTGCTGAATATTAGTAAGAAGCTGAAAAAAAAAATTACAATTACACAAGCAGTTCATTACTTCTCTTGAGCAAAAAGAAAAGAACAGTAGTGAATGTAATAATCAAATTTGCATCACTGTATAAGCTCTGCATAGATTGACAAAGAAGCAAAATCATAGGTTATGATTAACATTAATAACACTTACATTGCTAAAGCAGTTGGCAGATATCAGCTAGAGATTCATTTAGAAACATGGCTTGTAGCTACTGAGAATGGTATTCAGGATCAGATACTTTGTATTAGATATTTTCCCTGTCAAGCAAATGAAATGAGTTTTGCTTGCAGAAAAACATAAAGTGACAGAACAAAAGAAATGGGATGCAATTTGGGGTCCCAGAGATATGAAGAGCTTCTATTAAAGAGTATCTATAACATCTGTCTACAAGTCTAAGATCTTTTGTTCTTGTTTTACTTTTTTTGCAGTAATGTACATGTATGGATTGCCCTCTCTTGTTCTTAATAATAGTAAAAGAAAAAAATCAAAACAAAAGCCCTAAAATCCTGTCCTCCCAGGACATGCTCTAGGAAAGAAATATCCCCAGTATTGTTACCTGATGGGCAATATTCCATCTCTTATCTCCTTTTCTTTTATTCTGTTCAATATATTGTTTTTTCTAGTCCTCTCTATATGAAAAAGGATCAGTTTTGCCCGGTCAGTGTTTTTCATAGGTTCCTTTTATTCCAGAATCTGACATTTGAACTTCCTAGAAAAAAAGAATATTATTTGTCTGTGCTTTGTAAGTGATCTTTGCTATTGCAGACACAACTTTGAACTGTCAATTCATTGTTGATATGTGATTGTTTTCAGCTTTTCATGCTCCTGTAGTACTCTGTAGTTGTCTGGGGCACTGTCCCAGAGTCTAAATATTCATATGCTGAGGACGTCATGGTGGAGGATAAGATACCTTAGAAAACAGGAGACTGTTTTTACACTACAGGTGTCAAAGCAAAAAGGCATACCATGTTTATCCTGATTTGATTTTAAAAAGAAATAATAAAATCCCTGAGACAATGGGCAAAATTATTCCCTCAAATTTCTGATATGGTGTGTTTGAATATGAAAATTATCTCATATAAGCCAAATTCATTACGGAAAAGTGAAAAAAAAATCATATACCTTATTAAGTACTTTTACTGTGCACTCTACTAACAAATCTCTGATCCACATGGAATGTATGAAGCATGTATTTCCTGCCTGAAATCAATGCCTTTATAGTAGAGCTTAATAAAACGTCCCCTGACTTCAGTGGGAAAGACCTTATTTCAGTGGGTTTGGTTTGGATAAAGTGCAATTGATACAAAATAGTTTTGCAAATGCAAATCTGGGGAATATAAATGCCAGAGAGTTAATGTGATAAGGAAGCATGGCAAGGCACTATTTGTGAAGGTCGCACTGTACATATTGATACAGCACAGTACAGAAACAGATACAATTTTAAAAGTTACTTTCTGATCTTTATTAATAAAACAATACTTATATAACTTCATGTTGCCATAATTTCCATTGGCTCTAATTATTTGCCTAATTAAAGATGAACTATCTCCAAATAAAATAGTGAAAATGTTCGGTATTACTTCATTGTATAGCAATAATTTGCTAAGAAAGATAAATGACTTAGTAACTTTGGATAGATTCAAGCGGATATCAGCCAGAATAGCTCTTAAATACCTACTTTGTTTGATGGGAACTCTGCAAAAGCAGAATCAGAACCTTGTATTCTGTCCTTTCTGTCCTCCCAAGCTCAAAGGAACACTGATGGCCTCTGGCTCTCTTCACTCAGGAGCATCTAACCTCTACCGTTCAATTTTGTCTTCTTAACATTTCTAGCACAGTTAAACTGGCTTTCATTCTACTTTGTGTCATTGAAAAATAGCTGTTAGGAAAGCTGCCAGCTTGACCGCTCTTGCTGGTGGAGCTGAACAGTCAATGAAAGATGGGCTTTTCTGCAGAGTTGGACTTAGAACTTGAAATTGCAAATACCCCTAAAATGAAAAGGAAACAGGTTTCTGATTTGGTTGGATCCCCGATAAAGTTTGAGTTCACATGACAATTAATGTTACATTTCACTTTAGGTGTTCAATTCTTGATTATGCCTTGGCAAAACTGTGGCTCGTGACAGCACTGGGGTATGGATCAGACACTGGAAAGAATGGGACTGATGGAGAATATCACTAAGACAGTGGGTACCAGCTGATGAGGTGAATTTTACTGATGATGCCCAAGCATATTTCAGGGGCAGCATGAGGCTGCCCTGGGCTCAGTGGTTTTGCTTAGTCTTTCTGGCTCATTGTTCTTTCTGCTTTCCTTCCGTTGATGCAGCAGCTTAGACAGCATTACCTAGCTTTCACATGCTCTGGTGCCATAGAGCTTGGCCAGGCTGCATTCCCAACTCTTTCCTACCAGTGTTGATCTTCTCTGGTGACTGATAAGTAACAGGGGGATTGAAAGGAGAAAAAGTGAAGTGTCAGTAGCCAGAAGGAGGATCTACCTGTTCGAGTAATCTGCCTGCCTCCTGCTTTCTAAGTCCCTTGAGTTATGTGATCTCAATGGGAGTAAGACAGGGAAGCACCATCCAGGTCAGGGAGTGAAGGAGAGCAAGAAGCAGAGAACACAGAGGAAAGAGAAGGAAAAGTGGTGAATCTCTGGTGCCAGAAGTTGTTCCGCCATAACATGGGCCTGCTCTGATCTAATTATGGACTCTTCCTGACACGTTCCCATGGGTGTGCTGGACAGCATAACCCTCCTGGAGGCAGCACTTGGCAGCTGAGAGAGCAGAAGTGCTGGTACACATCTGCCTAAACTTTCTGGTAGTCAGAGGTTTTCCCGACTAAGTGGAATTCATCAGCCGGTAGTTCTTTAGACAGCATCTCCTCTTTCACAGCAGAAAGTAAATCTAGAAGATTATGAAACCTTAACCCTGAAGTTGTCATGACACTGGAGTTTGAGATTGTTCAGAGCTGAACACCAATTGAGACTTAACTTCAAATGACTCAGGAATTGCTGAAATATTAAGTATTCTTTTTCAGCAGAAATGAGTTCGTTCTTGCTTCCAAACTCCTCTAAACGATGAGGTTTCACTGTTTTAATATTCATCTACCTTAGCAGCTTTTTTAATTAATATTCTACTTCAGTGATGAAAGGAATGCATAAGGCTATGTACTTTACTATATCAGTCATCTTAGGGGAGGTAGGCTTGTGGGTGGTTCCTGTGCAAGAATACTATCTTGTATTTTCAGAAATGCAGATATGAAAAAACAAAACTGTTTTTTACTGTAAAACATTCATTAGGAGTGTGTGTGTAAAAAAAAAAAAAAAAAAGGTTCAATTGTTGATCCCTCATTTTCAGTTTGCTTTTCCAGATGGAATATTTTCTCTTCAGATAAGCTTTTGGTAAGTATTAGAAATTTGGAAAGTGTTGATGCTTTTAATGCTTGGCTATAAATAATTAGTGTAACCATTGAATCAGCTCGAATGGATTTACAGAGAACATTACTATATTAATTTAAAAAACATTGATGATTTTATTAAGTCAAGCTATTGACCCACATGGAAGGGAAATGTAGGTTTTATCTGAGTTCTAGTCCTAATACTTGTGCACAGAGTCTTGAAAAAGTAAATCAAAACAAAGATTGTAAACTAGTCTTTAGAACTGAAAGCATCAAGCAGCATTAGAATTCTTTTTTAACTTGCTTCACATTTCAAGGTCAGCACACTGATGAAGACAGTGTATTCTGTAGAGGATACAATGGGTAGAACTGTCAAAAATTAACTCCTTTTAAATAGCAAAAAACATCAATTGAAATTTCCCTCTAACACCCTTATTGACTTCCTTTTTTGTTTAATTCTTTCACAGAGGATCTTTCTCAAAGCTGGAAGTGAGGAAGAAATCTTTGCACATCTTGGCTTGGATTATGTTGAACCATGGGAAAGGAATGCTTAAAACGATTTGCCACTGTACATTCATCTGTTGACAGCAATGGTCTTTCTCCCTATCTTGCAGCCTGATTTAGATATATATAATATGCGTCTCTATGACAACTAAAAAAATTTAAAAATATATTAGTTAGAAGCCAGTATACATGCTGATGTTCCTAGAAAAGAAGAGTTTAAGTTCTTCCGAAACCTTTCCATTTTTTTCTGGTTTAGTTTTTGAAGTTTCTACATGGAAGTGACAAGATAGAACTTGTTTTGGGGGGAAAACTTGAAACTGGTGAGATTTTTGCTTGTGATAGGAATTTAGCATTCCTGTGAATACTACTTGCTTGTTAATATACTGCCAGCTATGACAATACCTAAATAATACAAAATATTTGAGCTGAGTCCAAAAATTACTGAAAAGCATGCTTATCTTTAACTGAATTTCTTAAGTATTTTGCTGAATCTATATATAAAACTGCTGCTGTATACAAGGCTTAACGACATAGGCAGTAATTAGTCTGGCAGTCTCACCAAGTTGAGGCTTCAGCTGTAGTATTTTTCCAGGTGCGGCACCGCTCTACAAAAGACATAAACAAGCTGAGAATTCACTGAGAGTTAAAAACATTTCACAAGAAGGAATTTTGGAAAGTAAGAGTGGAATAACTCAGTAATAACTTCAATTGTGAGGAAAAAACACTATAAATTTGGAGTACTGATTTGGACTAAAGAAGATTCAAGTCGTGATGTGATGGTTGTCAATCAGGAATTTGAATTATAACCTCCATGAAAACAACTGCTATAACTGTCAGGCTGCTGGCTGCTCTGGGGTGAGAGCTTTTAATTGTGCTCAATTTAGATAGCTGGAAATTATTTATTAGTAGATATATATGCATTGGATTGGAAGTTTTATCTGCGCTGTTTGGCTATTGGCTGCTCTAGAATGGTATTCTCTCTTTTTGGTCAGAAATTAATCTTAGCTGTGAGAGACTTTCTGATGAAAGTAATCTTATGAGATATTTCGGTTTCAGAGAATTTCCAGGTAGCTCTTCTGACTGTAATGATAATGAAGAATTTGTAGTACATTTATCCTGTAATGAACAAGGGCATTTAGTGCTTTAGCACATGAAGTTACGTACTGACCATTCATTTGTCATTTGTAGAATAAAGGTGATTAAGAACACCAAAACTGATCAAATAATTTTCTTTCTTAAAAGTCTGAACTTTTTTTCCCCTGTTAAGGCTGAGTTTTATATGCAACCACCTCTTTCTGGTTGTTAAAATACATAGAAGCTGTATTTTTGTGAAATGTATTCATTATTGTGGTTAGACTCGGTACTATAAAAACACTTTGAAAATATCATCTCACATTAAATTATAATTATTTGTTGCCCAGATTTTTTAGGATACAGTTTATGCATCTCACCTTCTATGTCCTCTACCGTATTCATGAAAAATACTCTCATCCAGTTTTATGCATTTATTTGCCAGGGTAAAATGTTACAGGATCAGGCCCAAAAAAACCTGTAGGAAGACGAAGCCTATTTCTGAACAAAGGACCAGGTTTTGCTATAAGGATCTAATTCAATAAATACACCCATCTGGCTTGCAGGTAGTAGGAACATTTCCTAAGCTTTAGCAAACAACTTGAAACAAAAACTAAACAGGAATGGCTTTATCAGTCTTACTGCAAGAAATGCATGCTATGCTATGAATCCATTCTATAATTCATGATAATCTTAATTTTATGGTACAAACAATTTAAATTCTGTAATTTAAACACAATTTGATGCCATTAGTAGAAATGTAGGCAAGACTTTTTGTTTTTACAGATATAGATGACGTGACAGTTTTGGTACTAAGAAAAAATATGCTAATTTTGTTTACTCGTTCTATTCAACTGAGGAATGTACTTTTAACAGGACTGCATCGCAAACTATTCTAAAACTTCAGTCAGAGATGTAGAAAAATGTGATAACAGCACAGAGTTTTATTCTTGCCTGTGCCAATAAAACCGTCCTTTTTAACTGCAGTTTTGCTAAGTGAGCTGAAAATATAATGCTACTTTCTAAATTGCTCTAACTAGAAAGCACTGGCATTGCTTCCTGCTTTATTGTGCTGATGTGTGAAGCACCTTCTCTGTGTTTTGCATCAGGATGCTGACGTTTAAGCAGCAAAGACATTTTTCAGTCCTACTGGAAGAGAAGAGTACCTTGTCTAAATGTATTTACTACTTGGCCAACATTTATCAGAAATTATACATTCCAGTTGTGCTGTTTCTGCATACTTCAAGCCACAGAGGAAATAGAAAACGTTCTGATTTCCACATAAAGAAATGTTTGAAATTCATAACTCCCATCTTGCCTGCCTATGCATCACTTATAATTATACCACCTGTGGGGGAGAAGATACCAAACACAAGTTCTGTCAGCTCCTTCAAGATTGGAAGAAAACAGCATATCACTTTATTCTTTCCTTTCCCTCACTTTTTCTGATCATTTTTTTAGAATGTATTTTACAGAGAATAAAAACCAGGATTACTCACTGGATCAAGTATTATAAAAAATTACAGAATTGTTAAATGAGGTGTTAGATTAAACAGAAGGTCAGATTAGATGACCAGGATGGCTTGACTATGAAGAAGATAGTTCGTGTTACAAACACGTCCACTGAAGAACCTGGCACCCGAGTCACTGTTACTGTATGCAGGATCATCCCTGACAGCGCTAGCCAAATTCATTGTGCGTGCAATGGCAGAGCCAGAAAAGCATAAACTCAGTTTTTAGTAAACAAACTCTGTATCATAGCATGACGCTTCTTGCATCAGTTAAATCTAGTCCTACAATTCTGAGCAGTGTCAGCCCTGTAATGATCGCAGTTGTTCTTGATGGTGCTAGTCAACTGAGACTACCAGTATAACTAGAAAAGATAGAAGTCATACGAGAGAACTGGCATGGAACAGGTTAAAGGAGAGAAAACCTCTATCAGTTGAGCATATCTGGATCCATGAGAGTACTGAAAACTCCCTACAGTGTGGTGGAACTGTTGGAGTCAATGGTAATGATGCTTCCAACCTCATGAAGGACAGGTGAGGCCTGGGGGCCTGGAAAAGGGCAAACGCTTGTAAAAAGAACAGACCAATATTTATAATAGGAGGAAGCGAAGAGAGAAGTTCAGATCAGTGCACTTAATATCTCCTAAATTGCTAGAATGATTAATAGACTTTATTTTTAAAGTACCTAGAGGAAAATAAAGTGATAAGTTATTGGTTACTTGTTCATCAGAAACAAATCATATCAAACTAATTCAGTTGTAAAGTCCCTGAAGGCTGATTTTTAAAATGTCTGTCCCTCCTTCCCTACTTCTACGCCAAGGCAATTTGGAAAGTAGTAAGAGGAGAAGGATCATTGGTTTTATAAGCATCTACATACTAACTCTCTAAAAAATGATCAATGACTCTCTCTCTGGGAAAACAGGTAAAACTTAAAAAGAAAACCACTGTATTTCTTTCAGGGTTTGTGGTAATTTGTGATTTGTTGAATACCTCAGATAATGTTTTCCAGTGACAAACATGGTATAACATACATTGTACAGGCAACATAATGCAGTCATTAAAAACCAAACAAATCCAAATGCACAATTATAGAAATGCTTTGCTAAAAATCTCTGAAGGCAAAAGTAATGAGATGTGTTTAGATTGGTGGGTAATAATGTAGTTAAGATCAGTGAATCAAGGTGGTATAATGTACTAAAGGAAGAGCATATTGTATCTACACAATCTACAAAACTGCAAATCTAGGTAACCTAAATATTTATACAGCTGGCATTATAAACTTGAAGTCCCACAGACTTTCTGGAAATCACTGGAAATCTGACAACTGCTGCTATTTTACATAAATAACTCTGGAACTTTAGAAAAAAAGAAAACCAAACGCAAAGATCTGCATACATTATAACCCCCAAATGAAATGTATTTTCACTAACTTATGGCCAGAATTGTTTGGATTTCTCAGGTAAGGCCATCTTACGCCTTAGTATGAGAAGTATTCTTTCACTTGTTGAACAACTGTTTCTTTTTATGATGAAGTTTCCTTCAGCAACTGCAGTTAAAATAATCAAGTCCTATGTCTAAAAGGTTAATTGAAGAAGTCACATAAACAAATGGAGACAGGGAGCTCTGAAAACCTTCCGTAGGGGTTAAGCTTCTGCTGACATGGCTGTCAATCCTCTAGCTAGGAGACAACACTGCTGGCTTTGCCTTTAAGGGCCAAACAGGGGCCATAGCCATAAAAATATCATGTGTATAGCTATAGGTGAGTAAGACCTTCAGAGCTTTCCACTTCTAAATTCAGCTAATTAGCTGATCTCTGTCTATACAGATGTCAAGCCTCCTTTTTTTTTTTTTTTTTTTTTTTTTAAAGGAANCCAAGCAATCTTTGGCCCTGCTATGTAGATATACTAAGTGCCTTTTATTTTAATCAGGATGCACCAGATGTAGCTGGTTTTAGCTGATGACGGTCCTTAGGAAAAAGATCAGTTCATGGTCATGGCTAGTATTTTCCCCTTTAGGATCTAATTTACTTGGGATGAATCCTCTTGTGCCTGTCTACAGCTTGATGGTATTATACACCAGGTCTGTCAAATTCTAACTCTGGATTGGATCTATTTATTTTTAACTAAAAAATTGGATCTTTGAATGGGGAAATGAAGTGTCTTCAGGTGTCCTATATCTCTGCCATAATTCTACCATGCATGTGTAGCCTTACATCTTGCTCAGGTGTCTACAAAGTGGATTGCTCTAGAAGTGCCTGCTCTTGATACTGAGAATCCCAAATCTGTCTACCTGGATCATTTATTCCACATTTTGATTTCAGTTCCTCTTTCCCGTATTCAATGTTAGAGTGATTTGTAGCTAGAATGTGATTCTGTGGTGGCCAAACTAAATGGCAGCAGTTGAACACTAAAAACACAAACCTCACAAACAGTATCTATCAACTTCTATTTGTCCCTCATCTTCTCCCTGGTCTTTGCTTCCTTCAGTTTGCATGGTCATTTCCTTGTTTGAAGGTTGTGTGGAATACAGTGAAAATGTATTTTGTGCCACCCTGGTGTAAAGTGCTTTGTTGAAGCCAAATCTTCTCTGTTCTGGTATCACCTCATACAATGTCAAATCATAACTAGGAAAGGCTGTCCTCCATGAATGCTGTTCAAACCCCTTCAGAATACTTAATTTAAAAATATATTTAGTGACCTCTTCACTAAATGTGTGTTATAGGCAACCATAAAACCCAATGTTATTTTTCAACTAATGCCTCTAAATAAATGGTATTCTCATATACTACTGGGAATACAATCCATATGAGTTGCACTGTGAGGGCTACTGAACTACATATCCCAGAAACCCAAGTGCCTCAGTTAAATGTTATATAACTCAGTTGATCAGGATCAATCATGCCTGCACCTGGTGACTGACTATGGGGGGAGAGACTCTGTTGAGTAAGTACAAAAGCTGCCAGTTTGCTGTGTTTTAGTAAATAAACACTCTTATTTGAAAAACAAGATACTTTTAAAATTATTGCTATTGTTGCAGGCATTTGATTCTAGATCCTTTGTGACTGTACAGCAAAAGATGCTGCCACGTGGTATATTGCCTTTTGTGTTGCACTCTCTCCAAAATCAACATCCAGTCATCAAAGGGACTTTTGGAAATGGCACAGCTTCCCCATTCAGTTGCCATTATTTTTGAAGGTCTAAGAAAAAAAAAATTATATGAATCCAACTCAGAAGCACTTCTATTAAATAAAGCAAGCCTTCTAGCAGGAGTAGTATTATTTCATGTGTTTGTTGCTATATATACTATGTCATGTATTTGTTGCTATATATACACACACTATATCCAAATTATCCTAAGTTTTCTGTCAGCTTCGGTGTCTTTTTCTCTTCAGGAAGCTATGCATTAAGATATAATTGAAAATAGCAAGAAAAGTCTCCATTTTTGAAGACTAGGTGATTTCTCTGCCAGGAGAAGTATAGATTATATTCCAGAAATTGGTGGTTGCAACATCGGGGAAATAAGAGCAAATAATAAAAACCTTATCCCAGCACTTAGAAGATAAAATAGTAATGTCTGTATATTTCTAACCACTAAAAGAGAGATGATTTGGAACTGTCTTCACAGCTGGGTGGAGAGGCTGAGGAGTTTATACAGCTTCAAAAATGGAGCTTGATGAGGTTGTGTAATTGCGTGACTAGGTAGGAGTGTTTCTGCAGTTGGAAACTCTTGCTGATGGTAAGTCTGAAAGTGTTCAATTTTTGGTAGCTGAAGGATGGGTTAAAAGACTATATGCTCTTGTGGCCTCCATAACTGTACTCTATAAATCCCACACTTCAATATAGAATGGCTTGGAAATTTTGCTTTTGCACTTCTCTGAAACATAAAAGATCAAAGAAACAATGTTGAGCAGGATAGCTAGGAACTACTGCTGCTGGTGATCCTGAAATCTTGTTCTGGTTTAAACTATATTATGATATATGAGCTGGTTTTCTATGTTTTAAACTAAACTATGGTATCAGAGATAATTCTGTGCCTTTTGGCCTTCTGCACTACACTTTTAAGTGTGTTAAAGGATGCTAGAAAGTATTTTTTGCATTGGCGGTATGTGAGTGGGAAGTGGTTGTTCTGGGAACCCTTCCAGACTAGTTGCAGGGCTGTAGCTGTTGCAGGGCACTTGACAAATGATGAATGATGTAATTTGAATCCTTCATGATACCAACACTAAAAAAGAAGCCAAATACCACAAATATGAGTATCTGTTTGGACAAGACATCAGAATTACAGAGAGAATACGAATATTTCTCTCCCATTCTGTCTCGCTCCTTGCCCCCAATTAGATCTGACATCATTAGGGGAAGAGGACATGTATCTGAGGAACTCCACTGTCAACTACAGAGTACATGCTCTCCTTGTTGAAGGGGCTTTCTTTACCTACTTGCCTGAAGGACCCAGAGATTCCCTGGGACTGCATATGACCAGAAAGTGGGATATTGAATATCTTTAAGCGAATTTCTGACAGATGCAAATAAATGGGGCATAACGAACCATATATTTAAGAAATGAAGCTGCAAGCCACTCTGCTACATATGTGTGTATACAGGGAAAGATTTTCAAAAGAACCCAAGTGAGAAAGAAAGTGTAGATGAGTGGGCCACTCCACTGTGAATTTTAGTGACAGATGGCTGCTAAGACAATCCACACAAGATGTTAAATGACTATACATTATAGCCTACAAACCACAAATAAAGACTAAAAATGCCTCCAAGAAACATTTGAACTGAAGTTTAATGATCATACAAAATTACTAGTAAATCAAGAAGTAAAAGATGTTAAAAAGAAGAAAGGCTTGAACATGGAATAAACATTCTTCTAACAAGGGAGGGATGGACAGATATGAAGACTAATGAGAGCTGTCAGTGATGAACTTAATATTACAAATATTCCAGTCCCTGAGAAATCAAAAGAAGAACCTCAATGAGATGTGGTAAATCCCCGTAGAAGCAGGTACTTCTCATGCTCAGTAGCGTGGGTACAGACTAAATCCTGCAAAATCAAACTTTGATGTATAAGGTAGGACAAATTAGCCACAGATAAATGGGCAAGAATAATGAAAATGAGTAATGATGAGCTATTATGTAATATAAGGTTGGAATATTTGTAAAACAATAACAGGGGCCCATCTGAGAGCTGAAGTAAATCACATTAAATTAATAGAGTTCAAGAAAAACAAATTACGTAAAACCTCATAGTATGATAAACATCTATCTCGATGGGCTAGTTGTGACAAACCACTACTATGGGTAATCATTTTTTACTGGTGGCAAAGGGGAATAGTATCTTCAAAAGTATCCAGCTTCCAGATTCTATGATCTTAGCAATTCCTTATAAAAGAAGCAAATGGCATTGACAGATATTGCAACAGGAGAACTCAATTGGAGAGTGTTTATTTTAAGAAGTAAGTCATGTTAAAAATAATTTTGTAAGAAAATAGCAGCGAAAATAATTTTCTGTAGGCAGAGGTTTACCATATGAAAAGGAATACTGTCATGGGTAACTTTGTCTTTTAACAAGACCTTCTATTCTCCACCAGAATCCCCCCAGACTAACTAGGGTATTGATACTAAAATCTAATTTACAGTATTGGCAAGAGCTAGGAGTTATTGAAAACTATTAGGTCTAGGGAGATTTTGATTGAAATAACACAGCAAGAAAATTGTAAATTTAATTTAGAAGACACTGGATCTGTATTAACAGAGAAATGTGTTCAATAGTTTGTATGCAAGACCATGTTAAATGTGATTCAGGCTGGATGAAGAATAAAATTACATCGCCATTTTAAGTTACCCACCCATGACTACTTAATTTTTTTTCTGCAAAGTTTTTCTCTTTTTTTTCTGCAAATTTTTTGGTTGTGTAGACGGGGAAAACTGTTGATTTTCCTTTTTATGTCTTCAAAAAGATCACGCAAACAGCCATACAATGTTGTGTACTAGTTTAATTTCACTGCAAATATTTTATCTAAAAGCAGACAGAGAAGAGATAACATAATCTTAAATGATTATGCTGATATATCAACTAGAGGATGCCACCCCGTTCTTCAAGGGAACAGAAGTTTAAGCCCAAAATTCTTCACTTTCTATATGTGTGATTCATATTCCTGCTGTTGTATAAATTTCTTATTGTAAAAAGCAAAAGTAATATTTTTAGCTTTTGGTCTTATAACAAGCTTATCAAGAACATATTATTATGAATTGCAGTGCCACATCAGACCAGTGGTCTCTCCACCACTGTGTCCTTTCTTTGATCTGGGTTCTTTTGCAATCTGCATAACACTTCCTTAATTCCTTAGTGCTTAATTAAACATGCCAGTCATTTCTGTGCGAAACCAAGCAAACTGTGTAAAACCAAACAAATATTAGGACACCTAACAGCAGCATAGTGTTGGGCAATGATTGCCTTACATGTATGAGGAAATGTTTGCTCTCACCCAGCACAAACCAGACTCTAGGTTTCTGAATCAGGAAACCTATTTCAGCTCACATTGTGGTCATTTTAAACTGATAAAAGGTTTATTGTCTTCAAAGAGTGCTGGGCTCATTTATGACAGCAGAACTACTGGATTATGCTTGCAATGAGTGGGATGAAACTTCTGGAAGAAAAAAGTAATCTGACAATGGGAAATTTGTTTGAATCAAGACAAATTTGTAGTTTTAGCCAGAAAGTAAGCAAGGTTCATTTATGTGAAAATATACCTTGAATACTATAAAAACCAGAATACTGTTGGGATCTGCATATATTATTTGATACATCCCTTTTAGAAAGTTACTTATTAGGGTATTCCACACACTTAGTGGCATTCTAATTCCAGGATCCCAAAATAATGTAAAAAATAATGTAAACTAAGAATGAAATCCAAAACCATTTGGAATATTTTTTTTATTTAGCAGGACTATCCTCATGCCCGAGAACAGTGAACTTACTAACTTTATCTGGCAACATATTGTCCAACTTGCAGTTACTTCACTTTATTTATGCCTGTGAGGACTTAATGATGTTAAGTTTATCAAGTTTTCTTTCTGAGAATATGTTACTTAGAATTAGCTCATAGCTTAGGAATTCTTACAAAAGTAATCTCATCTTTGAAGTTGAATATTTAACAACCACAAATAGAATAAGTATGCATAGATCAAACAAAGGTAATAACAAAGTGTTATCTCTCTTGCCCCCTTTTTTAATTCTTGTTTTTTGATAAATCTTACCTTTGTCTGCAAAGGAGGAAAAAAATTTAGTTCTCTGATTGTATTAGCAAAAAAATTGATTTTTACAAAGATGCTATGGCTATTAAAAATATCAAAACACAAAACTCAGTTTATGGAATGCATTAGCATTCATGACTGATAATGCAAATTATGTCACGGTACACTCAATACACCATCTGCTTCAGAAAGAAAAAACATCTGTTGGTAAACGTAAACTGTGGAGCTTATGCAGTATGCAATATGTTCAGATACTGTATGGAATAAATAAATTGGACATTGACAATCTATTGTGTTAGAAGCATTCAACTACTTTCTTATGTTGAAAGAGTAAGAGCTCAGCTGCATATACTTTTGAGATGGTGGAGGAAATTATTGTGCTATATCCCATCCAGCTGGCTTTTGCTGAAGCCAGTCACTGACAGGCTGCTGCAATCATCGTCTGCAGTTATAAGATGCTTTAACATAGCATGGACATAGATGACTGTGCTCCTGTACAGTAGAAGTTTCTGTGCTTGAATTTTCATGATGGTGATGAGAGTGCAATTTGTGATATTGTTGGAATTGGCTGTATTTTCTGGCTTATAGGATGAAAATCATGATCATGAAACATGTATATTCATATGTATGAATGATAAAGAAGACTGTTGCACCTTTAATAATGCATCGACACATGAATATAACTGTACATTTTCAATGTGCTGCACAAATATAAAAATAGAAAATGAGCAGTAGTTTTAGAATTCTAAGGGCTTATAAGATCTAATCTCATCTTTAAAATCTAAAATCTAGCCCTTGTAAAATCTAATGCTTTTTTTTTTCCTCATTTAGAGTATCTTGTTTTCAGATTCATTTGTTCAATTGATTTTAAGCACTTAGACAAAGAAATTCTTCCTTTATACATCTGAGTGGAACAGCTGAGGCAGAGGTGAAACTCTTGCATCCATATGCAGTTGTAGAAAAGGGCAGCACCAACTTCAGGAATTTCCTTCATCCATTTGTTGTCAGCTCATGGAAAGCACAAAGAGTTTTTAACATATTTAACAAACTGTTAAGGATGCAGAAATGCATATTTGAACACATATCTAAAAAGGCAGAAAACTTATAAAAATGTCAGGATTTTTGTTTCAGTTTAACCTTTCTTTGTTCTCCACATTGTGAGAAGGAATTTCCCATAATCTGTTGTTAAACAAGTCAAATTAATGTTTGTGTTCGTGATGGTTCTCCTTATTCAAGCATCTTAAAATACTAATGTTTATTTGCCAGGGAATAAAAACCATTCTGTGGTATGCACAATGCCGGTGTACTCCATTGTGGAGTAATCCAAATGATTGGGAACGCTTGCTCAAGAAGGAGATTTGGGCTTCTGTAATTCTTCTCTGCAAGAACCCTTAGGATGCTTTCATATTCAGTCTCTACATTGCTTTCAAACAACTCTTAAGCTTTTTACTCCAGTGTCATGTTTGCATGTCACTGTTTGTTTTCTTCAGTTTTCCAGCACATTCACATTCATTTTCAGGCGACACATAGCAATGGAAGAATGCCGCAGACAAAATAGGTTTAAACTATTTGTTTGGATCAAACTCATCGGTCTACTGTTCTTTGTGGTACTGCTAATACCTGTGGTATTCTTGACTCCATGTATCCATTATCTGAGAGAGCTTTTTATCCTTAAAGATGTCAACTGAAGCAAATCCCACGAATCTTTGTACTACTGTTAGTTAGCACATTTAGTGACCTGCAACAGAACTGACTGACCAAATACATGATGAAAAATCTTTGCAAAAATAAACACTAAAAAAGGGTAGATGTAGCAGTTCTTAAAAACTGTATGTTAAATTTTTTCCAAATATTGCTGCGTTGTAAGAAGTATATTCTATGGATTGATATTCAAAGTAATAAAAGGGATCAATGTGTGGACTGAAGTCTGCTACATATAGTTTCCCCAGCTGTACTACCAGTGCTCTAATAAGAGTACTTAATTTTAACCCATTATCTGTGATGTAACTGAACCATCTTAGTAGACCTAGTTTGAATTTTTCGTACTGTCAGTCTTTCCTGGGACTTGTGGTTTATTCTCTACTCCCTTTTAAAAAATTGGGATACAGATATGTTTTTCAGGTCTCCTCTGTACAAACAGAGATAAACTCTACTGTTGAACATAAATCGTTTAGAAAACTCCACTGAAGACACAGGCAACAGTGTTTTTGATAAGCTCAAATTTGTCAAAAAATAAATTTGGAAATATGGACAGGTTCACAGCTATCTTGCTGTAAGAAATAGAAGCATAGCCCAAGATATCAATACCCAGATAATAAGAGTGGTCTATCTTTCTTAGTTGAAATAAAGGTAAGTTAATAGAATGGACGTCAGCATTAAATATCAATCACCGGACTAGCAGCTCTCTTCTCTTTTTCATATTTGGACTGAACGTTGGACATAGTACATACATGGCTATGTACTAAAGAGAAAATAGCAGCTGAACAACCTTTGCCACTAAGAATAACCTGCTTTTTTTTTTTTTT
>RSEF01000006.1:22671638-22729644 GCA_003993805.1 Himantopus leucocephalus
GTCCCTTCCAACCTTAACGATTCTATGATTCTATGATTCTTCTAGTATAGGATGATATTTAGTTATCGTGCAGATTGCCATGTCTCCTCTTATGTGATCACAAAAATCCTTATCTTTTCTTAGTCTGTTTTAAGATAAAAATGACACATTGCAAAGTCAAAGTAGATGTAAGGCTCCTAGGAAGCCTCCATTGCAAATATGAGATTAGGTGGTTGAAATGGGATCAAAGAAATTAATAAGCATTATGCAATTTACCTCTAGTTATAGAGGAGGTTTTTCTGTAGCTTTCATGTTAGTTACATTCTTCACTTGAAAATGCTGCATTATTTATTGTATGCATAAAACTTGATTCTCTAAGGTCTGTGAAGAGCTTTTTTATTAAAAAGAAGTGGCAGCATGTTCTGTTTCTTGATATCACACCAACAGCAAACACTAGTCATGAGTGCTGCTACCTTCCTTGATTTATATCAAGAGTATATTTAAAATTTACATATTTTTTTTTCAGAGACTAATGGTTCTAATAGACTGTTGGCTATTTAAAATGTGAAAGATGACAGGTTGATTAGTTTTTGTTTGTACAACTTTTAAAGCTAAGAATGTAACATAAATAATACAGTATGTTATTTTCAACTGGTAAAGAAACACAACAGCAGTTAACTCCGAACATCAGTTCCTGTTTGCCAAGATATTTTGGAGAAACTGTACTACTATGGTGAGAATATTACGTTTATATTCCAACTGTGCATTTATTATACACAGTAGTTAAATTTAAATTATTATGAGCCATTTGGCATTTATTTGGTATGGTAAACTCATTTTCAGCTGGTGTCCACAAGATATGGGTTTAGCCTGCTATAACTTACATGTCTAATCTTGTTTCCTCTCTGCTTGTATTCTACTTCTTTCTACTCATCTATCAATTATAGACATTTTCAGGTTACTCTCATTCAATTTTTTTTTAAACATTTGTCCTTTTCAAAGAAGAAATGAAATTTGAATGCCACATGAATGTATAATGTGTAATGTGAAACATCTGTTTGGTTTCCTTATTGCTAGAACTCAGCAGCAGCTGGCTCATGGATTAGATGCTGGTTATAGTCCCCCACAGTATCTCGGAAATCCACAAACTATTTTCCAGTTCCGTGTACACTGATGGTCCAAGGGTGGGTCTAATGCAGGGAGGAGAATTGGATGCTGTGATGGCGACACAAGGCAGTTCCCAATGAGATGAACGAGCCTGCCTGGAAACAGCTGAAGCATAGGTCTGGAGAAAGGAATGAGGGATTTTAAAATGTGGGGAGATTAAAATAGGAAGCTGAAAGAGAGGTTACGTTGCAAAATGTGCTGTGTTTCTCCTCATCTGTTTATCTTCTCTACGCTAGTCCTAGTAGTGTTGTACACGTTTAAACATTTCGTTTGTATTAATGCCTGAAACTTTGAAATCACATTTGAGTTGTCAAAATTCAACTGATTAAGCATGTGGGCTATTCTCCAGGGCATTGTAAGATAACAGATTACATTTAAGAGCTCACTAACACTTAAAACCTCCTAACAGTGTAGATTGGAATCATTATTTTCATTACATAGATTAAGGAACTGAGACACACAGTAACTTAATCAGTTGTTCAAGGTACTTAGCAGCAAAGCAGGGAAAAGATCTTCAAGCTTAGTCCTGTCTTTGACACACTAGCCCACACCGTGAAAACACTTGTTTTGACTGGACTAAGTCTTTTTTATCTGGAACGTTCTACTAAGACTTTGTCAGGACAGCTACTATTTTGAAAATGTTTGAAATAATGATGAAAATGATTACTGTTTCCTTGTGGGAAGAAATCCTGAAGAGAATCATGTTGACAAGTTTGACATTGTGCTAATAACTCCCTGTTTGTGCTCAACGTTTACATTATTTTCTAAAACTACTGAAGAAACAATCACTTAAATCACAGGAACAAAACCAGTTTTCATTTTCCCCTTTTAAAAATAATCACAGGGTTTCAAGAGCATATGAAACAGAGATCTGCGATCCTTGTCCCAAAGGAAATGACCTTTGTTCTTCCTATGGTTGTGTTCCCCAGTTGTTTTCTGTTTCTTTTCTTCTGTACTTTGTATACTTGAAAATTATTCCTGAAAGAATCTTTCCTAGAAACTATATGCTGGCTTGGCTCCCTTGGACTCAATGCACCTTAATAGGTGTGATGTATTAGGTACCTTTCTGGAGCGCATCTCCTGCAAGCAGAAGTGTGGTGAGTAGGAATAATCAGGAAACTTGCTCCAAAAAGTCGTTCTGGAGCTGTACTAAAACAGTAGTGTAGGTGCACCCAAGGACTCAAAAGGTATCAGAAGATTTCTATGTGCTAACCCTCTCTGTTTCCCTCTCCCCCTCCAAATAAAATAAAAAGAAATGCTTCAAAAGTTCTCAAAAAAATTCTGTTCACTCTGTAAGTTTTTGGTGGTTGTTCTGACAGTCTGTCTTTTCTCTTGTTAGGAAAAGTTACTCTTCGTCGCTGATGATACAAGTACAAATTAAATCTTAAAGAATGCAGAGCCAGTTTCTCTGTTAAGCAAATTCTGCTCAGGTCAGTAGTAGAGAATTTGGTCCCCAGAGCAACCTCTGTTGCACAATTTAAAATCCATCATATTTGCTGTTTCAAATGAATTTTCTATCAGTGCTCTGTAACAACTGTTGCAGGAACAAAAAGCCAAGGGTTGCCCTTGCAAAAAGTTCCAAATTCACTGATCCTTTTACTGTAAGGTTAAGGGATTTGTTCCCTAATGATTTTATTGTGTTAAAAGATCAAAGTTATGAGCAAGCACTAGCTTTTTTTTCTTTTCTTTCTTTTTAACTGTGCAGTATCTGTCTTGTTCTTGTAGAAAGGCCTTCTGAGAGGTAACTAGCCTCCACTTATGGAAGGCAGGATGGAAGTCCATCTGGGATTTAGTATGATCATCACACATGGAGAATGCTAACAAATTATTCTAGAAGCCTGAGAGGTCTCAGAGTCTAATGTGGCAGAAGACATCTCAATTACCATGAATTAAAACCTACACTGAAGTTTTCTGTGAGAAAGATATTCTAGTTTTCCCTCTCAAAAATATGTTTGACACCCAGACAAGAAAGATCTTGAATCCATATCTACTGTGATGACTACTGATGTACACAGAATCTGAGAAGCTTCAAACTGACACAATGGTCCTTAAAACATTCCATTATAATGTTCCTCCCTTACCTCCTCCTACAGAAAAACATGCTTGTTCACTGAAGGAACGGTGAATATTCAGACTTTAATTAGTTTTATGGTCCAAGACAGCTTTGAAGTCTAAAAGCTTGTAGACTACCAGCGTTAGAAATGGATGACTGTAAGACTCCTGGGAATCTCCCATTAAGAGTGGTAACCAGCTTTTGTTGCTTTCTCTGATCCACAGCAAGGTTTTGAATAAAACATGAAAATAATCTCAGGTAGATTAAAGGATTTTGTGATCTTTAACATATTATTTAGCATTTTTATTCATGACGCCTCTATGTTCAGACTTACAGAACAAACAGAACGTAGCTTTTGCAGGTGAAGGGATTGAGGAAAAAAAATTGAATGAGCCTTTGAACAATGGTTTTAAAAATAGTTTTCAAAAATTCATGCAACAGTTCTAAGAACAGTTTATTCCCATAAATGTCCATGTTTGATTATTCCAAATTTTTGAATTATATGTTCTGCAGTTCTAGAATTTTTTGCTCCAGAGGCCTGTTAGCTCAGTTATTGTTATTTTTATCACAAATTCTATCAATTTGAAATCCCACAAATGTGGACTTTCCCTCATAATATTGAAAAATGGTATTTTTAGTTGACTTCTTGGCATGTAGATGATCCACTGCTCTTTAATGCTTGCTTGAATCAGGAATACAAAGGATACAAATAAGTTGATACACACACTAAGGGTAAAAGGAACAGGAAGGATCCTATCAAGTTTGAAGGGTTCTTGAATAATTCTCTGATTTCCTGCAGCATTTGTTCATCCTCTGCATATTTGCCCCAGATGGAAATTTATCTACTCCTGCAATTTCTGTATGGGCTTCCTGAAGCAAGTTTTCCTATTGCTGGAGATAATTTAGTTCAGCAATTTCAAAGGGGTTTTAATAGTTTTGTGAAATTAACTAGCTAGTTTTCTAGTAATGAGATCAGGAATTGTTTTTCATCCATTAGTGTACAATTTTCTTTGCATGATATTTAGATAATACAATATAGAATAGCTACCAGCTGCATGAGTGCCTTGAATGTACAACATACCCAACAAGGCAATAACTGGCAATAAGAACCTTTTACTTAACGATTGCTAGTATTTAAAACCTTTATAAAAAAACCATTATTTTTCAAGAATACCTGGTACATCTATCATTTCACCACTCCTATGATACAGGGAATATGACTGCGAGAAACATCTCGGGGGTGTGGCATCAAGACACATGCTAGACTGTTCACTAGGCGGGTTGTGTAAGAGGTACAGAAAAAGTTACAGGCTGGAATGATCTTGGTTTATTATAGGCTATGAAGCTCCTGGGCTGTTAATGAACAACTATTACATGTAGTTTCAGTGAAATTAATAAATAGTAGAACTAGTTATTTATCGGTCTTCTCATAGGCTGTGCTTAGATATATTGAGGACCATTTAAATGAATGCATCATCAGTATAATCCTAAAAATAACGAAATTACAGAATCAGCATCTGCTGGTTTTTGGAGGTTGTCTTTGTTTGTTTTTCTTTGCTACAGTACAAAACAGAGCAAAAAGAAATCACTACCAACTGTATAAACATATAAGAAAACATATCTTTGTAAATATCTAAATAATTGTTAAAATAACCTTCCTAGTTTTATACAATAAGTAGTGCAAGCTGGCAAGAATTATGGTTCCAAATGTGCTGCTTTCTCAGTTCTGTAATCAACACAAAGAAATAATGGGCTTTATTTTAAAAGAGGATTCACCCAAGTGTATTGTGTTTGTTTTCATGGTTTTGTAAGACATCAATTGGATGCTTTCTAAAGCATTTGAAAGGAAAAGTATCATTTTTTGCGGATGTGCCACTGGGATTTATGTAAGCATCCAAAAACTTTTGTACATTTTTTGGCTTGGTAGCTAATAATTCTTCCTGAAAATCAACACATTTCATACCTCTACCCCCTGCCACCTTTCTCTTGGATCAACACATTGATCTGACTACATAGGTAGTCAGCATCTGCAATGATGGCTGAACTTTCCAAGGGCGTGGTTGCATCTTTGCCGAGGTCACAAACCACCACGCTGACCTAGAACCACACCAATGACTAAATCATGGTTTACTACTTTTTTTCTGCTCCAGCAAGATATGATGTGTGCCCATCAATATTGCACTGCTATGGGAACAGAAAAGTTGTGCAGAGACTGTGCCGCCTCCGTGATACTGCTAGACTGTGCCAAGGAGCCAGGAGTTGTCCTAGGCATTCTGTACATGAGGAAATATCCCATACTATTTTACACGGGTTCATTTTTGGACCTATTTATTCCCTGTAAAGAATTTATGTTTCTTTAATCTGCTCTGGAAGTGGATTACACTCGAACACAACAAGACGAAAATATAGAAGCATAAGTTTGCTTTCAAATGAAGCCAGTGAGAAAAAGCTGTTGTACTTTAAACTACCACCAAACTTGTTTTACAAATGCTTTCTGATAGAAACAAGTACTTAAACTAAAGCTTTCAGGGAGCATGAATGCAATATAAACTAGTGAAGAACAGCTGATAAGAGGATATAAATTATTCAGTTCTGGTTTACCAAAAATATATAATGCAAAAAAAAAAGTCCACATAACGAAGTGCCAGAATATTGTTCTGCTGTAAGGATGTATTTTATATCTTGGGATTCATGTTTCACACCAGACGTAGGATGTGCTGTACAGTGATGAGAGAAGTAAATATGAGCAGGTTTATATTAAGATGGGCTGGCACTATGCTCTGCCCTTAGTTATTCCAGTCCCTAATTAACTGGGCATATTTATCCCTTTTTTAGTACTTTCCTTTGGCTCCATTCTGATAAATGTCCACATGTGAGCATGGAACATGCCTAAACCATTAATACTTACATATTAGGATATCATTTTCCTTTCTCTGAAAGCAACGCTGGCTGCTCAGAGATGATCCTCTTGACTATTTAGAGTGATGATTCCTCAGAGTACACTTAAATGAGAGATGACAATGTACTTTAGAGTCACCCCCAATCTTCCACTCCACATTCACATTCCAGTACAATGAACTCTGGTAGAGTAAGACCCTGGAGAGTAATGTTTTTACAGTCTCATTACTATCTAGCGTATTAGACCATGGCAAAAACATAGCTTAATGAAAAATATATTCTGTTACAGTGAATGATCACCTGGCAGCAATGGTTATTTTAAAACTTTATCTAAGGCCTTTAAACTAAGCTTTCACCATCTGTTCTACCTACTAATTATACATGCAAAAAGACCATAATTCACAAGTGTATCATAAAAGTGGATAATGTAATTGATTAAATGATATTGCTGCGTGGATGTGTGTTTGGTTATTCAGAGCCTCTGTTTTGCTTTTTAGCTCATAAATCACTCTGAATACATCGTACAGTGACTTTTTCTTGGCAAACAGACAAAGAGATGTACTCTCTCACATTTGAGGGGAGGCAATGAACTGATGATAATGATGGAAAGAGAATACCAGAGAGGTACAAATACTGTCAAACATCAAGTATGCACGCTCCAGTTCTTTGAAAGAGTTGGACCAACCTGCTTTCTTGCAGTACTTCAGAACATGAGGACCTACTTGGCAACTGTCTTACATTAAATAAAGAGCAAGGAAAAAATGACTTGTTTAAATGGCATCTGACAGTCTCCATATAACCTTTTGCAAGAGATTACAATATCTCTGCATTGTTATGAATGGAAATCTTGCAGCTTTCTTTTGTGAAGTGATCCAGGTGCTTATATTACTGTCAAAAATACTACAATGAATTCCATTTCTATCACATGCTAAGATGAACTTCAACTTGTCTAGCGCCTTAGCGAGGAAAAAAAAGCCTGTATGTTCAAACAGCTAGGAGAAAAGGAAGAGCCACAATAAGTGTAAAGAAAAATTACTTGTAATTTGTTACCACAAATAGGAAATAAACTAAGCTCATAGATTTCAAATAACAGTAAAACCTGAAGAATAGTGCTTGCTTAGGCAAGATGAAGTAGAAATTTCAAGTGCCTTCTACAAAGCTCTAGTAAAATTGTAGATTCCCTTTAGATTCTTCTGTTTGAAGATGTACTTAGCACTAACTGCTCTTCCATTTCATTTTTGGTGTTTCTACAGTAATATACTTTATGTACATTTTGCTACCTCTGCTGTGTCATAAGTGTGTATATAAAACACATTGCACAAGAATACATTTGTCTGAATGGATGAAAGAAAATAGTCGTTATGAAATCTGTTTTGAAAGATGCTTAATATTGAGCAGAAGAAAATGTCCTTCTTAAATTTTTAGCATTCTGTCCATTTAGCAGTCTATCCATTTATGCTGTAGCTTTTGTGATTCCCAATAGGTTTTAGCCGACTTCCTCCCAAACAGCTCTTCTCTATTGTTACCTTTGACCCCTGATTTAAGGAGATAAGGAGAGAGAGTTCTTTGTGACATTAATGTATATTTAATCCAGATCATTACTTTGGTAGTTTGCCCTCAATCTTCTTCCAAGGACTGTAGTACACACCCCAGTTATGTCCTGTCATGTCTTTTGCTCTTTCTCTAATATCTCATTCCCTCATTCTGACAGGTAATTTAGAAAGCCTGCCACATATCTGCCTTGCATCTGATTCCACTAGATATGGATGGATTTAAAGTTGGAATGTAGTGAAACAAAACAATCTGTAGCATGTTTGAGTATTTTAATAAATATTTTAAAATATTTGTATTGACTTCACAAGGATTTCCTAAGTATTAGCAATGCAGTTCAGACAGGGCACTACCGTGATTTTGCCAGGAAATAACATGCGGTTATTTCCTGAAGAGAGTTTTTTTTAATATCAATAAATAATATTTTCCTCTTGTGTTATTATGGAAAAAAGAAATTTTTGCTTAACATATGTTTGCTTGTGTATTGGGTTTGCGTGGCAAGGTTTTGGTAGGGGGGGGCTATAGGCGTGGCTTCTGTGAGAAGCTGCTAGAAGCTCCCCCTATGTCCAATAGAGCCTATGCCAGCTGCCTCCAAGATGGACCTGCTGCTGGCCAAGGCCAAGCCTATCAGTGACAGTCGTAGTGCCTCTGGGATAACGTATTTAAGAAGGGGAAAAAAGTTGCTGTGCAACAGCAACTGCAGCTGGAGAGAGCAGTGAGAATATGCGAGAGCAACAACTCTGCAGTCACCAAGGTCGGAGGGGGAGGAGGTGCTTCCAGGAGCTGGAGCAGAAATTCCCATGCAGCCTGTGGTGAAGACCACGGTGAGGCAAGCCTGTCCCCCTGCTGCCCATGGAGGTGAATGGTGGAGTAGATATCCACCTGCAGCCATGGAGGACCCCATGCCGAAGCAGGTGGATGCCCAAAGGAGGATGTGACCCCATGGGAAGCCTCTGCTGGACCAGGGTCCTGGCAGGACCTGTGGCCCTGTGGAGGACCCACACTGGAGCACCTTGTTCCTGAAGGACAGCACCCATAGAAGGGACTCATGCTGGAGCAGTTTGTGAAGAACTGTAGCCTGTGGGAAGGACTCACATTGGAGAAGTTCATGGAGAACTGTCTCCCATAGGTGGGATCCTATGCACCAGGGGAAGAAAAGTGTGAGGAGTCCTCCCCCTGAGGAGGAACGGGCAGAAGAAAGAACATGTGATGAACTGACCACAAGCCCCATTCTCCATCCCCCTGCACTGCTGGGGGGAAAGAGGTAGAGAAAATCAGGAGTAAAGTTAAGCCTGGGAAGAAGGGAAGGGTGGGGGGAAGGTATTTTAAGGTTTAGTTTTTATTTTCTCATTACCCTGCTCTGATTTGATTGGTAATGAATTAAATTAATTTTCCCCAAGTCGAGTCTGTTTTGCTCATGATGGTAATTGGTGAATGATCTCTCCCTGTCCTTATCTCAACCCATGAGCCTTTCATTATATTTTCTCTCCCTTGCCCAGCTGAGAAGGCAGAGTGATAAAGCAGCTTTGGTGGGCACGTGGCGTCCAGCCAGGGTGAACCCACCACAGCTTGGAGGTAAAATAAACGTATGATGGAGTGTTAAAAAGCAGCCATGAAATGTAGGGAAGCTTAAAACCCCTGCTAAATCCCTAGATGAGTACATAACACAGCCATAATCTGCAATGATATATTGCTCAGAAGAGCAGACAAAACAGGCAGGTGTCAATCTCAGCACCTATACAAATCAATAGACCCCATAAATTAGGCTGTGATACTTCATCTTAAAATGTATGGACGTACGCAAAGTCTCATTTACTTCACAGGAATGACCCAGGACACATGTAAGGGGATGGGAGGTCCAAGCACAGATAAATAGTAGGATTCGAGCCTCAGGACTGGAGCCAAAGCCACTTGAATCAGTGGGACTTCTTATGCTGATTTACAGGGTGCCTGAATTATTTATTATGAATTCTGAACCGATATTCCTTAATCTATCCAAACTGTAGTTCATGAACGTAAGTTTTGCAACTAGCGAGTCCTCTGCCATTGGGATACTGGCACATTGTGTCAAAATTGGCTTCACAAAAGAAACTACAGTCCAAAACCAGAAAAATGCTTAATTATACATTTTCAGAGCAAGTTATTATTTGGGGGGTTCATTAAAGTAACTCAAGCTGATGAACAATTTACTTTTGTTGCTAAAATGTTCATACTCTTCTAGAAGTCAACAGCAACTGAGCAGTTTTCTAGCAAAAAAAAAGAAATTATACCATTCCAAAGCAACTACCTCCCATCTAACTGTTATGTGTTCTGTATATGCAAGACCTGATTTTATCTTGTTTTTCCTACTTTCCAAACCATCATTGTTCTTTCAAATACTCTGTATTCTGCTGTTCAATGCCTCTCTCAGTTTTTTTAAAAGATTTATTTTAATGGGCTTTTCCTTCCTTTGTATTGTCTTTTTGTTCATATGGTTTTTAAACTTCAGCCAAATGTAATTCTTATACTAGAATCAGAGTTTACCTTTCAAAAACACAATTTCCTCTTAAGTTTGAAACTGGGAAAAGGAAAAAAGAAATCCTTATTGTACTCAATCTTTAAAAACCTCAGAAGAGTTAGAAAAGAAATATCCAAGGGTTCAGTATTTTTCAAAAGAGATTAATTCTTTCGTTAAGGCAATGATTTAATATGGCTGATCTTTTCAGTCTTTCTGTAACCAGGGACCAGTCTTTTTTTTACTTTACAGTAAGGAACAACCACAGAGATACTGACTCAGCTTGACAAAGTTTATAGCAGATGTTATTTAAACTATAATAACAATGATTTTGGGATGTGAAGTCAGTTGCAGAAAGAGTCTAAGAGGTTCTCTTATCAGCGATGAGAAATTGTTCACTGGATACCTGAATTCATCTGGTGATTTGCAGAGCAGAGCTGTTTTGGCCAGCTGCCCAAATTCACTTCATCACATGCTTAAGTTTAATTGGACTTTGTAGACTGACAGATTATAAAGCCAAAAGGGGTTATTGGGATCATCCACGCTGACGTCCTTTGCAGCACGGGCCGGAGACCTTTGCTGAACAAATCCCTGCTCCGAGAACAAAAAGTCTTTTCAGTCAGGTATCCGCTCTTGCTGTAAAAACTCTGGTGATGAGTTGTAACACTTAGTACCATTGAACCAGTGTTCCCTAACTATCACAAAAACAGGTCTCGCATTGGTTGGGGGTGTTGTGGTCTGGATGGAGCCCATGAAGGTGGTGGGCCACTAGAGTTGGATTTTAAGATTTCTGAGTTGCCTTTAATTAGTCAGCAACTTATACATGTCCTCAAATGGGGAATATGTCTACTTTATCAGTGAGATTGTTGGTTAAATTTAAATGAGTACATAAGGCACGCAAGGGTAGAAAGTGATTCCATATAATAGACTGACAGCTGGTAGTCACACTTGCCATAGGTACCAAAAGGAAGTATCAAATAACTGTTAATAAATGACTATCTTTCAATGGCAACCAGTGTAGATACTTGGAAATCTAATGATGTGCACTTCAGGTGATGTAATAAGCACACTGAGAGCTCCCTTTCTGGCTTACCAAACTTAAAATTGAGACTGTGTTCTCCATGCCTCGATTCTGCCTTTGGAAATATACATGCTCATAATTAATTCTAAAGGGTATTTATTTTTAGGCAGAAAGAATCTGTAAAAACTGAATGAACTGATCGGTAAAGAAAGAGAACAAGAAAAAAAAATTCTCAGTTAAAGAGAAAGAACAGTATTTCTGGTTTGGGATTTTTTTCCCAACATAAGAAGTGAGTAACAGCATAGAGTTATTTACTTTGCATACTTGTACTTACCTGTACTTTCAGAAGTTGTAACATTCAGACTTTAAATGACCATAGCTACAACCTGTACCTGTACTTGAGCCTGATTAGCATTTATACTCTGTAGCTGATGACAACAAAACTCAGGTGTCGCTTTACGTTCCATGAGGGTCATGCTGACCACTTTCTTGGTTTGATGATATATGAATAACCTTCTTAGACTAATACTAATTAACTTTGTACAGTTTCTGCTGTAAATTATTTTCTGAGCCACTTAGGATTGCTCTCAGCCAATTGCATACATGGCAAAAGGTTAATTGTTTGTGAAAGACAAAGAAAAGGGCACCTCTGTGACTCCCAGTAGAAATTAAGAAAATAATGAAATCTTTCTGTGGGAATTCATCTACTTCACGTGTGATGTACTGACTGCAAAACTTCTATGATATTCAAATATCTTCAAGAGCAATGTTTGACAAAAACAGAGTGTACATTTACGTAAAATAATGGCATGGCTTTCTGCTTTGTTCAGAAACCTGGCTAGTAACAGATGTGATAATTTAAGCTTGTCTGTTTTGAGAGGAATTATATCATGGATATATATAAAATCCATGTATTTCCTATGCTGATCAAGGCATGCTGGGTTGTTCAAATTAGTCTGCAGAGTGCAGGATAATTTTACTCATATACATGGCAACCACCATCAGGCAAATAGGGGTTGCATAATTATTGTGGCCTGAAATATTTATGTGGCATATCATTACTAGAAGAGACGTGAATTGCCAGTTTCACGCAAAAAATGACAAAAACAAACTGTGTGTGATGCTACACAATGATGTAGGATTTTAGAGCTTATTTAGAGCTGATTATAACACAGAGTTTATAGAAACATCTTTTCTTTTTTTAAGACATTTGTAATATATTGTCTCTTTTGTTTCCTTCTCACTTCCTTATGAAGAAACTCATCTACAGAGTTGTTGGTTGGAAAATCCTGAAAATAAAATAAAAATAATTTCAAAAAATGAGTAACAAAGCTTTTAAAAGTAAAGAAATAATGTGACCTTGTCAGGAAATTGTTTCTTCATCCTTCACCCAAGTTACTTTCCTTCTGCTCAAGGAACAGTTTTTCCCTTCTCCATCATGTTACTATTTGGGCTTATACTCCTCTGCTTGGTCTTCTAGAATTGATTGTGTAAGGAAAACTGAGACCAGTCAGCTTTGATGAGTCTTACATGTGTAAAGATCTCACATGTGGGGAAATAAGGCAGGTTTTTGCAACCCAGAATTATAGAACATGGTGGGATTTTGTTACTTGTGTGTACTTACACATACTGTTCTGTTAAAATAACTAACATTTCGCAGACTTCAGTCTGAAAGTTGTGAAGTATAGTAAAGATGAGAAAAAAAATATTTTGGAAAATGGATAGGGGTAGGCTAAGAAAATAAAAAGCTAGAAAGTTAGTGTGTAGGAGACCTGATAGTGGAAGTAAGGTAGAAGTGAATACCTGTGCTTTTGATGCTAAAAGTTTTGCTGTTGATTTCACTTGACATAACTGATATGATTGGCTAGGTTAAAACATGGGCCCTGAGTGGCATTTAAGGTGCAGTGTACATTTATCTTGTATAACTTAATACTACTTTGCTTTCTTGTTCATCAGTGTATAATCACGTCCTGGGTCAACTTCATTGAATTCAGTGGGTGTTTTTTCATTACTTTAAAGAAGGGCCAGACTTCATGATTATATGTATTTACTTCTTTACTAATGCTGATCAACCATGAGAATGAAACAGTTTATAATGGAAAACTCCTCTTGCCATCTTTGCAATTACCATTTCCAGCTGCTGCAGGTTCTCTAAATTGGCAGACATGACATTTACAAGCAGCAGAAGCAGAATCAGCAACACCAGTGACCGGTAGAACTTCCATTGTCTCTAAAGCTTCTTAATATGTGAGTAACGTTTGAGTAGATGTTATTATCCCTGGTGTACAGATAAAGAAAATTAAGTGTAGAGCAATGTATTCTATTTTTTAAAGAAGTTTTTTTCACATAGAACTTTAAAACAGTTCTTCCTTGGTTGGAAAGGAAAAATGAATCATTGATAAGCTAGAGGCAACAGAGAGAAGCTGTTAAAACAATGATTTTTGCTGAAAATTTGACAAGAAGTCATGCCATACCAGTCTGAACTGACAAAGGTATTAGTTTCTGGGTAAAGTTTCATTTGAAAAACTGATTTAAGAAGATATGGGAGAATCTTTAGGATCTAGAATGGGCTGGCTGTAACCTATACAAGCACTAGTTTGAAAGAAGTTTTACAGCTTTAGCTTAGTGATGTTTTTTCTTCTCTGTGGAGCTCGATAAATGAAGGTTTGATTACTAGAGGTTCTAGAACTTGTTTCTGACCATATGGGAAAGCATAGTCTTCCTAGGCATGATGAATGATCTGAATATTTAGAAATCTAACAGAAGAAACTAAGAAATATTCACTTATTATGGAAATGATATCTACCCTCTTACTGGAGATAAAGGTTGGAGTCTTTTGCAATGGGATCTGTGGAGTCATGCTGTAGAGAGGACAGTGGTTAAAGGTTTGGTTTTGCTCCCATATAAATAGAAAGCAAATTAAATAGTTGTTGTAGTGAATAGTCATGGTTGCAGCATATATCTTTTGTAGTCAAAGTTGTATGTAGGAAAGAAAAAACAAAATAGATGGCGACTTGTTTTTACACTTACGACTGGCTTCAGATTTTCCCACAGCCTTCTGTTGAAGCATTTCGTTTACACAAAAACGATGAATTTGGCAAACTGACAATACCTGGCCTTTTTGGCAAACAGTGTCAGTCATACAGTTGTTTTCCTGTCTTCTGCAGACAGGTCTCACTGAGGAAGCACTATGTTGGCTCATGTACCACTGTTTGAAATTTGGTATGTGAAAAATACTAGGCTTTAGAGTGTAATACAAACTATATGATGATACAGTGTTTTGGGTTTTGGTATGCAAATACACACAGTTTGGCAGTGGCTATAACTGAAGAAAAGGAAGAAGGTTCACATAAACATTCTAGAGGAACAAGGCCTATAGAAATCTGCAAACCTGGATATTTGGCAACTTATACAGTGAAGGTAATTTCAGCAGAAAAGTAAAGACAAGGAATTGCAGTATCCGGCTATTACTACTCTAAAAGATTATTAAGAATACCTGCTTCACTTAGGTTTTTATTGTTGAAAAAATTGCTGATGTATTAAAGCTTTCAGTGCTTTTCTTCATATTTAGCTCAAAAAACTCCAAATAAACCAGAAATGTGAAGCTCAAAAATCTGTTGTCTTTTAAAAAAATGTTTTGGTTTGGGTTGCTAGGATGCTTGGAGAGGGCAATCTTTCTGCACTTATTTAGACACTGGTTTGTTCTTGATTTTTTTTTTTTTAATTTTTTTTTTTTTAAATCTTATTCTAGTACAACATATATTCATTGGGTCTAATAGAAACAAGTCTGAAGACTTTCTATCTTCCGACAGTTTTGACGATTTATATCTACTGACAATCAGGTATTTGTTTACTATATAGAAATGTTAACTGTTATACTCCATTGTCCTGGAAATACTCCTTTCTTTTTCTGCTGCTGGGGAATAGAAATAAGAATGCATGAAGTGCCTTCTTAATACCACTTACCTTCCTTTGTGATAGTATTTCACAAAACTTTCCTTGTTCTGACTCTGTATTGCAACACGTTTTGGAGGTTTCTATAGCTCCAGCCTTTTTTCTCATCCAGACATAAAAATGAGCTGTAACAATGATATCAAGCCTGCTAGAAGGGCCCTGTATTCTGTCACATCTTTTATCATTTTTTTTAATTCATTACATCGCTAAAGCACATTTTTCCAATGTTGTCAATCTTTTCCAAGTAAAGTTTCAACATACTGAGTATGGAATAAGCATTCAGAATTTAGAATCATAAACTTTTCCATCTTGCCATTGTTACTTCTTTTCAAAGAAAAAATTAGAGTTAGAGAAATCTTTATAGATGTGTAGTCTTGAAGCTTTTCCATATTTTCCCATGGTGATTTCTATTGTATGGTCCCTTTTTAAGGATAATTATAATGCTAATGAGCCATGCATTGTAATACTTCTATAACAAAGTAATAACTATTTATTAACATAACAATATGTACCCATTAGACAAATAATTTCTTTTAAAATAATTCTAATAATTCTATTTAAAATAATTCTTTTAAAAGAATGGTAACCATTATTTTTAAATGTAAATTGAATAAAACATCAATAAAAATGTCATAAAGAATAACAAAGAGGACATAATAACATTCTTGATTGTATTTGATTTAGGTGCTTTTCACAAAATTTGTATTTTAGACTTAGTATTACTGCAAGATTATTTTAAACTAGGAATTTTATATTTTAGTGTATTCTGCTTTTTTTAGGTATGCAGGGTTATTAGGAACACTGCTTCTTTTTTATTTTCTTAAGACTATTTAACATAAAGAAGATGATTTTGTAAAAATATAGCTGCATTAAGATCCATTCCAGATTACATTTTGCAGCTTAAAAACTACAGAGGCTCTGTTTTCATATCAGTTTAAGATTCTAGAAATATTTACAGAGTCTTCTTGGTTTAGGGGTTGATGAGTCACTTTACCAGAGATAATTTGGAAATTCTATGTGTTTTAGAACATACTTCTCTTTATTCTTAACAGTATTTTGCTTAACAACCAAAAGATGGGATGTTCAGGTTTTCCACTTAATGAACCAGCTTACAATTCTCTGTTACAATCATGAGTGCCTCTGGGACACATAGTAGTGTATTATGTTCTTATTCTTACTTAACCAAGGAAGACCACAAATCTTATGCAAGTCTGATGAGGTGAAGGCTTAAAAACAATAGTAATTTTAAAAGTGGTTTGTATTGATACAACAATGATACTTGTATTCATGTTTGAAAATAATCTGGACAACCTGACTGAGAAGTCACTATTATTAATGCTATAGTGTTCTGTGTGAGCCTGAAGCAATTCTACTAAGGGCAGTACACAGGGAAAGAAAAGGAACATTTTCCAGGAGTACCTGTGTGTTGAGATAAACGGATTCAGTACACCACTGAGTCCATTCCGAAGAGCTGACACTCTGCAAGGATCTCAGCAAGGGGTGGCCTAGGAGATGAGGGGAAGGAATGTAGTAACAATGACAAACTGCAACTATTTGGCTAAAAGGGTAACTCCATTGGAAGCTTCCAGACATAACAGAGCTGTGATCACTTCAGCTGGATAAGGAGATGGACTTTCCAATTACAGCTCTGTGTGAATTTTGTTCAGTGCCATTTCTGTATAGGAAGAATAATAACTAACCCCTCATCAGCTCACTCAGTCACTCCTATTCAGTGGCCTAAAATGTTCTGCTATCTTCAAGCAATCAAAAAATTTTGAGGAAATAGTTCTGTAGGCGTTTATACAGAAATTCACAGGTTTCAACAGTCTTATGGTGTAATGGATCAATTTCTTTACTTACTTTCTCTAATCCACGATAAATGTGATATTCTTCCTTTGTTACAGAAATTTCATGTACTGTAAATCAGTAGCCCTGGTTCTACTTGTCTACTTGTCGCTAGGATGGTGACAATCTCAACCCTGTAACTAACATTCTATTACAATTAAAATTAGACATTAGAACACTACTTATATTTGGAAGAATTATAAAGTTGTTTTATCAGCTTGAAGACAATGACATAGGCAAGTTTTGAACAAAACACATACATTTAGTGATAGAGTTTGTTAATTTCTGCTAGAAATGTTCAAACATTTTCTTGCAAATGTTATAGCCCAACTGTCTTTCATATTTGGAGATTAAGTTGGATTTTACAAGGGCTGGATGAATTATTGAATGTGTGCATTGTTACAACTTGAATGTCCTGGTATTAGTAAAAAGTACTATTTTATAGAGCAAGAGAAATCCATTGTTGTAGTAAAGAGAGTATGTAATAGCAATGCTTGGCATACACGCTCCGTTTTCCCTACCAAGACCAGATAGGAGAAGCTTGTTGCTTGTTGGAAGTTGTATGACGTGATTTATGTATGCATACTTCTGAAACACTTGGGCAATAATAGATATGATAATGTATTTATCTCTGCTGTTGAATACTCAACCTTAATGTTTGATTCATAAACAGAAATTTTGTTTGAAAAGTAGAAGCACCCCAAAATGGTATCAGCAGGTACTTAACATACTTGCGCTTATTTCCTCTCTAGATATGTAGAAATATTGTATGTGAAGATTGGTTAAAAATAATCTTCTTCACAGTTAGATATGTGATTAGAAATTGGTTGGTTTGGGGTACAGTGGAGGGTATTGTGTTTCTCAAAACAGGACAGACACATTCTATATTCTTGGTAAATTGTTCATGTTACAAACCTGTAAATACTTCTACTGTTGGCTGAAGCAGATGGGAGCATTGTTAATAATCCGTTTAATTAGACATATTTTATTTTTTGAAATTTGCAGATATAAAATCCACATTATTCAAAACTTCTAAGGACTAAGCCTTCTCACTAGATCTGGCAAATATAATGGTAGAAATCACTTGTACTTGGACAGATGTCTCTGAATTTACTTATTGTTAGTATTTTTAGTATTCTTATACAATACCATAGTAACACTTTGCTATCTGACTTTCTTAGTTTCAAAACAATGCATTTACTACTGAACATGCTGAGAAAAGTCACAGCTTTGATAATGAAAGCTGGAAAGACAAATGCTGCAATTTTCAGTAACGCATGTATAGTTTGTATGTGGCTAGAGATTTTCGTGCATTATGGCTTTTTTTTTATAGTGCTTCACATGTGTTTCTGATGTATTTTTGTTAGTGTTCCATATTTTAATTTTAACAACAAGAGGGTAATCCTAAATAGGAGTGGTTGTGTGCCTGTACATATAAGAACATAGATACTCATTTCATATTCTGCATATCATTGAATATTCTGTATACCATTCTGTATCACAGTATATCAAATGACATGGAAAATATCAATCCCACCTATTTTCTTTATAATCCCATGGCTCTTCTACACAAGGAGGGTACTGTGTTTTTGTAACTGTAAATTCTGCCAACTGTAAGGTTGTAAGTGCTACAATACTTCACAGTCCCACATCAGCTTCATATCCAATGGGTTAAGACAGATTTGAGTTCAGGACCATGCCTGAGCATCCTAACTGCTTTGGTACCTCTTGCTTTCACTAGGATTTATTTATAATGGCAGAAATCAGTTGCCATCTAATTTTAGGCTATGCTCAAAATAAAGCTAGATTCTTAGTTCTGACTCATATAGAACCAAATGGTAAGAGTAAGGTTTGATCTGCAGAATTGAATTCTTATATGCATCCATCTTTATGATCTCTGCAATGCACAATGCATTTCTCTCGCCTACACTTTTTCTTTTTTAACTTACCTGTGTCTACAGCCTGCTATGAAGAAAGCAAGCAAGAATGGTTCCGGCATAGGCTCTAGGGCCTCTGCTACTTTGATATGTGTTAGGGAAACTGCATATTTACCCCAAGAATAGATGATTAGTTGATTGGTCACAACTAGAGGAGCCTAACAACTACAGACATCTACCAGAGAAAGTTTATAGTACTAAATAGACCTGGAAAATTCAAAAGGCCAGGGAAAATAGACTATTTGTACCTGGGTAAGAGGCTGAGGAAAAAATGAAGCATTAGCCAAAACCCATCTCTTTCTGGCTGACCAAAGGCAGGAAGTTTTTGAAATGGTTTTTAAATGGTTGGCTCCTCAGGACGGCCTATGCCTTTGCTTCTTGATTACCAGTTACCACTACCACCACCACCTCCAGTTTGGTTTTTTTAACCAATGAAGTAAGTAGTTGACAGTATAAGTCTAAGTTATGCATAAAAAAAAGTAATTTTAAGCAGTCAAATATATTTAAACACATATATTTATGTTTTATATACTGATCTATATATTTAGATGTAAGATATGTTTATATTTTTATTCATGTACTCAGTGATCCCTTTTGTCTGTATCATTCACCTAGAGCAATTACAACAATGAAATCCTCTATGGAAAGAAAAGTTTATGCTTACATAGTGCTTAAATTTAATCACGTCTGTTAAGTGTTCATTCCTTCCTACCTCTGAAACAATTGTAAAATAGGGGGTTAGCTTTTGGTTGGGATTTTTTGGTTTTCTTTTACAAATAATTAATAATACATTCACTGAGAATGTCAACTATGATTTGTAAACAAACTTCATCTTTCAAAGAATTATTCTGTCTCTTTTATCATTTTCCAACTTATGCAGGCCACTGAAGAAATATTTTTCAGTTCACCCAAGCTAGGATCAGAAGCTACTGGAGTGTGGCATTGTTTAAAAAAAAAAAAATCAGAAACAAAAGCAATTGGGAGATTTTATTTTCCAATTCAAGATATTTGAAGCAATGTTCTTTGTGCACTTTGTCTGAATCATTTTATGCTGGAGAGCATATTTTCCCTGTATAAAAGTAGAAAATGCTTATCTCAGTGGTGAGGACAGTCTGTGCCTCAAATACAAATGAGTAAGTAAACTGACTTCTAAAGAATGCTTCCTTGTACTTATAGTGAAGCTGAGTTCTTGGAAGAATACTGTCATTCACTCAAAGCTTGTGAAGGGTGGTGCTCTCAAACCTTTTTTCCTCCTTCATTTACAGCGCAGATGGTGCAAGCATTTAATCTTAACAGAACGTATTGTTAGAATAGTGTAGACAGGCTATGATAAAGAGACCACAAATGGGAACAATCTATTTTTGAAAACTTTTTATCTGATTACAGGGACAACGACTTGAAAATCAACCTGGCAATTTTGCATGATTAGAAAAGTGATATTCACGTTGATTTCTCATCATGTTTCCAAATGGAAAGAGATTTCTGCCACATATTGCATATTGTTTATCTCATAGAAGACTCGGTGTGTCTCAGTTTCAGTCTCTCAACAGTCTCAGCTACTCCACGTGTGAAGCTGTTCTGTTGTTTTGACAAGCAAAGACACATCGAAATCATGTATTAGCCACTTTTCCGTGCCACTGAGTCTATATGAAGAGCTTAGGTAAATGAAACCAGAAAATGATATTTAATTTTCAAAGTTTTGGATTACATCAAGTCTGATATTTATGGAAAAATAGACCTCTTAACACCTTTATATTTAAATAAACACTTGTATTTATTTTACCCAACTGAATGACCATCTAATTTCACATCCTTCATTTCCACGTTGTGCAAGTGCATTTAGACTCATAGGTGTGCTTCCGGCCCTAGACACTGTTTTACTGAAGGGAAATAGAGGCAGTGCAGCTGATCTATTTTTATATCTTTGGCTCTCTTGCAGAACACTGTTGTGACATATGCATAATTCACAAAGTTTAATGTCATATGTTAAGATTAATGTGGTATGTTATAAATACAAACTTTCCCCATCTTTTGTTTTTTCTACAGTCTCTGTTTATAATCTACTTTATGCTGTTCTCAACACATCTGGTTAAAGCACTATACTGTAGAGAAAGTGGAGTTTATTGGCATATAGGCCTGTTCTGTGAGTAAATTTCAGTCATGGACTTGTCTCCCTAACATTTATTTGCACCGTGGTCTGAAGATGCAGAGTCAGTACAAGGATTCTGCCTTTTTCCCTGTAGCATAAGCTACATATTCAGATAACTTTTACTGAGCCTGTCTGTGTTTTTTGTTGAAAATAAGAACGAAACCACAAGTGAGGGTCAGCATTTGATGAAAAGCTGACTCAAGTTACAGACACGTGGTGACTCTGAAATTTATTTTTTTTCACTCATGAGTTTTAGCTTGGGCTTCAGTCAGTATCCACCTGAAAACTCACTTGCAGGGTAGAAATTATTGAAATTATTTCACTGGAGATGTTTAGGCAGTGGAGGCACTAGGAGAATCCTTCAAGAGTTTGTGCTAGGACAAGTGCTCTTCAAAAGTATTCACAAATAACTTTATGAAAAGGCATGAACAATGAGTTGAAAAGGTTTTGATGGCTTTATTGGTGTAATGATTATCCAGGGTATTAAAGAAAATGATGAACTATTAAGTAATTTCAGAAGAATATAACAAGACACAAGACTGAACAGTAAAAAGATGAAGTCCAATCAAATAAATGCAGAAGCATGCAAGAAAGTGAAAAGTCCTAATATCACATTCAAAATAATTGGCTCTGAGCTGGCCATTACTACGCAGGAGTGAGAACTGGGGATTATGGTAGGTCCATGAATACGTAAGTCCAATATTGACCAAAAAGTGTTATGAATTGTTAGGAGATCGGTAGGGAACAAAACAAAGAACATAAAGTACATACTAGTAGTATATGCTTTATTAAGATTTCCTTGGAATTTTGTTCATATTTGTTATTAATTCCAGTCTTTAAGTTTCATATATTCACTTCCTAGCTATATTTTTCTTCTTTTCATTATTACTTATCTTTGTTTGAAACCAAGTTCTCCATTGCATAAGAAGTCAGTCTCTCATGTCTATATGGGAATGACTGTCAAGCTGTTAGGTTGTTTCTTATTCATTATTCTTTATTTTGGTCCACCAGCTACTTTAAAAAGATATGTGAATGCTGACTAAGAAAATGGAACAACTTGTTAGTACCTTTAAATTAGCTATGTGGGACTCTGCCTCTCTATTGAACACCCTCCATCCCCGCCCTCCCCCCCCCCCCCCCCCAAAAAAAAAAAAAAAGGGGGGGGTTACAAATGGAAATAGCTGAAAAAAACATTCCTAGATTTAGATTCACAAGATTATTTCAATAGGAGAAATTCAGTCTCTTTTTCTGTGAACTTTTTTACATCTAGAAAATAATTACATAGCTTTAGGCTGCTTATGTTGAGTTGAGAATGAAGTGAAAAGCCCGTGTATTCTTTTTCCATCTTCTGAAAAATGATAATTTTACAGTTGTTAGAATCCATCTTCTTTCAAAGATATAATGACATGTTTTCCTCTTATCTATCCTTAAAACATTAAATCTTTTATATGAATTGGTTGACAGTTTTTGAAGGATAACCTTTTCAACATCATAAAATAAATGAAAGTGGTGAAGGATTTAGATTCAAAATGCTTTACCAGTGCACTAATAATTTGATGAGCACTGCTATCATTTTTCTAAAATGGCATTAGATTAAATCTTATTCATCCAGCAAATTCTTTTGAAGAGTCTCACCTTTAAAAGTTGATGACACAAACCAGCTTGAAAATGTGATTGTGGTATTTGAAATGCCCTGTCTCTAGAGTAATTTATTTATGATGTATGATGAATATTTCGTATGTTTCTTTACAAGACTCGTTACCTTAGTATTATTATTTCAAAAACTAAACTTACAAGGACATAATATAGTTCCCTCTCCATAGTAAGATCTTGTCTCTGGAAACTTAGCACATTTTTCTCCAGGCATTCATGTCAGCAGCACACGACCATGATGTGAAAGGAAATTGCTTCCAACGCCTCTAAAATTGCTTGCTTGGCTTGAATTAATCTTAATCGAATTTCTGTCTGAGATGTTTAAAAACCTTACAGAATCTCATCCTTTGAGCACAGCTTTGCTAATTTGATTCTACATTCCAAAGCAACGACAAATTTTGAGGCCCTGCAGGGCTGCTGTTGCTGATAATGTTTCTATGCGGGTGGCATGAACCACACTGTTCATTAATGTGACATACCTTTATAATGAATGTCCTCATATAATAGTTAAGGATGCCAGTTCATTGTTTTCCCATTTAACTGTGCTGCTTCCTTGTCTAAGGGACCAAATGTGCATTCAGTCTTGAGAAAGAAAAATACAGTGTATTTATCTTCAGATATTTAAATTGGGAAGAAAGCCAAATTACTAACCTTACAAATGTGATTATTTTTTAATCAAGACAATCAAAACATTAGCGATTTACCACAACAGAGAAAAAAAAGGGCAGAAATGTCTGTATGATATCATCAAATGACTTAGAAATGACTTTGAGTTTGTAACACTTCAAAAAAGTTTCAGATACCTGATAAATTGAATTGTTTCTTTCTAAATGAGGAACCAGATCCAAGTTTCCAATTACTGAATTGTGTGTAATTAATTCTCTTAGGTATTTCTAAACTTACAATGTTATTTAATTGTACAATATTTATTTTAACTTACTGTCCAAAATGTTCCTGAAGGTACTTTTTTAAAAACTTAACTTCTGTAAGAAAAAACTGTTCCTATTGATATCAAGTTGGTCAGAGTGAGCACCAAACAGTGGGCGTTCATTTTTGAAATAAAAGTCAAACATGGTTAAAAATAATAATCTGTCTCATTTGAGTTTGAGGAAAATATCACTGAAATAGTGTTGTGTTAAAATAAGAGTAGTCTAAGTGTGCTGTCTAGTAATAAAGCATATGGAGTCATCCATAAAGAAACAGTCTGTGTGCTGAGAAATGAGGTACCAGGTCTCAGTTTGGATTTTCGGTTTTCTATGCTGATTGTTTATTCAAAGAGCAGCGGATAATCTTTAGCATTCTTTCTGTAAAACAGCTTCTGCTTGCTGTAGTATCTAATATGGTACAAAGCTGACAGCAGTAAGCAATGTATTTTCCTTGTCTTTGCCTCATATTTTGTCACCTATGGTATATCCCATCACAGATTAACATGATGTATTGTAAGCATCCTAAAGCAGCCAGGAAAGTCAGACAAGCAGTTGTAGTTAGAGAATAATTTTATTTTTTATTTTAAGTGATACTTACCTAGCTCTTTGGAGATATATATGTCAAATTCATGAACTTTGCAGCTTTGTGGGTAGAATTAAACTTTGCCATGCTTTTTTAGCAGGAAAAATAAGTATTTTTTTAGAGGTGTTTGGTTTTTTTTATCTAAATGTCAGACTTGCATGTAATGTATTATTCCTCAATGCGCTTATATAATTTTGATGGGTATGCTTACCAATAATTAATATTTTCATTCAGATAGTCACATGGAGAACAGTCTTTAAATAACGCAACTACCTTGCGCACACGTCCATGTACAGATATGTATTTCAAAATCATGGAAGAAAGCTGAGCTATTTAAGGGCAGACTTACTCTCTAATGCACATTTTCTCACTGTAATCGATGAAAGGCCTCACTGATTTCAACAGCAATGTAGGGGCGACCATTCCTGAAGTTAACTGTAACAGTTAACTCTTCCTGTTTTCTCCAGTATGCAGGGTTCTTTTGCATGAAGCCACCAGCTTTCCACCTACTATTTTATACTATATTATGTTCTTCACCACACATCATGGCAATGAGATTTCTTTCTTTTTTTCTGTAAAGCAACATCCAGTGTCATCTTATTATGTGCTCCACAGGGATTTCCTTAATTTTGATGAGCTCATTATTTTGCTGTTATGTTCATTTGTTCAGTATGCTACTAAGCTAGTTGTTCCTCCGAGTGGGTGAGAAAAATGCTGCTTATGCTTTATGACTTTTATTACTTTTTATATAATCTGTTCTACACAATTTCTTTTTTAACTTCATTCCTGTTGACCCTGCAAAGATAGATTTAGCACCATACAGTTTGATGACTGTAGTACTGTCTGGTAGTTTTTTCAGTGAGGTAGTTATTCTGTAGCCTGCACTGACTCTGGTAACCTGCTTTGACCCCAGTATCTGCAGAGAATGAATTGAGAAAACTCTCTGTGAGTAAATCTCCACTTGGCTTATCATACTCACTTCTCAGACTTCAGAAGCTGTTTTTAAGCACTATGAAGTGGTGTCTTGAGAAGAGGTGACCTTTGAGGACTGGAAAGCAAGAGGTCAGGAAAACGAGTATGGGTTGGGTGGGTTTTTTCCCTTCTCTGTATCCCATAGAACAACAGGGAATTTTCACTGATACGTGCATTATGGTGGTGCTAACTCCTGAGAGAACTCCTTTGTGCTTTAAAACCCTATTAAAAGATCTTGAAGAAGGCAGTGGTGGCTGCCAGTTGTGTAGTCTTGCTCTTCCTATGAATTACAGGGCATTGCTTGTGTGTGGTGGACCTCAAAAGAGGTGCAGATTCTGCAAGCTGGGTCTGTTAAAGTAATTTGTGAAAAAATCCTCATTTTTCATTCCTTTGTGGGTTTTACCACACTGGGAAATGTTCTGAGTCTCTCTTCAGCATCTTGAAGAACAGATGTTAACTATGAGAGCAAAGAAGTATTATTTTGTGTTGAACTAAAATACTGTAATTGTTTACATAGGTGACCTTGTTATCCTTTATTAAACTACCTACTGAGACAGAATGATCTAAAGTCGAAAAAACCTGAACTATTTTGAAATGCCAGATGTAAATGTCCTTAGATTTCTTAGTGAAATAAACCTATCTGATAAAGGTTATTCCAAAAGACCCAGTCCATCATACGCCACAGTATCAAAAAAGCTGACTTTTTAGCAGGGCCTGTTGTGAGAGGACAAGGGGTAATGGTTTTAACCTAAAAGAGGGTACATTCAGGCTAGATATAAGGAGGAAATTTTTTACAATGAGGGTGATGGAACACTGGAACAGGTTGCCCAGAGAGGTGCTAGATGCCCCATCCCTGGAAACATTCAACGTCAGGTTGGATGGGGCTCTGAGCAACCTGATCTAATTGAAGATGTCCCTGCTCATTGCAGGGGGGTTGGACTAGATAACCTTTAAAGGTCCCTTCCAACCAAACTATTCTGTGAAATACTTTTGCACAGTCCTGAAAAGCTTCTTTGGTTTGAAGAATATATTTGAATGAGAATCTTTGACTTCCTAAGGATCACTTGTGTACATCATTAGAGTAGGTCTACAGTAGAGTTAATTTTAGAGTTTCTAGTCCCACTGGCCACAATGTGACTCCTACCTTAAGGGTTATTTGTAAATACAAAGGACTAATCAGAGGATCACATTGTCTGCAATAGGAGGTTAACTTCACTTTTGCAGATTGCTCTGAATGCTGGAATATGGTGGATGGCTCCAGAAACAGAGCACAAAATAAACCTTGTCTTAAAATCACAGTTTCAGTGCTGGTTGCCTTTTGCTCAATGCAGTGTGGGTTACAAGCTGGTCTAGCCTCTTCTCTGAAGGATGCCAAGTACCATTTTTAAGATTGTCTTCATGTGATGCGTGTAAATGTAGGAGCTCTTTGATCGAAGTGACTGACTGTGTTCAGGAACAGGTGCTGAAAGACCTCTCTTTGCAAAATTCTGAGCTGTGAACCAGCTGGAGCCATTTGGTTCTTTGGCTGCACGTGCTCCTCAAGCAGCAACCATTGTTATCTCCTTCAAGGCAATGACGGTGGGCCAGAAAGCATCATCCTGGGGACTGCCAGGACACTTTCACTTGAGCTGTAATGAGCTATGCCACCTATTTTCATTCAGCAGTTGCGTTTTATTGCACTTCTGCTTGCATGACCTTGATCTTCGACTTATGTTATTCACTCTGCAGCTCCTGTAGCATGGTCCAGGGAATGAAAAGAGTGAATTTTGTTTCTTCCTTCTCCTCTGTGCAGGTAACTAGGAGCTGTGATGAGATGTGAGTACTGCTTCTAAATTCGTTTCAAGTGCATAAACAAACATTTGCAACATTGAAAATTTGACTAGTATTGGCTATCATTTTAAATAGAGGAAAAGGTACTTTTTAAAACCTCTTACTAATCTCTTTAAAGTTGCAATCTTTGTAAGCAGAAATAGAATACAATATAATGAAAACTTGTTTGGATTGCATGCTGCTGGAGAGTCAGTGCAGTAAAGTTCAGCCCAGTGACTGTATTTCTACTGCTTGTCATACAAATTTATAAATTAAGAGGCACATGTAAATACAAATTTACATCTGTAGTAATCAGTAACACAAGAAAAAAACAGTCTGAGTAGTTATGAACTATTATTCAATCAGGTTTTTCTTTAATTTGCCAAAATTGTAGCAAAGTATGTGACTTGTCTGCACCCTGCTAAACTTTTTCACGAAGTTTTACAGGGATGTTGTGCGCTAGGTTGATAACTCCTTTTCCAAACAAGTGCTGTGTTAAGCCAGCAGCACTAGTTCACTTGTCTTTGAAAATTACCTTTATTCCTTGCTATGATGCAGTGGCTGGTTGGACCACGACAAATGGGCTTGCTTCCTGCTGTTGTGAATGAGTGCTTTGAAACTCCTTATGTCCTTTTAAAGCTGACAGACCTGATCTTTTTTATTACTGGTTTGTTTTTTTTTTTTTTTACAAGAAGGTTGGATTTTGTAGTATTTTGTATTTAGCTCTAAATGCTTTCAGCTTAGCCTTGTCTCAGCCCTTTCACAAATCTGCACCTTCTTCCAACTCTCCAAAATTCCAAAGAGCTACTGCCAGTTTGTTTTATACAGTGGCTTCATCCATGTTGTGCATCTCCATCATTGTTCTTTCCTCCTTTTTTTTTTCTTTTACATCTTCTGTTGATTCTTACAAAATTTTTTATTATCTCTTACTGCCAGAAGTTAGCTGAAACCTCTACCTGTTCACATGAAGACGAATACTTAGAATGCTCTAAGAGTAGTACTAACAGTTGTACAGTAAGTGAATTTGGCCTGCAAGCTTATGGCAGTAAGTGTTGTCTTGCATTTACTATAGAATTTTATGGAGAATTTTATTTGCCCATTCCCCACGTTCCTCAGAGGTGTAATCAGATTATTTAGATAGGAATAGTAGTCCTGTGTGCAGGTGGGAAAAGGAGCAGGCTTGTAACTTAGCCTTTTCATAATGCCTTTTCACTCTACATTTCTTCCTTTCCCCTCTTATCTGGTACTGGTACTTTTGCTACCTATATCAAAAATAGTAGGGAAGAGAACATAAAAAGCAGCTAGGCAGAGTAGAGATGGCTAGATATTTTATTTTTTTTATATTATAAATGGTGCTATCATCCACTGATCTAAAGCCTGCAATGATAGAACTATCAAGCGGGATCAGTCTGCACCTTCTCTCAGAAACAGCACAACTGGGAGGATTCCAGAAATCGCATCGTCCCTCTCAGGAGATGGTACAACTACAGTGTGCTCCCCATATTAGTGAAGAGATTGTCTTTAAAATGCAGTCTGTCATCTAGATAGAGAGACCTCATTTCTTAAAGCTGTTGATTCTCTGAGATAGCACCCTAGTATGTTCCACAAATTCCACAGTTCAGAGTAATGTATTTGTTGTAAGACACTGCGTGAAGATGCACAAAGATTAAAAATATGTTTTTCAGTCAGGAGAAAGTTTTCATGCATTTACCCCTTCAGCTCCTGGAGGGTATTTTGCATAGTTGGTAGTAGTAGCAAAGTCTGCTGCAACTTTGTCATACAAAACTTATGTTGGGATAGATACCTGGAGGTCGTGTAGCAACATGACAGAACAAAGCAGGGCTAACTAACAAGTCAGGTTACACTGTGCAGCCATTTATCTGGCTGAGTTTTGAGTAACCTCCAGGACCTGGGAATTCTACAACTTCTCTTAGAAACTGTTCCAGTGCTTAAACACGCTGTGACATATATATATATATTTATCCCCCCCCTCCCCCCTTATGTCCATCTCAAATTTCTCTTGCTGAATCTTGTAGCTGTTGCTGCCTGTCCTTTCACAGTGCATCTCTGAGAGGAGCTTGTTTCACTCTTACCTACAACTCTCCTTTATATAGAGGAAGGCAACAATTATATTCTCCTTTAGCCTTTTCTTCTTCAGGCTATAAAACCCCAGTTCTCCAAACCTCTCCTTACCAACCCTTTTTGATTTCTTCTGTCCATTCATTTATGCCAAGTGTAATCAGAAAAATAAAACTGAACCAGTCTGTATTTGCTTGATCTAGTGTGATAGTTATGCAACTTTGCTGTCTTGGGTTTGGTTTTTTGTGTTTCGGTTTGGTTTGGTTTGGGTTTTTTTCTTATTTTGAGTGTACGTGAGGTAGAAAGCTATAAAATGAATCATGGCCTACCTGGGGATAAAACCTAGGCTCCTGGCTACTCACTGAAGTTTTCTGACAGATGAGCTATGAGTCTAGGTTTTAATGCCAAGTTAACCATTGTGTGGAAATTTCCCTTTTTTAATTTTGCAGGAGGGATTTATCGTTAAACTTGAGCTGCTAGAGTGTCATTCTTACCTTTCGGTATCTGGACTGAAGAGTCTCAGAACTGCAAAGCTCTGAACCTGTCATCTTCTACCCCACTAGTTGTGGGGTAGCTGAAGTACTCTGTGTCTCTGCCTTTAAGAAGGAAAGGAGCATAATTTCTTGAAAAGAAAACTGTAAGCAAGTTCTTTTTCTATTGCTGAGGCAGTCTTATTTTTCAGGGTTCTCCAGTTCTGTCCTGAGGAAGCTTCTGAATTATTCACTGGCTGGACTCCAAATGCGATTTTGATAGTTATGCATCGTTGCTCTCACATAGGATCTAAGAATTACATAGGACCTAGGTACCATTGTATTACGTACCATATGTTTCCTTGATGATTTCCAGCTCACTTTTTTTTCTGAATGTTCTTCCTCATTTTCACCTTTTTCGCTTGATATTACCTGGGAAATGGTCACTTTTTAACTGATGGAATGCTTTGCCTGTATCAGATCTTAATTTCAGATAAGTGATGTATGTGAGCTCTTTGGTTCTTTATATTGATTTTAATGTCTCATAGTAGTTTCAATATGCCTCTAAGAATTCACTGTTTACAGGTTAATTCTTATATGTAGGCTTCCAGTTTTACCCTTGCACTCAGCTAAAAAACTTGGCCAATTTCATTTTGGTTTTGGAACCTTTGTGTTTGTACTGGTAAAAGTATATTTTTTTTCACTCTCCCATTATCCATTAATGGCTAAATGTATATAGTACAGAGTGTAGAAGGAAAAGAATACCCTAAGAGTGAATATTTCTAAAACTTCTAAGGCTGTTAAAATATGGGTTTAGGGGGGAAAGAATGTTTTGCTGTCTTATTCTTCCATACATGCAGGTATATGAGTGTACACGCGGACAGTGTCTTATTCTTACACACACGGAGTGTCTTCTCCAAGACTATCCTAGAGTTCAGGGAGATGAATTACACTGCTGAATCCAAGAGCAATCCAACTCAACTTGTTTAGGCCATGGATCAGACTTCTAGTATTATATACCTTAGATATTTGTGGGGTTTGTTGTTTATTTGTTTTTAATTCAGGGAAAGTTATAAACTTCAGTGTACATTTTTACTTAAACAAGGAATCTGTGTTGTCTGCTTTTTAGTTTTCTGTAAAACAAATTTGCATGCTGTCATACAATAACGTTTAGAAAGAAATAGTCGGTTGTTTTAAGAGACTCTACTGGGAAGAAAAAGAATTAGTGATTACAGAAATTCCTCTTTTATGCTGTTAATATACAATGTCACAAATAATTTCTGAGGAAGCTTACCTGGGCAGGAATTTTACAGATTTTCTTTTCTTTTCTTCTCTTTTTTTTTTTTTTTTTGACACCTAGCTTTAGTGTGATATAACCATCATATTGTTCTGCTCTTGGATACAGGTCTTCTGGTTTGGTTTTAATCAGTCAGAATTTTAATCAGCTCATTAGAATGCCTATTACTAGAATGCATATTATGAGTCTTGGAAATATTTTTTTTAAAAAAAATCCCTCACACAAATTTAAAAGTCCAAGCTTTGCACTAGATGATTTTTTTCTATTGTTGAAAAAATCTGGATTACATTGGACTTCCTTTTAACTTTTATCAATTATAATACAATTTTTGCTCTAAAGTTTACAGTTACTCATAAATCTACTTATCATATTAAAGATGCAGAGTTCCTGTCAAAAATTATTATAGATTTCTTTAAAGGAAACAAAGATCCTTTCTGAATAGAGTTGAAAGAATAAAGGAAGTCATCTTTGGTTGCAGGCTGTGTTGTTTCATGTTCTCTCCTAGTCTGTGACATCAGAGAAGTTTCTTTGCCTTCAGTGTCTCTTTTTTGTCAATCTGAAAAGTTTAAATAACAACAGACAAATACTTCTCGTGTTTACTGGTACACTAATTAGTTCTGTATCTGTAAGCAGCTTAAAATACTGCATTTTACTATATAAAATACCATATACTATGTATTCTTGACAACTGCATTAGTCACAGCCATAAAATGTGATATTTTTTTTTCTAAAACAAGAAAAAAAATCTTACTCTAGTGATTCAAGAATTTTAACCAAAAATATGCAATAAATTGTTTTGTTCAGCTATATTAAATGTCATAATCTAACTGTCCAATAATATGTTATTTAGATACTCTTAAACAGACATTTCTTATTTCATTAGATTATCTTTTATTTTTCATTAAGTTTATTCTGCAAGATAACAACAATATAGGAAATTAGAAAAATGGGTGCGAATAATAAATTTTTGATTCACATTTCAAGTTTCTGGAGTTCTTTCTCAGACCTCTCTATTTTGTAAAATCTCACAATAACTATGCATATGACTGACCTAATGCAAGTTTCCTTACTATGAAAATGTAATCATCAGCTCCTCAATGTCAGCGTTACTCAGAAAATTCATTACAGTACTAAAAGTAAAGTACTAAAAGTTCTTTTTTTACTTTAAAACCTACAGCAATTTGATACCAATTTTTCATTACTATACCTACTTGATGTTGTTTCTTTTAGTTTAAAGTATCTAATTACCTGCATATAATACTTTTCTCCTCAGACTTGGCATGTGTATATATATATATTTTCCATGTACCCCGCAAGTGCCCTACATTCATCGCTATTTTCTAAGAATGATGGGAACTTTCAAATCAAGTTCTACTGTACGTTAACTCAGGTGACCTTGCCCTGTCTCCCTTGCTTACCCTCAGATTCTTGTGTGTACGCTGTAGCTTGATCATTAGAGAGTTTTCTGTTGAACCTTTGTTTTAATTCTTATTTATGATATTTATTGCGGTCTGTTTTCTTGGAATTCAAAAGACCACAGTTGTGAAGGATTGTAGACTGTGAATGCTGAGAGGAAAAAATTGTATTTCACAAGAACTCATACTTCTGTGTTATCACTATTAATAAGCCCAAGTTAATAATGCCTAAAATTCATAATAACCTCTTGCCAGCAGAATGCATGAAGATAAGATAATCAGTTTAATGTAGGTTTTGATTCTTTTGCAATAAGGCAAACTGTATTTGTGATATACATAGCAAAAACTTTTAGTTTAATTCCAGTTCACTTGCTGTAATCAAAAACGAAATGACTCTAAAAAAACTCAGTAACAATAGCTTAGGGAGAATTAATTAGGAATAAGGGGGAAAACTTACAATGCATATTGAGAGATCAGAATAAATGTTTAACTTTAAAAATCTGTTATCTATGACAGCACCAAAAAATCCTGTGTGAATGACAGTGGTCAATGAAGATGGATTCTGAGGGGTGCTTGGATTAACCTTGCCTAACTGTAGCTTTCTACAAGTCACGAGATGCTTAATCAGAATACCTTCTTAGGCATCACAAAGAGTAATTTATCCCACCTAGTTGAGACACCTGATTTCAGACGAAATGCATCTAGAGGTGCCTATGCCTTACACTGACTATAAAAGGAGTCCAGTAATTAACTTAAACTAGATGCCTATCTTTTATACAGCTAATTGTAAATGCATTAATGACGTACAGCTAAGGAAAACTGCATTAGTCTATCATAATTAGTATGCGTGTTTAGGACCCTAAAGCTGAGAAAATACAACTGATAATCCAGTGTTAATGGACAAACTGTTGGTGTAATTTTGGTGAAATCCCTTACATTTATGGGCCCTTTTTCCTTTAATTCCTGATTGCAGATTTGCTTTTCTGAGATTATGACCAAAAGTACTGTTGCCATAGCAGCAAGTTTCTGCTTTTGAAGAAAAGAAAGGGCAGTGTAACACATACAAAAATAAGGGTAAACGTTTTGGTGGGGAAAGGGTACAAAAGGTAAGGACCTTATAGAAAGTAGGTTTATGGATTAATTTGCCCTGTGTTATTTACCTTCTGCCAAAGACAATTGTAATAGAATTGAGAGTGGGTTTTCTACTGGAGTGGAACAAGGAGCAGACAGGACAACCTTGATTTCTTGCACGGGAGATCGTGTACCAGACTCGGCTCGTTTATATCACCCGAGAAGAAGGTTTAGGACAATTAGAATTAAATCAGCACAGTGAAATAAATGTTGAAATTCAGCTACGTTCTTTGCTATCCTATGGCTTGTCCCTGGTGTTAATATGCCTGTTCACCCTCTACTATGCTCTCATTTTCATACCATCTGTCTCTTGCACGAGATGACAGATACAGAGGCTTAAGTGGCTGAGTATTTGACAAGTATTATGGAAAGGACATTGGGAAATGGAGGATCTATTCTTGATCTAGAAGAAGAAATCTATTTCAGTACACTTGGGTTTTATGGGAAAAGTGAGTTTTCTAAAAAATGACAATACCAATGCAGGTGAAAGCTTGGAAATGAAAGATGGAATATTTGTGGAAATAGAGGAGCCAAGTTGCCATAGTAAACTCTTAGAAGCTGATAACCCTTGAAATTCAGGTTATAGTTAGACAGTTACTACACCTATTACTGCATACCAGTGTTAGTCTGATATGACCTGTCTTATGCTTATTTGCTGCTTTCCATATGTTGCAGTGATTCTCAATTGTGAAATTACAGTAGCTAAGAACACTAAAATAAATCCTTAGAATAACTTATATCCTGTCCTCAAAATCCATAAGTCATTCGAAACATTTTGTTCTTTTCAACTTGTTACTGCAACTACCTGCTAGCTCATACAGTGATGTTGATCTAAGCAGCTCAGCTTTTTTTCAAATCTTCGGATTGGAGTCTTGACTACTCCACCTCGTAGGACTCACTATGTGATGTAGATGTAGTACATCAGTGGACCATCATCACGGGCTTTGTAACATCAGGCCTATGCCTTCTTAACTGACAACTGGACTTTCATTGGATCAATGCCACTTTCTCTTCTAAGGCTGTCTTCCACAGGCTGCTTGATATTGTAGGTTTGAGGCCAGCTCTTTAAAATTCCTCTTTTCTTCATTTCATGGTCTGCTTCTCATCATGTAAAGTTTTGGCAATCATCGTCCTGTTATTAAAGGACATTTCCCAGTTTGTTATCGTGGGTCAAAAGCATTTCTTTTGGTTAAAAGTAATGAATTTTCCAGGAAAATTGTGCTTGTAAGCATCCTTCAATGATTAGCATGATGATTTCATTATCTGCATGTTTAATTTTGGATTGTCTGCAAGATACAGAGATGCCACCTCAAATACCTGGGCGATTTTTGTTTGTGTATGTATATATTCTTCAAGGAAAATGTTTATTTTGGCAAACTGCAAGGTCTATTTAGTCATCTTGATCTTCATTTTTGAGAATCTTCATTTTCTCAGAAATAAATGAATTTCCCAGACTTGTATGAATTTAACAACTTCTTCCAAAATTTCCATATGTTCCCGAGATGGCTTTCCACAAGCTAGTGCTTCAGAAGCTGTGCCAGGATTTTGTGTTAAAGATCTAGTAAATAATAAAGGTAACAATTGGTAAGGGTTTTTTGACTGGTTTTGAACAGAACAGATTTTGTAAAATGAAACTGGTGTCAGTTGTGTACAGCATTCCTTTTGAACAAACATAATATTTCAGTCACAATGAATTCAGGGTTTTGAGGAGTTGTTCAGTTTTTCTGTTCTGGGGGCTTTTGTGGCGTGGTGGTGGGTATTGGAGGGTGGGGGTTGTTTTGTCTTGGTTTTTTTGTTTGTTTGTTTCTGTTGGTTTGGGGTTTTCTTTTGTTTGGTTTGGGTTTTTTTGGTTTTTGGGTGTTTTTTTTTTTTAAACTTACTGATGTTTACACACTAGTTTCCATGAGAGAGTGACTGATTTCCACTGATAAGAATGAGAGAAGAATCAAGGCTGTCTAAACAAAAACTTATCAGTATCTTTTTAGGTATTCTCGTAGCATTTTTGATGGTAATTCTACTTCTCAGTCATGTTCATTTTTAATTGTAAATAAAGACATAGCTTCTCATTTCCCAGCCCATAGCTGTGAGTGATTAACGTGCAAGAACTGGAAGAAGGTGTGGATGAATGCCACAGCTAAAGAAAGTTTCACAGTCTACTTCTGCTCTTCTATCACCTTATGGTGCTTTCTTTTATATAATTAAAACAATCCTATGATTTTCAGACACAACAAGCTTTCTGCCTTGTGAAATTTATTCTGCTACTCAGCAGGAATCTTTGCAAGTTCTCTCCAGCTGAAGCAAACAGATTTAGGTACATTTGTGCAGAGCTATAAATTGCCTTCTCACTGTCGTGTTGTCTAGTTAATACCATTTATTTTTCCTACTATGCTGATTAGAAATTATGTAATTAAATGTGCATGAATTTAACAACAACAAAAAGTCTTTGTCTTGGGAGGTTGTGGTTTTTTTCCTGAAGCATATCTGAAAAGCAGGCAAATGGAAAGACCAGCCTTTCTTGCAGTGATTTTCAGAAAACTGTAACAATTCTGCTTATGTAATGAAACCTATAATTTGCTCTACCAGTACCAAGCAGAAATAAAAATGACTAAATGACACTTAAATTCAGTTCATGAATATGAGGACTAAATAGCAGATAAATGGTCAATAACCTAAAATGAAAGTGGATAATGCAGTATGTACCTTTCAGAAGGAACTGTAGCAAGTTTTTTTTGAACTGCTAATAATTTTTTTTTTTTTTTTACTGCAAGAAATAAGAACACCACACACACACACAAAATCATAGCCTTTGATACTTTCTCCTAGTGTACTTCCTGAGGGCAATTAGAAATAGTAGATGATTAAATTTGAATTAAATTTCAAATTGATTGGACAGGAACAAGAATATCTAACAACAAATTTATTTTTGCCTGCTCCCAGTTGATTTTAATAAAGCAGTGTTTCAGTTAGTTGGCTGAAATTGAATAGCAGTAAGAGAATGGGAGAAAAGGTAGGTCATAAGGAGGACTTCCCTGATCATTCTATACGATGTTTTACATTGCCCATTTATTTATATTGATTTACATTTTGAGCATAATTATCATTTGCATGTCTATTACCATCTAAGAATTTTAAAAATATTTGCAGGATAATGTTAGGCTAAAAATATTCACGCTGAAATAACTTTAATTATATGAGTATTTCTAAAATCAAAATTAAAATATACTAAATAAAAACAGTATTATTACGAATTTAAATGGTGTATTTCTCATCTGGTGGAAGTATGAATTATATTCTGAAGCTATTCTTTTATATCTTCTAAAATAATGGACAGTTTATCTTCTTCTCTTTAGCATAAAATCTTATATTATTTCTGAAAACCTGAACTATAGCTCTGTCTAACAACCTTGCTGTCTATAAGGTGGAGAATATCATACCTTACTTTTATGATTTTCCTCTTTACATTGCTGCAGAGCCTGACGTTATTGGTTTCCAGATCAGAGCCAACACCTACAGACAGCACCTGAATCCCTGTAAGGTTATTTCAGTTCACAGGCCTCTTAATTCATCTATTCAGGAGCAAAAAATATATTTAAAGATGTAGTTAAGGAAGTTATATCTAAGTGCCTAACTCATTAATTTATGCATTGATAACGCAATATTTTTTGAGAACATAAGGCTATGTTCACAAAGCTGTACCTGCCATTTCTTTGGCAGTAACTTTACACATTGGAGAGCTCTGCCTTTTATGAGTCCTAATTAGGAGTTTTCACTGAACTGAAATAAGCTCTGTGTGTATAGTTACTCGATATAGCAAGGATATTCAGTTTGTTGTCCACAAATTCCTGTGAGGCAGTAGGCTACTTTTAAGGAATTCAGAGAGATAAGTAAGAAAAATAATCTTAGACATGCCTAACGTGAATCTATATTGGAAACAATCTGTAAATGGGAAAATGATTGGGGGGGAAAAAAGGGAAGGTAGTGCACATTTAAATGCAGTGCTTTTAAAAATTTTTTATGTTTTATCTGATGTATTATGCAACTTGTTCCTTCTGGTGCAGAGAATTCTAAATTTCTAGGGGTCTGCTTGAGATCCCAAAGGACCAGAGTAATTCCCCTGTGGCATGCAAAATTTCTACTTTTTTTTTTTCTTAATTAAGAAACACCTTCTCTCACTTAGACTTGTTAAGGTAGTGCTTGAATTCTGACAATGAATTTTACTGATAGAAACAATAGCCATGTAAAGGGATGTGAACTACATAAGCTTCACTAATTATTTATTTATTTATTTAGAGTTGTTTTGAGTACTCTAGAAAAACAGTTGTAGCCTGGTAGAGCAGTTGGCATCTATTTTTCCAGTTCTTTTATTCACGGTTGCATTAGTTATATCTGAGGTTACCAAGTGTTTTCTTTTCTGTTCCTCCACAATGTGAAAGTGTTTTTTGTGGTGTGTGGTTTCTTTTTTTCATAGTGCCTTCCTTCTTTAGCAGGGACTCCTGTCTTCCCTTTATTTGGCCTGGAGACAGACTGCTTGAGTGAAAATCAGTTTTGATGGCAGTGCAGGAAATTTGTGTAGCTAAAAGCAATATGTAAATCATCAAATTTCCCAATTAAACTGTGTTTCTAGATGTTATGTTCCTAGCTATTTTACTCTTTAGTTCAACATGTCTATTAACAACATGCCTCAATAAAGCTTCTTTTTAAATATCTAGTGGATGTTTACCTGCAGCAAGACGTAGTAAACCTATGCTTTTATCTAAACAAAAAAGTAGTGGCCTATTTAAAAATTGAAAAAGTAGTTGCTTAAGCAGTAAATTATCACAAACTTTTTCGCAATGTGCAGCTGGACTATTTGTGTGTGATTTCTATTTTGTCCATTTATTACTGGTTTACATCATCATTAAGTTATTACACGCTTGCTGAATGTCAAGAATATTCCCCCTTTCACAGGGTACATGAAATACCCAAAGAGTTCAGGTCCCTCAATAACACATTCTCAGAAGGATCTTCTGAAAAGGCAGAGTTGTTACCATATCAAAATTCATGGAAAAGTTTTCAGTTGCTATTGAACATCCTTGTTTCATTTTTCTCTTTTCTCTCCTAGCTAGCAAGAACCTATTCATCATCATAGACAAAGAATGACATTTTTCCAAATACTTTGTATAACTGGGGAGAAATTACTCTTTTGCTTTATTGAGTATGTCATAGAGGATTTGTCCTCTATTGTAAAGCATTTTTAATGCTATTTTTTCTTCCTCAAAATGCTGTTGCAAGGTTCACTGATGCCAGCAATCTGTGTGTGTAGACTAGGTTTCTTCAACTGCGGTGTCTGAATGTATTGCTAAGATTCCCTTTGTGCTTTGACTTTGAGTACTCACCTGAATCATACTGTGTATTTGGTGAATGTTTTTTAGGTAGCTTTTAATAATTCTTAACTTCAACATTTTCAGTGAGTAATATGTTTTAATAGAGGTGCGCATGGAATAGCATATTTGTTCATATTTTTTTCTTTTCATGTTTTATTATATTCTGTGCACCACCACGTATTTAAAGACACTTTAGATGTGTGGTATGTGAACTTTTACGGTATTTGGGGATGTTTTTTAATTTTTTTTTATTTTGCATTGCACAAGTACTTAATAATTATTTCCCTATGCCTTAAAAAAAAAAATCTCATCTGAGGTTTATTTCACACTTCATGCTTAATTAGGCAATCCACAATCCTGTTGCAAAATAAAATTATTTCCTAGTTCACTTTGACTGTCTCCAGATACTGATTGCCCAGTCAGTGTAACTAAGGCAAACAAAATGTATTTATAAATATAATAGATCTTGTAAAAGTAATCCTTTTTCTCTATCAAGTATTCTTTTATTGTAATTTATGTGATTGACTGTGGTCTGGTATAATATCTATTCAGCAAATAACAGCAGTAGGGTTGAACAGCTTTCAGACCCTGATTGTTTGGATACTCTCTTTGAATGCTTATAATGTGTTGTGGCTCACTTAAGTACTATGTTTATGCTCCATGAATGAAAGTTTTTTGAACAGAGGGACAACAAAGAATGAATAGCAAATACTGTGTGCTTATTTACTACCCTCACTTCAAATATACTTTACAAAGGGTAAATGTTAAAGTGCATGTTCACACTGTCTGACTTCAGGCATTTAACGGTAATATCTGTGTTAAGAACTGCTCTGAATACTGTCAGATAAGATGGGGAAGCAGAAGGGTTTGTAATTTTGTTCTGGACTTTTTATTAGAACCATTAAACATTTCTACTAAGCACAGGAGAAGAGAAAATGCAGAGCTTGTACAATGACCTTGCAGAGAAATGTTGAGTAAACTACCAAAACATTAACATTGTTAGTGAATTTAACAAGCTGGATCAAAGCCCTTTGTCTGCAGTGTATAAAGCACTCAAGAAATTTCAAACTGCTTACTAGCTTTTCTCACCTCCTCTGCATTAGAAATCAGTAGCTTTTTAACAAGAATTTAATCAATCTCAACAATCCTTTAGAACACTCAGAATAGAAACAATTAACTAAATAAATATCTACCTGAAACTAGGATACAAAATGCAATTACTCTTATCACATTTTATAATACAGAATTTTCAGTAAGTGTTAACTGATCATTGTTTCGAATTTATTGTTGCTTTGATAATATGTAAAACATTTTAACTGATTAATACTCGGGCACCTTTTGAACTGCCATGAACTGTTCTTACAATATGCAGAATTTCCTTCAGTAAATCTCCTTTGGGTCTAGATTAGATCTAGTGTTGTTTGGATAAACTCTCAGTGGGACCACAATTTGAGATGCTTTAGTTAGAAGTTTCTCCTGAAGGCAAAAAGCGGGTAGGAATTTTGAAGAAAACAGCAAAGTTAATGAGACGGTCAGAAATGTGAATGAACTTTGCTATATGTGCTAATAATGGTTTGGTGGGGAGGCTCGTGTGATAGAGGTCAGTCAAGAACGCAGAGCTGCTGCTAGAACAGTTTGAGGCCTAAAGCTGGCCACATTCCTACCCCCTGGCCTTTCAGATGGTGATGGGAATCAGTTAGGAATGTACTTGACCAGGAAGAGTGGGTTATACTTAGTGTTACCATTAAATATGATTCTGGGAAGCGTCACACATACCATATTACACTTTGTCCAGTGTGGTGTCTGGAGGAAGGGCTGTAGTACATGGGCCTTGAGTGCTAGCAGAAAAAGCAATGTGATCTGCAATGGAAGGAAAATAGGGAACCATTACCATAGAGTAAAGGCTCTTACTGTAATTTCTTTTGGCAATTTGAAGGCTCATACTTGAGGTTGCAGGGTAGTCCTGCAAGCTCTCCACTCACTTGTAGAAGAGACATATCACTGAAACATGATACCAAGTTTTTGACACTTAACTTTTTATGTGCTGTCACTGGCATCAAGCAATCGCCCTGTAATTTTGCCACCATGGTACTGTCGGGTTCATCTGGAGCACATGCCTTACCTTTTTTGTAAAGGCTACGCACGGCTGGTTATAAAGATATTAAGACAGCATAGCGATAATGATCTGAGATGAAAAGATTCAGATCTCATTGTAATACACTGAGTTCTTCAGTACCTAGAAAAGTTCGTCTGAATTTATTTTAACATGAAAACCTACCTCTATTATAATTATTTCATGGGCACCCTTTGGAGAGAAGCACAAAGGTAACGTACTACAGTCTCATAAATAACAAATTCTCTTTGTAGTGGCATCAATACAGTCATTTATCATCTTTTTTCGGTATGCTTGTAGGAGCTCTGCATACTTTTTTAAAATTACACTTCATCCCCTGGACCATAGCTGTCAACAGTTATGATTAATTTTGTAGCATCTAAAAAACTTTGAATTATTTTCAAAATGTTTTTAATCCGCCCTATCTTACATCCTGCCATATCTTCTGTCCCATTTGTAACTTAGACCAGCTGACTTCAAAAAATTGGTAGTCCTGCACTTCACTAGTAATCAATTGCTAATACATTGTTAATAAATTTTTTACTCCGTCAGATGGTTGCTTCTTTAACTAGTACAGCAAACTTTTTGTGTAAATGGAGCTTCGTAACTGTACCTGAATAAATCAGTTTCAATAAGCCTGTTTTCTTTCAGTTACCTGAGCAGAAGATACTGGCATTCATTGATCTGTGTCCTCTAACTGTCCTGTTCTCAGCTGAAATACCATTATTATGGCTATGTTTTAGGGATGCTACATCTGGACCAGGATGAAAGGAGTGTGGTTTCATGTCACTGTGGTTTGCAGAGGGAGATTGGAAGAAAAGGTAGCGCTGAGTACAGAGGAGCTGTGGGAAGAGGGGTGGTTTGCAGCAGACCTGCAGCAAAAATCCAGTGCCAAAGGTTTGGGAGCAGGTCTTCCCTGGGTTGTGAAGAGGTGGTGGCAGGCAGGATATCTGTTGCAGTTCAGAGCAGGGATCCTCTGCTTGGACTCAGCTCCGTACCTGAGCTGCGTGGGTAAGGGAAGGTTCCGCTGGCTTCATACGCTCACTGCGCTCACTTGAGGCTGCCTGGTTGTGGGCAGCAAGTAGGAGCCTGTTAGGGAGAGGAAGCCAGGGTGAGGGCAGCAGCCCTGGTGCATTTCACATTTGATCTGCTCTCACCTCACTATTGAGGTGTACCTTTTCTGCTCAAGTTCCTATTTATAGCAAGGAGTTAATGACCATATTAACACCTGAAGTTCTCACTCAGTATTCACAAGGGCAGAAAGCCTGCTTAGTAAGAGTAAGGACCGTGCAAAGGCTGAATCTCAGACTGCCTTATGAATTTATGAGCCAATACAGTTAGAATAATGCTGAGTTTACTGTCATGGGTACCAGGAAATAGTCCTTACAGGTTTGGGGGTCACAGATTGTGGAATATAGGCTTTCCCATGTTCATGCATCAAAGAGAGGAATGAGGAGGGGCCTCTGAGAATTGTCTGTGTGAATATATATTTTGCACTGTGCTCCACCTCTGAGAACATGGCACCTTTGGGACTTCAGATAGTATTAGCTTGGCATCCCATGGGCATAGTAAGGAGCCCAGAGGGAACGTACAAATTTTCCATCTGAGTTAGATTCCTGCTAGGTTTCAGCAGGACATCATTCTCCTTCTGCTTAACCCTTCATGTCTGCCACTAACTATTTTAATAAGCAAGAATTTTTAAGCATGAAAGCTCTCCAGTATTTCAAGTCAGCTGCCTCCTGGGTTTATTCTGGGATTTATAAATACACCTACAAGCTTTTCAAACTTTCTTTTTCATCAGTTTCATAAGGGATAACTAATTTATTTCAAAAGAGGATTAACTCTTTCGAAGGTTTTTCCCCAGCTACCAATTAGAAATGTGTATTTCTCCATTCTTAGTAGCTCTCTTCCATATTTTAACAGTGATTACTATTATTACCTAGTAGTCAGTGCATAACTTTTTCATATAGACAGCATCCCACTTTCCAAACAGTATACAGTCTTTCAATGAAAATCTCTGTCAAGGGAAATACCATGTTATTTTCCACCTCTATAACACATATTGTGCAATGCACATTATTCAAAAAGTAGAAAAGGGATCAAATGATTCTCCTTTCTCCTGTATCAACAGAAAACTGCATTATATATGCATGGAGAATCATAGCTTTGGCCACACTTAAGCTTCCTGTAATATTTTCTGTATTCAACTTCCCAATTTAAACATTTATCAGAGAGAAGATCCTGGTAACTGCAAACTGTTCACATAGTCACTTTCTACAAAAATAATGGGGGGGAATGTCTTTTATTATAGTTTACTAGGTGTTCTTTTGAAATTCTTCACAGCATGACAGTTACAATTTTCTTTTAGGTGCAGTTAATTGTGTTTAGTAATGACCTTTAAAAGTTCTCATCATAGTACATTTTAGTCACTGCTTCTAATCCCGTAGAAAAAAAAAAAAACCAACCCTAAGCTAAAAATGTCTGGCTAAAAATACACCTAATAATATTATAAATTATGTGAAAGATAACTTTGGCCTTTTTCAAGCTCTTAACCTGTGAAGCCATAAGCTGCATGTGGTATAACTATTTAGGAACTCCAGACTTTGCCAGAGTCCTTGAGGAAAATGAAGGAAATAGAGAGCTGATATTACTGGCGTTTGAAATTTAGGGGAACTTGGGCAGAATATGTTGCTCCTAAAAGGCTTCAGTTCTTTATCTTTGTCAGAGAAGAGCAATAAAGAATAAATTGTTCCATTTTTTTTCCTGTTTATATTTCCTATTGATATGGTGTTATCTGAAATACAATAATAGATAGACTAGAGAGGCATACTCTGTTAAGAAATATTCTTCTTGATTATGGTAAGAAGAATATTTCGGCTTATTTTATTAGTAAGAGGTAATTGAACTATTAATATGAGTAGCTAGTATTCTTCATATTTTTCAGTTGGTAGGCTTCCAATTTGGCTCTCCGTTTCACTTTGAAGTGCAGTTGTTTCATCAATTCAAGTGTCATCTTGACAACAGAGGGGGTCAGACTCAACTGTTCAAAGCAGCTTGACACAACATCACTTCTAACTCAGCTTATGTTTAAAAAGAAAAATATTTCAAGACCCTTATTTTGAATTCAGATCTGTGTGAGTGACGCTTGTTAGGGTATCAATCCAGTGCTATCTTGCAGACAGAAGTCCAGAAATAACAACTGAGAAACATGTCTCAGTGAATATCGGTGAACAGTATGAGTGATGATCATTGTTTAACAACTAAATTCAAGTTCTCTGTTTTCCATTTTAAAAAGATCCATGTTTGTGCAGTCTGCTTTTGATGATATCATGGTAACAAAAGAAATGCGCAAAATGATTTAAATTTTGGTGAAAGACAACTGTGAATCAAAACTTCTTAGAAAAAAGATTTTTGAGAAACATCTGCTTTGCACTTCATAATCTGAAGGTGTTTGGTGGGGCTTTTTTCAAATTGAAGTTAGAAAAGCACAATTAGAAATAAACTATAGGAACAATAGTACCATATATTAGAACTGCATGGCTAGCAATAGAAGGAAGTTCTATTAATAGGTAGTTCTAGGAAGTGTGTTGAGGATAAGATGAACTTGGCATTACTTATACGAGAGGAAATAAGCAGTAGGAAGCGTTTGTAATGAAAAGATCCATGGGCAGAATGCTCTCAAGAATATTCTTATGTTGGATATTGTCTCTAGTATGCAGCAACCTTTTTTTTTTTTTTTTTTTTTTTTTTTTTNCTGAAAGTCAAGAAATTTAGTAAGAGCGGGGTTAGAAGAGGGCCACGTGTAGCTCTTGATGACTTGTAAATCGGACTGTGTGACCTAATTTCTGTTAGTAAAAGCAGATTTATATGTCTGATACTGCTCCTAGTGAAGTAAGTGATAAGGCTCCATTGTTTTCAGTTTAATAAGGAAGCTTTGGTCTTATGCTTGGTATTTAGAAAGGTTTTATTTGCGAAGTTTGATTGAATTCAAACTTGATATGGCTTCTCTAAACTTTCACAACAAAGTTATTGCCTGACTTGAGGAAGCTGGGAAAGAAACAGTCTTCAGTCAAGGTGCTGACTGGGTGCTATAGATGTAGTTTTCTGCTTAGGGAAAAAGTGCTCTCACTGTCTATAACTCCCCATGACCTAAGAAAGTCAAAATATTATTTTTAATGCTGTAACTAACGCCTAGGATAGTATCTAGCTGGTGAAAACAAATGTCGATATCTGTTTCCCCTTTCTTTTTGCCTCCTCCCTGAAAACTCTGAACATTCCCCTTCTTTCATCCTGTGAACGTTTTTTCCTTATACTGTTGTAGTAAACAGCATAGATGGAATGTCCTATATCCTTTTGTATGGTACAGCTTGAAGGCACGAGAATGCAAATTCTTTTGGAGAGGAACACTGTTTTCACGGGTTACAACACAATGTGAAATCAGCAACACAGTCAGGTGTGATGTTCCTGAAGAGTGTGTGGAGTATTTGGAACTTGTTACTCCTTCTCAACCTACTGTCATGCAATAATAGGATATGAACAGCTACTGCATGTTCTCCAAGTGGAAAACTGCAGCCTCTCTCCAGGTGGCCAAAGTGTTATTTGCCTTAACTAAAAAGATCGGTAGATTAGAAGCATAGAACACATGACCTCAAATCAAAAGTCTGAATGATATAATAAGGTTTAAAATTCTTATCTCAGACTGCAGACTGAATTTAAGCTGGGAATGAATGACACAACTACCATTAATATGAATGGGATTTTTTTTCCTCCTTTCATAGGCTAAAATTTAGACCTCAGGATCATATGATCTGCTGTTTCTTGATTGGAACTAGTTTTCAGTCTCTAGTTATTTACCAATAGTGGTAAACTTATTTCTACTAATGAAAACCCTTAACTTGTCCTTCATGAGTTTTTACTGTAATTTCTTTTTTTGGCCTTGTGCTTTGAGAACCATACACCAAACTGACTGTAAATTAGCTCTAGAGTAAAGAACAAAATCTTACACTGAAATGTGACCCTGCAATAATTAACAAGGTGCCCCAGAGGGTTCCATGTATTCTGATACTCCTTCAGGCAAATTAGTGGTCCTTGTGATTCCTTGTAGATTCCAGCGTTGTTTTTATGCAGATGACTTTGCAATCTGCATCAGTGGGCCATCTGTCACAGACCTTCCAGTTGAAGTACAATGTAATTTGAGCCTTGTGCAGCTGATTGCCTAAAAAATAGGTTTAACAAGCTGTTCCCATTTCATCTTGACTTTGAATTCTGGAATGTTTTTTGCAAAATGTGCTATTTGAGCATAGTCCTTTTGGAAAATAGTTTGGTGGGTTTTTTGGTTTGGTTTCTTTTTGGTTTTCCTAGACATTATTTTCCATCTTATATGCATTTGCTTGATTACTTTACCAATGACTACTGAATAAAATAAGATTATTTCTCTACATTAGTAAGAGGTGATGTTCTTGTTGAGGACACTTAGGGTTAGTTTGCTGTTTTTCATTGCTACAAGTTCATTCCAGTGATCATGTACGTAGTGTAACTCTTTGTCAGTTTTGCTTAAAATTCACACAGTGTGCCATATTTCCCTTTTATTTATTTTGCTTTTTACCTTTGGAGTTTCCCTAGGAACCCATGCATAGACTGAACTGCTTATGCTGAAATGAAAATTCTACCTGTGTTAGTTTACATTTACTTATAGATTCACCTGTATAAACATGCTTACTTGTAAGTAAGACTCCAAAGTCTTGTATTTTATATATCAGCATCCTATAGACACCGATACATTTAAACATTCAAAATGAAAATTTTCTGAGGTATGGTCCTAATTATAATTAGTTTAAATAGTAACTCACTGGTATTCAGTGATCTGCGTTTTAATTTTCATTTTTATAAAGTCCTAGATGTACTGAAATGGACATAAAACATTTGCACACTGGATATATCTTTTAAATGACTTTTTTTTCCCACTGCTTATTTTAGGTCTTAACTTTGGAGGTTGTCATTTAAATGAATGCATGAAGGTCTCCTCAGGGTTTTTGTCTTGTTTAAATAAATTGAATTGAATTGATTTAGTGTTCCTATTACAATTTGTTAAACTTACTCAGGCTGTTGGGGGACATAATGTCACTAGGCTTTACTATGGATTACAAAGGGGGGGAAAAAAAAGAGAACTGCTCGGCAGGTTGTTTTGATATTAATTCATCAGTTGTTTAACATGCATAAAGTGTTCATAACAAAATTTTTGATCCTGTTTCATTACATATCATTTTTATATTGTTTCAGAAAACAAGTAAATACGATAAATTTTTAAAGTTTAATTACGTAGTTCCTACTTTTAAATCAAGAGTCTCCATTGGGTAATTATAATAAGCATCCTTATTATAATAAACATCCTAGTTATAGCATCCTCATCAAAAAACTTCTTTGTTATTTCTTTATCAATCAAGAGAAGCAAATAACATGAATTTCTTATGTCTGAATGTAAAGTCATCTAGAAAATAGGAATGCTGGCCCCACCTATAACATGGGAGTTGGTATGCTGGAAATTGGTGATTTTGAAAATTATTTGAAGCCAGGGTAGAAAACTGGTTGATCATCATAGCGATGCTGAAGTTAAAGGGCTAATATGATCTAAGACATAAAAGGAGAAAAATACTAAAAGAGGTGGAAAGATGGATACTACCTTTGCATGAACAGGACAGTAACCGTTTTTGGAATACTAGGTTCCCTTTTGGAACACATAATTTGAGGAAGATGCTAAAATATCAGAGATGTTCAGAGAAGACTCATAAGCATGGTGATAAGATTGGAAAGGAAGGACCTTGAAGCACTAACTGGAAACAGTTTAAGGAAATCCTCCTGTCCCTGTGATGCAGAAGAACAAACTATCTGATTGCAATAATCCTGTCTCTGCTAAATAACTATGAACTCTTGATTATTTTTATGACGAAATGCTATTAAGTTATCATTTCAGAAAATTCCTGAAGAGCAAGACATTCTTTGAGATCTGATAAAGACATATTTAATCCATTAAGTTTAAAAATTGCTGGTTATTAATCTTTGGTGTTTCATAGTTGATGATCTTTCCTAGGATCATTTGAAAACACCCTAGGTTAAAACATTTAGTTTTTTTAACTCCTTTTAACTATGTTATTGTATTGGAATGATCTAAAATGTTTTCATTGAGTAATTTTAAAAAAGGCTCTAATTTACACTAAATACAATATAAAATGCTTGTCTTCAGTATATTCTTGATGGCACCACTCTGATGATTTATTACTACAGTCTATTATCACAGCAACCATTCTTCGATAATGTGCAGAACTGGAACAATAAATCTCTATATAACATCTGAAAAACTGGTACATTCTATGAATTTAATTTAGCAGTGTGTGAAGGTTTGTGTGTGTTGTGGTGGTGTTAGTAATTTAGTGATCTGCAGTCAGTGAAGAAACGTAGAGGTTTTCAGAGGACAACTCAGATTATGCATGGGCCAGTTTACACAGGGAAGGCTTTAGGAGTCCTAGGGGACAAGTCTTATGACCTTGATATTTGAATTGTAAGCCTAAAGTTCAGAACCCTCATCTCAGTGGTATTTAGGTAACAACCTCTCATTAATATATTTTCGTTTTGATTTAACATCTGAATAACATTAAGGATCTGAACCTGTCGATATGTATCCAAGGTTACATAGGAGCAAGAAAGTGAATCTCCAGGCTGAAATATAAGACCTACCAAAGTAATGCTGTAAAAAGCCCAGTTCCTTGGTTTACACGTAGGCAAATACTGAGTAAAGTAAAGGATGCTGTATTACATTGCATTCATGAGACCATCATAGCTATGCCTTCCATGCTTTAAAACAGACAATGAAAGATTGGAAAACATTCCTGCTGGAGCCACAACAATGATTCAAAGTCAGAAAGCTTGACTTGGAATGAAAGAAAAGAAGCTCTGTCTAGTTATTTTATTCAAGAAAAAACTGAGAAGCTGTTTAATATATGTATTGCTATTCCCCTGGAGACAAAATTTCAGATGGTGAAGGGCTCTTTATCTGATAAAGATATAAGTTCTGGTAGCTGGAATCTGAAGCTAGAAAAATTCAGATTAGGTACTTTATGCATATTTTACAAAGGAAATTTGGGAAAGCAAAACAGTGGGTGCATTTTTCACTGCTTCACATATGTAAATCCGGAGGCTTTTTTATGTTTTGAGTTTTGGTTTTTTTTTAATAAATTACAGTAAATTCAAAAAGTTATAGGGTTGATTATGGGCATGTTTGTGTGAAACTATGCTATATGATGTGGATGACAGGTGACAACAGATGACAATAACCCTCCTTTCTTACCTTTAGAACCCATGACTGATTCATTTTTTACTGTATGACTTGTGATAGCATCTAGAGAAGTCAAACTTAGATTTTGGGTTGTTATCCTATCAGACGTTAAATGTGCATATTGAAAACATTGCTTTCGTTCTAGAGATTTGTCAATCCAAATAATTAATAATGAACAGCTCTTTGCTTCAGTTAAATATAGTAACTCTCATATATGTCTGGAAAGAATATCTGTGGAGAATGAGGGGCTGAGTTTGCTTATCTGTAGCGACAGATTTCTGGCAGAAATGAAGAGTGCTTGCAGGAAGAGAAAGTGTGTGCTTTCGTTAGAACATAAGAGTCAAACTGACTCTGAACTGCTTCTTTCTTCACTTGGGTTCATTCAACAGTGGACTCGCTAAGTAGTCTGGTAGATGTAACTTTTCTTCAAGTTACTTAAACAGCCCAAGGTTTCAAAACTTGCAAATGATTTTCAGTAATGATGGTTCTGTCCACGGAAGGAAGATAGATAGATAGAGCATCATATAATATTTGATAAATATATACATATCCTATGATATTTATGGTTTGGGGTATTCCAGCTATTCAAATAGTAGGCTACTGATAAACAGGTGTGACGTATTCAACTGTCGGCAACTATAGACTGAATTCACAAAATCTGTCACTCACAAAATCCGTATTTTTCTATAAACTATATATATATCCATAGTTTTCTAGAACTGAAACTATACTGAACTTCTGTGAGCTGTCCCGCACTATCCAGCTTTAAACTTAGTCAGGACACTTAACCCATTTACATTGAAAAACCAATGGAAAGCCATGGATTTCATAATGTTCATAATGAAATAGTTTAACTAATCATGTAAATCACACTGATGAGACCTTAGGTGATACTTATTAGAGCATTAACCTGCTTAATTTGTTTTCTGTTGTTTTTTTTTTTTCTAGTGAATTGAGATGTTACTTTTGTAGATCTTCAAATATTATCTCAGTAATTTGCAAGTTAGTATATTATTAGGTGGCAATTTTTTGTTGTTTTTTTTTCTTTCTTTGAGTGATGTTGTCTTATGGATTTGGTAGCATGAAGAAAGCAGTAAAATTCAACAAGGGTGAAATTCACTCCTGGCAGAAAGCCAGAAAAGGGAATGTGCTCCAGTTACATTGTGCTTGAGACCACTCATGACATGGCTTTACTGAAAAAATTGTGGGACTAGAATTCTTGAATAATTATTCTCAAATGATTTCTGGTATGCTGTGCTCATACCACCGTAATATCAGAACATCTCAGAAAATCAATTAATTTACAATCTGTAGCACTCGTGAGGAACTATTATTTTCCCAGACAGAACTGAGTGAGATTAAAAAGTTTTCCCAAGGTCATGGACAAAGTTACTATTGAGGTAGACACTAACTAGAGCCAAAAGGAAAGGAAATCAAATTTTATTCTATTAATTCAGACTTTTCTTTGTGGAATATAGAATGAGGAGAATTTCTATGAAAAGTTATTGAAAATTCATATGTGGATAAAAGCATTATGCTTTGATAAATTTAAAGTATTTTTCTTTGATCTTGAGTTTTTGAACTTGTTTTGTACTTTAAAAAAAATAAACAAATGAAAAGTCCTATCCAAAAAATGGTAAAATTTACTTTTTGCTGGTATAGAAGGAATATTTGGGTTTGTTTTTTTCCTAAATTGAGTTTGTGCAAAATCATCAAATCTGCAGGTATTCCTATGAAAAAGAAAATACCATTTTTTTCAACATTTTAATGAAACACTTCTGATTAAACTGTTCTGTTTACTGGCCTTTGTGAGTTACAGTCCAGTTCCTTGACTCAAAGTTTATTCTTGTTTTTTACAAAGGATACGGTAAGAGGTATATGGGTTTAAAAGAAATGAAAGGTGTATGATTTAAAAGGAGACTTGACAAACTTTGGTTCACAGTTCGTTTTATTGCTGTCATACCTATTTCATTTTTCTTTTTGCAACCTAAATTCTAAATACATTGAAGCTTCAATGACAGATAATGCTACCGCTCTGGTACAGAAGTAGTTTTGCATTTAATTTTATTTCAGATTACCACAGGTGCATTCTCTATTACAGAAAAATAGTTTCTTCATATATTTATGTAAAGTAGAAGTGAAAATGACCTATTAGTTCGCTGTTTCCCTACCAGTGCAAGAGGTTTCCATTTAACTACAACCTGAGGCATATTTTCTTTATCTTCAGGGAGATGTATGTATGCCGTGTAATTATTTCAGTCCAGCCCTCTGGGGTTTTATAACATTTTTGACAGAAGAATCTAACAGTGTTTAAGATAATAACAAGGGGTAGGTTGACTGTCAGATTATAAATCCTTAAAGAGTTCTGACAGGCTTTAGGACACTGGTTTTCTATGCTAATGGAATGCAAGAAGGTGGCAAAGAAAAGAATGCTATGTAATTCTTTGCATCTCCTTGTGCTCAAATTTCTGCTTTGGAACTGAATTGTAATTCTATGACAAACTACGCACAGCCTAATAAACAGACCTGGTAAATGTTTGCCCTATTTTGACTCAGTTCTGAAACACTGAAATGAGGCAGTTTTAATCTTGATTACATCTGTTATAAGAATCATTCAGGGCTTAGTTCAAGGTGTTTGCAGACCTTGCAAGCCCTTATTGTTACCTTCAAATCCTATCATTTTTGTCTGCAAGTTCACAATGTTATCAGTACAAATCATATGTTTGACAATTACAGCTGGAATTTAGAATGCATTTATGTTATGCAGTGGAATATAGTTATAATATATTTTAATTTCATATATAATGCTGGATATCTATGAAGCATCAATAAAATATGAGAGATCAAAAGAATGAAAAAAAAGCCAGGAAAAGTGATACATAAATCCCTCCTGTTTTTACATCTGCCTGTATATATACTTTGTATAAAGATCTTAATTACATACTCACATTGAAAGCATATGTATTTTTTAGAATTGTTTTGCAACTTTCACTTCGCTGCTCTGATTTGCAATAGATTTCTTTCTTTTTGTAGCTATGAATCTGCACTTAAATAGAGATCGACTGTGAAGGTAGTCATGGCTAGCAAAGTTTTTCATGCATTTTGAATTGCTTTTCTGCAGAGTTGTCTGGCAAAGTTTCAGAAAATACTACAACAGTAGTTGACAGGGAGACTGAGAATCTCCTCCTTCTTTATACATGCAAACTTCTATATTTGTCTACTTGAATCTCTCCATTATTCTCAGAAATAAAGCTGAAGTTCCCGCTCCTGTCCCATTGCAATCACAAGGAAGGAGGACAATGGTTTTGGTTTAAGCCCCAGGCAAAACAGAAGCTAAAGGAAGCTGCAACCTAAATGCAACTTTGGCCTGTAAAATGAACCTTTGAATTCTAAAGCAATAGATGAATGAGGTAATTACTAGAAATATGGAAGTTTCCATGGTTTATCACTCAGTGCCAATACATGTGTGTTATCGCAGTATGCCAATATGGGATTACCCCTGAATACTTGCATAGTGGAAATATTCAAATCCACTTAACCGGATAAAGTTACTCTTCCTTTCACAAAAAGTTTTTGATGATCAAAGAAAAAATAGTATATAAAAATAGACATGTACAAGTTCATAGGACCAGTCAGGCAGGAAAAAAAAAAAAGAGGCTAAGGCAACTGTCCACCCTCTGTCAGCTTTGGAAAATTGCGGCAATCAAGCAAGGGTCCCCATGACCAGAAAATAGGCAAGCGTCACACCCCACATTCAAGGTGAAAGAGCAGATGGTGGGGAATTACATACTTGCTTCATACCACAGGGAAATTCTGGAACAGGTCCTCCTGCAAGCCATTTCAAGGCACATGAAGGGCAAGAAAAAGACAGTGAACATTCAATGTGGATTTCCCAAGGACAAATCGTGCCTGACTAACCTGATTGCCTTCTATGATGGGATGACTAACTCTGTGGATGAGGGGAGAACTTGAGAGTCATTTATCTTGACTTTGCCATGGCTTTTGACAGTCTCCTGTAGGATTCATCTAGCCAGCTAGGGAGATACAAGCTAGCTGGGTGGACTAAAACTTCCAGTAAAAACTGTCTGGCCTGTTGGTTTAAAGAGTAGTAGTCAATTATTTGAATTCTGGGTAGCCCATATGAATGGTTTTCTTCAGGGGTCGGTATAGGGGCTGAGACTGTTTAACATCATCTGCAGTCGGATGATGTGACAAAGTGCACCTGTGGATAACACCAGATTCGGGGAGCAAATCCTGCACCTGGAGGGAGCAAATCCATGTATTAGTTCAGGCTGGGAATTATCTGCAGCTCTGCAGAAAAGGACCTGGGGATCCTGGCAGACAAACAGAATATGAATTAGCAATGTGACCTTTTAGGAATGGGAGTTGAACACACACTTGACTGCATTAGCAAAAATGAGACAGTGGGGTTAGAGAAGTGAATATTCCCCTCCTATCAGCACTTATGATGATATGACTGGTACACAATGTCCAATTTTGGTCTCCCCAATAAAAATGAGACATTAACAAACCAGAGAGAGTCCACTGCAAGACTTTTAAGATGTTTGGGGTTCTGGAGAATATGAGGTATGATGAGAGATTGTGGGAAGTGTGTTTATTTAGTCTGGGGAAAATCTAAGGGGAGATCTAATTGCTGTCTTCCACTATGTAAATGAGGATTATAGAGAAGAGGTAATGATACTCTTCTGAGAGGTGCACTGTGAAAGGACAAGAGGCAACAATTGCAAACTACAAGGGAAATTCCAGTTGGATGCAAGGAAAAAAAATCAGTCCATGTGTTTAAGTACTGGAGTAATTGCCAAGAGAGACTGTAAAATCCCCATCCTCAGAGATGTTTAAAACTTAAACAGATAAGTGTCTGAGCATATACATTGTATGTGATTCTGTGATTGTTTATTCTCTGTTTTTAATATCCCTCTACCACTTCTTTTGGTTAAGTGCCAGGTAATTCAATAGCATAAATACTAGCAGTGGTAACTACTGAAAACTTTTTTATTTTCTTGAAATAAATCCATAGAATTTACTGTAACAGATATTGTAATTTAGAAAATTAGCTAAAACCAAATGCTTGAAATAGAGAGCTTAGAAAATAAATTGTCAGGAAAAGGTTTCTTTCACATAAAAATGAAATAAGATGAATATGACTGTTCATGTTCAAATGCAGCGTATTGTAATTAGCTTACACTATCTTTCTCGAGGGAAAGAAGCTAAAGCACTTAAGTAATATTTTAGATAGATTTCAATTCTTTACATTGAACACAGCTATTCAGTCACTGACACATAATGGCCAATATTTTTTACACGAGCTTAACCTGCGTGCCTGATCTTATTAGACAATGCTACGATGCTTAATAACATTAACTTCCTCATTTAGTGCATTGGAGTATTGATCTGTCTTTTTAGAAAATTGCAGTGGAGCTTTACTATGAATCACTGTGCATAAAATCATAGCTCTGAGTTTTCACCGCATACAGTTCTTAACATTGGTAGACTTTGTAAAATAGTCCAATGAAATACTCATAGTAGACTTTCAGCAGTCTTTCAATGCACTGACCCACACATTTGGGCTAGAACTTCACTATCTATGCCAATGCCACAGACTCCAGTAGCCTTTATTATTTGAGAAAGACGTCCAATAATATTACGAATTCTGGAGAAATATTGCTCAATTAATATTTGCAAAAACATTTTAGGATTCTTGACAGTTTTTAAAACACAGTTTTGTTTGTCTGGTCTTCCATTTCCTCTATATTCTTCTATAACTTAAAATGAACTTGATAATGCTAGTCAGAAATCAAAATGTAATTATGCCAAAACAAAAATTCTTCTAGATTATTCTAATATATATAACAGATTGATTCCCTTGTTCGACTGACTGGTCCCTAAACTCTCTTGTACGATAGAGGGTATCTAAAGAGTTTATGTTACTTTGATGAATTCGATAACCTATGGGAACAACTAGTTTTACAAACACAGGTATAAAGAAAGTATTCTCACATTTGATATTCAGAAAATATTCAAAGCACAGTGGGTCGAGAGTAGGGAGAAAGTTAAAGCAGAAGGGTTCACCAAGGATTATGTAATATTCAAATTGAATATTTAACAGCGTGCTAAATGTCCTTCAATGAATGGCAGGAACAGCCAAGAAGAATGTGTATTGCTATTCTACATTATGTATGCCTATGATTCATCGAAGATATTTTAAGTACTGCATCCAGCTCTGGAGCCCTCTGTGCAGGAAAGACATGGACCTGTTGGAGCGGGTCCAGAGGAGGGCCACAAAAATGATCAGAGGGATGGAGCACCTCTCCTATGAGGACAGGCTGAGAGAGTTGGGGTTGTTCAGACTGGAGAAGAGAAGGCTCCAGGGAGACCTTATTGAGGCCTTCCAGTACTTAAAGGGGGCTTATAAGAAACATGGGAACAGACTTTTTAGTAGGGCCTGTTGCAGTAAGACAAGGGGTAATGGTTTACAACTAAAAGAGGGTAGATTCAGACTAGAAATAAAGAGGAAGTTTTTTATAATGAGGGTGGTGAAACACTGGAACAGGTTGCCCAGAGAGATGGTAGATGCCCCATCCCTGGAGATACTCAAAGTCATGCTGTACGGGCTTTAAGCAACCTGATCTTGTTGATCATTGCAGGGGGTGTAGGACTAGATGACCTTTAATGGTCCCTTCCAACCAAACTATTCTATGATTCTGTGATCTGGTTTCTACCTGGCCTAAATCAGTCTAGGGACAAATTCTTCTGTGCGCAGAAGAATTCGTACAATTTTTATGGATTAAGTAAATTCTGTGCGATTCTTATGAATTAAATAAATTCATTGATTATAACATCACATATGTAACATTAAAGTTTGTGGAACAAACCCTTCATTTTTTTCACCCTTTTATTTGCTAAATTCTTACTGGTTTATGGGAAACTACCACTCTACAATAGTAAGGGAATTCCTTAGGTACATATATATTTCATTCAGCAGCTGAGACTTGTAACGTGGCTAAATTAATCCACGTCAAGAAATTTTCACAGGACAAGTCCACATACACTGTAACAATGCTTGTAAGCTATGATTTATTCAAATGGTTTAAATAAACGTAAAAGATCAAGGAGCACAGAAGATGATGTTTCAATAGGACTTTGCTGTTACAAAATCACTAGTGAAAGAGAATTCCAAATCCTGCTGTTTATCATTTAAGTTGTGCCTTTTAAGTAAATTGTACCTTAATCTTATCACCCCGTTATGCAGAAGATCTTCTGCTACTTAGAGATGGTCAAATCCTAAACTGAGGTCTGGGAATTAACTTATTTTTTGTGTTGTTTTTTTATAATAGATTTGCTGAAAAGGAAAAAATGACATTGATACAAAGCAGTCGTCTTTTTTTTTTTATATAAATCACTCAAGTATACTCATGAAAATGAACAAATTAAAGAATGTTAAAATTATTGAATAGAGAGGAAAAGTAGTTAGATAAACTCTCTTAAAACTCGTAAGCATATATTCTAGAGGACACTCTTTAAACTTGTTTTCTTGCTAGGTAAAGTTTGAGGCTTTTTGTCTTATATTGTAAGTCCCTATAAAATCATTATCCTGTAACAATAATATCCTAGCTTACCGATTTATATTTATAGATGACCTGCAAAATGATGTCACATAATATGAGGATAGCCTTTTCTTTCCCTGATATCAAATTACTGTCTTGTTTAAGATTCATATATGCACTCACAGCAATTTTTGTGATGTGTAATAGAGGAGTCAAAGCTCCTGCAGAAGAACTGGAAGAATTGGAACATTTTTGCTTTGTTTCCAGATATATTTCCTTACTGTTCTTTAAACTTCAATTTAGCATTCCTCACATCCTTATATACTTATACAAAGCCTTGAAAATAAAGGATGCTAAACAAATTTAAGGGATTTTTTTACTTTTACCAGTTTAGATATAAATTCTGTATTTACTCATCTATTTTGGTGGTAAAGGAGGAATCTGACTATAATGGTGGGGCAGAAAATCCTCTAATTTTGAGAAATAAATGCTTAAAAACACATCACTTATTAGTGAGTTTTCACTTAACAGTAACAGGAAAAATGGTTTCTTATCCCATGTGCTGTCCTCAAGAAACGAACCAAACCATCTAGCTCAGTATTCCTATATTTACTTGGATTACACACTAGATCTTTTTTTGTCAAGAATTACAAAAAATTAAAAAAAGTTTTAAAAACTTACAACCTTTAAACAATACTTTTAGAATGGTATTCATACAAAAATTCAAACGGATTATAAATTGTGATTAAATCTAAGACATACAAAGGAAGTATTTTATTTACATGCTATATTAGTGTATCTTTTGTTGGTATAAATAAGTCTAATAGCAGAAATCATACAGATTGTGTGACTGTATATTGATTGAAATGTAGAATTTCAATTATTCATAATGGGTTAATGCTTGAATTAAATTAATTAATTGTATCTATCTTACTTTGATGTGGGAATCCTTGTGCATCTGATGAATGATTATATTCAAATGATATAGAAATGGAATAGTAACATTTTTAGTTGATATCAAGTTCTCAACCTTTTTCTCCAGGTCCCCTAAAACCTTGTATTAATATGTTATTCATAGTTTTGTGGAGGCTGCAATTAGAAAAAAAAAAAATCAACTAAGCTTTATGACTTTGTACTTCTGTAACTGAAGTTCCCTCAAGATATCTTAAAGCATTAATACTAAAATCTTAACTGTAAATTTGAGAAGGGTGGATTTCACAGAATCACAGAATCACAGAATTTTCAGAGTTGGA
>RSEF01000006.1:22729744-22758299 GCA_003993805.1 Himantopus leucocephalus
AGGCCTCCAACTAGACTCTGTGCCACTGATCACAACCCTCTGATTTGATGTTTGTTCTTTTCACCTTTTCTTAATCTGTCCTTAGTCTGTTCTAGTTGTATTGTGAGGGTTCAGTGTTGGGGTTTTTAATAAAGTTTTTTAGAATGTTAGCAGTTCAAAATACATTTCCACTCAAAAAAAAAAAAAAAGGGGGGGCTAGATTCTGACCTCAGAAGAGTAAGCCTGTTACAGTGAAATTCATTATGTTTGGGCCCCTCTACTTTGCTCTTCTTAGTGTGTCATCTAATAGACAGCAATATACCCTGTAAAAATTGCAGTCATCTTCACAGAAATGACAAAACCTGACTGATCTTGTCCCTTTTAAGATAAATTTTTAGGGTTCCAATCCAACAACCACAGATATGAAGTGAAATTTCTACCAAATCCAGTGAGTGCTGTAGCAGTCCTAGATAAAAGGTAACCCGTGTAACAAAATGTAGAATTTAAACAAAGAATTTACTATGTAAAATACAGCCTTAAATGAGTCACAAAACTACCGGAAAATTTCAGACTTCTCTTTAACAGTTATTGGAGCTGATGAAACTCTTGAGATGATGTTCTTCATTTGATCAATAAATCCTTACCTTCTTTTGAAAAGCACGTTTTTCTTGTATGTTTGAACTGACGTGATGTTGCACCCTTAGAAAGACAGAGAGGAAAAGAGCAGGGATTACTGAATCCCAAGAGGGCCCTTTCTGCTGCATTTTTTCCTCAATGATGTTATTTTGGATTTATATATCTGTGACCAAACAAATCAAATACTTGACTGTGCTTACAAAGCAGAGTGAAATTCTCAACAGCATGTTGATATGGATTTTCTGATTATGCTTCAGAAGATGTTTAGCAGTTCTAAGTAAGAATAAATCACATGCATATTTTACAGTTCTTGAAACAGAATTTTAATGTATAGCTTAAGTATAGATATCAGGATATATTTATTACGTTAGATTTATTTTACAGATGTCAGTCAAATTTCTATTTGGATAAAAACTACTCAAAGATGTAAATAGAATAGGTTTAGAAGAAAGTATCACAAGTCATCCCTCATTTAAAGATTGAATGGGATTCTTGTTTAATTTTGTAAATTCACCTTGCTTTATTAAACACTGCCATAGTAAATCACTCTCCACAGAATGAGTGTCCCATATATTCCTGTTGTATTTCTTTACTTAAAGCTTGTTTCCTCCATCCTGATACATTTCAGTCCTTCTTCTCAGTGCTGCTCTCGATCCTTTCTCTGCTCAGCCTGCATTTGTGCTTGGGATTGCCGCAACTCATGTGCAGGACCTTGCGCTTGGCCTTGTTGAATTTGATGAGGTTCGCACAGGCCCAGCTCTCAAGCCTGTCTAGGTCCCTCTGGATGACAACTCTTCCCTCCAGCGTGTTGACTGCACCACACAGCTTAGTGTCGTCAGCAAACTTGCTGAGGCTGCACTCAATCCCACTGTCCATGTTGCTAACAAAGATGTTAAACAGCACCGGTCCCAGGACTGACTCCTGAGGAATGCCACTCATCATTGCTCGCCACCTGGACATCGAGCCATTGACTGCAAATCTTTGAGTGCAACCATCCAGCCAATTCGAGTGCAACCATCCAGCCAATTCCTTATCTACCGAGTGGTCTATCCATCAAATCCACATCTCTCCAATTTAGAGACAAGGATGTCATGCAGTACAGTGTCAAATGCCTTGCACAAGTCCAGGTAGATGATGTCAGTTACTCCCTACATAAAGCTGCCCTACATTTAAATTCTTGAGCTTTTCATTTCAGAACACTTCACTACTTAATTGCAGCCATTTCTTAAGCTTGCTCCTTCAGAAATACAAGAAATGTAGTTATGGAGCTAGTACCAGTTTATGACTTTAAAAAAAGCTGTTAAGGGTATTCCAGCACCCTGTTGGCTAGTAAATTTGTCTTAGATACTATATGACACTTCACTGGGTAGAAGAGAACAGTGTAATAGAAGTTTCTATTTCTGGCTTGTAAACTGTGGCCTCGCCATGCGTACGGTTTCTGTGGAAACCTCTCTGCACAGCTTCAGCAGCTGAGGTTGCTTGTGCTGTCTCCATATGGGCATACAAGGCCTTCAGCAACAGGGTGACTTTGCACCTGTACCCAGATCCATTCTACCTACTTTTAGACATTAAAAACCCCTAAACTGAGATCCTTGTTGATGCTTGCCAGAAAAAGACAGGCGCTACCAGCAGGTAGTCATCTCATGGGTAAGCAGACTCACAAACTTATTGAGCCTTCTCTCTCTCTTTCCAACTACAGTGGAAGCCTAAGTTTATTAGCCTTCTAATATTGTTGTCTTAGCTAAATCCTTAAATCAAGTAGAAAAACCTTAATTCTTTCTATTATTTCTTTCCTACATTCCTTCCATTTTCAATAGCTAAAATGCTTTTTTCTTGGAGGACTAATTGTACAGATTATGAATATTAGAATCACTGAGTAAACTCCTAGTGTTTTTGTAGACATATATCTCAAATCATTTGCATAATGTAAAAATATAGTTGATGCTTTATTTACATTACACCAGGGCCATAATCAATAATGAAATTACATGGGAACTTCAGAGTCATGTAGTGAAGCAGTGATCGTAATTTCTCCTGAGATCATCTGTGCTATATCAAAATTTTATTTGACTCTTTATTCAATGAAAAAGATTACTCATCCAGTCTGTAGCTATTATTTTTATCTCAAAGCAAATGAAATCTACAGAATCTATATAAAAATTTAAGGCTTTTTCTTCTTCCAAATAAAATACTTTTGAAAGTGTTTGGATTAAATTTTCAAACGATATATCCATAAAACTTTCCAAAGCAAACCCGATGGTTTTCAACTTTTTTAAATTGAAATAATTAGAAATGTTTTTTGTGACTATTTTTAACAGAAAACTCTTCATGTACAAATTACTCAATTAAATAATGTTTATATCATTTGTCAAATAATATATCAACCATTTTGTCATAAATAATCAGATAGGTACTACTCAGCTAGATCCAGATAGCTACAGATTCTCTCAGTATATCACTGTCATGTTTGGACAGTGGCTGATTTTAGAAAATCAGCTTTTAACCTGAAGGTAAGTCTGATTCTAAAAAATCTCTATACTTAAATATGAGGGATGGAAAGATGTGTGGGCACAGTTCTGAACTTTGATTGACTTCAGTCACCCCCAAATTACAGATATCCTCTAGATGCACACTGAAGTACCTTCTGTATTTTTTTAAAATACTTAGTATAACAGAAAGCAAGATGACAGCTCAACTTAACAGTGTAGTCATGAATCTGATATTGTGCAAACCACAAGATCACAACAGTCCTTATCTGTGTTTTGTATGCAAGCACACTTATTGGTAAGTCTAAGCGTATGTTGAAAAGCGTACTTTTCATCATTTTTTCACTGCTTTTGTATGACACTGACATACCACCTTGCTATTTTCAGATAAAAATTCACTCTTTTTACTTTTCTACACTTAAAGAAACCAAGCAGAATCATATTTTGATGATTTATGGGTCGTGCAATAAAGCTGTATGTGTTACTGGGTTACTCTTTTATGGTGTAATTAACACTGTCACTGCTGCATTTTGAAATGTCTTCTGATTGAGAAGAAGGGCTTACTAAGCTCCAAAGAGTGGTATGGCATTTGTGCAAGTGGCTTTTGCAGCTGGCTGTTTCTTTGCTAAAAGTAAGACAGAAACAATAGGCTATCTCGTCCTCCTGAAATTAATTTCTTTTAGTTTTACCAATGGTACTGTGGAAATTTTTGTGTGCTATTGAAGATGTAGCACTTCCTCAACACCTGCTGGTCTAAATTACTTGGAGACACTGGGAGTATACTTGCTTTCACAGGTATTTCTAACAACTAATTGCCTGTGAAAATTCATTTGGTTATTTGCAACTTGAAATGACAGGAAGTGTTATGAGAGCAGTAGGTGAAATATATTCCCAGTTCACCTACCTCTGTTTTTTAATTCTATTGATTGAGCTTTAGCATATAGACTACATTGCTGCTCCACTGACTACTATACCAATAATTAAATAATTCAGATTTGATTTCTACATGAAATTATGCTATATTATATGTAATGCTTATGGAATGTTATTCAATTTCATGGTAGGAAAAATTATTCTAGTTAATTGGAAGGAATAATAATGGCATGTGCTATCCTGATCTTCCATCGTTATCCCTTTGTATAATCAAAATCATAGTCTTGTTTCAATTGGCATAGTTCAATAGAACAGTTATTCCCCCCCAGAAAAGTCCCATAGGATTCCAATATTTTGCGGCCGTGTGTTCCGTGTCATCAGATTCCACCTAACAACTTTTGAACAATTAGCTTTTTAGTCAAGGATCCAGAGTACACAGATATACTTTTGTCAGTTAGTCTGGCAGCAAAGCCACATAGATCTCATTCTTTTCAATTCATAACGTGTGAGAATTAATATCATCTAAGAAAAATACAGAAAAAGAATAGCCAAGATAAAATAGTTAGGTTATACTGCAATGTTTAAATTCTTGAGAACATAAAAAGACTAGCTTGCAACTGCAAAGAAAAGCCCCAAAAATGGATGAGGTTTGTTCCATATGATTCAAGCTTTCCCCAATGCAGCATTTAAAAAACCATTTGATTAAGTAGAAGTTAGAAGACTGTGAAATCACCAGTATTCTTTGTTGTGTGCAAACTAAACTTGGCTCCATGCTTTATAAACTTATGCTACAATATGTTGCACATCTTTAGCATTTATTTGTCTATGAATATACAGATATAGGGAAGTTGTCTATTTTCTGCTAAGTAGTCTTTCCTAATTTCACTTGTGAATGAAATCAGGCATTTTAAAATGATACTCCAAGCATGTTTTAAACAATACACCAACGACTTAGTTTTGTATGGTGTGCCTTCTGTGTATATTCTCATTTCAAAGGCATGTTGATTGCCTGAATTTTATTGTGAATTACCTAGCTGCTATTCATAATGCAATGTTTAAGTAGGTTTTTGGTGTTGTACTGGATCAATATTTTGGAGGACCTACTTTTGCCATAAAAATAAAGGCTTTTACTCTTTTACAAAAAATCTGTAGGCAATTTTTATAACTTTGTCACCACTTTTTCACTCAGTAACTTTGCCTGAAGTATATAATCCCTATTCATAGGGCTTTCATCTGTTGAAGAAGACCAGTTAGTCATGTGCACAATTTTAAATTCTTATAAAATTTTTCTCCAAAATGAATCATTCATTGTGACTACATATTTTCTTCATAACAGAGTGTATAGTATGTGCTACATCCATGTGTTTTGGTTAATATCTAAACTGTTGATTTCAGTAGTGCTTCACTGTAAATGCAGACATCCATTATAGTTCACCTGCTTGTTTAGGTAAGCTACGGGCATACCATTTTTTCGTGCACTCTACTTTCTGTGGAAACCTAACCTGCATAAAAGGGCCAAAAAGCAGCTGTGGTACACTCCAGGCAATTCCTTCCTTGAATGGTTGGCAGGTCAGACCCATTGGTATGGCTGTGTAACTATTGAAATCTAGTCTGAGAAATTATTTTCAAAAGGATATAGGATTTTCATAGTTACTCTCATAGTGTTAAGTGATTGACTATCTCCTGCTTCCAAATCAGAGGTGGTGAATCCACGCTGTGCTACACCCTTTCATTTTATAACTTGGCTTTTTACCATCTAAAGGATCTTTGAAGCACTACTTCTTATTTTGCTATGTAGATATGCTTGCAAAAATAGGTGACTTCTCAGATAATGTAATCCATATCTATAGAGAGTGCTTTGAAGGTGAACAACCTATTCCTGAATTTGCGTTTGCTGAATCCATGTATTCAGAGGGAAAACAGTGAAGAGAGCAGAGGAGTGAACAGATGTGCTGTCAGTGTCCTGTCTTGCTTGCTTTTTGGATTCCAAACTGTTGCAGCTCCATTAAGGTCAGCAATTTGATTCTTAAGAACAGGGGTTTACAATGAACCCAGCCGAAGCCTAAGATCATAATATCTGAGTTCACTAACAAGGGTTCTCACTTAGATACTTCCCTCCCTTTTCCCTTTCTTACAGAAGTTTGTTTGTAGATTTGGCTTGAATAATTTCCTGTGTCTTTTTCTCTTTACTGCAAAATACGTGTATAATTAACAATATCTCCAATTTTGTATTATCCTATCTTTTCTTTTTACCTTATCTAGCTCTTTCTATACATCGCCTGGAAATGGAACTTTTGGAAGCCTTTCAGCACTCAGAGGTCTCATATTATCTGCTGCCTAACATTACTGATTTCTTTATTGATCTACTACCTTCTTTGTCTGCCTTCCATTTTTAAACTATCATAAAGAATATCTATCCCTTTCTTTTACTGGTTAGACAACAATGAGAAAATTGTTCTCCAAAATAAGCACAATTGATGCCATTTTTTGCTTGGGATTGCTTATTTGATCTGTCAGTCATCCCACCAATTTTAAACACAGCTAGAAATAAAAAGTCAGACTAGAGAAAAACAGAATGAGGATGAATACTCTTTAGCCTTATACGCTCTAGGACAAGACTATAAATACAATGAGGCTTCTGCTTGTAACTTCTATCACATTTTTGAATACTGCATTTAAAACACAATGGTTTTATGCATGATTTAGCAACTGAACAAAATACCATGCCGGACTTGCTTTATTTGAAAAATTAAAAAGTGATTCTGTAAGGAAAAGTTACAGATATTAGAAAGGAGGGAAATATGTGAAAGGAAAATAAAAATTTCTGATGCCTCAAAAGAAGCAGATAGCATATTACAAACATTTTGGTGGTTATTTTCCTGGAACAATTCCATGGTTTGCACCTAATTAAGTGCAGTTATAGTTTTCATATGATTTTTCCATTCTATGTAGACAATAAGCTGGATGGGATTGCAACCACAGTAACAGAAACAGCTGTGTGAGAGCTCTAATTTTGAAGGAAAAATAACTGTACGTCAAAAAATAATGAGGCTGAAGACAATTGGTTCACCTGTTTTTGAGCACGTACAGTGAAAAACTTCTATTTCAGTTGTGTCTGGTTGGTGTAACCAGTGTCAGTCAAAGAAAAGGGGTAGCATTAAAAGACCTAGAGGAGCAGTATTTGAAGCAATCATTAAAATACACACACCACAACACCATCTAACACTTATCATTCCTGTCCCCAATTTTCTCCTCTGTCGTTGTGTTACCCTGTGTCATATCTAAAATTACACTGTAAATTCCTTGGGGGCAAGTTTTGTGTCTTAATTTATTTTGCAAACTGACAGAAGTCTTGGGGTGCTGTGTAATAATGTGCTGGATCTCATTAGTTTGTGGATGTATTTTGATACAAGTAACAGCATGTGTTTAGTTTGCTAACAAGGTTAGTGAAAATCAGGGTTTATTCCCATTATTTCCTGTTACCTGCTTCTCTCTCTGTGTAAACCTGTGTGCACACAGACATTCACACAAATACCTCTTTGTAGGACCGCACTCCTGCATATCTGTTAAAACAGTATAGGTTCAGGATTCAAGTGGACGGTATTTCTTTTTTGCATTTCAGTGTGGCTTGAGCTTACAAGGAAACACAGGTGGCTCAGTATCTCAAAGGGAGTTCTCAGCAATTCAGCCTACGTATTCCTAACTCAGGCAAACGTTCTGATGAAATCAGAGCAGCTACAGCCTATAAGTCCATGAATGCCTGCTGTTTCTAAAGTCTCAGATCTCAGCTGTTGGCTCAGTGGGAGTTTTGCCTTGTGTGGTACTGAGTTTCTTCATCCCTCATTGACTTCAGCAAGAGTTGAAAGGTGCTCAGCAGGTGATGGCGGGTACCAGAGGAAAATTAAATGCCCAGACCACTTTGAGTATCTAAATATTAACTCTGAGAAAGAGTAATCCTATCTCAGGAGTCATAGGAGGCGTTTTATCCTTATACCTGCCTATCAGTGGGGTGTCCTCAAAATGGGCAGTTGTGCTTTCTCCTCCCCTCCTTGGTGATCTCACGGGAAACAAACGTGTTGGGGGCTTTTGTCATTATTTTTTTTTTCTATTCAATTCATTACAGAGTGACTCCCTGTGTGATCACAAACTGAATAGACTGGATCTGAATATTAGGCCAAGGATGGAAAAAGTGGAAACTAGTGGTAGCATCCTGGCATTAGCTATTTTCCAATGTAATTTGAAACTGCACCCAGTGGCAGAGGTGAAAGAGAGCTCTCACAAAATTCTGATGATTTATTTGCTTAACTGCAGATGGGAAGTCTACTTTAGTTAGAAAGTATCATCATGTTGATGTTCTGACAGTTTTGTTAGATCAGTACCTAGATATTAGATTAGTTCATATATTTGGAAATCTACTTTCCTGATATTTCCCCTACAGACCTTCTGGGTAATTCTGGATTTTCAGAAATGTGAAATAAATCAATTAGATATTTGAAAATAGCTGAATCTTCTACTGGTATGGTAATTCAGAAGGCCTTTGGATCACCTTTTCATTCTAGATACGGTTCCATAAGTTTGTTTCAATTTTTTTGTGAATACCGTATGAAATTGCAAGTTTTCAACAGTCACTTTAAGGAACTTTGTAATTTTTTCCCTTCTGTCAGATTTTTAAAATGCTATTGTCATCAATGATTAATAAAGTTATAAGCAGAATCCAACCAATTTCCCAAGATATTATAGACCTTATCCATCAGTGTCTATGGATAACTAAAGAAAACACTTGTTACAGGATGCTCTGTCAACTGTTGTTTTCTGTATTGTAATACTTNTTTTTTTTTTTTTTTTTCACATTCAAGTTAAAGCCAAAATGGACAGTATCAGTAATTACTTTTGCATCAGAATTCTGTAGGTTACTTTCTCTGCCTGTAATGAAAACCAGCAATTTGCACAACTCGGACGTAGTAACCACGTTAGTGCCTCCCATAAAGTATTCAGATTTTTTTAAGAATACATATACCTTTTTGATCTTATTTCTATATGTTTTTTCTTTTTCTGCAATCTGCCTTTTTTAAATTCATATTTTAGATTCAAGACCAAAATTTTATAGACTCAGAATCTGTTTATTTGAACTGCACTGCTCAGATATAAAGCACTATGTAAACTGTGCCCCAACTTAGTTTTTCTTCTGCATTTCCTTATGCCTTTTGAGTGTACTTAATGAAAACATTGCAATGCTGTTTCTTAATACTGTGATACAATTAATTTGTTTCTTACGAGGACAATCTTTGTTTCTTCAGAAGGAAAGTGACAGCCTTGAATTTTTGTAATCAAATTACTCTCATCTACAGATTGCACATTTTGTTCCTAGAAGCACCAGTTCCTTGACAGCAAATTTACTTCTCTGTGTAGCAAAAGAGTTGGTGCACTTACTTCCTTTAGATTCAGATATACCCAAATTCTAGTGGAATATGTTCTACTTTGATAAATGTAGAGTATACTGTTTCTTCACCTAAATAATGCCACTTAAATTCAATTGCATCTTGCAGTACACTAACTCTTTTGTACTACTATGTCATCTGTATCTCCAACTTCGGAGGCAGAAGATAGTTATACAGATAACTATTTCTGATTTTATCTATTATTGACTCTCATTTGACTTAGTGACTGCTGAATAACTGAAGGCTGGGAAGGGTTTGCAAGCCTGGATTCATTAGCTGATTTAATTCAGCCATCTAAAAGTTAATTGTCTCTCTGTTCGTCACCAAAACTCACTTGGTAACTATTAGAGAGAAAGAGGAGCTGCCAGAAGGTTCATCACTTCCATCTTAAATACCTACAGAGGAATCCTAGGCAACGAGCTCAGTCAGTCTGTTTTAAAGACGACTAAATTTAGGTGAAGAAAAAACACTTCTTCTGTTAGTGTATGTTTGCTTAAAAAAAAAGAGGCTTGAAGATTGCCCTCACTGGAACAAGAACTGTGTCCAGTGAGCTAGGTCAGTGGGCTGGGTTTCTTAGTATGTTTTAATTAGATACTGACTCTCACTATCTGACTGTAGAACTCTATAGTTAATAGAAGTTTGTCATTAGGAACTTCATCAAAGGCTTTCTAAAAATATAAATAAGTAATGTCATCTGCTGATAAAATTTGTAAGTTCCACTATAATATCCATAAAGTTAGGTGGGTAGAATTTTCCCTATGTTGTACTATGCTAGTTATCCCTTATTAAATTATTGCTATCCCTTAGAGGCATGTTCTGAAATACTTCCTACCTACTTATTTTTTCAATGCTATTTCTCATTGCTAATTACCTGGAAAGATGTAGGTGACATCTGGCCCAAATCTTAAGAGTAAAAAAAGTGTTTTCCAATCGTTAAAAAGAAGCTTGTGGCTTTCTTCTGACTGACATGAAATTTTATGTTTTGTATGATGAGATAGCCTCAAAACATACGTGAACCATAGACCAGATCCTCTCAGACTCTTTACAGTTCAAATTGGGAGGAAAATAAAGGGAAAAGGAAGGGCAAAGAATGAATTTTAAAAGTTAACTACTTGCCCTTTTGTCTACAATTTACCCAGGGTCTGAAACAGCACACACAACTTAGAATAGCTAACAAGACAATTTGCATGGTTGTGAATCACTGAAATGTAGTATAACCTGCTTTGTACTCCCCAGACCAAGTGCATCCAGAAATGTTCCTTACATGCCAAAGAGGTAAACAGATAATGGAAAGCCGAGTACTCCAACAGAAAGATTACCCAAAAACCCTCTTCCTCCAGTTCTTCCGGTAAGCACAATCCTTTTCTGTTAGGGTGTGGGATGAAATTTGGCTCCACGCATACATGGCAAAAATAGACTTTTGTCCTGTGAGTGAAGGTCTCTACTCTGTCCAGAGCCACACTTCTTTGTTGAAGCACAAAAGTACACTATTCCCTATCCCTGTCTCAAGAGGAAGAATATTGACAGTATGAAAATTACACTTTTCTATTTCAGCAACTTCATATTTCGAGTACTTTGCCTTCAGAGTTCTGCAGATAATTCATTAAGTGCTCTAGGCAACGTTGATCAAGAAAGTAGAGGGGAAAAAAAAAAGTAACCAGAACTCATGGTTTACAGTCTTGCAGATCTCAACTGGCTTTGTGTAGAATGCCAGTGAATAGTGTTTTGTTGTTTTTGAAATGATGCTTGTCTCCAATGAAAAGAAATCAACAGCGCCTAAGCACTCTTCAAAAATCTACTGTGTAATCAAGGACGAGAAATTGAAGTGAGAGCCTTAACAGTATAACATGTTGCTCTGTGCCATTATTAATGACAGTCTTTGAAAAACAGCCTTTAGGTAATACTTAGTATTTGTAAAGAATTTAAAAATGAATTATGTCACTACATTAAAATGTGCAAGTTTATATAAATTGATGCAATATCAGTTGTGGTAATAAAACTACTTAATTTATTCTGTTGACCGTTTTAAGAAAAAATGTAACTGTTTATATAATATTTTCAATTTATTCACAAATTTGGGAATAGACAAGTTCATTTCATATTTTAATTATCTACAATTTTAGGTTTTATTCTTGTTTTTTATGTTTTATTCCATAGTTGGCCTAAACACTCAGATAAATACACCACCTTATCAAATACAGGGACTTCCTATTTTTATAAGGAGGGGGGTGCAACTGCTTTCTCTCATCTTCACTGGAGAGATTTGCAGAGAATATTCCTCAAGAAATTGTATTTGTAAAATCTGATTTGGACAGAAGTCACCTCAGCAACATCCTATTTTCCTTTCCCTATCGCACTAGCTGAGATCAGCTACGTAGAGTTTGATAGGTAGAGTTATGGGGTTTTGGAGGTCAATCATTATCACTAAACAAGATTTTTAAACTCTGCAACAAGATTATTCCCCATTACCTACATTGCTCTGCACCCTTTGTGAACTGTGGGCTGGCCAGGGGACAGGGATCCTGGAACAGGAAAAAGCTAAAGTAACACCCACTAGACAGGCCCAGTGCTAACCTATCCTTCTTCCTCATCAGTCTCATCACTGTTATGTTGGCACTCTGAAATTCTGGTCATACAAAGGTTGCTTGAATTGAATTATGAGACAATAGAAACTGACCCAAGATCGGAAAGGACAAACAAGTTCAATGTCTTGAGCTGAGCCATCTGGTCTTATTGCTGCTACTGATTTATTAGAAAACCCAACTTTTTTGCCTGGGTAGGACCAAAGACTGGTTGCAGGGCATGTACACACCATATTGTTTAATTGATGAGATGGCAATTTAACAGTGTTTGGCAGATTTAATGAGGTCTCTAAGTAAATAAATAAATAGCTTCTGATCAGCCACAAAAGAAAAAGAAAGGAAAAAAAAACCCCAACATAGAAAAACAACACAAAATGCACTGACTTTTCCTTCATTCATCTCCAGGCACCATTTAGTTTAGTGTGTAAAAGCAGGGAATTGTTTGAGAAGAATGAATATATTTTAGATGACAAAATCAGAGTGTAAGACTCAAAAAATAAAGGGAAGGTCACTTGGGGAAATGCCTAGGGTAGCAATTTTTTCCAGCTCGATGAGAGATTTCTTGATGCACATTGTTTTGGAGTTTAATGTTGCCCCCCAAAAAAATCATTTTAATATTTATTTACATAGTCTTGTTTGGTGATAGAAATAGGTATGAGTGGAGCTGCCTTACTGTTACTTTAACACGCAGTATAAGAATTAAATGTGGTGATATGTCATAAACAAATCTATATTCTCTTCTGAGGAAAAATCTGAAGGATACAAGTTAAATATATTAACACAACATTTTACAAAAGGATAACTCATGATATATCATTTATTTCCATGAATTATAGATGACTTCATAACTCATGACTGATGGAGCAAAACAGAGCTGGAAGTGAGTTATGAAAAGTCATCAGTAGAAATAAATGGTGTATACAGAATCAGCCTGCTCTACAAGTTCTCTTTATGGAACACCAATTCTCATTGTAGACTGTGCATTGATGGACTGTAATATTTTATATTAAGTGCTGAAACAACATTAGTGCCTTGGTTGAAGTGTGAGTGCCTGGTGGTATGGCCAGTGGCTTGGAAGTAAGTAATAAGCTTTCATGTAAAGATAAGTAAAGGGCTGGTTTATGTTTTTTACCCAACTGTGATTACTAACACAGGCAAAGAGGAAATAATTACAGATAGACAAGAAGGAGGATATTAACAAATTGTTCATAATTTTTTGTAAATTCCTCATCAAACAGTACAGAGATCCTGTTTCCCGGAATTTGCAGACAACCCACTATCAAATACAGAGGAAACTGTGGGGAGCATGCGGAGCTAGAGGAGAAATGGGTAATGAGTTTAGAAGAATTTGCTTTCATCCTACTGGCTGTAGAAATTACCAGGGAAGATAATAAAATTCCAGGTACATTGTAGAGAACTGAATTCTCTTTGTGTGTATCTCCTACTCTTACAGTCTTTTATTAATACCAAAGAGTTCCCAAATGAGGAGCTCAGTCACTCTGTCTTCTCTGCAAGGTAAATGGACATAACTTGCCTGAAATATGACTCATCCTCTAAAGGAACCTATCTTTGTATCTTGATTATATAGGAAATGTAGACAACTTAACTGAGCTTCGGTGCCTCAAAGGACACAATAGATGCGCAGCTCAAAACTGAACTTCAGTGTGATGCTCTGTGAAAATGACTACTGCGAAGTATACATAAAGGGTGAACAAATGTGGGTAGAGAGGTAACATTACTTTGACCAGTACAAGAATTGTGGGTGCTGATTGCTAAAAATGGAAGGGTTAAAAAAGGGAAAAGTTATTAAATCTGGAGAAAGCTGCCTTATAGAGAGGCATGACAAAAAAGAACTTGTTCTATATGGCTTCCCAAAGAAGTGGCTTGCTTATAATCTAGAAGTACAGGAAAAAGTACACTAAGTGTTAAAGGACTATTTAAACTAACAGAAAAAAATGTCTTGTAATAAGAACTCCTGGCTGGAAGCTGAAGCTAAACAAATTCAAATGAGAAATAAGGCACAATTTCACAGCAGCAATGGTATTTAACCTTCAGAGCAAAAAGCCAAGGGCAGTGTTTGATTCTCCATCTCTCTGCCTTCAAATCAAGATTAGATGTTTTTCTGTAATACGTTAAACATAAACTACTGAACTGAGTACAATTGAAAATTAAATTTAATGACCTATGATATACAGGGTCAGAATAGATGATCTAATGGATCCTTCCTGTCTTGAACTGTATGAAAAAGTTAATGGAGCTGCACCATTTTACAGAGACAAAGAATTTGTCTTTCATGTCCATTACTCAGCACTTTTTTCTTATTTTTTTCAGTTGACCTGTGTAAATTCATGTCGAACTAGCTTTCCTTTGAAGATTTTATTCCATGTATTACTGTACTGAGATACAGAAGGCCTGTTGACTCCTCACATTAAATTTGTGTTGCAAAACTATTTCAATTTTCTAAAAGCATCAATGCCATCCTTGTCACTAGCTAATGCCAAACAGATATGCTTGGCAATAGGGTCTTTGCACTAACATGTTTGTGTCCCTCATTAATTCAGATGTAATCATTCACTACATCTTCATTCCCATATTTCTCCTCCTCTGTGTCTCTGAGGTTTTTTGGTAATTAGAGGGTTGGAATTATGAATTCTCATAGTCTTGTGGGGCTTTTTTACCTTCTTTTTCTCACCTCATCTTTAAGCAGAATTTTATTCTCATGTCTATTCTTGCCCTGGAGGTCTGTACAACCTCCCTAGTGCTATCCTTATTCTTTTTCCTATCTAGTAGTTTAATCCCAGATTGATTCATTATATTTCTCCAAGGCTCACTATAGCAATTTTTCAGTTCTGATTTTTCTCCTGATACGGACAGCTCTACTTTCCCCTCTGTCTCTTTCATGTTTTTGTCTTCCAGAAAGTCTGGAAGCCCTGTGTTTAGAATTAATATCATTCCTTGGGAATAAATCATGTTTCTCATGTAAGTACTACACTGCCGTGCATTTGATTACCAGATGCTCATATTCTGAATATCATATTACTGTAATGGCATCTCCAGAAACAGTATCCTAGTTACACACTGGATGTAGAGGCACCCCATGAATATTTTATAACACTACTCATGGAAGTTTCTCCTAAAGTGTCTTTTATAGCTTATTTTCATGGTGAATCAAATGTCCCATTGTTGAGCAAGTTCTTTTTAACCACTATCTCTGGTTCTATTAGTTCTCAGCTCTTATTGCTCCGGTATAAATAATTATACACTCTTTTTCTCCTTGGGAGAGTATCTCTAAAAAGGGCCTTATTGTTACTGTTTTGGTCAGGATCTGAACTTTCTAAAGGACAGTGGGAATTCTAGTTTTGGGCAGTGGAAATTTTGTTAACTAACTGAACTAGTGAGTCCTTATAGTTCAGTGTCATAACTTAAATAGCAGGCAGTGTCAGATGCTTGATTGGAGAGTGAAACAGTTGTTCAAAGGGAAAGCTTTGTATTTTTAAAAAACATGTCAAGGGCTAACTGGCTTACTTTTTGACATGAAGCATATCTACTATTTATACATTAATATTTTTTATTTTTTTGGACTGCTCTCTAACTTCTCCTGATGCCTTTTAGAAAAGAGTATTTAATTCATTGTATTCATCTTTGAAGTGTATGTGGAAGGTGTGAATTGACATGCATATCCCAAATCCAAGTATATTAAAATTAATTCCTGTCTCCAACAGTTTAGGAGGTATAGCTCTCTCCCACCATCAAATTATTCCATATGACATGAGGCGTGTTTTTCACTGATTTCTTCTTGCTGCAAAACTCAATTATTTGAAATTGTAGAAGATTTAATTCTATTTATTCTCTTTGCAGCTGAATGATTTCAAAGCCTTGGTTCTCTGAAGTTTTAGGTTGTATGTACTTTCAACACTTCTATCAATTGGAAAACTTATTCCTAAAAGTGTATTAGCGATGAAAGATTTAATGGCTAAACCTTTCAAATAGTAAAACCTTGGGTTTACTGTTTTACAGCTTGGTTCTGGAGTAAGATTTGGACCAGCAGACTGGAAGGAACCACAGTCTCCTTAAATTCTTTATTTTGATTCTTCTTTTAGAATATCTGGAATTGAAGGAAATTTTAGCTTGTAAACCAACTGTGGAGTAGAACATAAACTGTAGATGAATAGTGAGCTGAACCCATTGTGGTTTCCTTTTAATGGCTAACATTTAATTAGAATCTGCTTGTTATCAATCACAATTGCTAACACCTGAATCTGTGGGGGACAAAGACATAACTTTCCTACCATTAAAATTTAAACTGCTTTCACTTTATAGTATTTTATATAGTGGGGTGCTTTTCATTTTTACTAAGATGTCTACAAGTTTTTGACATTTTAATCAAAATAACTTAATTTACTAAAATGTTGAGGAAAAAAGTTTTGGTGAAAAAGTCTTTGTGGAAATAGCAATAAATGTTTAATTAAAAATGTAAACTTTAAGGAAAACTGTATACATAACAGAAAATACTGGAGACATGGACAGGTTTAACTAATTTTCAGGGGGAAAAAAATTATTAGAGTGTAGACCCTGAAAACCCTTACATACATAGTGGCAAGAGAGCTAGAACGAAAAATTACAAGTTTGAAATATTCAAAGCTCACCTTTATATATAAATTAATAAACAAGAACCATTATAATTAATGAAAAAAAGATTAACTTTTTTCCCAAAAGATTATATAATTCTTTGATTTATTTTTTTTATTTTTATATTATCCTTAGATTTAAGAAAAGATTTGACAGTAATGCCTAGAGCATCTCAAGAACTCAAACAGAATCAGTACTGATACTTGTCCAAATGTTATCTCAAGTAGGGAGTTGAGAGCTATGAGTAAACATGGAATGCTGCCCCAACAGCATGAACACAAAGTGAAGGACATCCCTAAGTTACAGAGAGGCTGGATCTGCTTGTGAGGATGCTTCACATTATTCTATTACATGACACAGTTCTACTTTGTGTAGAAGGTTCCCGTAACCATCTTTATGACACATTCATTGTGGACATTTAGGACAAAGCGAGACTAACAGCATCGACCTAGAATATAGGTTCTGCTGCTGCCTGAAGCTCTTACTGAAATGTGGTGAAACAAAGATTGCAAGGATTCTGAGTCCCTGAAGAGCAGGGATTGGGCTGAGACCATGGTGTTCCTGTCCATCCACTTACTTTTAAATTATTTCTGATCAAGATGCTGTTTTTTTCAAAACAGAAAAAAATCCTGAACCAGATAATCAGTGTCCTATTATCACGGGAAAAGGTATTCTTTGACATGTTTTTCCTCAGTAATCAGCAGAAGGGAAAAAGAAAATATCTTATCAGAAATTACACATAGTTTACACCATGTAAAAATTGGATTCCTGGAATGAAGTAAATTCACATTTTCCTGATGTGATTATCAGAAATGTTTCTAGTATCTCATTCAGAATTTCATTTCTTCATCCTCACATTCTGCTGTGTCATTTGCCACCACTCAGGAGCACAGCTAAGGGCATAGAAAAGAAGACTAAATCTGATGCTCAGCTCACCCATAAACTCAATTGCAAACTCAACATCAGAAAAGTTCTCTTGAGTAATTCAGAGGCAGCTACTTTCTGCAGTAGGTTTTCCATCTCTGGCAATGGGCAGTCATACAGATTATATTTTTCCTTTGGAGCAGTAACTCTTGAAATGGAGTAAGTACCAAGAGAATGCAGATTCATAGCCTGAGTTTTTTGCATTTTTTTCCTATTTCAAAAATTTAAATGAAAAGTACTATTTTCAGCATTTCCTTTTAATTTATAGCAGTTCTTCACCAGGATAATACATACCAAATTATTTACTTCAGAGGATTGAGAGGATTACTTAGTTAATGTTTAAAAAGCACTTTGAAGATAAAAAGCACTATTGAGCTCCTTAAGACTTACTGAATAGTTAATTATCTAAAGGTTCCATTCTCCCCCCTACAGGTTATTTTGACATAGGGGAGAGTGAACTCTGAGCTTCATACTATGACTTTGAAAGCCAGGCTTTTTAAATATTATTGGTTTCAAAAATTTGCTTTTTTAGTGGCCTGAATCTGATCCCTTTGAAATCAATGGCAAAAGTCCAACAGGTTCCACTGAAGCATGATGTAGCTGTTTTGATAAACAAGTTGAAACAATGGTTAGAACCCCTATCCCCATTATTTACATTTTGACTTAGTTTGTATATATGTATATGTGTATATACATACATACAAATATACACTCACATTCACATACATATATATGTAATTAGACACACAGCCCAGTGGTTGCTTGCAGATGAGTAAGTTGTGTTTTTCAATTTGGGACTTCAGGTATATGGAACTCATTCCTTCGTAAAGAGCCACTTCTAGAGACTCACACTGACTTTGCTGGGAAGCTCCACAAGCAAAATGGATCCCATTACAAGGTCTGAACAGAACAGATGAATGATCTTAGCAACAGCGTGGAAAAAAGCTCAGAGAAGGCTCCACCTGGCTTCTGTACTCTGGCTGCCTCACAGCTAACACAGATACTTCATATGAAGAAATGGAGAAAAAGGAAAGAGTTTCTGAGCCCAGCATTCGAAGTCAGTCCTTGTCCACAACAGAATCATTGAAGGTAATTACCAGTCCTTCCTTCAGTATCTTAACTGCCAAAAACATCCCAGTGATCAGTGTAAGGTAAAAGTTACTCCATTGGCTGAGGACAGGAATCTCCCTTTGGACTAAATAGTTTGGGAAAAACTGTTGGACGCATATCAGATCTTTACTGTAGAAGACACCAGTCCTCCAAACACCAACACATACACTTAATTTTGTGAACATTAAATACCTCTTGATTCTGGTATGACTGATTAGGAGTCAGATGTTAAGTATTTGTTAATACTAGCATAATTATGGGTTAAATTCATCAATATATGCCATTTGAGGAAAAAGTCATGAGAGTTATATATTTAACTGGAGTTCATAATTGATTCCTCCTGAAGATAAAGAACAGTATCTCAACCTGAACTCATTTAAATTTGACCTTTTAACGTGCTACAGCAGCATACTATCTTATGCTTTTAGCTGTGTTGGCTCTTAAATCAGGGTCTAGATGTAAAAGGTCATGCTGAATTCTTGAGTTACATTTTTAACAAGAACCACTTTTAAGTTTTTTCATGGTTAAAACCAAGAACATGCAAGGATTGTAAGAGGAAAGAGTAAAGGAGTGAGAAGGCATTTCATTAACAAATTGGTCTTTGTATACCCTATTCTGTTTGCAAGCATACACTAACCTGATGATAGGAAGCACAGCTAAAAAAGTGCTGGTTAAAATACAATGCTATGAAATTAAAACTTAGTTGATCTTCCTAGTGAGAATGTAAATCTTGCGTTAAAAAAAATGAATGTTTGGCCCATGTATATCAGACATTTCCAAAGTACAGAAGTTAATTATAAGTTTATGGGTTTATGCTTCTAAAATATTCCTCTCCCACAGGATCTCATGAAATATGTGTGTGTTTACAGGAAATTGTGGAAATAGTGACTCATCTTTTCAATAATTTACACAGGATAATTTCTTGAAAAGCAAGATCAGCAGGGGCTTTTTTTCCTCATTGCAAAGGATTTGGTTAACTACCTCTGGATCCTCTCAAAACAAGGAGAATTTTCAAAGTAGAATCTAAGTGATGTTTGCTCTTTGGCAATACAGTTTTATTGCTAATTGCTCCAGTCATCTAAACCATAGTCTCATATTTGTTACTAGGATTTTTCAAAACTTCGTTTGTGACTGGTGTTATATTTTCCAAACACTGTTGTATGTAAATGTCACAAAATGTTCCCATAGAAATCAGTCAAGTTTCTCCAGCTCTTCTTGGGGTGTTTGTACCTACTCTCTGTAGGCCATGGTGGTTTGTTAAATCTGATGTGAGAGATTGAAGGCAAGTGATGGTCAATGTTTCTAAAAAGTGGTCAAAACCTAAATTAAACATTCTATCCTCAAATACTGCAAAAAGGAATTGAATGATGTCACCGAGGGAAATGGAACACTAAACATTGTGACACTGCTAAGTTCAATTTAAGTGGACCAAGCAACAAGTAGGCTGTGTCCAAAAAAGCTTTTCACACGCGTACACACAGTTAACTGAAACCCACCCCAGTTACCAGCTCAGTGAAGCCCAGGGGAAGGTGACACTCCCTCTGACCAGCCTCTGTGTCAAGCTCTTGGGCAGAGGCTCAGCACCGATGCATAGCAGTTCCACTCTACTTCTACACTGTGTTGGATGTCCACATAACAACGTTCCCCACCCCTCCAGCCTCTACTGCCAAATCTCTTTAGAGCCAGATGTTGACACAAGCTGCCAATCAGATCGCAGGACAGCCTTCCAGCAGTTTCAGGTACCATTCTCCTGTCAGTTGTTGATCCATGGCCCACACCAAGGCTCATTATGCTCAGATCCTCTTTGCATTGTCATGTCAGCCATGGCCCATCATGCACAGGCCTCGTTTGCAGCGTCCTCTTGGCCATGGCTCATTATACTCAGTCACTCAGCCCTCGGTCAAGGCAAAGCCATGATGTTACCACATCAAATGAGGGATATTTTCTACATACCTCCACTCAAAGTAAGCATTTATTCCTGTCAGGTGGTAGTTTATGAAACTCTGATGGTTTTCTATATCATGTTTCTGCATTCCAAATACTGGAGCTGCCTGTGGGTGGTCTAGTCCATGATGTAAGACCTATTTGGATTCCTTCAGTTCACAACTGAAAACCATAGCTCCAAGGGGAATAGGAATAACATATAAGAATATGGATATGATGCCATTTTTCCTCAGCTGCATCCCCTATTGCAGGAGCTGTAAGAAGAAAGGACATAGAGTCACCACAACAGATAAAACATACCTTCAGGATATTGTTATAATGATGTCAGGAATATAATGAGCTCTTTCAAGTATTTCTTTTAGACAGCCCTGTAGAACCTAACAATATTTTCATAATGAAGTAAATTCAGGAGCTTTGTTGCTAAAAAATAGAGCAGGTTCTTGCAAATGCTCAAACATAACATGATGTCCAGCATAATGAATATGTTAAACGAATAGCCACAGGATACAGAAAATGTTCTACAAGTCTGCTTCATTAATCTTCTAAGAGAGTGAGAATCTGCTACAAGACTGGAATTTTCTTTTGGGATTTTTCTAATTTAAAGCTCATTGTAGTCTTCATTTCATTCTGAGACTGCAAATAGTAGCTAATGAAATTTGACCTTATAGACAGAGGGCGAAGTAAATAATATTAGTACTCATCGATTAAAAAAGCAAAACCAGTAACCATGCATTTTAAATGTATGTAGAAAGTACATTTCTGAACTGCAGAAGTATTTTAAAATCTTGCAGTGACCTGTATGACCTTCTCATCAATATGCCCCACATGAATAATGCAGCCACCCCAAACTCATGCCATTAAAAATCGTAATAATTGTCTGACATGCACATGCAACATTACACTGGGGATCAATTTGGCCCAGAGCATTCCATTAAAACACAAAGTGAGTTTCAAATGTATATGTTAAAATGAAACATCAGCTATAATGAAAAAGGAAGCAGAAGAGTGGGCTTTAGGTATTAGTATGCATTTTCCTTTAGAGAACATTTTGCCACGCTTGTACTACGCATAATGGCATTCCATATTTGATGTACAATCAATCCACATTTTATTTTACTTTTAAAATTATCCTATGAAAAGTACAAGGCAATCAATGTACTGTGCTTGAGCGAGATGGTGGTATTATTTGAATTGCTATTGCCATTTAATATTTAGTTTTCAATAAAGCCTTGATTATGGTCCATTGTATTAGCTACCATACAAGTACTTAGGAAAATGTGGTCCCTAATCTAAAGTTCAGAATCTCTATTTGAATTATGAAGCTTTGGTCAGCTTGGAAAAAGACAGGTAAACACATTGGAGCGGCCTGCTTATTATTTGTTCTTCGTGTGTTGCCCCTGAACATTCAGAGATTGAGATCACTCCACCATCGTGGCATTCCCTTGTCAGTTCATATAGCAGGATACCTAAGAAATTATTGTATTGGAATTAATATTTTTAAGTGATTCTGAAGACCTTTGACACTGCACGATAGAGTATTGGACTTTACATAGCTTAAAAAGATTGCCTTCATAATACTCTGCAGAGTTCAGCCCTTACTTTAGCAGAGAGGAATTCAGTCACAGCTAGATGAAAACTAAAAAACTACGAGTGGGTGTGTTTGCCTTTTACCAAGCACAAAATCTGCCCCCATAGAAGTCATTGATGTGAAAAGTGTATTCCAAAGCAAGACTGGATCAATGATTGGAGAAGGTCATTTAAGACTTTGAAAATCCTGGACGTGTTTTCACTTGACCAAAGGGTTCTATTAGTGCATTTATGTAACTTTACTGGGGTTACCAGTGAGGAAAATGGTTGTCCCTAACACCAGATGCACATGAAATTTTTAATGTGTCTGTGAAAGTATTGTGAGGCAGACTTAATCCCAGAAGACAAAAAATGTATCCTTTGGATTCCTATGTCTATAATGCCATCGTGGCTACTGTCTACATAGGTATTTTAAAATCTCAAATATTATCAATGCATTTATTGCATAAAATGAAGACCTACATTTATGCACTGTTCCGCACTGTAAGGTATTTATTAGTTGAAGGAGGCAGCCAATGCTTCACAACTTGCCAGTCTGTGTGAAGGTTTAAAGACATTTGTATTAAAGTAATGAGTTGAGGTCCTGGTACACGTGCTGCAACTAATTTTACGTAGCCTTACAGTTTTACGTTAAAACCAAATTTTTAGTCCGCTTTTTCTGCATTGACTAAAACAAATTTACTCTTTCATTTCTTTGCTTCCTTCTCCAAATGAGAATATAATAAACAATTTAATAATTTTCTGACAGAAAAAGAGCAGATTTTATGTAATAAAACAATAAAAAATTGTTCTTTTCCAGGCTAATATGGTGCACACTAGATTTCAGCCTGTGGTGGATTCTGTAGCAAAGTGGTAAACGGGGATTTGGAAGAGAAATACTGACAGGTCTGTTACTAGCATTGTAATATTGTTGAATATGAAAAGTTTCTGCAAGTTTCCATCGTATATAATTACAGCACTTACAAAAGCATTTCCCAACACAGAAAAAGGCTAAACTTAGTAGCAGCCAGCCTGTCATTCTGCCTCCTTTTTCAGCATTCCTGCTTTTCTTGGAGGTCATTTTTAATGAGTATGTAAAAGCACCTGAAAAATCAGGTGCATAAATTAACTACCAATTAAGGTAGTTAAAAAAAAAAAATTTAATTACTAGTTTCTATATATAAGTCCACTCATTATCATCCAGTATGGCTGCATGTTTATCACATAGCAATTACTGAGGCTCCAAAGAAAAGTGATGTTTTCATTGTGTTGCAGTCCTGAAACTGGATATAACATGAAGCAAAAGAATTTGCTTTCAAATTTATATGTCAGTGGGTACAGTTGAAAGAATGCTATCAAGATTTAATACAGCGAGTCCTTAATTATTTCTGTAAAACATTATCTCCCCCCGCCCTTAATATCACTGTCTGGAGTGGCTGTTGACCTAGTTTTCAATTAATTGCAATGAGAATAAAAAATTGCCTTTAAAACAGTGAATTTTTTCACTGGGTTACCCATGACGGATGAAATGGTGAATTCATAATTGATAAACTTTGTTGCCACCATCAATAGTGAACTGGCATTATTACCCAAAATCTTACAAAACAACAATGAAATCAGAAAACATACAGAATGTTTTGAATAGGACTCCGTAGAAAATATCACAATTGTTTATAAGACCAAAAGAAATTTAATATGCCTATGTATTTGGGTATTAACACACTAATTATCCTGTGAAATATTATCAGGTAATAGCCATGTATTTTAGGCAATTTTGGTGGGGTTTGACTGAGTAGCATGATCAATATTTGGCATTACACCCATAAAACAAGGGGAAATGTTTTTCTTTCCATCAGACAAAGAACAGAAAATAATAAGGTGAAGAAAAAAATGAGGTAAAAAAGATCCATTTACTGTAAACAATCTCAGTCCAACGAATCACAGACTAGATACAACAAAGAGCGTAGATGCTTACAGTTGCAATTTAGATGCCTGGACTACAGAGTGGAATCCAGAAACGTTAAGTGAAATGCCATGGATATTTGCAAGACCTAAAAGGTAAGCTATGAGCCTCCAAGTGGAATCCCGATTTGATGAGTGAATTAGCCAAGAAAGAAATGCTGAGAAGGTGAATATAATTTCTAACCTTTCATAACTGTCCACTAAGGACCAACAACCAGTATCCCTCTCAACTATATAGCCATTTAATCTTTCTTTTGAAAATTTCAGGTAGGTTTACTCTTTGCTTAAAATTTAACTGCTGGAGTCAAACAAAAAGACGACAACATGGTGGTGACTATTCCTTTTATATAACAAGCTTTGGTCCAATTCTTCAGTTATCTTCTGGGAACTTAAGTCCCACTGAAACCCAGGAGAATTATGTACCTAATTACTATTGTTAATATGATGGCTAGAAGTCAGAACACTACTCAGAATGTTTAAGACCTAAAATGAAGGTCCTCCTCCTCCTGAGGGGATTCAAACGCTGTATTCTCAGAGTCTGAGCTAGTCCTGCATACACCCAGAGTCAAAATACCAGTCACCCATGTGTAGAGTTTAGCTACCATCAGGTGATATCAGGATTTTATAGCGGTATTAGCTTCATCAATTTTGAATCAAATTGATCATGGTGGTTCAAGAATTTTAATGCCAATAAGACACACAGATGGAAACTAAAGTCAGCAGATGGTAAATACTCTCAAGTACCTGTAACCTCTCTGTTGTGCATCCAAGCATAATTCCTTCTACTTTTTTTTTTCAGAAACGTCTCTCAAAGTAAACATTATTAGAGCAAATGGATAGCAATTAGGTTGCTACTGACATCGCAGAATACGGGATACCTGCATATAATTTAAGTAATATACAGACTGTAACTTATAGCATTAGAGACATTTACTATATGCATTTCATTCAGCACTGTAATAGCTATGGACTGCATTCAGCACTTGCTATCAACATTAGCCACAGCTAACTGAATGTTATTTGTCTCTTTCCATTTCATTATTCACCATCGTTTGTTGTTGGTACCTATGCTATTAGCACCACATGAATCACCTTAAAGTAATTTAATCAGCCAAGTTCTCCTGTCACTTAATATCGGTCAACTCAGGCTGCATCAGTGTAAAGTGAAAGCATAATTTAGCTCAATGACGGAAAATTAAAGGAGATGATGCTTGTAATATAGATTGCATTCTTATTGTTTGGACTTCAAGTTGGTTGCCCTTTAGTAGGTCTTTTATCCTGTGTCACTCACATTGATGCCAAGGGTTAACAGTAGCCATTAGTAGCCATTAGTGCAATATGGCTCATAGATACCACCTACTCCCAACTCTCAGACCAGCTATTATTTCCCATAAAATCACTTTTAAGTATGCAAGTCAAGCATGCCAGTACTGTCATGCTTAGTCGTGGACAGTCTGTTATCTGCAAATACATAATAAATATTCAGGACTTTGTTTCAAAAAAATCAATGTATATATTTTTTATTATTCTTAGTGCTTTCCATATAGCTGGATAAAAGAAGGACTGAAGACAGAAATACGTGAGAAGATCAAGGAAGAAAGCAACATAAGTCAGAATTCTATACAGGCTGGTAAGCTTACAAGATGTCATATGATGAAATTTGTATGTAAGACTTTATTCATTAATGTGAGAGGTTATCCAGTGGTTTGTTGGAAAAAAAATTGTGAAGAAGACCTTAGACACCACACAGCCACATTATGTAATAACTTTTTACAGTTCATTTATGGACTTGTATAGAGACCTGTACACTGCAAAATACAGTGAAAGATACACATGATTCCTCTCTACTTTGACCTTTGATCTGCCAAAAAGACAGTGAAAAATGACACTTTGCACCAGGTAGCTAACTCCTTGGTTGGTTAGGGTTGTTCCTGCCCTTTCCTGCAGGTGTTGTATTTCAGGTGCTGAATCTGCAGTACTGAGCAATTTCTGTTGCTTTTGGCTATAAAGTGATTGGCAAACAACCAAGCCCATGAGGCATTTTTCATAAACTGTTGAGGTTTTTTTTAACCTTTAAAACCTGGAAGGCAACGTCACAGGGAGGTGGGATTTTGAAAGCATGGTGCCATAGATGAACAAAATTTACCCCAAAGACATTATGCAGATGTTTTACACCCAGATATATATATAGGTATATAGCATTTAAATAGTATATGTTCTATGTAAGTAACTGCAAATTATTATGTGATGAATAAAAGTAAATAGGGCATCGTTAAAGAGTAAGCTTTTGACCAAACAGCAGCTTATTTTGTTATTGTTTCTCTAAGTACACTAGAGACACTGATAGTACTTAGATATTTAATATTGGTTTTTACTTGGACAATTTACACAAAGGACACTTAATTTGTGAGACAATTGGGGCATCAACAGTTCATATTCATTTAAATTAGTCTAAACAATGATATTATGGAGTCAGTGATTTAAAAGATAAAGAAAACCATTTCTTCTCTTAATAGTTTTCTGTAGAGAATCTTGATGAAAATTAGACCCAAACATTTCCTGAGAGCAAAGTGTTTTACTTATTATTCCCTTTGGATTTTTTTTTTTTTTTTTTGTAGACAGGAATAAATACATATGGTCACTTTAATTTGTTTTTCTGTTCCAAAGCTGTCTGTCAGTTTTGGGCAGTAGAGACCGTTAGGCAGATGACCAGCACCTTCATTGCATTTTTGTGATCACATAGCACGACCCAGGATATTAAAGGGATACGAAGCAGAGAAGCTGAAGAGGCATGGTAGGTGAGGGATTTTCCCAGCAGACTTCTGGGAAAATAAGACCAAAGTACTAGAAAGAAGCTGTCAGGATATCAAAGTAATTTTCTGGGGTTTGTCAGTGTCTTTAGGAATACAATTCTCATAGTTCTTGTAAACAGGAGAGAAAAATGTCAGTTTAATTTATTTCCACATCAGTCCTTGTGCACAGGTAATCCTCTCTGCCTAAGGTTTTTGTGAGTTTTTTTGAAATAGTTAATCTTAGTCCTTCTGAACTCTCTGCTTCATATAAAATACAAGTGCAAGACCTATGTTTATTTTTGTGATAGGAAGTACAGTATTCTCTTTGCTTAAGGATGACGATTTTATCTGTATGTTTTATCTTTATATGCAGTAGCAAAGAAAATTGTGTAGAAGGAAAGAATAGAATGTGGAAGATGCATATCATTCTACTGATTCTGCAGCTCCAGATGGTAGAATACTGCAAATGATACAAACTCAGATGCAGAATCTGAAAAGGAAGCATTTCCTTACCAGGTATGCCTTTATATCTTACCACAGAGATAGAAGCGATGCATACCAAGAACAAGGGTATAGACCACAAAAGCTGGAGTCACAAGTAGATATTGTCTGTAGTTTTCTCAGGTATCCTCACAGTTTACTAGGAAGTTGGCAGGTATCTAGAAGCAGAGGGCACTTGCTCCTCCCCTCTAAGTATGGGACTCCTGTGTCTTTTTCTGTTTGACAGTTCCTAGAAGGGGAAAGAGGAAAGTGGAAATGTGACACCTCTGGGTGCCACATCTAGGATAAGGTTTAGTATAGTTATCCAAGGGCACTGAAATACAAGATGTTTGTAGTTTTTGAGAGATGGTTTGGATGGGGAAGCTGACTTGTATGTTATGCACATAAATTTAAAGATAAATGATGCTTCTGCCCCCAGTGGAAAAGACATCAGAAACTTCAAAGTCGCGTACTTACTTGAGCTTCCATCCTTCACTCTGAAGTCAACTAAATGAAGTCAACATATCTAACAATATAGATATGCTGCTAAGCAGCAGCCAGTGCCAGAAGAGAGTTTGCTGGCAACTAATGAATAGCAAAATATAAAAATCCCAGGCAGCACTAATGGTCCTCAAATAGTCTTCTGTGAAACAAAAATGCTGTAAGAATCTTGAACTTTGAGATTTGCGGTTTCTGAACTGTACAGTATTGGGAAATTCTAGATCATTTTGTGAAAAAATAATATAGCTGTTCCATAACTAACATTTTAAAAAATTATAACACTGGATTGTTCTCATTCAAAATACTCCAGATTTTATATCCACACATTTGCATTTTATATTTTGAATTTTCAATTGAACAAAGCCATGTAAAATCAAAACAGCTGGGTATTTGAAATGCCACACATATCAAAATGAAACTGACATTTTTGTCTCTGAAAAGAGCACATGAGGAGCAGGATAAAAATACAAATGTTTTATTCTGGGGGTTTTTTTCAGAATCAATAGAAAATTGATTTGTTATATCTGTGTAGTCCCAGTCCTATGCCAGTCTTACGTGTTTATGTGACCACCTCAGCTTTGGAGGTTATAGTGTTATCATATCCAGAATATCCCTAGTGGTGAAAGACACAGAGAAGGCAGAGTTACTGAATG
>RSEF01000006.1:22758399-22816676 GCA_003993805.1 Himantopus leucocephalus
GGTCCCTTCCAACTCTGAAAATTCCGTGATTCCGTGATTCGGACATTGACACTTATGACTGCCATGTCTTTATCATTAGTTACCCTCTCTAGCCTTTCCATCATCCACAGACTTTATCAGAGGTTTTTTTTTATTCATTCACCTCATTGGTTGAAAGTACTGAATGGCTTCAGGATTTATACTGATGTCTGAAGAACTCCACCAGAAATGTTTTTTCTAGTCCTTTAATTAGTAAGGTTTTGTTCTATTTAGTGTAAGATCTATAAATATTGTATTGCACTAATTTACTATCAGATTATTTTACAGTACTGATTCAAATGCTGTACAAAGGGTATTGCATCTGTTCAGTTACTTTTATAAACTAAGTCAGAAATTTTGTTGAAGAATGGAATCAGGTAGTTTGACAAGACAGAATATGTGTAAATTCAGTCCTGCTATTTTTGTAAATATGGCAGACATTGTTTTCTACCTGTAACTTTTGCCAGTTGACTCCCATATTAGTATTTCCATATTTTCCAGGAAAATGTTCAGGCTAACCAGCCTAAAAAAAACTATTGTCATTCCCACTAATTATTTTTTTCCCCCATACTGATACAGCATTAACACTCATCCAGGCATCTAAGATTTTCTGGTAGCACTAGGAACACAGTGATCGTTTGTACTATTCAGTACATTCTTGTAAGTCCTTTGGGCAGGAACACTCTTGGCATCTTGATTATAAAGTATCAGTTCCAAGTAAATGTTGTCTAACATCTCTTCCTACATCCTGCTTAGATTATTTAAACATATTGTCAAACTTCTTCCAAAATACAGTAAAAAATGTTTGCTGAATGTTCATACATTTTCTACCTCATTTCTAGCAATTCCACATTTTCTGTCTGAAAAAGTGTCCTTTTTTTCTTCTCCTAGTACAGATAAAAGATGCTCCCTATTTTCCTTCTAAGTTGTCTGCCATACATTTTCCTAATGTCTTATCAGTAAACTCTAAATTGGTTTCTACGGCTATTGATAGTTTTCTTTTCCTATGTTTGATATATTGACTTGTATTAAAAATTGTTGCCTTCAGCCAGGATGGGCTTTCATCAAAGTTGCAGCCATAGTTAAAGCAACTGGTTTTCTGTTGTACTGATTATTTTGGCCTTCCACTGTCTCATTTTATGGATCTTACAGTTGAATCGTTTTTCATGGACTTTTTCCTTGTAGTCACTTCATGCATAATTTCCAGCAGGTTAGGAAAGTTGCCACCAGTAAAGAGCAAGGACATAAAAGCATGGACCAGGCAGACTTCTTTCCTACATTGACCCTGCCCAACACAGCATGTTTTCTCTGTCATGTGATCAGGGAGAAGCTGCATCCTGTTCTTTGTCTTGCTGTTGAAGGAATCAGGTGATGATCACTGTTTCCCAGGCAACCACCAACCTGTCTTGAGAATCATTATCATTTAAATCCATGATTCTGAAGTTCTGAAGGCCAAAATAGTTATTTTGAGTTGGGTAAAGTTCTTTGTACTTTTTTTTTTCAGTAAATGTACTCAAAACTTTCAATGGATAGCTCCCAGTTTATGTAAAAATAGGTTTCTTTTATTTATTTCCACACGTTATTGACAAGCATTTTGAAAGGAACTCATCTCACTTTCTATCTGATAGTCTGTAATAGATTTCTACCTTGCATTGTTATCATATTCCTTTAGATGTATTCTAAAAGAGATAGATGTAGAATGCTGAATATGTAGAATGTGTCTCCTATCTACTCTTCTTTTACATAGTCTACCTTTTTTGAATATGCAATAACCAGTTATATTAGCATTCCAGTCATGAATCATTACATTCAGTCTCAGGAATGCCAGTTATGTCCCATTCCTTTTCCACAATAAGAATTTCCAATTTCAGTGATAACCAAGCTAGCTGTAAACGAACTAGCTTAGGTATCAGAAGCTGTCAAGTTGCAACAACATCAAGTTCAGCTTAGGCTAATATACTCAGATATTATTTGAGAGCTCACCTGAAATTCAGATTGTATTCTGTTTGCCTCCTTACTTCATAGCATTGATTATTTAGTGCCCTCCCAGCTGCTTGAACCAGTTTCCAACTGTTTAATATCTCACAAGAATGTGATCCACAAACTTAAGCTTTCTGCTTCACACCAGTTCCACTATCAACAGTAAAGTTTCCATATTTTCTCTACGAGGCAATCTTTCTCAATGTGCAACACATATCCTCTTCCCATCATGATGTCTTCTTTAAAGACATTTCAATTACTGATAGTTCAGATCAGTTCTGAAACCTCTGAAGATGAAGGGGATTCCCAGCGCTGATGGGTCACTAAGACAGTGAAAGAGACCAGGGCTTATGAAACAATGCATTGATGCACAGATGTGCAGTGATATTTGAAAATCATGCGCTAACCTTTTAAAAAATGTACACAGTGTTTAAAACAAACAAACAAAAACTTCTAAAGTCTCTTACTCTTAGAGTTTCTCTTGAAATGCATCACAGTTTTTCTGTTACAACATTCACTTCCAAAATTCTCTGCTTCACACTTATTCTAAACATGAGTGCAAAATGGCACTTGCCCCCAGGCCAAACATACCTTCCACATCTTGACACTTCTTTTGTTTTAATATGCTTTTTGAGATGATGATGCCTTTGCAAAAGCTGCAGCAGAGAAGATGTTAATGCATTTTTCAAAGCTCCTCAGATCCTCTAATTTACCCTTCGTTTGCCACTAACTTTATTGAGTCCCACATTGGGTAGACAGATGATCAATGTGTCTATCTCATGGCAATCCTTTTCACTGTTTGTTCACGTCTCATTAGTAGGGTGGGAAAGGCAGTGAATTTTATTTGTTAGTGTAGATCAAATAATTATGAACCTGCTCTGATGCCAAGTATAAGTGAAACAATGAAAAAGGAACTCTCTTAGTCTGACAGTAACCGCAAAAATCACATTTGATATGTTCTGTTTACTTTGTTATGCAATTAAGATCATACAGGATAGCAAAGGAAAACTGATTTCAAACAGAACTTGATATTCACCACTCATGTAACTATTTCATTAGTACCACATAGTTCTGAAAATTTCAATATCTTCCTATCAACCCTCCAGCCTTAGACAGTAAGTCTTACAGCTTATCTTTGAGTAGAGTTGAACTCTCAGCTGCAATTGCTTTTGTGTTGTCTGCAGTGTCCAGTTCTAAGGCTGTCCGTGTTCACTATCATATTTGCAGTCAGTGCCATCATGTTTTTCTTCCTACATGACTTATCCGAAGGCTGTTAAAATCAGTGGAAGGGCTGTAATCGGCTTCAGTGGGGTTTCATCATCCATAGCCAGTCTCTCCTGTCACTACGGATTTTTCACCAACTTGTGTAAGCACTGTTGTTACTAATACAATGAAATTCCTTGGAAACAAACCAGAGAAATATCTGTGATCAAATTCTACAAGACCTTATTCTGACAGTTGGTACTGAGTATTCTTAATCAAAAAACTATATTCACTCTGAAGACTTACCAGTTTACCAGACAGGCAAATGAAGGCATTGAGTTAGCTTAATATTTGTACAATAGTTTACGTTAATTTAAAGCTACATTATTGGTGCCCTTTGCTCAGGTGCAGAGAAGAGGTAAAGAATTTTGCAGGATGGTGATTATTCCTTTCTTATATTATCAGTTGCTTTTTTGAGTTCCAGCAAGCCACCGTGAAAGATGTTATTGAAATAAAGCTCAAACACAAAAAAGTATTGGATTGTCTTACCCTGTCCTATTTAAAAGCTAGATCCAGGGCCCTAGGGACCTTATAAGCCCAGGCTTACCAAGGTGAGTTTAGTTCTGGGGTTTTTTTCTGGACTAAACTTGATTGGCTATTGGAAGAGCACATTTTTGTATTTTGAAGTGTTTAGAGCTTTTTTGAAATACTTGGAAATGTATGATTTTTAACTGTACTACTGTCTTTACGACCCTAAAAGGTCACATCTATTATATTCTGCAGTCAAAGCAGCTCTGCAGGGAATCTTATCTCTGACATATGCCAAATTATGCAGAATCTCATCCATCTAATTGCACATCATGTACAGTGACTTTTAAAGTGTATTTTTAGGCCCCGAAACTGCTACTAACCTTTAAAAAGTGCTCAATCCATTTGTTGTGCCACCTCCTATCACCTGTTTAATTTTTGTCTTGTATGACTGGTAAGTTAAAAAAAAAACAAACACAAAACAAACTAGCTCGACTTATTTCTTTGTGTATAAGCACAGAAATATTTGCACCATCCATATTCAGGTGAAAGGCTCTCCTCTCTATACAATCACGTTATTATGGCTTATACAAGGCACACCTACGGCTTGATTAGAGTGCCATCTTCTACATGAGTTTCAAAGCTATTAGATCCTTCATGTAGCATTTCCTTAAAAGATTCTTTTGCATGGCCTCGGTGGGTTCTTGTGCTCTTGTACTGCTAAATATTAACTTGTAGGTCTGTATGTTGCATGGGTATTCAAACTGTCATATTGATTTTGTCTCTGTGTAAAAAGTGCTGAAATATACGTTTAGTTCTGAAGGAATCTTCACTGGGATTAAAAGGAGTACATAGCAGATATTGAATTTCAATGGCAGCTGAGTTCTTCACTTACAGAATTATCTGTAGAAGTCTCTGCCAGTATCTTTCCTGTGCTTTTGAGAAATTTAGATATTAAACTTCAACATATGACAAGGTATTTATTACTGCAATTCATACTTTTAGGAGAATTAAATGTGTATATATATTTTATTTGTATAAAATATTCACAGGGAGTTGATAAACTACTATATTTTTCTAACCCGTTTAAATTGACTCCCTTTTTGCCCAGCTACTGCAAAACTAAAATTGCTGTACGTTTCAAACATTGAATCATTCTTGTTCATATTTGAGGTTACTGATCAAGACAGATTCCTTAATATAATACTTCTCTATCAAAAGTTGTGGACTCCTCCAAATTCATGAAACCCAGCAAAGTATACAAGGAATATGACTGTAAAAATTTTAATCCCAGACACAATATGAAGAATTTGTATTTAAAACAAAGGAAAAATAGTTCTGGATGTGTCATTTGTTACCTGCACCCCAAACATACCAACATGAATACCTGCAGGATTCTGTGAGAATTAGAGTTTAAGAAGCTTGCACAGCTCAAGTAAGGATGTTTCGTCTACATTAATTCCTCCTTACCTTTGTTCATGACAATCAATAGAACCAGATTTGTGAGTAGACAGGGGGTTTCTTAGTGCAAGTTTAACAGGAGTAGAAATATTTCAAAGTGTTTGCAGTTTGCTTTTCTTAGTATTAATCCCTAAAATACCTGCCCTCCATACAATGAAATAAAATAACTTTAAGGTCCCCTGTGCCAATACCGGTTTTGATAGAGGTGCAATTTGGAGAAAAAAAATGCATGCAATTCAGTGTGGGACTCAATGTATTCATGTAATTTCATAGACTATGAATTAACAAACTACAATACTCTGCCTGACAGCTTCAGTGAATAAAACACTGTGGAGAAAATGTTAACCATTCTTTTTCCTAAAAAATGTCATCCAGTTAACTAAGATTGAATAGCACAAACTATAATTTGAAACATGTGGAAATTCTCTAGTACATACACCAATTCATACAGCAAGTTCTTCCTAACACCATTCAGGATTCCCCATTGTTATCTGATTTGTAAGGAGAAGTCCAGCCATGGACAGCAATTTTAGTTTTGCAGAAGTGGAGCCATGTTGCTTCCTGCAGACATGGACTATACAGGGTTCATAGACAGAAAAGTGTACAGTTCAGAAATGTGAAGATGATGAATGTTTTTGTTGTGCTTTTCATGCTTATTTTAAGGGGAGTTTATTCAGACTGGAATGCATTTAAGTTCATGATTACATTTGAGAAAGACTAAAAAGAAAGATCTTTCCTCTTTAAAGCCCCCCATAAAGGAATAACTGCAAGGTTAAAGGGTGATATGATATGGATAATAAATATCACCATATGTATGACTACTGAGCATCTTTAAAGGCATAGAGAAAAATCCACATTAAACATCAAGACTCCCTAGATTCCCCCAATTGCTGTATTTGGTAATGAGATGTCTGTGTTCTAATCCATCCTAAGAACTAATGAACAAGTCTTTTCCTTCGATTTCCAATAAAACAGTAATAGAAAATTCTTTCTTAAAGCTCACCTAGCTGCCTAAAACCTGCAATTTTTCACCATCTTTCCATAGCACAGTGTGCTGTATCACAAACAGGGAGTTGTCCTTTGTCTTAAGACCAATCTAAGTAGTACTTTTATCTTTCAGCAGGCCCATACATTTCAGTGTGATCACTACCTTGCAGCAAGGTAAGATATGCAGGAGCACTATCTGACCTAGAGTAACACAGAAACTGTAAAAAGTTTCTATCATCACAGGAATATCTTAGTACTCCACAATGTTGTGAAGATAACTGTGAAAAACATATTTTGTGGTGTACAGTCTGATTCTGTGAGATGTTACTCTTCCAGCTACTTCTGAGTTCAATGGGTGCCATCCCATGGGTGTTTTGTTAAAGTAGTATTTAACATCTAAATAATCAAGATAACAGTGTCCAGAGGTGTTCTGTTCCAGACAGCTGATATTTTCTACTTTACGACTGATTTCCCCACCTCCCCCCCCCAAGTAATTTAATTGTTAAAAACATCTTTTATTCCCATATGAAAACTGTATAATTCTTCAGAAAAGCATGAACGACCCTGCAGATTCTATACTGCAGCAGCACCTCTCTGTATTTTTTTTTCTTTTTTTATTCACACAGATATGAGTCCAATAGTATTTCAGATGTATATACTTCTGGAAAAATAATTGATTGAAAAGATTAATAGCTGTTTATTGGCTTGTTGCTTCTTAAGAAACGTAATACCAGGCGTTTACATTGCAGGAGTTGTTAAATGATGGCAAATTCTTCAAGGCATTATCAAACTGTGTGAATTTGTGTATCTGATCAAATATTTATTAGCTGCAGTCTCTTCCTACGCTGATTTTTCTTTTCATTTATTGCTCTAGGCCTTACTGTGCAACACTAAGGTGATACTCATGGGCATATGCCCCCAAAAGTAAGGCAATCATTATGAAATACCCAACTTCAAAACAACATGCTGCCTGAATTTTAATTTTTGTTGTTTTTTTCCTTTAAGTAAACCGCCACACTATTTAATTATCTTTTCTAGCTCATTTTCTTGACCTATATTAAAATTAAACAGAAACAAAATTTCATTATCTAAACTGATAATAGATATTAATTTCTATTGAACGATGTCCTAAGTTTTTATACTTATGTTTAAGTACTTCTCATTGCTGTATAATTCCATAGAAAGTGGTTTGTTCTGATTCTTCATTCAGTGTTTACTGTCTTGGTAGAGGTCTGCTCTACATTATTTTCCTTTTCTATAAACATGTTAGACGTGCAACAGATTCATTGCACTGAACTAGTCTGAAACTTTGGAACTGGTAAATGTACCAATAAGGCTTCTGGGAGACTGATAGTTGAATAAAACCAAAATGTCTATGAAGAAGGAAACGTGTGTGAATTTCCCAAACAGTCTCAGTTTCAACACTGAGACACCATTAAGTCTTCTGGGTGCAATGACTTGTTTCAATGCAGTTAACTCAGAGGAAGCAATCTGCACTGCTGACTCAGCAGGAACACAGTGTTCACTGTATTACAGGAGCGCCTATTTTCTCCCATGAACAATCCTTCAGCACCTTTGAGTAAAGTAGAACTTGCTGCTTGTGGCAGAGATAGCCTAAAGATAACCCCTCCTTCTACAGTGTTCGTTCAGCGTTTTGTTTACGCTGTCATTTTGGATAGGTTCATAGGATAGAGAATTATCTTCTGCACTGTGATCAAATATGCTTTGCAACAGGACTTTACTTCTCTGAGCATCGCACAGCAAGCTGTCAGGATCCCTTTTATAATTTGAACATCTGTGTGTCTATTTTAAGACAGAATGAAAGGAAAAAATATGTGTTTTGCTCAGGAAAATATCACATCTTTAGGTTTTCTGCATTTCTGTAGGGGTATAAGAAGCTTTGGAGGAACCTGTTTTCAATAGTTTCACTATAGGAAATGGTATGTATATAAAGAAAACCAGAGGCACTGTCTTCTCATTCCATTCTCTTTAATGTCCCTCATAGATTCTCCATTTACCTCAGAGGATGTAGGCCGAAATAGGCCATGGAGACACTGTGTAAATAACACTCTTTAAAATACCACATGTTCTCTAAAATGGAGACATCTTCAGAACTAAGCTAAATTGACATACCGCTGCAGAATGCAAACAAATGCACACAGGCAAAATAATTCTGAATTACGGCTTACAAGAATACACATTTCATAAAGAACAATAGGGAGAAAGTCTCAGGAGAGTGCAAAGTCACAGACTTGTGAGATCTATGTATTTATTTAGATTCATACAAATAGATGAAGAGATGCCTATGCTGAGCCCTAGGCATCCTTGCCAATTATGAAAAAGCATAAGCAACATAAAGAATGAAGCACCCTGCAGCAATCTCTGCCATCCACAGCACCGTGTTTTAGACCTTACAGCAACGGGAAATGAAGAGAAACCATGCCTCCCTTGTTCCCTTTCTCCCCAAGCATGCTTCCAGAGAGGAACTTAGGTGCAGGATCACGATGCGTGTAATATTGCTGTTTGGTTATTTCATTATTGAGATTTTCTTTGCACAAGATAGATAGGTATCTCCTGCATGTGTATATATAGTCTTGTATGAAATGTGACAAATAATGGTTTCCATTTTATTTGTTCCATGGTAGTGAACAAAAAATCTCCATTAAATAATCACTGGCTAATACCTTGTTACAGATTCATGCACAATGTTTGACCTGATATGCTGTCTTTTAATGTTTTTTTCTTTGTATAATCAATTAAACATGCATATGGACAATTGATATAGCTAGAAGAAATTTAACATCAGTCCCAAGATTCCTAAATGATACATCAAAGATAAAGAGCTCTAGCCTACAATATTAAACCAGTTTGGAGAAACCTAAATTTTAAAATTGAAATTGTTAATAAAACAGTTGGCATACTTATGTTGTTCCATTAGCTTGGCCCTGGACGGTGGCATAAAGGGGGCGGTATTTAGGTATTAAGTGGTACTATGTTTCAAACTCTGAATTATTTAGGCTTGCTAAACCGTTGCAATCAACGAAGCTTTGTCCACAGTACTAGCCAAATATCTGAAGTGTTGGGTTTTTTAAAGTCAGGGAGCTGGTTGATCATATCTTTAAGTAACTTCATTAGGAGTTTCATTAGGAGAATGTTTCTTTCTTGTCAGTTAGCAGCAGTTCAAATTTTACATGGGGCAGAATATTCTGTCACGGGGAGTGCTTCTGTATGCTGATCCTTTTCCCTTGTTTGCTCTTTCCTTCCACATTCTGAGAAGAGGCACGACGGAACCACGTGATGTTTAATGTGACTGCACGAAGTTGAGTCAGAGAGATTTGTCTTTTTGTCTATTGGATTCTAAAGGCAGTCAGGTTTGGGTTTTGATGTGCACTTGGAGAAAGGTAACTACTGCACACGTGCTGTGAAGGTGTCCATTAAGATGAAGATTACTCCTTTTTCATCTAAATACTTATCTGTGTTTGAAAACTACATAGAATGAGATTCAAGTTTTTGAAAATTATTATCACCTGTTTAGTCATAGCAGCCAAGCAGAGAGATTTGTATCAAAAATATGAGGACTTAAGCATTTAGTATAAATGAAAATGTCTGAGTTTGAAAACATCACAAGAAACAATGTAGAGTAAAGGTTAAAAAAAAAGGCTTGTGTCAATAAATGAGGAGCTGACTGACAGCATTAAAACCAGCAAGCACTGAGAAATTTGGTTTTTTGCAGCAAGACTAGAAGGGTTACGTATCAATAAGGTCACAGCATGGACAAATTGTCAGCAGGTAACCTTCACTCTGAGAACAGAAAGACAGAAACATAGTTACAGCCCATTGCATAAGCACTTACCCCTTGTTCTATCCCAACAGGAAGATGGACAGTATCCATACAGATATCCAAAATGAGGAAACAGTAACAGTGGACCACAACCTGGCCTCAGAATGATAGAGGTTGAAGTAGGCAAGATTCCAAGGCGAGAGACTGTCTTATAAGTGTTTGATTTGTAAAAGGGTTAAAAGGCCAGTCCAAAAACCAGTTCATTGTCAGCAATCAAGAGAAACCTGGGAGATGTAGCAAGGTCTTGATACCAGTCATCACTTGGCCTCCATGCTCATACAAGGGATCTTCACCAGACCAGAGATACACACATCTTGGTGCTTGTGAGTATGGAAATACAAGAATGTGAGTGAGTGAAATCCAAGAGAACGACTGTGAATGACTAGAATTAGTTTTGTTTCAAATAAATATCACCTTCCCCTTCCATAAGGTTTTATGTTGAGTTTTGTTACATTAAATTCCTACAAAAGCAGGTACTTATTGTTTCCACAGACATGTTTTTATTTTATGAAGCATGCTATACATTTGTGTACACAAAGGAAATTAAGCCACATTTGATCCAAATGTCCTTCTTTTCTTTCTTTCTCTAGAGTAGACAATATGCTTTGCTTTTCAGACAGAGATGGAAAGATGATAACTAAATTACTTTCTCCATCTGTTTACATATGATACCTTGTTTTTAGACAGATTAATTAAGGATTTACAAGAAGATTTTCAAAGTTAGATATGGCAATTAGGTATCTAACTCAATTGAGAAAACTACAAGAACATACCTTTATTATAGAAATTGATAAACACTTGCTTTTCCATAAGGAAAATGAAAAAAAAGAAATGTTGTTTTTACTTTTCAATATGAGCCCATGTTTCTAATCAATGCAATGCTGTAACTGCTGTAAAAATATCTTCATACTGAAAGCTTACTTTCACCTACACAATTATAATTATAGAAGAAGCCTAAACAAGATGAGGGTAAAAGTAGAATTTGTGATTGTAAATGCTTTGGGTAAAGTGGGGAGGGAAGAGCAGTCTTATCTCAGCATTGCCTACCATTTTCATTTACAAGCACGACGATAGTATTTGTCACTATTTTGAGACTTGAACCTCAGCTTATGTGTACTGTTAACATTTCTGAAAGAAAACGCCAATGACAGTTATGTGAATGGTAAAAGTAATGTGACTTAATATTTTATATAGATCTGGGTTTAGATTCTTATGTTATAACTAATCTGAAATAATTTTTAAATGCCATCTGCACTTTCATTGGGGAGCATTTTTGGGAGCAAAGCAACAATAAATTCCACTTTATTTGCTGGAGCTGGGGCTTTGGCCTGCGAAGGGACAAAACAGATGCTGGAGGAAGAGAACAGAGTTCACTTACGTTTCTTCCCTGATCCCTTTTAACTGAATCAAAGAAGATGAAATGGGAAGTTGAGATGCTGGATGAAGCCTCTGGCCACTTGCTGTTCCAAAACAGAGGCTACAGGTAATTTGGAAGTTACACGACTAACCATTTGCTTTCCATCCATCTCCCATTGGTTTAACAGAATCTCCTGAATGATCAGTTCTCTAATCATTCCTGGAAGCGTTCTTAGAAGAAACCATCTCCAGGAAAAGAGCAGGATTGATTTTGTACCTTTTGCATTGTTCTGGCAGCAGAAAAGAAATGGAGCTGAACTAACAGGTCATATCCTTGGTTAACCAAAGTTTTGCCAAAAGGTGTTGGGGATATAACTGTTCTGGCAATACCTAGCTGGTGGTGAGATTAGGGTATAAATTTTCAAGCTGCTTTGTGCTAGAGGCTAGTCTAGTCAAAGATCAGGAGAATGGGATGACTTAGATTATTTGGGGTCTTTTCCTATATGGAGTTTAGGCAGACCTAGGATCCTTGCCCCAAATCCTTCATGGGCACCCACATCAGGTCTGTGGACTTCTGATAACTAGACTGGGCTGACAAATAAACTATCCTCAGCCAAGCTAAGTACACAGAGTAAAGCAGCACACAATCGTGATTGTGCTCTTTTTAAAACACAGGCTACTATGTCTATTCTTAGGTATACTCTAAAAGTAGTAACATAGTTCACTGAGCCTTATCCTCTACTGTCAGGCATAGTCTAAAGTCACGGATGCCCTGTGGAATATTAAAACTTGTCTTTTGATGGTGCATTACGCTGGCTTTGCACAGAAGTAAATTATTCTTAAATCTTGCAGGACAATACAGATTTGGTCCTGGTTTATTCATTCATGGTGAATTTTGCTTTGATAAAATCATCCCTGTATATCTTTGTAAGATTAGGGATACTGAACTGATACTACCATCAGAGTTCAGGCACTATCACCAAATTTTTCTCTTTGCTTGGAATAATATCTAGACAGCTAAAAGCTCATATTACACTGTGAATGGAAATATGAATTTTTGTAATTAGGAACACAAGCATAGTAACCTTAAATGAAGGTCATATCCTTACAAGGAGATTTATAATGAGGGTGACAAGTAGACATGCTGCTGAAACAGCCCTCTGAACTGTACTGCATAGAAGTTGTAGTAATGATTCACTGGTTTTGTGGGGTTTTCTAATTAATTCAGTGATGGGTGAAATCTCTTATGTCTTGCTTTTATTGTCTCTTTGTGACATTTGCCACATAGTTATCATCTTCTAATGTTTCATAGGATCTCCCAGCTATCTTCTGTCCTCAGCAAAATTATTTTCACTGTTGGTTTATAGCATTATGATCGATTCTTTTAAACAATTAGATGATAGTGTTGCAGCACAGACTCCTAATGTCATAAAACTCAAAGCTGTAATAGATCAGCATTTCCCAGGTTTTCAAGGGAGTCTTGTAAATTGAGGATTTATAACTGTAGTTGTATTGCAATCTCAAATTGTTCACTTCATCAGATGTTTAAAAAGAGTAGTAGTCTGAACATCAACAATTTGTTATTATTCTCAGGCACAAACTTTTGTTTATGTAAGTTTGAACAATATTGAAGAATATATATTTTTGGTTAATTTTTAGTTCTAAAAATTCTTGAAAGTGGAAACTCCTTGGAATCCTCTCAATGCTCTCTAAAATGCTTGGTGTGTTAGCCATTGATACCTCATTCTTGTGTTATTCCTAATTCTATCTTTTGAAATCAAATATATTCCAGCTACAAAAAGGAAATTATTTTGCCTGTACTGAACTTAAATTAACACATCAGATATATTTTCTTTTGAAACTGTTCCCATAAGTTAGGTAAGATCAAGTCTGAAAAATCTTTAAAAGGTTTCTCAACGGTTTTCTAGTTGTGTAGGTTTCTATGCTATTACACAGAACAGTATGGATTTAAATAGTTCATTTTCCCTTAATTTTGTTCTGCGTTTAAATGTTGTTTACTTGAGGACATTGATCGTACTACCACAAATGGAAAAAAACAATGTCCTTGGTGAAATGTATGAGCTGTGCCAATTAATACATAATTTTCATAGTGCCTTACAAAGGAGCAATTGTTGAAATAGTTTAGCGCATCAGATAAAAAAATTGTTTAGTACAACAGGTTGAAATATTCATGTTATGAATCCATGAAAGAGTTAAGACAACAACCCTGAAATTCATTGTTAAAATTCATCCAACATAGAAGAGTAAAAATATGGTCCTCTCAGTGGAACTAACAGCATGACAAGAAAGGATGAAAATTGTATCAGGTCAGAACTCACAAGTGCACAGTTACTGTTACTCTGATATAGCAAATAATGTCTAAAATTACACTTCCCTTAAAGAGAAGCACTGCAGTGGATAATATTTTCTAAGACACTTTATGAATTCAATTTATTACTTGAAAATGCTTACATTTATGTGTATCAGAATACCAATTTGAGTTCTCTAATAACGCTACTTGAGTTACATATTTCCAGATGAGCTACATGGTAATACTGGCATAGTTAGTTTTGGTGAGACAGAGACAGCCATGACACAATATGTTTTCTCACAGCAGTATCTGTTAATTGTAAATCTTTGATATCAGTATGGAATCAGATAGCTCTAAGACTGAAGGAATAACACCTGTCTGGTCCAAAACCCATGGCACACTAAAACAGGGTTTAACTGATGTCTTCATATTTTGGGTTGAATCCTAAAGGGGAGGATTTTTCTATTGCAGTCCAGGACTGCAGAAGAAGCAGCAAATGACAAGAGCTCTCCAGAAGTACTGTAGGAGAATGTTCTCTGATATTTCCAGCTTCAGTCAACTCTGCCCAGTCTTTAGCTCATACTGGTCAATTGTAGACCCACCCACAAAAGGAAGATCACAGCCATGGTAGACACAGGTTATCTATGGGATTTCAGAGCCTACAGGTCATGGAAGATCAATGCAACCGTACAACTGTAGCCAGCAGGGCACTGTGGTAACATGCAGTTTCCAGTAGAAAAGTGAGCTGTTAAGGGCTAGTTCAGATGTCTCTATGTAATTTTTCACTGTGTGATATAGACATCTCAAGGTCTTTTTTTAAACAGGAATTTAGCGTATTGCTTGATGAATGAAAATGGTACAAGTGTTGCAGTTTTAAAATGTCTCACTCCCTTTGCTGGTGGCTCAGCTAAGATTCAGCAATGAAGTGTGTGTTTTCCATATCCTTTCAATGTAAATTTGAGCAGGTTTGCTTAAAGTTTAATTGAACCAATTTCACTTTGCAGTGAAACCAATGAGGAGCAGTCACACTGTTAGTTCCTGCATCTCACCTGAGAAAAGGTAATAGCTTCCTTAGTTTCTTTAACTAAAACACTTGTGATTTTCTTATCATACCATTAATTGCCAACATCACTTAAATATTTTTGAAAATGTGAATGCAGGCTAATCAAAGATGTACCTCTACTAATCACATTTTTCTCCTTTCCCAACAATGGTTTTGGCCGACTTCATCTTGTGAATTTCATTTGACTCTCATTTAAATCACTGCTTCAGAACAATTGGTTTTTTCAGTATCTTCTCTCGTAATTCACTGTGATGTTCTAATTGTTGTGGTACTGTCCTAAATTTGCAACAGGTGAGTCCTTTCAGATCTATCTTTGCTGTTTACAGCTTTACTGATATTAAACCTTTGGGGAAGGACTATTCCAATTTAGGTTTTGAAAATTGTCCAAAGAAATTAAAAAGTCTGAAGAGAATAGTGTCAGGAGTAGATGTCTAATATAAAGGCATATTAAGTGGCAAAAAGATTAATAAAACTGCCAGACTTTATTCAGCAGAAAGATGTCTTTTGCATTGTTGTGAAGCGTTATGGATGTCTTCTCTACTTGACAGAACTAATGGCTAAGAGTCAGGCCTGGCTGTAAGGTATTATATGTGCAAGATTCTTGGAGAAAACCAATCAAGAATGGAAACTTCATTAAAATGACAGGATTTTTTTAATCAGTCCCCTTCACTGCTGTCTTATTCAAAGGGTACAAGAATGAGAGCTGACCTTCTGGATATATAAATGACATTTAAAAATATGAATAAAGTACAAATTAATTGAGGTATAAAAGGAAAATACATTATAGCATTTCTTTGTCTTTGGTACTTCTGTTTCGCAGTGATAACCTGTCTCAGTTGAAATCTGTGGGAATTTACAATTGATTTTAACTCAGCTAAACGTGCCTTCTCCTGACATCAGAAAAAGACTGACTGAAGAGCTTAAGGTGTCTATTGTACGGTTTTATTTTTGGAAACTATGCAAATAGAGTTCTTGATGTATTCTAATCCAAAACTAACATATACTGGGCCTGATTTTTATGATTGCTGTAAGTAGCTTTCCCACACTCTGGTGGCGAAGGATGTACACTTGGGAAGTGAGAGGCATAGATTTGAACCTGCACAGGCTAAGGAGAACAAAACCACAGTTTTTATGCTTTTGAACAGATTAGCCTAATTGGTGAATTGTTTTGAAAAAGGCAGGTATCATCAGCCAGCTAAGTTCCAGAAAAAGTGAGTCCCAACTAATTAAGTTCCTTTCTTCAGAATATTATTCCAGTTTGTAGAGCATGCATGCATGGATGTTCCTTTAATATGCCACACTGTCTCTGGTACATTTGGTGGGGTTTTAGGCTCATTGCTGTGCTCACAGTAGTTTATTGGCTGGAACTAGGTATTTCCCCCTCACTCACAGAAGGGTTTTTGTGGGCCAGCCTACTGAGTTTCTTGTCTGTCTGTATTTACTACTGAGGGGAACGTAGGTGCCTAACTGTGACTCTCCGGATCGTCCTCTTGGAATCAGCCTCTGAGTTTTTGCTGCTGCCTAAGTTGGAAATGCTTTGTCCCTTTCTTTTCATCCTAAGTTAATACCCTTAACTTTAAGGAAGCTGTTTGGTCACTGTTTATTACTACATTTGTTGTTTCAAAAACAATGGTCTTTCAGGTACTAGTATTCTTGCAAGTACTGGAAATAAGTCAGGTCAACTCAGATAAACACAGCTGATATGGTAGTAACAGCTGTCCAAGGCCTAGTCTAAGAACGGCAGAATAAGCTGGAATCAGTCCTTTGATTGTTGTCCCTGATGCATTAACCATGTTAGTGCTGTCACAAGTTAATTTATAACAGAGACTAGGTCTGGTGGGAAAATTTCTGGTGGAACATTTCCATCAGGCAGTATTGGTTTGTCAGGAAAAAAAAATGAAATGTGGTAATTGTTATCAGTCTTTTGAATGAAACCAGACAAGTTTCTGATAAAATCCTGTTTACTTCCCCCACAGCTCACCTGACCTCACTGGCCCCTTGGTAGCCCGTGGGCAATTGCAGAGCCAGGGACTGTGGCTTATCCAGATTCCCAGATGGCAGACTGGTCCATCCCATCATAAAAGCACAAACCCCCACTTTTTTTTAAAGTCCCCAGGAGCTTTAATGGTGAGTACTTTTTGGAGCCATTTTATCAATGATCTGCGACAAGGGATTCCAAGGCATAATCTAAAGACTGTGGTGAGTAGTAGGTGGCCATGGAATTGTGCAACAGAATTCTCACCTAAAATCTTTTGAAACTGATATATTCCAGCTTCTGGAATTTGAAATCTGCTTACCTCAGAAGAAAAATGGGGGTTGGGGGTGGGGGTGTGTGTGTCTGATTTTTTTCCAAATTCTTTAAGGTAGAGAGAAGGTTGTCGGATTTTTTCCCCACTTATGGGTAGGTTTTCATTTTTGACAGAGCAACGTGCTAACAAGTTATCTTAACAGAATTTTGTAACTACCACCTTCATTCTGTCCTTGATAATTACAATCATCACTATCAGTTTTGTGAGCTTGTAAATGTTCAGGGATTTGTGCTGTATCTTCTCCCACCAATTGTGTCTAATAGTATCTTTAAGAAGGCATTGGAGAAAGGATGTGGTAGCAATGTCACAATACAGATATCTGTACTTGGTTAGAGTATGCTTTAACTAAATTGCAAAGGGCATTAACTTTTCCTCTCTTGCTTGCTTCTGTAGTGTAGCCTTTTACTAAGCTCATGCTTCGTAAAAAAAACTGAGACAGGTAAGAGCTGTTCTTGCTTTACAGCTGCAATATCTGTAAGAGGAAATTCCTGCTCTTTTTTAAGCAATGTGTGTTAATGACAAATGCATCACTTATCAATATCGAAGGTTTCATTTCAGTAGTTAAACCAGCTGATAAACTATGGAATTTTTTTAAAAATCTGAATATAATTATAACTAAGGAATACAAGCTGTTATGTTGCAAAAATATCCTGTGCTATTTTGTTCTTTCATGAACCAACAGTAGAAAATGGGGAGGGAGTGAAAATCTGAACCCACAAATCATTAAGTCATAATTCCATCAATTTCCATTAATAACAAGTTTTGATGTGGTGAAAGTCAGTGTATGCAATGGAAATTACCCCAGTGTGAAAACAGTAAGCTCAATTTTTTCATTTCCTCGTTTTTCATCAAGCCCATTGTACCAGTGCAGAATATAAGTATAAAATGTTATTGTATTGATTTGAGTTTCTCTACTACCCAATCAGCCACAAGCCAGCAGTGTGTTGTAATGACAGCAGGTCAGAGCATCATGTATCCATTGTTTCTAATACTCTGTCTTCTAAAAGAAGGCCTATTTATGCCTATAGCAGCAGATTCACTCATTTTTGCCAGCTAAACTGTATTTTTAGTGTTTTTCAAACTCCTTACTGACAAAAACTCTGGAACATCATTTAAGACTAGATCAAGTTTCAGATAAATGTTTTCTCATCTTTTTGCTGATTTAGGGATACAAACTCCAGTCATTGTTCTTTTTCCAGTAAAGTCCAAGAGATAATTAAGGGGAACATACATGTGTGAAGTACTGAGTACAGCTTGCTAAATATCTTAACAAAGTTTATTTCACTATGAGGCATTTGCTAATCAAATGTAGATAGTTTTAAACCATTCCAGGTCTACCTTTAGATTAAAAAAAAACAAACAAAAAAACCAAACCAACCCAACCCAGAAAAACAAAGAGAAAAGGGCCATGAAGTAGTTTACACCTAAAGGGTGACTTGCCGTAAAAATTGCATATTAGTTTTGGATTCCTATCACCTTTCCACTCCAAAATCTACCCATTTATTGCAATGAAACAACTGACCTCATTTACATTAAAGTTTCAGTATCTTGGCTTGACGTGTTTTTTAAACTAACAAAGCCTTACTCCATACACATTATTTTTCTGTATAGCCCCCATTTTACATAATTGCATAGTAATTAATGCCTTATAAACAAACTATAGCAGCTGTATTCATTGCAGCAGAGATGACAGAGTTGTGTTGCTGCATTTAGCTTTTTAGCCTAAAGCCATTTTAAAACAGTTAATGGAATTTCATTTTTCACCCTGGTATTTAAACCATGATAAATTTCCCCATTAAGGATCCCTGACATTCTTATATGACAGTAGATGAAGCTGAGTGACATAAGCCTCTGCCCTCTTGTGGCAGATCAGGTTGGTGAAGTAAGCTAACGATTAGAGAATATTTTCTTTAACTTCAACAGTGTTTCTACAAAATGATGAAAAGTTCTAAGGGTTCAGTTCTGCAGGAACTGAAATCTTCGTCTACTCTCATAGTTTCCTAGTGGAAAAAGGCCCATGGGGAGAAAATGACTGGCCTTTCTGATTCAGCTCTGCCATTCAAACTCTGCTCTGAACACAGGTATTTTCAAATAAATAAAAAAAAAAGTCCCTGCCCTGTGCCATGGTGATGGGTAAAGCTCTGCTTGCAAAAGATTGCTCAGACATTCTGCAGCTTCTCTACTGAGACTAACCAAGATGGTTTGTTATTGTTAATATCCTGGCATACCCTGGCATACCTTTACAGCAGACAAATAATCAAATACAGGAATAAGCCGTAACAGCTCAGTCCCGTGTTCTACAGATACCAGAGAGAGTTAACTGAAGGGATATTTAATCAAGGTGTACCTCAAGACAACTGGTAAAGAAAGAAAACTAGTGCATGAATGTACTCACATTACAAGTAGCTTAAGGAGTGTAATTTGGACATTTGGGCAAGGAAGAAACTTTTTCCTTCTTTGTTGCCCTAGCAGCAAAATATTTTTCAATGCTATCTTTCAAGGCACTTGCTGAGTCAGCGAACTCTGTTTCTTATTTTGAGCTTTTGACATGGTTCGTGGGTGATTCACCATGAAAAGAAAAGGTATATAATAGAAAGAAGGGAGGGGCACAGTTGTGAACAGAAGTAGAGGGTCATAAGAAATGTGTGGAGACAAGCTAAGAAGCTCTGGGGACATCAAAAGCCGCAGGAGGTTACAATAAATGAGTGATAATAGTTAAAATGTAGAAGTACAGAAAACGTAGGTAAAGGAGACTGTATGTCAGGTTTTGCTTCTCTGTGCAGAGCTCTTCTTCTAATTCACTCCTGTAACCAGATCAGAAGGGTCTTTTTAGCTCCAATTCAGTATAAAAGGCTGAGAGACTTTCTGAGGGAAGAGAGATGGATAAGAAATCATCTGTCAAAAAAAAAAAACCAAAACCAAACCCAAAACAAAAAATCCCCCAGCCTTCCAGGTTCAGAAAGGAGAAAAATAAACCCAAGCTAAGTATCATGTTGTAGTAATGCATTTACTGTCTTGGAACTTTGTGATATAAATTAGCAGTAGATTTGAACTACAGCAATTAGTTCTGTTTCAATCTTGTGTTCAATACTTTAAGATCAGAAATCCCATCTATTTAATTTAATGAGAAAAATGTGACACTCATTTAGCAGTTGAATGTTTTTGCTGTAATGGTAATCTGTACAGGTATAAGGGTCTGTCTGTTACCTAGGTTTTGAGCTCGGTAGTGCAGAGATCTCTCCCCCAGATGCCTTAACAACCACGAAGTGCTGTGATGTGCTACATATTTAAATACTAGCAAATGCATCCACCATAAATACAAACATATGGTATTCAGATATCAGATTGCCAGAGAAAACTGGCTGTAAATAAAAGTAGCACAAAAAAACCCTCAACTCAAAACCACAAGAATAAAAAGTAAAAATAGAAAAGTAAAAAATAGCAGTTCTTAAAGTTTGTAAGACCAGATTAACAATATAATAACATCTGTCTATCCCTTTATAATGCAGTATCTGCTGAATGTCCTAGCCAGCCAATACCAGGGAATATTCTAGGAATCAATCAACAGAATGCTATTGATTTGGGGCCGTATCAGGAAAAATAACAAAAGGCAAAAGGGAGGACAATGGAGCTTTTGCCATGAGTTTGGCAGAATCTCAGCTTTAGTATTTCTGCAGTTGGTTGTAATGGATGGCACCCTTAATGCCTTCCTATCCAACATTGCTACTCTGCCTTATAGAGTTTAAGATATCTTGACATAAAAATTATCTCCCAAACAAATAATAACAGCAAGGGGAAAAAAAAAAGGTGTGTGCACAGAGACTGAAAATACTGTGTTCATAATCCCAGCAGGGAAGTGGGGGGATTGAAGGGAGGTGGGGAAACAGAGACCCTATGTGGACTAACGTGGAGCAAAGGGCCTTCTGGGCATGGTAGCTCCCACCAAGAAAATAGCATAGAAAGTGGTGTTCCCTTCTGTGAGTGGAAAGGGAATGTGGGAGTGCACAGACCCCCCCAAATGGTACGAAACATGCTGTGGTGGGGTGGTCTGTCACAGATGGAGTGCACGCAGAGCCCAAGTTGTCAGAAGAAAACAAGGACTGTGAGTGGGTGTTGGGACTGGGAGGGCCCTGCCCAGGCATGAGAGAGTGGGTAGGAAACCTGCAGAGAGAGGTGAATTGGAGAACAGAGGAAAGCCAGGAATTACTGGTGTCTGCAGTGAACTTGGCCTTACAAAAACTATTAGGGTTATTGCTGCCTTATGCATTTAATTGAAAATAAAAAAAGAAACATTGTGGATTAGCATCCATGTAGTTGTGAGCATATTTATTATTAAATCCTACTTATTCATGTCCTTTGTGTACTGCTACCATGAGCAGACAGCCTACAATTTCTCAAACATCTGTTTTGAAAGACTTGTGAATATTTGCTTACAGTAGCATGTATTTAACATTTAAGCACTTTCAGCAACTCTTTGAAACAATTAGCTCATAATGAGCAGCTTCCATGCTAGGAAACTATACTAAAATGCTTATTAAAAACTTTAAAATGTTAAGACTCTGACTTTAACAAGAAAAAGGCCACACAATCATCTGCTCACTTTGGGGAGTCATTTTGAGGTGTTGTTTCTACGAAGCAGAAAATAATTGCTGCAAGGAAGTTCTATTTCACTGTAAGCTTTTATGCCAGGACAATATCTGAAGGTACATCAAAGTCTGCTGAGGTTGAGTGCTTTGTGACAGATTCCTGAAACTTCATATGCGCAGAGCTTTGACATGATACATCATAAAAGTTATTTAGGATTTTCCTGGGCTTCTTCATGAACCTTTATCTTACTTCCTTCATCATCATCAGGCCCAAGGCGCTACCTTGCCAACTTAGCTGTAAAAACTAGAGTTTGGCTAGACGCTCAAGCCAGAAGAAAAGGGAAGGCAGGGAAAGCGTTTCCTGACACCAGCTGTTCCAGAGAAGGGGGCTGACAGTGAGGTCTTGCTACAGGGCTAGACCACCAAAAAGAGGAACTTGGCTCATAAGCAGGGCTTTTCCTTGTGTTTCTTGATCACAGAATAGTGTGGCCAAGATTTGAGAACCCTGACTTCTTGAAGCTGTCTTTGAAGAATCAGCAAGGTTTCTTTGTGGACATTCTTCCTAGAGATTCCAGGAGTCTTTAAAAAAAAAAAGAAAGAAACAAACAAAAACCCAACAACAAACAAACAAAAAAAAAAGGAGAAAAAAAACCCCACACCAGATTGAAGTTCAGCCTTGGAACTTGAATGTTTTAGTTAGGTGAACCACAAGGCTAGAAATGGAAATAAATAAATAAATAACTTTCTCTTCCTTTCCGCTAAACTTCAGGACTGTTTATTTTTGCCTTGATATGTAAACTCTTCTCATCTAAATGAACCTAATCTGTAGTTTGCAATTTCTCATCACTTTGCAAAATGGAAAAATACCTAAAAGGGACTTACCACAGTTCATTTCAACTACTCTATTAGAGATATTGTTTCACATCAAATATGCATAAAAGGGAGTTATTGTAAGGTTATTACAAATTTAGAAAGCAACAATACTTTTGACCTGGGAGGCCCATGCAACACTGTTTCTGTTGTGCTGGAGACTGTGCAATTGCATAGTGTGAGATGTTGCATGCTGTGAAGAGCTGATACTTTAGAAAGACAAGAGCGGTGAAGAAAAGCTTGTTTTGGGATTATAGATGAAGAAGTGAGGGCCAGATAGAATAAATGTCCTTTGTAAGACCACATGGCTTTGTCACCAAAATAAGACATAAACCTTGTTCACATGCTCTGTCTTCTATAAATATTGAGTCACTTCAGTTGTTTACTCAATAAAAATCACTCAAAAGCCTTAACAACAGGTATGAGGTGTCAGTATTCTTTAGCAGAATGTACAACTTGGCACTTGTACCCAATGTTTCCTGGCATAGTCAAGGGGAGTTTTATCATTCTCTGAAATAAGAATAGGATTTCAGCCATTCAGTTCACCACAAATGTCAATGTGCTAATCTTTGAAAAGAAATAAAAGGTTTTCCAGCATAGAACTTTGCTGATTGTTTGGGGTTTAAGATACATCCTTGTTAGTTACATACCTGCCCTAATACCTTGGATCCAGTCTCTATGCCCACACAATTCTACCCAGAATCAGATCTTGTTTTCTTGATAATTCAAGGATGCTATATAATACAGCTGCTAGTTGGATGTGGAAACTCAAGACTGTTAATCTGTTATTCATAGGCCTCTTGGTCCAGAAGTAATCACAGTGCTCCCACTAAAATGAAGCAACTCTTGTCATGACTTCGGTGGCCTTGTGCATGTAGCTTAGATGTGTCACTCCAGCATCCCGCATCTTGGTTCCCTTTGTCTTACATATGTGAATTGCAGTCCCATAGATCATATTCTGTGCTATTGAAAGATACTGCACTTACGAGGAAGCAATGAAAACTTAGAGATATTCATTTATAAGAAAGACCTGGGGTGCTGATATTTGGAAGTACCGCCTTTTTTCCTTCATGCTCAAACACATTTGAAACACTGTTATAAAATATGCATTGAGAATCACAGTGATAAAATGTTCCTTCACATTCTCTAAGTAGACAAAAGAGTTCTTGCAAATTATGCAGATTTTAAAGACATAAACCAAATAACCAATGCATCTTCAGTATACCTTTTCTATAATTATCTACATAATTACCATAATTGTCTATTGTTTTCAATGCATTTTAGTAATATTCTAATTGCTGTTATGTTCCTGAAAATGTAATAGTTCTAGTCATTGTCAACATTCAACAGAAGGCATATGTGCTTGGCATCATAAATTATATAAAAAAATCAAAGAAAAATATCACTTTATCCTTTGCTAACTTGGCTAATTTTGGGGGGGGGGAATCTACTTTTAAAAAAATTCTACTTTAAGTATCTAAGTATTGCTTTAGATTATGGTTTTGCGTACATCATGAAATTAACATCTCTGAATAAATTGAGCTGAATGACCCAAATTAGAACTTGATGTAAATGCCATGTGAATATGTTTACTTTCAACTTTGATACCTGCTTCCACAGCAGATAGAAAAATAGGATACAAAATAATGATTTTAAAAAATACAATAAGAAATAAGCTTTGGTCATATTCAGCAAAAATTCTGATGTTCTTCCACTGTTAGGTATATTTATATGAGCTTTTAAAGGCAAACATGATTTCTGCCTGCCTATTCTCTGAAGCAACATGAGCCAGTTCTCACTAAATATAAGGCATCCAGCAGCAATATAGCTTCAGTAGCATGACACCAAGCATGGCTACAACACCCTATATCACAGCAATCCATGGCTTCTGTTTTGAAGATGATTTCCTCTAATCAGTTCAAAACGTAGGCAGGCTGAAGTTGCATCTCACAGTAAAATACAGTGTAGATATATCTATCTGTTAACATCACCTCTGTTAACATCACCTGATTTAGTGTGTCATTCAGTAGGCCTGGACTCAATCTTTTAGTTAGTTCTAATCAAAAGATTTCTACTTCCCTAGTTGGGGATTTTTCATAGAGAGTCCTCTGGATACATAGGACAACCCTGCATATCCAAAACTCTCAAGCATTCAGAGGAAAAAAAAATAAAATTAAAACTTTACTTCTAATATTTATGTTTCTTAAGTATGTTTAATATAGCTAAAACATTTATATTAACAAATAGTTAACAAATTACGTACATGCAAAGCTGTCATTGCCCTTATTAGAAGATCCAATGAATACATGATATGGCATAGAACACCTGTAGATTTTTGTTGGCTTGCTTTGAAATTATTTTAGAACAGTTACTCTTTCAAAGAATGCTATGACATAAACCTTCACTAAAGTTACAGACGATGTACCACCATTCTGCTCCCCAAACCACCTTTGATCCCCAGTGACAACTGACTGCACATACATTTCGAAATCTCCAGAATGCTTTCTATGGAGGACTGATATGAGTAAGAGTGTGGAAACTCTTTCTTGGAAGTGAACACAAAAAAGTTAGAAAGAACATTTTATTTAAAACTAGCAAAATTGAGCTAGGGAATGACTGAAGACAATTTTTAAGGGGGTTTTGGGTTGGGGTTTTTTGTGCTTGTCACATCTTGCTTGTATAATGGTATCAGAAGACCCAGATTATGTAAAAGAGAGTTCATGAAAAGAGGTTTGCTATACCAAACAAAATTTTGAAAAGGTGCCTCTGGTTTTGATATCTCAAATACTGGATACTTAGTGTAAGAATATTATATTTAGTTTAGACTTAGAATATTTGTAGCGGATCGAGTACCCACAGTTACTACCTCAACATCAGCTGGGTTTTGAAAGCACAAACCACTCTGAAAAATCAGGCCTCAGTTTTACATAGGCTGGGCATGTCAAAATTGAAGGCATATTTTTAAATCTTTGCAATTATCTGTACCTGTAGAGTTAATAGGCAATTAAGTCTGTCTACAAAAATTTCTGAGGCAAACAGATCCATTATTTTCTGTGTTAACCTGCATAGTAGCCTTTGCATACAAAACGTCATGTCTTAATAGTGGAGGGTTTATTTTGCTCATATGCCTTTTGGGTTTTTTGTAGAAGAAAAACCTAAAACCACAGGAATACAATTATTCTTTGGGGTTTGGGAAGGGAGGTCTAATTAAGGTCTCCACTGTAACAGGCACAGCTGTGAAAGAATTGACTGTGACATGAGTTATGTATGCCAAACTGAAGGCAAGGTTGCTCAACAGAAGATTAGGCTTATTATTTGAGAGTAGAATCCACAACAAAAGAGATAATTAACATCAGAAGAATACAGATACCATTATTTTCTTGGTTTAGGTGATTTCTTTCTTTGACAGGTATGGTAAGTTGTTCGTTTAATGTCAACCTGTTCTTTTAAAGACTAAAATCATTACTGAGTAAGCTTCTTTGATGAGTTAGAGTGGATTCTATTTAGTTAAGATATCCCATAGTGCTCTGATGTGTTAAAATGACCCAATTAATCTATATACTTACCAAGAAAAAAATCTAACTGAAATACCAAAAACTATCGTGAAGAGACCAAATATCCAAACCTAAATTAAGTCAAGGGCTACCCTTTCTTGTTTTAATTACTGTCATTTCCTCAATTCCCCACCTATAAAAAGTGTGTATTTCCTTGTTCACCTCTTTTCTGATATTTTGTAGTTAGGCTGTTTCAGGAAAGGACAGTTTGCCTCAAACAAGAGAGTTATTGATCTTGATTTTGTGATGCAAGTCTTAAACACTTCCGTTGAATGTTTTCAACTTCCTCTGTCATGGGTCAATGGCAAAGTCTCAGTTGACTTCTACAAACGTAGGCACAGATGTGAGAGGTCCATTTCATGATATGTGTGTAAACAACTGAAAATATTTTCAACTGGAAAGCAGGACTTCAAGGAGCTGAGAACTCTTAACTTTGAAATCTGCAGTGTATTAAGGGAGCTGTAGCAGATTCAGTCTCCAGGCTACTATAAAATGGAGTAAGCCTATAAAGTAGTTTGGGAGCTGGACAAAGTGTAACCAGCTCACTTAAAAGTATTACAAGTATAATTTTTTCATAATTTTATGTTTAGAACCTTCCACATTTCCTCAGATTCATTTAACCTAGAATGATTATAGCTACATATGTGAAAATAAAGGCCAAATGATTTTATATATTGTATTAAATCATTCACATTTTAGAGATATTTCTTTATTTTTAAGCCTGGGCATTTCCTTTTAAATGTGTTTTTCCTTGAGGCTTATCTGCTACCAAGCCTTTTTTTCAGACAAGGACTTCAACATTTGAGGCCATGGAACAAAACTGCTGATTTTTTAAATTTTAATTAAATAACTGTCAACTGAACCATACAGATAAAGGAACTTTAAATGGCCTGAACTTTACAGACATGAAGAAGTAAGCAGGAGGAAACACGTAAAAGATGGAGTGAGCAAGATAAAGGTATGGAATATGATTATTGTTAACATAATCATCTATCCGTTAGTCTCTGTTTCACTAGGCTGATTGGTAAGTCTTCACATTTTCCTTTGAAAACAGTGGATTTGCCCTGTTCTTTGCATTAGTCTCGTCTATATCTTTTACTGTTGTCTCTTAAATCATAGTGAGTTTTTATGCGGATAAGAGGATAATGACCATTCCGTAATGTCTGGATAAATAAAAAACCCATCTAACATTTTCTGAGCACCTACCTGAACAAAGCTAAGTTTAAATGTGACTTTCAGGAAAACAAACAAGCAAACAAAATTGGTAAGGTATTTCTTATTTCTTAACATACTCCTTTGTTCTTGTTTTCCTGCTTGCTTACGAAAAAGAGAGAAAAACCATTTGCCAAAAAAAGCCTAAACTGGAATTGTGCCATCTTCACTTAAGTTGCAAAGTTCCGTCATCTTTTTATACGTCTTAAAAGGGCCAACTACAGTCCTTCAACTATGAGCCCATAAGTTCATGGGTCAGCCTTTGCCATTTCCTGCATTCCGAGCTTCTCCACGAGGTAGATGCTTGTGGAGCTATGAGCTTGTATACGCTTCCCATATGCCACTCAGAAAACTTCACCTGATTCATGGAGTTTGATTCCCCATTGTAAAAGTGTATGCATCTGGCATAGTTGTTTTAGGAGCATTGAGGAAAAATACATCTCCTTTCCTTCAAAGCTTCATGTGAAATGACGTCATGCAGTGCTTACAAAATAGACCACTGATATCAAGGTAAAGTTTGTGCCATAAATTATTTTGACATGGGTGTATTTCTTCATATCTGCTGTAATGCACTTTACGTGAACAATCTTCTGGAACAACAGCGGCAAGGATAGTAACTTTTTAACCAGGCTATTTGAACTTGGTACAGAACAGATCTAAGAGTAAATGACAAAGTTGTAATAGTCTAATGACTTATCTACATGATTATTACTACTATTGGCAAAGAACAGAAAAAGAAAAAAATTCTATCATAGATGGATTTAATGAGCCAGCTAAGGTTATTCAGTGTTACCACAGCAATCAGACTGACTGTATATAAAATACTTTTCCATGAATATTTTTTCAGCCTGAAGAATAATCAGTTATGCATCGATGTAGACTGACTAACCGTTCCATATATCTTGCATTACAGACGAAACATAATTTTAAATCCCTCCCTTTGAAATCATCATTGCATCTGGAGTTCAGCAGTGTAGTAGATGATGACAAATCCCGGGAAGCGGGGTGCTGAAACTGTATATCAGTTGCTTCAAAATACAGAAGTTTAATATATTATGAATGTCTATTTATGGTTTGTATAATACCATCGGTGTGAATAGCAATTTATGCCATAAAACTGACAGGTTTCTATCCTGATTTTCCAATCCAGTACTGAAAACAGTAGTGAGGATCATTTCCCTTCTTGACTTCACAATATTTGTAGAATTACTGTAGAATAAATGACTGGCAACTATAAACTAAAAGGAAATAAATACATTGAGGAGTTGTGTTGACACAATGTAGTACATAAAACTATTAATGCAGAGTGAAAGATAGATTTCCCTGAAGTCTATGTCAGTACACAGAGTTTGGCTATTTTTACCTTGAATTAATGTACAGTTCATCTACTTTCCTATCCCTCCCCACTTATTTTCTCCTCTTCCTACTCTCCCTCCCTTCTTACCTCTCTTTGGTTCCTGTTCTATATCTGCTGCATCTGCCAGGCAGTTAAATTTTAAAATAGCTTTTCCCTTTGAAGTGCTAATGCCAGCACTGCTATTTCTACTGCAAGTAACTTCACTGACTGTTGTGGTTTGCTTTACTCCGTTTTATGTGTTTGTATGTGCATATGTGGGGTGTTATGTGATTGTAACAGTGAAGAGCTGGGGAAAAAATGGAAAGAAAGAAAGAAAGAAAGAAAAAAATCTCCTAATTAAGTTTTATAAATAAAAGTTAAATCCCAGCTGCTCCACCTCAGGCTGTGATTTTGTCAGCTCTCACGAGCTAAGCAGGTCGAACTTGGTGAGTAATTAGATAGGAGACCTCTGAGGAAAACCCAGGGTGCTGTACGTGGTGGCACTGAAGATTCAGTAGCTGCCACTGTTCCTTTTCAGTAAGTGTTAAATCATTGTTATGTTGTTCTTTCTTCATTCAGTCCATCAGTGGCTATTAAACATGACAAGTCTGTACAGAACCTCTGTTTCAGAAAACCTTTACGCTGTTTATTGCCAGAAGGTAGGAGGATGTTCTTCTGAAAGGACCACCTTGTACACACACTCTTTTTATAGTCTTTAACCACCTGCTAGTGGCCAATGATAGGAAAGCAGATGAACTATACATTGGAGGCAGAGTACTGGACCTTTGATCAGTTCCAGCATAGCATTCATATGCTTTGTTAATAGCCGGAATTTTTTTGTGTATTGAGCACTTGAGCAATCACTGTCGTCTTCTTCAAGATGGTTCTTTTTGCTGTTGAATTAAATATGTAAGTGTGTGTTTATTTTAACATCCATACTTACCTTATTTACAGTAATGGCCAACGTCCCTGACGTGACTATTATACAATATGCTGCACATTTATGTAGCAAAGTAGAAAAAAAATGCATTCCATACTTGGGTGTTAACCTTAAAGAGTTTGGGAGTCCTTACTGTTACTGTGAGATCTATACAGCTCAGAGGTATCCATTTTAAATACTGATGTTTTGTTCTTTCACACTGGGAATGTTTCATTCAGGAGTGTGTTGCATCTTCCACATAAGTTGTTTCATTTATTTACAGGTATAGAAAAAAAACCCCCACTGATTAATAATGAAGTCACCAGTTACATGTGCACTGAGAAAATTAATCATTTGCACTGTCTGGATTATCCTCAAGGTTTGCTTTGGGAAAGGTAATTTCAGATAACTGTTTCCTGCTCTACATAAGTGTATGTACTCACACTTTAGTGAGTTGAACAGTGGGTCAAAGCTTGACGGGTTGTCCACTTGTACAGCTGTTTCTTTGAGCTGATCCTGTTTGTTTACAAGAAACTACAAAATCCTATTTCCCTGAAAAAGACAATGGAGTATTCCTTCACCGCTTGCTACAAGCCACTGTCAGCCCACTACCCCAAAGGCGCTCTCCTTTAAGCTTTTGTCAAGGGTCCAGGGGGCAAATTCCAAAGATCCCTGCCCACATTCTCTCATATTTTTTCCTAGACTTGCTGGAGAGGGGATGTAGCTGTGTTGAGGAGGTTAGAGACACCCAAATCTTCACATAAAAGTTGAGAAATAAAAACTTTTTTCTCCTGTACAGGAATGTCTTTTTTGACTTAGCAGGTCTTTGGGGTATTTGAATGATAGCTAGATATACCAGTTTCAGCTCCCTATGGGATATAAATATTGGGCATAAATAATTCTTATGAACGCCTTAAAGGAAGGTGTACCTCTGAAAATGTGAGGTGGGTATTCTGTAAATCAATTAATAACATATATAATAATGTACATTTATATCTGAGATTTATCACTTTAATAACAGCATGTATACTTATATCTGAGATTTACCGCTCTGTCACACAGCTTTGTTATTGTGCCCAACGGCTGGTCAAAATTTGGGGGTTTGTAGACTATTCCCACCAGAATGAGGAACTCTTAATAGAGACTGATCTTTTATCAGTGCAGTCCTGTTTCTAAAAAGCAACATAAAAAACCCCAAACTGTTTCCTTGACCATAGCAGAAATTATACATATTGAAAAAGCTGCTTTTTTTTTTCAGAAATTCAATCTATGTCAGTCTGCGCCAGCAGTCCAAAACTTGTCTAGGTTTTCTCCTTGGTACCTGTTCTTTGGCAGCAATTTGACATTAGTTCTTTCTACATATTGGCTGTTTCTGCATGTTTACATATGTCCTACATACATAGCCCCTATTGGGTTCACTTGTATTTATTTCCTGCTTAAAACAGCAAAATCAGTCCACCCACTTCATTCACATTCTGAGCTGACTCTTTCAAGCTTCTGTTTTGTACAGAGATATGTAATTGTGTTTGGGGTTTAGAGACTACAGTCATTCCAGCTACTTGTTTCTGCAAAGGAGCATAATGACTTCTTACATCTATCTTAAATGAAGAGGGACAGCTATACCCAAGAGCTGCAATGAGGTTTACCTGACCTATAATTTTACAGCATTATAAACCACATTTTAGCTGAAACTTCAGGGTTAGCAAAACAATAAAGGTCTTAGTTCAGCATTGTGGTGTGGTGAGCTTTCCTTCCAGTGGTCTCACATCTGTTCCTTCAGAAGCAGGAAATGCATCGAGGTTCTGAATGGCAAGTGTACAACACCTTTTACTCTTTTGCTAATTGCACAGCTTCAGAAGGATGTTCAGAGATGATGTACTGCAGACACCAGCCCTGCCTGCAACTTACCCTAGCTGTGTATAGACAATATTGGACTGTTTTCAGGGTGAGAGATGTGCAAAAGCAATTTTACTTTTAGTTACAGTCCGCTCTGAGTCTGCAGAAGGTACAACTCAGCTGGACTAGCAATTCTGAGTAATGTCTTTTTTTGGATCATCTTACTCCTTGCTGTGACTATTCATTCACCCTTCCTATTTTCTCTCTTTTCTTTCCTCAATTCACTGCCTTTTGTGACACAATTTAGAACAGTGCAACGGGCATATAAGTGAGGGTATTAAAATGAAGGGCAATTTTAAAAATCATAAATAGAGTATATGGCAAAGTGTTTCAGCTTCAAAAATTAACTACACTTGTTTGGAATGCCCTCAGTAACCCTTCAAGAATGACAGAATTGACCCATTTTCGGAAAATAAATTTGTCATCTTTCAACACCATTGATGTCCTCTCAGTAACTTAGGTCTATCGCTTTACTGTTAATAAGGATTTCTAACAGTCTTTATGACTTCAGTGAGGAAAAAGTCATTTCATTATAATTAAGACAATACTAAATTACTAAATAAACATAAGAGAAGATGCACTTCCCTGGAGTCTTTCAAAGGTTGGTACTGTACTACTATCATTTGCTTTTAGTTTTATTAAGTCAGGATTGATCCAATCATAAAATATTCTTTCTTCAAAATAATTCATATTCTAGAAAAAAAAAATCTAGAAAACGTCTATGTTTATATTTTATGTAAGCTACTGTAATTAGGAACTTCATGTCAAATACAGTGAACACAAAGAAAATTCAGTGAATGAAATCCTAGCCCTGATGAAGGAACTAGCAGAATTTCTTTCATTTTTGTGATTCAGATTTCATCTAAAGTCTTTGACAGACATGCACCAAGACTAAATGTTTAGATGCAACTGCACTCAAACTTGAAGTGATCCACAATATGAGCACACATATTACTTGAAATATTTCCAATTAATCTGTGTCCATATAAATTCAGATGTTGCAATAGTGGAACTATGCATCCATATGTAATAAATCTGTCCACCTTTTAATACCAATAAGGCATCAGCAAGGATGTTAATCATTTAGTATAAACATAAATTTGTACTTCAATAAATAAAAACAATGTAAGAAATCCAGTCTTTGAGATTCTGAATACTTTTATAGGTATGTAGCTCTACAAGAGTCACTGAGATGACTCATAAATAAAATTGCCCATGAAATTGAGTTCTGTGATAAGGAATCTGGAGAATTTCCAAAAATACTCAGAAGAAACAAGTGAAAAGCATTGAAAGTAGGTCCTTTCTCCCTTCTCTCCTAGCCATAGTGATTTTTCTTTGCGTCGTAGTCCTAGGCCATTTGTAAGAGGAAATCTAGCACAGCAGGTAGACCAGACTTTCACCAGGCTAGCCATACATGATTTTCTCCTCCGTCCTTTTAGTTATACTGTACCTTTATCCCTCTATCACAAACATGACATCTCATCCACCATCTCATTTGACACCGTTGCTTTTTCCAGTTTAATGCTAGCCACCTGGAAGCAGGTATCTGTATATGGGAAACTATTTAAATGGAGGAGATGAAAACTAGTACAAAAATTGTGAAGTGGATAAGGACCTGCGAAAGGAAGAGGTCATGTTGAAAAGAGATCAACGCATAATATGGAATTTGCTCGATTCTTTAAGAATCAGTCTTATTACTTCAGTATCTCTTAATAATTTCACTAGTAATCTTAGAAAAAAAGAAAATGTGAAATTTACTGTTGATTCCCATCTTGTCAAGAGCATAGACAAGATATTGGAGCCAAGAAATGGTGTTATATTATAGGATAACAAAATTCAAGATTATTCACTAGACCCTAAGAGAAACTTTCGGTATAATCTGATAGTTTGAGAGTCAAAAGTTGTACAGCAGGAGAAAAAATTGTTGTTAGTACTGAGCACAGGACATGCTATAAGCTATCAACACAGGAAAGTCATGAAAGAAAGTAAGGCCAATGCCATGTTTATCAGTGTTTAAATGGAGATGAGAGACACATTGCTATTATGCACATTACTAGTAAGAGTTTACCAGAATGCCATTTATAAAACTCTGTCCATCAGTGTTTAAGTCAGACTAATTCAAACTGCAATAGGTCATAGATGTCATCAGGGAAATAAAGAACTTAGTTTATTAAAAGAGAATCTGGTTCAATTAAATAAAAACTGAGACATCAAATGGTGAACTGAAGAGAACAGCACTTAAGGACATTGTTGAGAGAGAAACAAATGAGACAATTTCTAATCAGAGTAGTGACATTCAGGCACTGCCTTCAGTAGGAACAGTGAAGCTGATTTTAAGATGAACCACTGGATTACAGAAGATACTAGATAATGTAATCTTCTGAAAAGCAAAGAGTTTTGGATTGGTGATTCAGAGGTTTTACTTGAATCCTATGTTTTTTTTACTTTTTCATGCTAAAACTGATGTACTCATGTGAAACTTTCTATTCTGACAAACTGATTTTTTTCAATAAAAACTAGATAGTACAGTTCCATCTAATATTATGTAATTATGTTGGAACACCAATACTAAGTGCAATGAAGTAATATGGTGGCTATAGCCAGAAGCAGTCAGAAAACAATGAAGAAAATTAAATCCACGTGAGAAACCGACACCAGAATTAAAAGAGAACTTAATTTCATCAGAATATTAATCCAGGACACACACTTTTAAAAACAAAATCGGAAACAGCTCTCTCTGACAAATCTCTGTCAAATGTAATTGGCCTGTGACAAATACTGGGATGATTTTATATGCTTAATTTTAAAAGTTCAAAATTGGCTTCACCTGTGTTCTTATCCTGCAGTAAGTATGGCTTGCAATACATGGGAACCCTTAGAATTCACAAATGTGAAGAAAATGTGAAAATTCTGAAAAAGAGGACAATTAAGATTTTTCTCTGCAGACGGCAAATAAATATTATTTTAAAAAAATCAGCTTTAATTCTCAAGTGTTATTGTGCCAAGTGTGTAGCCTAAGTGCAAGCATCCGAGTATTAAACATAGAGATTTTAGTCCTGCTGTAAGTGCAAACCACAATGCAACCTCAGCTGTGGTTGCTCCTTTGTAATTGCTCCTTTGTATACAAGTAACACAAAATCTACAGCATAATGGGAAAGGAAAAATAACAATAACATGTCATGTAAATGAAATTTTCTCACAAAAGCACTCTACCTTTTCATTTTATTTTCTTCTTCTTCCTTACACAGCTTTAATCCTCATTGTCTGTGACTATCTAACAAAGGACTTGTGACAATCGGGGGGATCTCTCTAAGCTTTAGCTTATGAATACCGTTTGATACTTGGCAATCTCTATATATAGCTGTGTCAGGTTGAAAACTCTTTGCTAACCTAAAATCCACAGGGTAACAGGAGAATTTTTTGCTCTTGGCACACGATCAATAAAGAATTGGTAAACCTTGATAATACCCTATTCAAATACAGTCCCTTGAAGCATGATGATGGTACCAGGTAGGCAAACCTGGTTCGACAGATGAGTTGAGGAGGTAAAAAATAGGTGATAAATCATCTGTTCTACACAAATTTCATCACCTGATAAGGGATCTACCTGACTAAGAAGATAAAGTGGCTGTAAGAGCAAGTGTCTCTTGCTTGGTGTTGTAGACCAAGAACATCTGGTAGTAAGTATTGGAGGGGGATGAAGGACTTGCAGGACTTCTGCCTATATTTGGAGATGAAAATAAAGGCAGAGAAATGCAAAGGGGCTCTTGCCTTTAACGGCTGTTCTGAAACACTTAAAATCTGAGTGTTTGCTTACCCCTGCTGTGAAGAAACTGCAAGTCCAGCCTACTGCAAGTTTAAACAAATGGTATTTGAGAAAGCAGCAGTGCCCATCAGAAGAGAGGGCAGTAAAGCCCTGTGCCAGAGGACCGGGGAAGCAGTCGGTGTTGCTGCTTCAGCAGACCACAGCAAGCTCACATGGACACCAGTGGTGTGTCACATGGAGAAACCTGGCTCCAGCACCTGCCAAGTGGCCCAACAGTTGTTTCTACCAAGGCGGCGGGCTGGGGGGGTGGTGGTGGTTTGGATACTTTGTGCAAACGAGCCCTGTCCTGCTAATGTGACCAGGGCCGCGCGGATCCTCAGTGGCCTACTGCCATCAGGGATTCTTGCACTGCCTGGCTCACCCCTCGGTGCTTGGCAGCGGGCAGCTCGGGGCTCTGGGGGCCTTCTCCACGGCCGAGGCACCTGGCGGGCCGCTTGGCAACCGCACCTCCCGACCGCGGCCCGTGTCCCGCCCAGCTGGGGAGTCCCCCGGGTGCCCAGCGGAGCGCTGACCGACACCCGCTCCGCGGCGCGGAGCCTTTGCAGCTCCCCACGGTTACTTCAGCCTCACGCGGCCGCTGCCCGCCCGCCCGCCCCGAGGCCGAGGCCCCGGCCCCGCTGCCAGCGGGTTTGAGGGCGCGCGCGCCGCGACCGTTGAGCCCTAACGGTTCCCCGCGCGGGAGGCGCCGGCCCGCGAGCCAGGGGCGCCGGCGGCGCGCGGCGGGACCGCCCGCTCACCTGCCCAGAGGACTCCCCCTCCGTCAGACCTGGCAGGGCACGGGCGGGCGCTGGGCGCAGCCTCCTCTCCCCTCCCTCCGCGCCGGCGGAGCCCTGCGCCGCGGGGACGAACTCCGGTAGAAAGAACGCTCCCGTGCGCCCTGCCTCTCCCCAGCCCCCGCTCCCCTCCGCTTGCCTCCTCCTCTGGTCACTGGGACTGATGAATTAATCATGATGTGGCTGCTGTTAATGCATTTATGTGGAGCGGGCTGTGCCACCGGCTCCAGGCGTAGCGCGGCGGGGTGAGGGAACGAGGAGAGCGCCGGCCGCTCCGCTCCGGCGCGGAGCCGCCGCCAGCTGCGCAGAGCCGAACCCGCGGCCACACCGCTCTCCATGGCTCCGGTGGAGGTAACGGGAGTCGGGACTCGCTCCCCGTTCCCCGGCCGTCAGGGAAGGGGGCAGGGCTGGCGGAGGCGGGGGTGTGGAGGGGGCACAGCGGCTTTGGCAGGGCAGCTGGAACTTGCCGGGAACGGGGGGGNGTGTGGGGGGGGGGTGGTGTAGGAGAAATGGGCGTGTTGGCGCGGGGGAGGTTCGCCTCGCGTCCCAGAGGTTCCCCCCAACCCCTGCCCGTGGTTTAAAAATTGCTCTCTTGGCATAACTGTGCGGGAGCCGGGCTCACTTCTGTCGCCGCTGACGCTGTCAAAACCGTTGTGGCTTCAGCGGTAACGCCGGCGAGCCCCCTCCCTCCGCCGGGTGCCGGGCCACCGCGCCGCCTGCGAAATTAAACGCTGATAACCCATTAGCTTCATCTTCCCCGCTTACGCGAGAGTGTTGAAGACTTGCTAATTAATTTACATACGAGGGAATGATCTCTGAAGGAAGGAAAAAATACCCCGTTGCACCTGCTCCGCTGAGACTTGTCATCTGAATCTGGAGGAGAGCTATAAATCATGTAAAGTGTTCGCGGTGGAGCCGGCTTCTGAGAGCTGTAGGATTATGTATCCAAATGCTGAATTTATATTTCCCACTAGGAAAAGACTGAAACTCAGGTCAGATATAAACTACATCATTTCATTTAAAACTAAACTGTAGTTATTTATTGTAATTCTAGAGGGGATTTTTCTTCTCTCCTGATTAAATAGAAAGTACTGTTAGAGCATGTAGTAATGATTTACACATTATAGCCTGAAATCTCTTGCAGAGTTGGAAGTGGTTGACAGTATAAGGATGATGCTTTAGAATCACATATGTCCTCTTGTTTTTGCTACACATGGAAAGACTAAAAATAACCAGGCTGTTAAATTTTACTTTCAGTTTTTAGTCTGTACAAAACCATATTTTCTGAGGTACAGAGCGGAGAAAACTTAGACTAGGGAGACCACAACTTCCATTGAAAAGGTTGACTTTCTCAACAACAGCAACTAAAATCTGTGTGCTGTCTGCTTTAATTATCTCCATCCTTTGAAAAAAACTTTAAAAATGTGATAAGCTGCTTACAAGAATTTTGCTTACTGCCTCTAAGGCAATACTGTAATAATTCTTGACACTTGCCTGTTAAATATGCTGAACTGGGGAGAACTACTGTTGTAAGGTGTTTGTGTTTAGGAATATTTATTCATGTGGCAGGTATTTCTTCATAAAATAAGAAACGAGTTTTTTAGGCTGATAAGATCATGGTTTTGTATTGTAGAAATTATTAATACTTTTGTTTTATTACATCAGTGATTTTTCATATATTTGACTAGTTTTGTTGCTGGCAAAATGAGACTGAGGTTTTGTCATTTCAGATGGACCTAATTTAGATTGGGGTTAATTGCTTTAGTAGCCTAACATATTTTTGATAATACTATAAGTGGCAAATATTATTGACTTGTTCCAGTTATGTAAAAATATTGCTTTCTGATTAAAATGATGTTGTGTATTATAGATGGAGACTGTACATTGCAATAAGTCATGTCATCAGAATGAGGGAATTAAGGAGCTTGTGTTCTTGAACAGCACGTGTGATTTGCAAGTTTCATAAGTTGTGAGTTTATTGTAAAAGTGTGTGTATGTGTATGGCAACAGAGGGCTATACTAGTAAACTAATAATAACCCAGAAATCTACGAGGTAAGCAAGAACATATGAGCTAGGCTAACCACTCAATATGCTTACTTTGAAAACAAGTATATATACACTAGTTTTCATATCACTGTTCTACAAAAACAACATAAGTGAGCCAAAAATAAGCATAAGCTGGAAATAAAAAGTCAAAAAATTAAAAGGAGACTAGTCAGAAGGGAAGAAGCATTTTGAAATGGAGTCTTCATGTCAAATCCAAGACTGCATGTCATTGTTGAACTAAATCATACATATACAGCAGTTTATGACATTTAAGGTGGACGCCTTGGTCTAGTCTATAACAAACCAATTAAAAGAGATTCTGTTGTTGAGGATTTGGTTTATCACAGAAAAAGAGGTGGTGGAGGTAAAATGACAGTCAATAAATGACAGTGGATGTCATTGGCTTTATCTTTGAACTTGGAACAGGAGAGCAATTTGTTTTCTTCTCTGATTCTTCTGTCTCTAACTGGAAATGCTGTCATGAACAGTCCCCAAAGTGACAAAAGTATATTAAGTGGTGGACATTTATTGGTCTGAGATAGCACTGTAATATAAGTACCTTTTCTGTGTAACTGGCATTGTTCTGGTCGGTGCTTTGGCTATGTGGATCATACGTGGATAACATGAAGTTCTGAAAAATTAGGGTTTTGAACAATTTCTGTCACTGCTTAAGTTTCACTCCAGTGTACATTTTTAATTGAAATTTGTGTTTGGCTGCCAAAGTGTGGATCAAGTTACACTGGAAAAGCATTTGCTTCTTTTCTAATGTAAAATGAAAAAATCGTTTGTCAGCCAGAAGGATGCAGGGAAATGTCTTTACAGTCACCAGACTTCATTGTGCATACAATAACAACTTAATTGTGTTTGATACAATGGATTGTGGGCTTGGTGACTTCAGCGAATGACAGACCCACCTGCCTTTTCAACACTGGCAACAGGTGGAACGTACTTTTTCTATCCTGAAACCATAGTGCTGCATGTTTCTTGATGGACATAGCTTTGAAAGGAGCTGAATGGAGAAGAGTTAGCTGTCTGCAACATTGCTCAATGTTCTCTTAATGCTTAATGTTCTCAAATAACTGTGTGGCAGCTGGTCGGTATCTAGTCATGTGAACGTGCCCTCTCTATTTACTGTAGCTGTTTTTGAATTACACGCTGCCATAAGAAAACTTTTGAACGGGTTGTTCAATGATTAACCTAAAAGTAGTATGTTATGATGGGCGTGGGTAGCTGCATGTCGTAACAGAAGCTTATGTGAAGTTTTCGGATAGCGACATCAATATAGAAAGGATAGTGCCAGCATTTGAGGCGTATATGCATTGAGTACAATCAAATTCCTTCTTTGGCTCTTTATATAGTAAGCAGGAATCCATTAAACTGGCAAGGAGGACAAATATTTAATGAAGACCTGAAGAGGCAATATCATTTCTGTATGTTTGCAATGCACTGCTCTGTTTAGTTGCTGATTAAATCTTTTGATCTCAAGGAGAGCTTCTATTCATCTGCTTTGATGCAAAATTCTATAAAAACACGTAAGCTAGAGAGGTAGGGGTTTAAGTCTTAAGAGTATTTTCTCTTAAAGATAAAATATTGCATGTAGTCCTCTCATAGCCCCAGTTGAACTTTAGTGGGAATAGTGGGAACAAAAAGACTGGGACGGGTGGGAGCAGAATAGGGAGCAGTTCTTCACTGAATTAATTCAGTGCTGAAGTAAAGGCCTTTCTGAGTTAGGCAACAATCTTATCTAATCCCGGTCATAAAGTCATCACAGTCTACCTTAAAGCCTGTTAAGTACTTTACCCTGTTGCTCTTTCTGGAAAGATGTTTCAAAACCTCTCTTCTAATGCTTAGAACTTTCTTTGAACTTCCAGCCTAAATATATTCTTTGATTCCTAATTTTTAATATCTCAATATTGTTATTTAAAAACAACTCCTTCCTTGGTGTGTAGCCCTCAATAAATTATAAACATTGATCACATGCCTTCCTCAGCTTTGATGTGCTAAGGATCAAACAAGCAGAGCAAGCACCTTTTAGTCTGTCTAGTAAAACAGAATAAATAGGAAGGTACAGAGCCTAGTAACTTGATTCTTCTGAATTCTGAACATATCTCACCTGCATGAAATACCTTGTACCTGAAGTGTTTCCTCAAAGTCTTGAATAATAGTGATAATGCTCCACATGGTCTACTCAAAATACTTTATCAGCTAGTGGTGAAGATCAAGTTTGTTTTACAGGTATGCCAGGCTGGCTTAATCTTCTTGCAGTAAACTAAGCATAGGTGTGCGAGTTCTCTTTTCCTGTTGCTCTCAAATGATAAGACACCATGTAATTACAGAAACTGCTATTTGTAATCGCATGGCTTTGAAGAGTTGCTAAAAGTTTTCCCATTTCTAATATGCCTATCCCAACGGTCCTCCAATTTCTTCTGTAAGTTAGCAAGAGCCTCCCCTATATCAAGAGTGCTTCCTGTAACCAGTTTTTATCAAAACACCTTTATTTTTGCCAGGTTCACAGACATGAAATAAGATGAGTCTGAAGAAGGATTTTAAAAAAGTCCATTCAATATGTCACTGTTAGTTTTATATCCACCTCATTTTTGTGTTGCACCCTATCTTTTCCAACTCAGTAAATAATTGCTTGGTGATACTGTATCAAATTCCTTACTGAAATCTGGAGAGATTGACTCTGGATTTCCTTTGCCTTAATATTTGCTTTTAAAAGTTAACTTACTTGTTCCAGACTAATATGTCTTTTTAAAGTTATGTTGAAATTATCCTGATTTTTTTTTTATTTGTCCTCCTTTTGCTACTCGCCGTTTAAAAGGAGTAGTACCTTACAGATTTCTGTTGATGATACTAGGTCCTTTGTAAATTCCCTACCCTGTGGCCAATCCATTAACAATCCAGGGAGGAAGCATAATTTAATAGCTCAAAAGCCATTGTACCTTAGTCGTTTAGAATAGGGGACTGATACAAACAGTTTTTCTTTTTTTTTTTTAATATTTGGCTTAATTTCCTAGGTCAGCTTTGTGTCCTTACTGCTTCTTTCTTTCCCCGTTCCCCCCTTACAATGACTGTCCATTCTGTTCAGCTGCTCATGTGGTGTTCTCTTGAGACTTATGGGATAGAGGTGGAATACAGTGGGATTTTCATGATGACATGGGCAATACTTGAAAATTGAGTCATTGAATTACTCCTGAAAATGTACTATAGAAGTGGAAAGTAGTAATTGTGACAGCATAATTTACAATTTACTTGGGTTATTCTGTTAAATAACAGGCTGACCTTTGTTTGTGATGAGTAAATTTGTTGAAATGATTTAAAGATATTGTAATTCCCTAGATATCACTTTAGGATGACAGCTAGCTCATGTGGCTCCAGTGAAGAAAGTTATGTCTTGCTGCTGAAAGGGCTTTGAAGCCCTTTTCTCAGTTTCACGTCCAAGTTTCCTTGACCTCAAAAGTGAAGGATCTCTCCAGGATTCTGTTTTTAGCTGGGGTGTCTTTCTTTTTTTTTTTTTTGACTTTTCTTGTCTGTTAGAGCAGCTTACTCTTTTCAGTCCGGTCCTTATTTCTTCTACTGGTATCTGTGAAACAAGTGACAGTTACCAGAGCTTTATCAATTTTCCTGCTGTCTACAAAGTTTTGAATGGAAACTGTGGAATTGACCAGAATCTCTTGCCAATGTTGCTGCAGGACTGTACCTCCATCTGTAGCCTCAAAAAGCCATTACTCTTTCATGCTTATTTAGAAGCTTAGCCGTTCTAATTATTAATGTAAGCATCTATTCTCTTCAAATATTGAAGAAACTTTTATAGGGAAAAAAATGCAGTTAAGCCCCCTTGGCTAAAACTAACAAATAGATTAGGAAGTTTTTAAGCCTAGAAAAGAAAGGTAAGCCCTTCATATTAATGAAATAGATGTTTCTAACTGAAATGTGAAGTAAGTGGAAAAGCTACAAAAGGCTCATATGTGCTACAAAGGCTTGAATAGCTGGAGCTGGAATAAGAGTATGGGTACATTTCATTAAAAAATAGTTGTTTCAAAAACACACTTTAATTTTATTAAATGTTTCATTTTTTGAAATATAAACAGTATTTTGCATTAATCTTACTTTTATTGCATTTTGGCATTGCAACTTGTTTTTTAAACCTTTCATAGTGTTGATTTTGCTTAATCCCCAAAATGTAACAAGATTTCCATGGAAATATGATGGCGTAGTATTACTCTTACTTCAAACTTAAAATTTTTAATTGTAGATAAGAAAGTAGACTATGTCATGTGAGTGATACATTGAAAATTCAGGATAGGACATTAACATTATCATGCTAAATAGCAGTCATTTGCCTTTATATATGTAATTGGAGCAGCTTCCACAAAAGATGAAATGGATAAATAACCAGAGAATCACCGAACTGGAGAAGGTTGAGGGCACCTCTGCAGATCATCCAGTCCAATCCCCCTGCTCAAAACAGGATCACCTAGAGCATGTTGCCAAGGGCTGTCTCCAGTTGGGTTTTTAATATCTCCAAGGATGGATACTATACAGCCTCATTAGGCAACCTCTTTCAATGTTGGACAACCCTCATGTGAAAAATGCTTTTTGTTGTGTTCTAATGGAATTTCTTGTATTTCTTTTTATGCCTTGTGCCTCTTGTCCTGGATGCTACTGAGGAGAGTCTGTGTATGTCTTCTATTCTCCCTCCCATCAAGTATTTATACATCTTGATAAGATCCCTCCTGAGCCTTCTCCAGGCTAAACAATCCCAGCTCTTCCAGCCTCTCTTCATATGACAGATACTCCAGTCATCTCTGTGGCCCTTTAATGGATGCACACCAGTATGTCCATGTTTTTCTTTTACTGGGGAACCCAGAACTGGGGACAGTACTCAGATGTGCCCTCACTGGTGCTGAGGGGAAGGATCACCTCTCTCAGCCGGCTGGCAGTGCTTTTCCTAATGCAGCTCAGGAGGGTGTTGGCCTTCATTGCCACAAGGGCACTTTGCTGGCTCATGTTCAACTTCTTGTCCACCAGGACCCCCCACATCCTTTTCTGCCCAGTAGCTTTCCATCTGGTTGGTCCCTAGCCTTTTACGAGTGCATGGGGTTATTCCTCTCTAGTTGAGGAACATGCATTTCCTTTTGCTGAATTTCATTTCTCCAGCCTGTTGAGGTCCCTCTGAATGACGGCACAACTACTCCCAGTTTCATATGGTCTGCCAACTTGCTGAGGGTGCACTCAGTTCCATTATTCAGGTCATTAGTGAAAATATTAAACAGCATTAGCCCCAATATCAACCCTTTGGGGTCCACTATTAGTAACTGGCTTCCGGCTGGATTTTGTGGCACTGATCATAGTCCTCTGAGCTCCGCAGTTCCACTAGTTTTCATTTCACTTCATTTCCATACTTCATCAGTAATAATGTAGATTACTACTGCTGTGTGGACATGATAATTAACAGATAAAAATGTCTTTTCACCATCTTTTCTTGTTCTGATTTAATAGCACTGGCACATGTGTGTACACACTAATTGACAGTTCTCATTTTGTTTATGTTTTAGTGTATGAGTGTGAATTACCCATATCATGTGTTTGACACATGGAAGATAGTGTTATTTTGTATGTTGCACAGACACTGCATTTTTTGCATTAAATTTATTTCACCTCCTCGTTTTTAAGGGAGAAGGACCCTCTGGGCTTGATATAGTTATGGAGATTTTTAAATGTGTAGTCTCGAAATTGATTGTGAAGTGGGGGTGAGTTAATCAGGCTATGGCAGAAGTTCATGAAGACTAAACGGCCTTTCATTCAGCTGAAGCAACTGTGTACCTTATATTAGAAAAATGCAAAGGCTTTTAAATATATGCTTCCTTCAGATGGTGAAAAAAACTTGAGAAAAATTGCACCTGTATTACACATTTCCACTTGGCTATGCCATGCTCACCTGCTTTGCCAGCAGCGAGCAGAACACTGGACTACCCTCATTGTAAGCAAGTGCTCTGTTTAAGCTTCATCTAGGATCAAGCTGGTTTGTCTCAGGAAAATTTATTCAATATTGCTTGAACAGAAGGAGCTTTCTATTGGCTTATCAAGTCACTGGTGCCTTTGCTTTTAGCTAAAAAGCTGTATTTTCTTTGTGGGTGTGTGCATAGAAGAGTGAGGAAAAGGGACCTTTTCATCAAGTGAAGGCTTTCCATTTACAGAATACTGCAAAAGGTAGTACTTAAAATACTGAAAATGATGATCTCTTTTTTTTTTCTCCTCCTTGAAATGAAGATAGAGTGTCCTAGGGACACAGTGATGAGCTAACTATACTTTCAACTTAATATCCATGATTTTGGGAAGTAATCTAGTCTTTGCAATTTGATTCTGAATTCATATCCTGTAGGAACTCGATTAGAAAAATGGAAGAATTTTACTTCTCTGTGTGATGCATCTCAGGATGCCTCCAGAATTTGGAGAGAAATGGCTTTTGGCATCTAGGCTGCAGTGAACAGGTGGGAATCGAAGAAGTGCTAATGGGCACCTGTGCAAGTATGCCACTCTAGCCTTTACCTTTATGTCCAAACCCAATATAAATGCATATGCTCATCATCTGAATTTCAGAAAAATAGTTGCTTTTGTTTTTTCTTCTTTTTGTTGTTGTCTAAAATTTCCTTTTAATGCGGTACATCTGTTTAACTTGTAAAGGCAGAGCAAATCCTCTTCAACTGGTGCTATACAAGGTGCAGATATAGTTATTAGGTAAAATGTTACACATTACCTGCAGAACAATTGAGAAAATTATTTAATTTTTTCCCCTACTGTGATTCTCCAGAGTGCTGACCAACCATTATTACATTTAAGTCTCTGCAAGTAAAGTCTTACTTTTTTGTCACCTTAAAAAGTGTTTAAAGGGTACAAAAAGAGGCCTAATTAAACTTTGTCTAAACTGCAAACAGAAGACTTTCCATTTGTTTTTGGTTTTTTTTGCAGGGATCAACCACAGAAAATGTGTTCTAAGAATTTATTTATTTGCAATGGGTTCTTAATAGATATCTGAAAAAATTTGAAAGTCCAAAAGCAAGATAATAGGGAGATAGATTGTGTTGATAAATGTCAAAATATCAATTAGTAGAGATACTGGGTTTTAGACATGAGTGAATAGAGTAATCCAAATACTAGATGTAACTTTTTAGTTCCTGAATGGAGAGAAACTGGGCTACTTCTGTCCTTGTCATAATTTACCATTTATATAGTGCTTACTAGGTACAAAACTCTTTATAGCTATTAATGAACTTAATTACACCCTCTGAAAGAGGTAGGTAATCTACAAATGAACAGTATAAGGCAAATATATTTTAGACCTAGAAATCTGATAAGAGTTTGAATTTTGATATAAGTCTGCTTGAAATGTATAAAGGGCAGACTATATCCCTCAGTATCCAAAATCAGCTCTTACAAGATGTGCTTTCATTTTTAAGGAACAAAGATACAGGGTTTCATTCTGAACATTTGAATAACATCATGTCTCTTTGATAATGGAGTCTAGTCAGATGTAGTTTTTCCTGAATTAATGTGTTGGCTACTATACAGAACAATTTTTTAAAAGTTCATACAGAATAGAATTTTAATTTACAAAGATTATGTCAGATTTAGCTTCCATTTTGTGGAAAGGTGGTTACACATGGAAAGAAGGAGCTTGTCTTTCCTGTCTCCACCCTCCTTGGTTGACAGACTTTCCCTCCAGCAATCAGTTGACAGCAATCAGTTTGAGGATTATTTCTGGAAGGAAAAGGTTTACAGCTTTACTTCAACAGTAAGATTAAAAAGAAAGTAGCTGTCATCTTTTTCCTTGGCTTAACTGGTTAAAATCATAGCCATAAAAACGCCGTATTACTTAACTAAGTTGTTCTGTGCATTTTATACAGTAAGCAGACCGTATTAAATGAAAGGTGGCTCAAGCCTTGTAAACACTAGTTTGTAACAGAAAATACAAAAAATCAAATTTTGACTGGAACTTCAGAATTTGTTATTTATTGTTTCTAGGTAAAGTAATTCTTTAAAATAAGCCTTACACAGATATTGTAATAGAATATTTTACCTTGTGACCTTGTCATATATGAAGGAAACATAGATAATTCTCATTCTCGAGCATCTTCCAGACTTCCTTCATATTAATTCCCATACCGCTGTGTTTCCCATTGTACCATTTATAAAGGAAAGTACTGTCAAGTTTAAGATGGAAAATCATTTGCAATTGTCAACTTTGACACTTTCTAGTGATAGATTCCTAAGATGCAGTATGAAAATAAGCATTTAAGATATTTTTTTTTCTAGGTTGCAACAGTTGGACATCTTTTAGACCTAATCCCCAAACATTAGGTTCTGTCAGTCTCAGAAAGATCTGACTCTGCTTCCTTTGTACCACATGCTACCTTTAGTTAATTCTGTAAATAAATAGCTCGATTTAGTTAGATGGTGCTTTGTTGGGTTTTCTTAATCTATTTACTTAATTTACAGAATTTCATTTTACGGCTTTGATTTTGTTTTCTATTATTAAATGTTGAGTCTTCTAGTAGTTTTCGTAACCTTTGCATCACTGATTTTATGGCTGTGATATTTTTCCCTCCCCTCCTATAGTAGACTAATGAAATATCCCTACAATGCTTAGACTTTTTTGTGCTTCTAGGGCTTTCTAAATTCAAAATCTGACATGTGCACTGGAGAATGAAGAAAAAGAAAAGGCTTGTTATTTTCATACTCTACTGCACTCTTATGTTAGCTCCAAGTTTCTGGATCCTAAAGTAAGATCCATGCCTGTACACTACAAAAAATCCTGAGAGATTAGCCCCCTTTAGGAGTTTAGAGACCTGAATGTTTTTGTTGTTTTCACCCTTTTTTTAATCTCCTCTCAACAAAATTATGGAAATTTAATACATTTATTTAAATGTTTGATGGGTGACTTTTTATGCTTGTATTTTGTCTCCTGTATCCTGATAGTATAAATAGTGCCAGTGATAGAAAACAGAAATTTCAAAACTTTATCCTCAAAAGCGGACTGTTAGATAATTATGTATGGAGTTTTAGAAAATGTAAATAATTTAAATCTTCACTAAAGTGTTGTTCCTTAAAGTCAGGTAATCAGGTATTCAGAAAAGAGCATTGTACCTCTTTTCTTTTCAATCCCTGTGTGGTCATATGCACAGAATATTGTGCTTTAATACTCCAAGGATTTGTTCTACTTTGCTTCTATAATGAAGCAGTTTCCTTTAATCAAACGGAAGCCAATAGAAATACACAAGCATCGAACATAGCTCTATATTGCCCGCTGGGAGATATTTAAATTTGTGCTAGCTTGCACTAGAAGGAAATGCTGTTAAAGCATTTTGGTTTGGTTTGGTTCTGTAAAAAACTCTAATATTCAGTGTGTAAAATTTCCATCAAAAAAATAATCAGATATTATCATATATACTGATTAAGGCAATTAACTGTTCGGCCAATTGTAGAATAATACTATATATGTTTTAACATGTTATTCCTGGACAAGCTGATCATATTACTTTACACTGTAAATAAAGAAATATGGACTGCTCTGCTGTTTCTAATTTACGTTTTGTGATCCTAGGGTATTCTCATTTATTAAATGGGAATAAATTAAATCATTTGTGTGTATATATACACATACATGAGGAAGGCAATAACTGTCTAGGTCTTAAATTGCAAGTATTTGTTTTGATGGAGATGATTTTGCATTTATCTATAAAAGATTCCGTGCTAAAAAGGTTCAGAGAAGGAAGAATGTTAGGAATGCAGACTAATTTTAAAAAAATTGTGAATCTAAAAATACCAGTTCTCTCTGCATATAGCTTACTGTATGTGCATTAGGATTTTGACACAGTCTATGCCTGTGCAGTCATGTGCTGTTGTTCCTGGTCCCATGAAATGTGTTCATTGTGCACAGTTAATAATAGCAACAGACACTTTGTACTTTTTCATTTAGAGATTTTAATGAGGATAACAATATTATAATGATATTTATTTTTACAATCTTATTATAATCTTATCTTTTTAAACAGATGGAGCAACCAAAGCGTACACAGTAAGTTGTTATTTAGAAAGCTTTGGGTAAGACTCCGAATTAAGTTTTGGTTTTGTAGCTATTGAATGAGAGGCGATCAATATGGGTCTTCACTAAATAGTATGCCACATGTACAGTGGTTTAAATATACTGCAGTGTGTAATTGAAGTGAGTTTGGTTTTGCTACTTAAAAATGTACTTACGTAAGGCATGAAGAAATTTTAGGTATCAGTGTAGGGTTGGTCAGAAACCTGGAGGGGACGTATCTATTGACACACTGCTTCAGCTTAATATTGCATGAGAAAATATTAATTCTGTCTAATAGAATTACTGTTTTTCCTACTCCTAACTGACTTTAAGGGAACTACAGGTCCGGGGAATCCCAGTTGTAAGATGGCTTACCATGCTGGCAGCAGGAAATCTGTATAGCTGGAGGAGTTTGTTTCACCTAACTTAATGAAAAATCTCTTTTTCTTTTAACGAAATGCTTGGGGAAACTTCTTTCCCTTCTCCAAATTATCTAAGAATTTTTGCTTCTTAAGTGGAATAACTTCTTGTACTACTTCAGTTTCAGAATTCTTCAGAACATGAATTCTACCTTCCAGTTAACTAAGTATCCAAGTATAAAATGCCTTCATCTTGACTTTTTACTGTCTAATTTATTCTAATTTTGATGCTGAGTAAATACCTGTTCAGCTTTAATACATTTTGTTTTAATGTGGGATGGCTCTGAAAAGTGAATATTTAATATTGCAATCTAATTTGTAAGGCCATAATGAAAACATTTTGCCTATTTGAAGTTTTATAAATTGGTCCCTTTTTATTTAATGTCAAGGGAACGAGTGTAGGAAGGCAGAGTGAGATGGGAAGGGCTGTAAGTGGTTTTCCCCCAAAAAACTAGGCAATCCTTTCTAAGGCCCGTTCAGTGTTATTCATACAGGTACAGCAGCAAAAGTTCCCACCCACTGCTTTGCCAATGATAAGGTTTTGCTTCCTCACTTTAATATATAATGCAGCTATTTGATGAAGAGGGAGGAACATTCTGTGTAATTTAGTCAGTTTTTACATTTCATATGAGTTCTGATTTCTTGTTCATTTGTCTGTTTCCTGTTGTCTGCTGTTACGTGTAATCAATATCTAGTGCAGACTTCTTTTTATGCAGTTTATTTTTTTCAGTTTTTTTCCTTTAAATCTGTGGTTTCCTTGACACATTTATGCTCTATTTTTCTGGCTTCTCTGGGGTTTCTTGTGGGGTTTTTTGGGGGTGTCTTTTTNTTTTGTTTTTTTTTTTTTTCTTTTTTGTGTGTGTGTGGTGTTGGGGTTTTTGTTTTAATTGTTTTTTATTCTATTTTCCTCACATTTGCTTTCCAGTTCTGTTTTTGCTTCCTGCTTGTCATTCTTCAACATCTTCCAGTCTCCCATATCTGGTTTTATGAGTTCTGAAATGAAACCTCAAACCCTGTTGAACTGCAGGTTTTGATTAGTGCTGCTTGGGATGGAATTTTCTTCTGAAATGTTTCCAGTAGATGATACTACTTTGTCAAAACTCTACCTATTCACCTGTATTTTGACAAAATCAATCAGTTGTTTGGGTGCTCACCTGGTATTTGGATTGCAGTAAATTGGGCAGAATTTTGCTTATACATTGCGCTGGGTAATTTATTTTTTTTGTTTGTTTAACGTTCAGAAACTTGTCTTTATTATGATGTAGCAGAAAGTGTCTGTAGAGTATAGCATTGTATTTCTTGGTGAACAAATCTCTGGCTGACCAGCTTTAGGTGTAAATGAACTTTGTGTTTGGGACATTGTTGTCACATCTTAAAGTAAAAAAATTTGGAAATAATTGAGTGCCGTTGGATATAGATGCCAGTAGCTCATTTTTTCTGAAGGGATCTTCAGTATGTTATCATTCACTTCTGTGTAGTAGCTACTGGCTGTAACAGTGAGTATCTAATTTAGTAGCACAGCATATGTGACCATAGGACTCATTCAGGATTTGAAACTTGGGTTGTCTCCTACGTGCTTTTGAATCCCTATCTTCTACCTGCAGGGACAGTGTCCACACTCTTAGTTCATAGGATGTTTTGTGGTAGAATGTTGGATTTGGACCTTTACACTGAAAACTGTTTTATTATTTTAAATATTAATGAGATGGAGAATATGGCCATAGTGCCCATATCCCTCCCCTGAAGAAGTGGACTGCATGTAGATCTGGCTGCCTTTAAGGGCAGTTGCCTCAGAGACAATTTCACTTTTGATCTTGGGTTAGTTAATTAATGCCTGCAAAGTGAAATAGTTTCACTAAATTAGTAAGGAAAGGACCTTGTTTTCCTGATTTTTTTTCCTCCAGCATCTGAAAATGGATGGGCAGGTATAGTGGAAGATTTATGTTCAGATCCGTCCAGGCAACATTGTTCTTGGTTTCCCATTGTCTCCTGAATGCCTTCTCTGACAGTTGGAGAAGAATGGTGAAATTGGCATTACCCAAAATGCAAGGAGAGCTGTGCTGATGTGTGCTAAAAGCATCTGATACAGGAGGCTGTGTCGTGTCTGGTTCCTGTGAGTTCTTGGAAAATTGGGTTTGCAATGGGAGAGCTGGAAATTACCTGATTTGCTGTAGAGTCCTATTTGGGGAAAAGACCTGGTAAGTATTTAGATGGCAATAAAGCTGTCTGTTTCGTAGAGTACACTTGACTGAAGTAAAGAAGTAGAGGTCTGAATATCAATAGTGCTACTACCAGCACAATCACAGAACTGGCTGGTAACTTCGGATGCTTCTGGCATAGGGAAAACTTTTAATTAATTTTAGGTGGTATTTGGATTGTGGTATTGAAAGAAAGGCATCCCACTTTGCAAATTACGCTAAATTGGGAGAAACAATGCCATCATATTTTGTACAAAAGAACTTACATTAGTCAAGTATTCAGGCTAATTACTGTCAGATGTAGTTAAATGCAGGTACGTAATATTACTCTGAGGGAAGATTAAAATGGAGGGTATCTACTGAATGGAAAAATCGTGGAGTGTGCTGACTGGCAGAGGGATAGAAGGACCTGTTATAAGAATACCTGGTGTATAAAGCACTGTTTCAGTACAGCTGTACTCTAGCTGGGAAAAAAGAAAAGGGAGAGTTGTTACATAAATAAGTTGAAGTCATAGAAGTTCGTTAACTCATAGGTGGGACCATTCAGAGTTAAACTGAACTAAACACTTTTATTTAAATCATACTAAGTCAATAGATATAGAACACTTCTTCCTTGTCTCCATTCAGTGTATTTCACTGAATGGCCATTTTATTTCTTAAGAAATGTGTGTACACATGGATCAATATATTTTAGGTTTAATTTGGTTTCATATTCCTGAATTTTCTTTTATTGATGTGACCTTGGATCCTATCTGGTGAATTAAGGTGTAATGTGTGCGTTTGTCTGAGAATAGCTACTTCGTGTGCTCATCATAGATTTACATTACCTCTCAGAGAAACGCAGACAGGTTAAAAATACTGTTGTACCTTCTTGCCAAATAGCAGACTTAACCTGCTGCATGTGAAACTGTTATTTTGAAGAGGATAGCAGAGAGTAAATAGACTATAATAAAAAAAAATTGATGTATTTTTCTTTCGGGGGGGGAGCAAAGAATATGAAACACATTGAACAATAGGGTGGAAAGATAGATGTTTGTGTTTTAATGGACTCTGGGTAAGAGGAATGTCTGGGATTAATCCAGTGATAAATTAGGTTCTATGCTACTCTCATAGTCTGTGCTCATTGGACTTGTTATTATGTGGTAATCCAGGTTCTCCATGTGACACCAGTATAAAAAAGGACTGTCTTTGCCTGCAGAGCCCAGTGCCATCCATTTTCCTGCCCGCCTCTCTTACAGACCAAAAAGTGAAGGTACATGGTGCTCCATTTCTAAGTGTGGCATTCTTTGCCCTTCATCAGATTCTGCATTTGGTGCAGAAAACATAAGAACTGAGAGTCTGTTTTGCATCTACTGGGCTTCACTTTATTGGTGAATCAAAAGATGGGGCTCAGATTGGCTGTCAGTGAAAAAGCTGAGCTTTCTACTGTGAATAATCAACAGTTGGCCAGCAGCTGTGTGTGGAAGGGCTCAACTGTAGAGCCTTGCTGTGGAAAGCTAGTGTTTTATCATCCATATAATTGGTGTCTGAAATCCATCTGCAGCCATGTGTCGACGGATAGCTGAGGTTAGAAATTAACAGTCTCTAGCAGTGATAGCCAATTCCTGGAGAAAAACATAGATGCTATAAGAATGTGATGATGTTATAGTGCTGATATTGAATGGGCATTAGAAGTTGGGGGGAAGTACAGAGCCTTAAACCAAAGTTTTAGTCCCAGAACCTTGGCCAAATTCTAGTTTAAATATATGCTGTCTACCTACCCTGACTGTCTTTCTTTGAGGATGGTGTAGGATGAAGAAAAGAAAATGTAAAATGTCCGTGGTGTAAAGGAGAAATTCTAACTCTGGCGTTATAAAATCTGAGACACCCAAAATTAACCTTGTGAAGCTAATCTTGCATGCCCCCCATACTCAGTTCTTTAACATTAGAAAGTGGGGGGTTTGGCTATGGCAGATGCTGATCGTTTTCCCTGCTCTTCATTTGTGGTCATCTTAAATGAATTCTGTGTTCAGTCATTTCTGAGGCTAGTGTAAGGCAATAACATCTGTTCGGCTTGAAATTCTTGCTCTTTGCTTTTACACAAAGTAGTCAGTTCCCTTTTATCCCTCTCTTTTTGTTTTTTTTCTTTCCCAAGCATGGTGAATATATTATTTTTTTTGTGGAAGACAGCCTTCCTGCCCTAAACATCACCCTGCCATTCTAATTCTTAAATGGAAACCTTTATTTTTAGGTTTTTATATATCATCTCAGCATATATGCTGTCTTTTTTCTCTATTTTTCAGAAAGATTAATGTGACACTAGACTATTAGCATAACATGGCACAGGATTGTATTAGCTAGTTCTTGTCTCTGTAGAAAGGACCCCTATTTCTTTATTGTGTGTTTTCTTTGAATTTATTGACAGTAAGAGCAGGATCCCACTAAAGGAAAAAAAGATATCTCTTTGGAAAGCTAACAAAGGAACAATTCCATATAACAGAAGTACCTCAGAAGCGTGGTCATAGTTTTCATTGTTTGCACCTTTAGAGTAAAAAGCAGAAACGGATCCAGTCATTTAGTGTGATTCTTGGATACTACAATTACAGTAGTTGAGAGTAGTTGCATAAGTGGACAGACAGGAAAATAGTAAAAGCACTTTAGCATTTAAGGGTATATACGGTGGGTATATACAGTTTGAATTCTTTCCTGAAGAAGCATGGGGTCACTATTTATCACATTTAAGTAGGATGACAGAATAATTTAAACTGTATTTGTAACAATGCTAACTGAAGCTGGTGCAACACTGCTTTTCATTTAAGAAGCACCAAAACAAAGGTACGTCACTCAGTAAAATAGCAGTACGTGCAGCTGAGGGGTTTTGCTGAATAATTCTTAGGAGAAATGAGGAACTGACACAAAGGTGAAAATAAGCCAAACACTCATGACCTTGTGTAAACTACTACTTGAAGTGTGAATTCAGACACTGCTTTGTGAGAGCTCTTTAGATGGAATGGTAGATGAAGGTGAGCAGTAAGGAACAGAAAACAATTGCTTGCTTGTGTTTTGTTGTGCTAAGAAAAGTGGAACTTAAACACTCTTTGTAAATAAGCAAGATTGCATCAGACATCAAGTTCCATCATCTGTTTCTTTCTTTAATCAGAAGAAATCTTGAGAAGACTGTAATTTTATGTAAGCTGTTTAGGTCAGTTGTAGTCAAGCTGATTCCACCTTTAGCAAGAACCAACTCTTTTCCTGCTAAAATAATCAAGATAAGAATGGGAAAAACAAGTTCCTCATGCTTTGAAGCATACCATCTCTGTTCTGAATAACTGTCCCAAGGGATCTCTAGACAACTTCAATTTTCTCATTTATTTTTTTAGAGCACCAGGAGCACTTTAGTCTGTAGGGGAAGCAGTTATTAAATCCGCACAGTGCACTCTAACTCACTTTTGAAAGACTTGCACCTGCTTCCATTGAAATGTCAGAGAAGCCAGCTTAGGTATTGGGTGAGGAAAGGACTGAACATGCCTCTTGCATCTGACTTACTACACAACTGCTCAATAACAAAAACTATAATGGTCCAAAAAAACCTTAGTCATGTTGAAACTGAGAAGGGATTAATTCTTCCAGAATTGGATGTGGTTTTTTATGTGGTTTTATAAACTTAGGTAATTTTGCAGCTGCGGGTAATATGGTCTTTCATCTAGGCTGTCTTAAAAGTATGAGAGTTTGTAATCTACAGCATAGGTAATGTGGAAGATAATGATGTGTGTCTACTACAAGTGTTTTCTGTACCATTTTGACTCTTAGTGTATGTGTGGGTACTTAAAACTTGTTACAGAATTAGCATTTAACATCTATTTCTCTTACTTACCTCTACTTTAAGACCCTTTTTCCTATTCCCATACAGTTCTTATGAGAGTGTGTTATTTGTATTAATATTGTGTATATTTCCAGAATGTAGATATTGGATGTTATGGTTGGATTTTTTTGATTTAACAGTGGTAGAGCTAGCTCAGACCTTATTCAGTTCCTTAAAAATGAATTGTGAACACTTCTGTCATAGATTATAGGCTTATACAAAAATTCAGGTTGGAAGAGACCTCAGGGGGTCATCTTGGTCCAGCCCTCAGCTTCACTGTTGAAGTCAGGCCAGGTTACTCAGGGTTTTCCCAGTCTGGTCTTGAAAACGTCTGATGACAGAGACTGTACCACGTCTTGGGGCAACCTGTTCCAATGCCAGACTGTCCTCATGGTAGAAAAGCTTTTCCTTATAAGCAGTCAGAGTCTCTCATGTTTCAGTTTACATCTGTGTCCTTCCCACCATGCAACACTATGAAGAGCCTGGCTCCACTGTTGTGATGATCTCCTTGTAGACAAGCTCCTTTGTTGTTAATAGTAGCATTATAGATGTTTAAGTACTCTGTCTCACTTAAAAGATTGGCTTCCTTTTTTTGTGGTTCTGATACCAAAAAGGTATTGGAGGCAATTCATCCAATGTGTCTACTCTTCTCTTTCATACATGTGGGTGTGTGAAGAGAAGGCTCAGGGAGACCTTATCAGTGTTTATCTGATTGGAGAGGGCAAAGAAGATGAACCCGTACTCTTCTCAGTGGTGCCCAGTGGCAGAATAAGAGACAATGGACATAAACTGAAACACATGAATTCCATCTGAACATAAGAAAACAGTGTTTTACTGTGAGGGAGGTCTGGAGTGGGAGTTTTGGGGTTTGGGTTTTTTTATTACTTGGAAATAATCTCATATAGATAAGTAAGTTTTACATGATGATAAAAAGATGAGATGCAAGTTAATGGAAGCCAACTGAACAATAGGTAAAATACTGTTGGAAGAAAACAGGGTTTTTTAACTATATGTTCTTAATTAATTGCCTTTTATTCAGAAGCATATATCTGTTGAAATGGGAATAAAAGATCTTGATGTTCTTGGTTCCTTCTGTGAATGCACTAGGTCTAATTACTTCAGTAATGTTAAGCATTTCAGTAAAACTTGTGGGTTATGTCTCCAATCAATTCCTATTGTTCCAGTAGGAAAAAAGGTAAAGTATTCTGAGTCATTGTATAATCAAAAATTATTCTTGTTTTTTGATTACGTATCTCTCAGATTTTATAAAACAAGTAAGGCAAATAGAATTTTATTCTGTTAGGTGTACAAACTAAAACAGACTTTTCTTTTTTTACAGTAACTATTCAATTTCAGCCTGAACTAAATTTTCCACAGAATAAAGTAATTTGAAAATGCACTCAGTTTTTTAGACACATTTTAAGATTTATGGCTTGTAACTGAAGATATTCAGAATTACAGATTATTTACTAAATTTCAAAAATAGCGTATATTTAGGGATTGCCAAACATTTCTAAGCTGGTCTTTAAGTCCTTTATTTCCAGACAGGTGTGTATCCTGAAGTATCAACATTCTTTGCTACTTTTACTACTGTGATTCAGCACTAACGCACTAATTCATCTAGAAGGAACATTTCTGGAAGATGGTCTGACTGGAGCCAGTGCTTTTGTTGCTCATGGGTCATCCTTCCATGCTACCTTGATGAGCCAGAACTCAAAGCACAGAATGTGTCATCTGTGTTAGACTCCTGCCCAGCACAAAGCATGAGATGTAAAGGAAATAAACTATAGTGTAAAAGTAAGCACCAGAATTAAAACTTCTGACCACAGGGAAGATGTTCTTACTGTTTCACTCTGTACACAAGCAGTAGATGCTGGCAGAGAGTAAGGTGTACAGAAGTTAGTCTTTTTTTTCCCAAAAAGTTGTTTCTACTGAATTTGGTGGTTTTAATTTTTTCTTAGTTTACTTGATCATCAGAATTCGTTGTGAATATCTTACACAGAAATTGAATCAATTTTGTGCTTTATTACTTGTGTGCAGTGTTGCCTGCACTCAAAATGAAGTTTGTTGCTAATGTCAATTGGAAAAGCCTATTTTGCCATCGCTAACAGAGTCTCTGGTCAGGTCATGGATTGAGATTAGGGTCTTAGGCAAAATCCTGACATTACTACAAGACCCAAAATTCACTATTGGCACAAATCCTAATTATTTTGTCAACCTAAGGAACTCACTCAGAAGCTTAGGAAGAAAAAGTCCTGTGATACAGCAGATGTGATAGGAACTCAAGATAATAATTGATGAAAATCAGAGAATCATAGAATAGTTTGCATTGGAAGGGACTGTTAAAGGTCACCTAGTCCAATCCCCCTGCAATGAGCAGGGACATCTTCAGCTAGATCAGGTTGCTCAGAGCCCCGTCTAACCTGACCTTGAATTTTTCCAGGGATGGGGTGTCTACCACCTCTCTGGGCAACCTGTTCCAGTGTTTTACCACCGTCAATGTAAAAAATGTCTTCCTTATATCTATTCTGAATCTACCCTCTTTTAGTTTAAAACCATTACCCCTTATCCTCTTGCAACAGGCCTTACTAAAATGAAGTAGTCCTTTTCGGAGTGGGAAACACAGTCATGTTGCATGAGAGACTAATAGTTGCGTAAGACACAGGCAACACTCAGAAGTCTTGGCAGCAACCACTGTAGGCTGAGACTTCTGGCGCCAAGGTAAGATTCAGAAAAAAATCAACTTTTTGCTGCCTTAATGAAATAATACTGATATCTTAAATCCATCAGCATCTCAGAGGTGAACTGAAGATTGTTTAGTTATGTGTTTTTTCTGTATGTCTCAAAGCTTATTTGGGAAAGTAAACTTGGGGAGTTGTGTATCATTCTCGAATCATTTGGAGCTGATGATGCTAAGGGCCATATTTAGCTAATGCTGATCCATTAGAATTCAGAATGTTAAAGCCAACAAGTCAGAGGTAACTGTTTCCATCATGTGATTACACAAACATCTCTCTTTGTGCCTTATAACTTTGGCACCTAATAAAGCTAAAATTAGGAGTCTAGGCTCTCCAAAGTCAGTGGTGACTTCAGAGACTGATTCAACTGTCTAAGATAGGAATAGCGTCTGCATTGATTGCACAGAGGATCCTCATTTCATGCAAACTTAAATACATAAGAACAACCCTTCAATTAAATTATAGATCTAGGAAGAAGGGAACATTCCTTCTACTCCCGTCTATACCTGTCTTCTCCTTACGAAGGAGCTCTCCGCCCTCCCAGAGCCTGGGAGGGGAAGCAGTTTTCAATAAAATGTGTTTCTGGTTTTTGGTTTGGGGTTTTTTTTAAATGCAATTTTTTTCCGTCACAGACTTAGTTAAGACAGGTCGAGTGCTCCTGCCTCTTGTCCTAGTAGATAGAACTTTTGAGTATGAGATTGAAAGTTTTTCAACCTTGTGCCACCCAAAGAGGTGATCTTAGCTCTTATCGTAGGTTCCTCAGGGGTCAGTACTGGGACCCGTGCTGTTCAACACCTTTGTCAGAGACATGGACCAGTGGGATTGAGCGCACCCTCAGCAAGTTTGTTGATGATACCAAGCTGTTTGGTGAGGTAGACACACTGGAGGAGAGGGATGCCATCCAGAGAGACCTGGACA
>RSEF01000006.1:22816776-22852438 GCA_003993805.1 Himantopus leucocephalus
CCAGTGCCGAGTACAGGGGGATGATCACTTCCCTAGTCCTGCTAGGGAAGTCATGCTGCTGTCCTTTTTCTTGTCTTCTGTAAGTATGGTCATTTAGTCAGAAATGGAGATTTTTCTCTGCCCCTCTTTCCACAGAACTCAATAAAGTAAACAAATGCATCCAAATCTATTAAAAATGATTTAGTCTTTAATTATATGAAATTTCTTTGGAAAATATATTAAAATAAGTTGTCACATATTTTATATGGTCTTCTCCATAGTTATTGTGATCCCTGTAGTGCAGATTTCTCAAATTTAATTCTGTTTCCCCTTGAGCTTTTGTAAAATCTGTTTTATAGTAGATTGCTTATTTAAGACACTAAGTACTGTATTTTGAAATACAGCTTAAAATGTCCTTTGTTGGCTGTTTTTCTTTTTTATTTGCGCTAAATAGGTCTTCCGTAACATTTAGTGGCAATGACGCTTGTAGATTAATTGTGCATTGTTCAGAGCACGTAACTTCATTAGTTTTAATTTTGGTGCCTTTTTGTTTCACTGAAACATGTTTACCCTGTACTTGCAAGAGGATAAGCAAGGGTTATCCTAGTTCATTTATCTAGTGTAGCAGTCAAAGTAACTCCTGAGGAAAAAAAAATACACACATCTTTTGACTATCTCTTTATATTAACAAATTATTTATGCTTGCAATCTTCTGTTGACAGCCACCTCTGAACTCCCTCTCTCTTTTGAGAAAGATTGACCAGCATGAAATGCACTGTTCCTAGTCATTCTGAACTATTAGTTTAGCAAAATACATTAAAATTGTACTGGCATTTTCTCTCACTGCTTTTGCATACTAATAGTGTGCTTGCCTTTGTCCACTACTGTGCATCAAGCTGAAGTTTTCATTGAGAGTTTTGAGTGTTTCACAAAGAATCCAAAGGGTAGGGCTTCCCAGGAAGTCTGAGGGATGTAGGTGTCCATCTGTAATTTAAAATTCAAATTTCAAACGAACTAGTAACTGAAGCTCCTTTAGGCTCCTTTGAAACTCTCAGCCTGTGTCTTTTTCTAAAGAGATGCATGGTGCAAGGTTCTGAATTAACTGGATGCCAAAGATTTCAGGCACACTTTGGTTTCTGAGCTATTTTTTTTAATTCACATTGAATCTTTGCTTTTTACCCAGAAACTGATAGGGAAGTACTTTGTCAAAAGGTCAAGTAAACTATGTCAACCTTTTCTTTTCCTCATGCTATTTAGCTGGCATGGTCAATGGAATCTAAAAGCCATGTAAAAATTTTCCTCAGCAAAAAGGTATATGTGTTGTATTGGGGGTGGGAGTGTGTGTGTGTAATCTAAATAAATTTATGGTTCCCTTCCATCTTCTTATTTTTTTTTCAGTGTGATTTCTTCCAATTTATACCAGTGACTGTGACTTTTTTTAGTATTGTTCATAGCTTTAAAATTGTTATCTTTCAAGACAGGGACTGATATTGCTTGATAGTTTGTCAACTCTGTAATTTAAAATCCCTCCAGAACACCTGGATATATTTCTAAACATGCATGGTGATTTAACATTTCCTTTATTGTTCAGCTGTAGCAATGCAACTCACCATTACAATCTTAAGGAATCCATTTTATGGTTCCCTCCACCTTTCTATCACCTGGACATTCAAGGTACTTGGATTTGCCTTTGTAATATCCCTGCAAGGTGAGAAACACAATTCTTAAGAGCACAAGGAGAGGAAGAGAGGGAAGTATTTCAAAACTTTCATAACTTTTGCTACTAAGTACATTATTCTATGAGTGTCTTCTATGGGACTAAAATTAGACCAGTGTAAATGCTTCTGAAAAATTTCACCCTCAAGGCTTGTCTTCAAGGGGAAATTACTGTAAGAAAACTGAGGTTTAACTTTTAAAACACATTAGCTGCTGAGCTCTGACTCCCCATGTGAATAATCTTAGAGCGTGAGGAGGTTGCTCTATTTGGAGCACATATAATCAACTGTAAATTCAAACTCCATCTCACTTTGTAATGGCAACACTGTCCAAGGTATGTTTGCTCCAGCCCCCACAGGAAAATGGAGAAATTGCACTCGGATTCATTCAGTCTCCACTCCAGTCACAACCACAATACCACCCTTACCACTTTTGCCTTCCCACATACCTGCACTATAGCAGAATCTAAACGTTCCTAAGGTTTGATATGTTGTAACAAATCTAAGTTCCTCTGTGCTTGAACAGCTGTTCATGTTTCTGGTGTATACACACTTATCTTTTTGCAATAAACTTTTATAATCTACATTTATCAGCGTCAGCTGCATTGCTCATGAACCCAAGTAATTTGAATTCTTGAATCTGACTACATTATTTTCTATTACTGCCTGTTCTTTATTTTTCTGTGTGCTATATATGTGTGTGTATTTACACAAATACAGAACCTAACTCTGGTAACTGAAGTTATTAATAACATGGTTTTGCCTACAGATGCTTAATTTTTTGCTTTTTGTAACCATTGCTTTCTCTGCTCCTTTCCTCTTTCACTGTCAATCAGCTTTGTAATGCTTTTAGTGGAAGTTGGCTACATGTTATAATTTAAAATACTTCACATTCAATTTCTCTTGCTTACCTTAAGAACGCAGTAGTAGATCCATAATGTTTTATGAAATAGGTTGGACTTTATGATTTATTTCTCCTGCTACTTTTAAATTTGACTGAAATTTGCTTTCTGAAACATTCTCAGACTGTGACTGACAATTATATCAGTCTTTTTTTTAAATGTCAGGGGAAATAGCTTCATTTTATGAATGTTTTTGATGTGCTACTCTAATTTCTTATATAATTTTGATAAGCTCCATAGTATAGGAATTGAGACTCTTTCACATTCAATAATTGAACCTCTTATTTCTCACGCAATGACACTTCGATGTTGTTTGATTGTAACATCTTGATTCTGATCTCAAAAATTTGCTCTGAACTGTTTATCCATAAACTCAGAGTAAGTGACTTTTTCTTTTGACTATAATTCCCTTTAAGGCATCAGTAGGTGTGACAGCTTTCCAAGTACATTCGTGTCAGACTTTCCCCCCTGGACAGAAAGGTTCTGGAAGAAATTTAACCTGCTCTTAATATTAATGTTCTTTTTGCTTGAAATGTATTTAAATTGATAGGTGCCATAAAGAATAAGTGGGACATGAGTGTGAAAATATTTTAGCTAAGAAATGTCAAACTACAAATCTTAGATGAAAATTCAGCATTAAAAATGTAAAATAATATATACAATTTATAGTTTCTGGAAGAAATACTGTCCTCCCTTGAGAGGAAAAGCTATTACCATTGCTTTAAAACAGAGCTGGCATCAATAACCAGTAGCTTACGCTGGTACTTGCATTACCTTTTTTTAGCATGCTCTAAACAGAAATAACTATTCTGTATTTTATAGTTACAAATTAAATTTAAAATCCAGATTTATTTGCCCCTGTGGGCACATATTTAAGGTAAGAGGAGTGAACATTCATAATCAGAATGCAGAAAAAATCCTTTATTGCCACAAAATTAAACATGCTGTTGCTTTAAATAGAAGTATACATTTTTCACAAACTAGGCTGGGAGGAAGTAGTATTATGACTATGCTTTGCAAGTGACTGTGTATCAATGACCAAATAGTGAGATACTAAAAGCTGAGCGTAGGAGGACAGATAGGTTGTGATAAGTAATTCTGGGATTTTTGCAGAGATCCTCTTCCCTAACAAAATTTCATGTTAATCTTTCTGAATTACTGTGGGTTTGTGAGGATTTTTTTAAATTTAAAGTTCTTCTGAAACAGTGCAAGGTTTGGACACGTCATCAGCTGCAAATAGCTAGCCTGCAGATGTCTGCCAGAGAATCGTTACACATACTTGTGTATGTTTCTTCCATCTTGCTGAGTTGGAAAATGGTTTTATCAGTGTCTGAGAACAGGCAACCTTCAGTGGAGTTCTCAGCCATCTTAGAGATAGAAAAGCTTCAAATGCTCAACGTCTTTAAAGATTACACCCCCATTTACATAGGGAATTAAGATTCACTAGTCTTACATTCAGCACTATCCAACTCCATTTTATTAACGGAGTAAAGTACTATTCACTGTCAGTAATGGCAGCAGAATGTCTTTCTGATTTTATGTGTATTTAGGCAAACTGATTTGAAAGTGTTGGTTTGGTGCATCACTTTCTCTTTTTCCAATGAATCCCACTGGACTTGCAAATTAACTGGTATTCAGGTGTTGACATTTGTTCTTCAAAAGGTTTAAAGTAACTGCTAAGCTACTGATGAAGGATGTCACGTAAAACCGGCTGAAAATAGTTCTGTTAACACTCTGGAAAAACTCAGAATGCATTGAAAATGGAAAAAATAATGTACTCAGAAGTAAAATGTACAGTGAGATTTATTTTTTTTTAAATTGCACCATGCACAGGGGCTGCTCAGTATGCGGTATTAAGTATAAAGTATAAGCTGCTTGCTTATGGGGCAAGAGAAACAAGTATCAGGATGCACAAGATGTGTATTTTGTGTTTAAAACCACCACATACAAACACCTACATCCTTGCTTTATATAACATTGCTTTATTGGTAATGGAGAACAGGTAAAAGAGAAATGAGGACTGATCCTCAACTTTCCTTTTTTTAAATTTGTTGAGGAAAACAGAAATGGATTAGAACAGTATGAAATGTGTGGGTTATAAGCTATATAGTAAGAAAAAAATATTAATTGTGGCTAGACAATGGCAATGATAGATCACAAAATCGATCACTTCCTCCTACAGAAAGTAAAGGTCTTTTGCCAGTCTGGAACTGAAAAAACAAAATTTGTGCTTTGGTTTTTTTTGTCTCTCTGGAATGTTGTTCTTGACTTTATTTGGGAAGGAAGGAGACTGAGAGGGAGAGGGAGAAAGCAAGATAATGGAAGTACCTTTTGCCTTTATGCCATGCTAAACTCTTGATCCTTGGGGAAATGTCCAGTTGTTGTAGCAATGTAAGGGCAGTCATACTGTCATACTGCTGTCATACTGTATCTTTCTGAGTAGCTGAAATCGGGGGGTTTACAATCAATTAAAGTACATGTGCTATACCAGCTACCCACTGGTAAGAGAATGACTTTGAACATTCTAATGCTTTATTATGCTAATTAATACACTGTTAATTATGAAAATATATCAGAGCCCCTCCCTATCTCTGCCTCTTTCTCCTCTGTTAGAGAAGTTTCTAGCACCTTGCCAACTACCTCAATACTGATAATACCTTTCAGACTTTAGGATTAAAATATTAAAAGGTCATTATAAGGCATCTAAGTGCAACAGATGTTTTCCAAATTGATATTACAATTTCAAATAATTATAAATTTTATTAATTTACACTAATTATAAATTTTATCATCATAGCCAGCAAACACAATATTTGAATCTGGGAGGGAATCTTACCATGCTCCAATTCAGTCGCTGACCACATCTATTGTGGGTCCTCCTAGTCAGAGTTTCTAATGTGACAAACCCTTACCATTTGTCACAAGTCTCACAAATTTGAAGTCTTAAAGTCCAGATCCTGAATGTATGTGATGGCTCCTAAATATGATTTTACCTTAAAGACCTGTGTGAAAATTGACAGACAGAGCTTAAAGGCTCTAAAGAATTGCTGTAGGCACTCTCAGCCATCAAAGAGCCTTTCTGAGAAGTTGTAACTGATTTGAAGTGAAGCAGCATTAAATGAATAGTGCAGTAGGCTTATTTGGGTGCAGAGTAGCACTGAGCTATAGGGGAGAAGTGATGCTGTATGGTGGAGAACATGTTCTGCTTGAATTAGCCATGCTATTGATGCAGTAGTACTGCAGGTATTTTTCCCCTGGCTCTCCAGGTTTAGAGCACGACCACAGAAGTGTTTTTGTGGGGAGACCTTAAGCTTGTAGATGCTGGGATTGCTTTTGCACAGGGAAGTTGTCATAATAACTGGCTGGGCTGAAAGAGGAGAAGCAGTTGCTTTGTTTTCCAATGAAGTTTAAGAGTTTTTGACGTATATTTGTATATATTTAATACTTTGACTTTGGTTGGATTACTGACATGCCTACAGGTTCAGGCTGTACATCGAAGTTTGAACGACTGGGATGGCAGAGAAGCTTTTCTAAGTTCTGTCTTTCCTAACTAAGAAGTGCAAAAGATAGTCAGATAGGACCCCTACTAAATCTCAGAAATCCTGGAGATAAGCATAATAAGTATTTGGTATTAGCTATCTGCTCTCAGACTTTTCAGAGCGGTGAGCGTTTCTTTACTGCATTTTAACATATTACTTTGGCAGTGGGAATAGATCTGGTAAGGGGCAAAGGGTCTGATTCCTACTTTTTCTATGATACCCAAAAAATAAACTGTCTTTTACTTATTCTGTGTTTTCAGACTGTCATCTTTGAATCACTGCCTGAGGAGCAGTGCCAAAGAGCACGAGTTTGGCACACTGGCCTATTTTCTGTGTTGTACTCTGTTTATTAGGCATTTTCAAACGAAGCTCAATTGCTTTCATTCCTGTGTCTCTGCAGCTGCCTGCTGGGTAGAACATGCACGTAACTCAATAATGGATAGCTGTTGAAGGCATTAATTGAGGTTTTATTTAAGGAGAGTATTATATATTTGTTTCTTTTCTAATGTGTTTGCCTGTTCTGTATTATGGTGTTATATTTACCTTCTTTGTTAGCAAGGATTTGCTTACCAGTGTAAGACAGAGTTATGCCTTTTTACTACTTCCTGTATTAATCAGTTTTAGGAATTGCTAGGCAGTTGCTTTCTGTGGTCTCTGACTTCAAGCTCTGCATGTTTGTTTACTTTGAGCAAAGATAGACTATGAGGCTTTTTTTGTATGATTTTGGATTCTTTGATGCCCAAAGTCTCTCAGCATACCTAAACTCAGTGTGGACTGGGTATGTTTCTTAGTCTTGCAAATCCTATTATTTCATCAAACACTCGTATTCACTTAGGCCTTTTGTCTCTGATCCTTATCTTGAGCCTGTCTCTATCAGGGCCTGTGCCAGTACCCAAAATTTCAAAATTAGATTTTTAGTCTTAAATCAATTGTCTAGATGACTTATGTTTTCAGCTTCTTTATATCCCCTCACATCCTCTGTTTTATAGTCACTCCTTTTTAAAAAAAAATGCTTCTGAGCTGTTTTTTATTTTTCTTTGCAGTATTTTTCACAATCCTGAGTTAATTAAAAACTATGAAAAATATCAAGTACTTAAGAAGTAGTTTTAGTCAGAAAAATAAATATGTCTTTTGGTTGCATGCAGTAATGAAGTATTACTTGAACTGTGTTCAGTCATCCTTTGCAAGGCCAGATCATTTCAACTCCGATGGGCCATTCAGCTGCTTTGTTTTATTGTGGATGAATTCTCAGCTCACTTTACACCTGTGCTTTTCAGTATATTCTGAGCCAAGAAGTTGGCTCTTTCTCTTAGTGTCTGAATTTAACATTAGAAGGTCTCCAATCTGCTGATTGTTAGATAGTAGGACTTATTACCAAGGGAAGGATCAGTTTATTTCATGCCTTGTATAATGGCGGTATTCAGCAATTATACAGGACCCAATACAGCAATTCTTATCAGTCAGCATCATATAACTACTTCCCAGAGACTAATGTCAGAACCTTGGAAAAGTTCTCTGAAAAGGTATTATAAACAGAGGGTAAGATACTGAGCTTTGCTCAGCAGACTTGGCTGAAGTGCTTGACTGTGGGAGAGCGTTCAAGGTGGGGACAAAGGAACCCCTTTGCCTGCAAGACTTCTGCTTTGTGGCTTCTCTCCCTGGCCAGCTCCTCACGTGTCACTCCTGCCTGTCTTAGGGACATCCCCATGCAGCTGCTGGTGTCTGATGAGCTCTGCCTGGAGCGCTCTCACCCTGCATTGGAGCAGTGCTGAAAACATAAGGTGTAATATTGACAAGTTCCACCCAGAAAAACTCTCCTGTGAGACAAAGTCTTCCTTTTTTGGAGGCCTTGAAGTTGTAATGCTTTAGAATCCCCACCAGTTAAGATTAGCAGGGGGTTATGCTTTTGGGGTTTTTTTTAGTGTCAGGAAGCTGTGCTCTTTACAAGAGAACGTAACAGATTCTAGGGTCACCTGTTTGACATGGATGTTCTGTGGGAATTTTGTACAACAGAGAGCTAACCTGTCCCCATCCGTATCAAATGCCTTCATTGCCGTCTCTGACCCTCTGAGGAATCTTTTTCTTTGAAAGACAGGTCTCTCATAAATCCTCTGCAGCAAATCCTAATTTTAATTCCTAAACATCAGTGAGTATTAAGGTGTTTTTTGTGACAATGAGTGTGGGCAAATGAATAATGCGCAATTAATTACACCAGAGGTAAAGAGATTGAAGTTTTACCTTAGTAAGATCTGTAGAAATAAACACAAAAGCTGGTTATCAGCAACACATCATTACATCTTGCACCTTTATAATTACACAGTTACTGCTTATTTGGCTGAAGACCTGTCATGGCATCTTTGTTACTTCAATTTATATTAGTCCTGATGCATAATTAACAATTAGAGGTGTAAGTTTAATTCAAGAAAACAATTATGTGATTCCATTTGAAATATGCCAATGTGATACGTAGAGTGATTAGGCACATAAAATTGGTCTTGTCATCAGTCATCTGTATTAATCTGACCACTATCTACGCTTTACATCTTAATTGGAATAGAATTTTTCTTATGTCTATTTAGAGGTATGCTTAGAATGTACCTGGCTTTATGGACTAAACATATTAAGGGCCTTTATGAAATTGTAATTCAGTAGCTTTTATGCGGATGGTTTGAGTATGATATTTTTCAAAGACGCCGTAAAATACAAACGTGTAGGCTACAGCTGTAGAAGGTTTATTTAGCTCAGAAACATATTAGTGTATTTATACTGTATATATTACCATATATAAGGTACTACTATGTATTTGCAGTCATATTATCAGGCAATTTTCTATCTTGAGTTATCAGAAAAGGGCATTAGAAAATATAATGCTAGCCTTAGGGAAACAAACTTTTTCCAAAACTCCTATCTGCTAATATCACCTGCCAATGATTTAATGCATTTAGAGTTTATGCTAACCTTTCTTAGCTTTCCTTTTTATCCATTATAGTCTGTGTACCTGGCAGAAGGGAAGCCTGCAGCCAGGAGCATGCAGCTCCTATCTTTACTCACCAAATAGCTATTTTCTTTTTTATTCCTTTTTTTTTATTCCTGTTAGGTAGTAATGGTTGGCTGTTATAAAGGTGCAATCTCATTAGAAAAGGTTCATCCAAATAAAGTCACTGCTGATATTGGGACTTTAAAATGTTAATGTCTTTGTCTTTCTTTGGGATAACATATGTTTTCATATTGACTCTTAAAGAGATACCCATTGACTTCATTTCCAGAAGACACCATTTTGGGACAGTCTGTAGGATCGTGGTTTTTTAGGTAGTGCCTCATTTGAGAATTCCTAGTACATCTCCTTATTAAAAATATGTCCGTAGTTTGAGTAAAATTAAAGTGAACAAAATTCTTAAGTGCATACAAGAATGTTAGTGTTCTTTATCAGCAAGATGAATTGCAGTGATGTTTGTTTGATTCTAGGATCTGTGGTCCTTTTTGTACTTTCTTAGTCCTCTACTCCTTGTATAACCAGTGCCCAGTGGAGCTCAACTTGAAGCTCTGTTACAAAACTCCAGTGTCTTATTTTACTCACACTCAATCTTTCTTGCTCTCTCCAGTTTGCATCAGACATTTTCCACAATTACAGGTGAGAAGTATTCTTCATGTCAAATCTTTGTATATTCATGGAAACTGAGTAACTTCTAACAGATTTTGATAAAGCCCAGTAATGACATCATGGCAATGTTACTTCGTTTAATCTGGCAACGGAGTATAGAGTAAATGTGTAGCAGAATAGTTTTGTGCCCTATCTGAAGATAAAAAGTTACCATGTGCTGGGATAACTGTCCTTTCACACACAGTCTTTAGTTTCATGGAACAGTCAATTTGGGATTCTTCTGAATCAGATCTCACTGAAACTTTTAGGACACAGCTCTAAACATATTCTATTGCACCTATTTCTAACTGATCTCATTCTAACATAAACCGAAAGTAATTGCGCTGCTTGTAATAAAATTAAGGTCTACTCACAATTGTTTCAATGTAGGAAACTTTTCAAAATTTTAAATATTTTTCACACTTGCAAATTTGTTCTCATTTTCTCCTGAACTCGGTCTAGACATATCTGACCTGCGTGGATAGAAGTAGCTGAATTGTTTCCTTTCACTTCATGTTAACGAGGATATGTTTTTGTCAACCGTTGGACGTGTGCCAAGTATTTTTAATGGTACGTTATTTCACAAACGATTCTATAAAGCAAAATTCAGGTATTATAAAGGGCACTTTTGATGGTTGTGTTACTTCTAACATTTAATGCTTAGAATTAATAGAATTATTGGATTTAAATAAATTGATATTGGATATAAGCAATGGGTCCCATATTGCATTGAACCATTCTATGATTCTATGATTTGCCTGTTTTTCAAAAATGTATAAGCCATACTGAGAGCAGATTTGCATTTATTATGCTATGTAACTAGCTCTACTTTTACCAAAGGAAAAAAAACCAGCCTAATTTTCAGATATTTAAAAACTTTTAGAATTGTGGTGGTGGTGGTGCTATTTAGAACTATTTATTACATAAAGCCAGTCTGTATATGGATACTTTACACTGGCATAACTTATCACAGTATGATTTTCTTTTAAAAAATTCCTGAAACATTTCACTTATATGACCTTTGGTTGTGAATACAGTTAGGCTGCTATAGCTTTTTTATATTGTCAGCATTAGAGATGTTCTTAAATATAGAGATAGAATTGAGCTGTTACAAATTTGTGTGCCAGTAAGCATTAAAATCAGCCACTCTTAGTGGCTGATCTCTGTGTTGGGATGAGTTGATAGGAATAGGAATAAACAGGAAAAGCAGTACACCTTTTTAATCCAAATATAATTTTAAAAATCAAGGCAAAAATTGGTGCTTTGTTATACTTGTTCTGACCACCTCCCCTTGTTGTAATTTTCCGTAGTGGACAAGAGTATTTCTGCATAAATACCCTGAAACAACAAAATCCTGAGTTCGTACTTTGTTTCAGTTGGGGGGAATGGGGGGGTGGGTAGCAAATGGGAAAAAACTGCCATATTCCACAAAATACTCAAATTTTATGCTGAAACACTGGGGAATCTCTTTGCTTTTCAGTTCAGCATGTAACCCAAATATAAGTTACCATAAGAGATGTGAGTGGCTGCCATGAAATGGCAAAGTTGGAATCGGAAGAGGAATTGGAAGCCCTGGGGTCTTTATTGTTGGTTGGACTATAAACCTTACATGACCTTGAGCAGATCGCATTAACCCTGACTTTCCAAAACATTTGCACTCCTGAACTGGGTCAGTTCAGTTGCAATTTCCTGTAAGGTGAGAATGGTGCCTTAATAGGGTGCAGACAGTTCATTAACACAAAGTGCTGTGAAATTCTCCAATGAAAAGCATTACAGGCAGTGGAAGGTATTATTAGAAATTTAAAATATTATAAATCATTAATAATAATATAGTTAGGTTTACCCTATGATAGTGTACTTTACCCTGAAGCAAGATAAATCATAAGCCACTTAGAATTTTTTTTTACAATAGAGTGCAGCAGTTAAGGGTCTTTAAACATTTCTTCAATATTAAAATGATTTTTCAGCTAGCATATTAGCTTCTTCAGTCTCGTCTAAGGATTTAAAAAAGTAAACCAAACAAAAGTGCAAGGCATTATTTACTTAATTAGTCCTCTCTGCTATTTACTTAATTAGTCCTCTCTGCAGCATGAATTTCTTTCTGAACTTCATTTCTGCTTAATAAGTACCGTATCTGTTGATGTTCCTTATGTTACTAAGCAACACCAACACTACCAAATAACAGGAAAAAAAAAATGTAATAAGGCACTATAATTCTGATCATGTATCATGGGGTTAATTTCTTAGGAATACTCTGAGATTCAAAGAGTGTGCAGTGCAGTACTATAAAATATATTGTGTTCATTATGAAAAGCAGTTCATATCTTCTAAAAATGTGCATTTAATTGCATAAAGGCAGAAAAGCAACACAAAAAATATTCAAATAACATTCCAATTATATTTGATAAATCATCTTTAAAACCTTTACATTTATGTAGCAATTATAACGTAACCACAGGATCTAACATCTTAGAGCTTCATCAAAATCAATCAAGTATCTTGGGCTGAAGCTGCAATGTTGTTCTGATGGAATTGCTCCCAAAGGCAATTTTGATCTATTTAGGCACCAGTTTTACAGCACATTCTGGTAGTTCTTTCTGGTAGTATTTCATGGGTAAAGTTTTTTTCTAGCAATGACCCTACGAAAATTCCACTATATAAAACAACTAATTAATTGCAAACTGGTTAAACTAACATAATTGTTTTCAGAATTGCTGCTAATACATTGGTCCATAGAAAATGCAGAATCTCTTCCGTTACTTGCTCTCTAAGTGTGTTTTATAGAGAACTGCTGATTTGAGATGGTAAATTAAACAGACTCACTCACATCACATGTGAACCTGAGAATATTTTGCAAGACCAATCTTTCTTCAGTTCTAAGTATGAATTTCTCATTCAGCTTCCAGGCATCCTTGAATGACCGTATTTGCACATGATTCTTAGGTGCACCAAACCAGATAACTATCAGTTCATTAGGGGTAAAACAATATTAAGTGTGTTGGGGGTTTTTTACATAAAATAAGTATGTGAATTTGAGCATTTTTTTCATCTATCACCAGATCTAGGAATAACACACCTCTGTCTATAGTACTGCAGACTCCCCAGTCTCAAATAACCTTTGTATCTTTTTTTTTTTACACTGCTTTTAGTGTATTTCAGAGAAATCCCTTCTTTCTTCTCTCGCCTTCTATTTTTTGCTTAAGCTATTAACCTAGTTAGTCTCAAGAATACTTCTTCTCAAAAACTCTAAAAATAATTTTCTTTCTGGTTAAATGAAGTTACCTAAAATATCTGTCAAGAATCTGTTCATAAAACTATTTCAAGATGGGATAGTTCCAGAATTTTAAATCAGATAATGAACTATATGTCTCCACCTTGGTATCTGCAAGGCATTTCTTGCTTGGCAGACGTTCAGGCTGGTCTTGCCTTACTTTCAAAGTGCTTGTAATCTAATGTATACAGGTGCATATGCGTTATAATGTATGTAATGCTGTGTGTATCAGCGTAAAAAAGGTAAATCAAAAAAAAACGTAAGATGCTTACAAAAACAATTCCTCAATCTTCCTGAAAGAATTTTAATTTAAGAATGAAGATGACTAGAATGTAAATTAACACTGGGGTTTACGAACAGGTTAAAAGAAAGATTAACTGCTCCCTGCTTCCTTTTGGGGGGGCAAATCCCAGCCTACTGGCATCACAGCTGTACTGCTTCAGATGTTCCTACTTCAGAGAAGAGAGGGAGTGTTTTCAAAACCATCTTATGCGTAGCTCTTTCCTTACTCAGAATGGACCATTTAGGAACCTTGTGAATCACAAAAAGTTTGGCTTGAAATTATTAAAACAGTCATTGCCTACAAACATGCTTAACATTTGAAGGCCGGTTTTTCAGGAGTCAGCTAGGGTGTGATGCCTCAAATTGCATGGTTGTATGAGAGCTTTTCAAAACCAACATTAGCTGCCATTATAGCAGAATAGATCTTGATTCTTCAGCAGCACTAAATAATGTGTTTACCATTTCCCAAATTTGCCATCCAAAAGAGCAGGCATTCTGAAAAACGTAACTACAGATGTGTTTGGTCTGTTCTCTCATCCTGTAATTGCCGTAGAAATGCTTGCATACCCTGCTCTTGAGAACTTTAAATAGAACTTCACATGGAAGTTCTTAGAAAAAAACTTGTGACCTTTAAAATGAAATGTCCTTTCAGGTTTGTAAAGAACAATATTTTCTCCAGTCTCTGATTACAAAGCCAATTGGGACGTGGACATTTCCAATATTAATAAGTGTATGCTCACACACTATATCTGGTTAAAGTCGTGCTCTTTTGGACGAAGCAGTTGCCCTTTAGGTCTTGCTTCGACATAGCAGGGAATGCTCTCCACATATTTACTCACTAAAATGCATAGCTTATTTTTTAAATGGCAATTTTAGGGTTAATATTTGCTATCTATCTGTGAGTTTAGAGCTCATTCAGGCTAACAAGAGTCATACCCTAGATATCCAAGAAGCTGGAGTAGGTTTTAATAAGATTTACAAAATAGATTTAATGAATCTGCTACATTGCCTAGACTGTTATTATCAAAATTGTTATTATGTTAAATGTCTACATCTGTAAAGTAAGCCTCAAAAACAATTTTTAAATAGAAATACTGAGTGCTTCTCAGAGCCATGACAAATGGGAATTGGCTGTGTTTTCTAAGGTTGTTTCTAAGAGGCGAAGTGCTGTGACCAATATATTCAGAAAAAGAAAGAGACTGACAGTGAAGAAGGAACTAAAGCTGTAGTATTTCTGAGACTACTTTAAAATATAAGCCATAATTCAAATAGATTCCCCAAACAGTTGTTTTTAAAATGACTGCTGCTTCAGTGTATAAAGTAGCTTGTTTCCACACTCTACATTGAAAACAAAACAAGTTAAGGCTATAGAGCTATCCTACAAATCTTAAAATGTTGTAATTGCTCAGAAATAGGATGAAGTCCAAGAATCCTCTCAATGAGGATTTGTCCTGTAAGATTTTCAGATATAGAAACAGGCAATCCAAGCATAGTGTTTCCAGTGCAGGTGTTGGATTGATCTGTTAGGGATCTGTTTCAAATAATATATACAAGATATGTACAGGAGTTACCCAAGAGATTTCAAATGTTAGCAACACAGTTACAGTGACATTTTCTTTCACTTACATGTGCACATGCAAATACCTGCAAGCCTAAAGCTTTTTTCAAATTTTTAAGAGATTTAACATTCACCACTTCCTTAAAATGAACATATGCTATGTGGATTAAGAAAAAGAAGGTATCCAGCTCCAACCAGGCTTGCTTCCCTGCAGAAGAAGGCTTCTAGGTATCTCTTATGCAGAGCCCAGACGAACTGCAGAATATTAACTGAAGATTTGATTTTGCCAAGATTTTGCCAACGCTTAAATGACTATGCTTCACAACACCTGGATAGTTGCAAAGAAACCACCCCATCTCATTTATTTTTTCCACACTGATTCAGCTCAGACACTTCACTCTTGCTTTGCCACACTTAGTTTTCTGCTCTAAAGGGCTCCGATTCCAGAAGTTTGCCTCTATCTGTGCTTTGTTTTCTGTGTCTAAGTAAAAGAACTTTTTTTTGTACGATCCATAGCTCACTGGAAACCAAATGGATGCACGACCATCCAGTGCTATTATTTAGATTAGGATATACTATTCTAGCAGGGAATTTGGAGAAAGGCACTGACATTCAAAAATGCTTTGGAATTATTATTAATATCACATTGGGTATGGTATATATGGAAAAGAACTAGGGAAATCAGAGCAAGCAAATAATGGTCAAGAATTTAAAATCAGGTAAATAATCCTAATGTTCTGCTTAAAGGAAATAAAAACTGTTGAAGGGTTAGAAACGATCGTTGGTCACCTGTGGTTCATGAAAAAAAACACATTGGTTTTTTTTTTGTTCTTCTGAAATAAAGTCAGGGAAAACAAATAACTTCGGCACACATTTTCTGTTCTGATCACAGATTAGATTTGTGAATTGAATTGTGAGTTGAATTTCCAACTGGTGATGGGTTTAGAAATACTGATTTGTCTTATTTTATTTTGTAGATGCTTCAGAAACTTGCTGTGTGTTTACCCCGGGTTCTGCCAACCAACTCGAGAGGGGACTTACCTATTCTTTCATTAGTTGAGCATAACATTATCTTGAACTAATTATTTCTCTCCACATGGCCTTCCTACTAGTGTCATCTTATCTTCTGCTGACTCATGCTCAGGGTGCTCCTGTTGAGAATGAGGCACTGTTAGAAACACTGAAGTCACAAGTAGGATTATTCAGCAATAAAAGTGAACACTATTCAGCACAGGTGAGACCTCCTGGCACAAGCCGACAAATACCTCAGACAATCATCATTGGAGTTCGTAAAGGAGGAACAAGGGCTTTGCTGGAAATGTTGGACATTCATCCTAATATTGTGGTAGCAGCTACAGAAGTCCACTTCTTTGACTGGGATGAAAATTATGTGAAAGGAATAGACTGGTATAGAAGTCTGATGCCATTTTCTTATGGAAATCAAATTACAATTGAGAAAACACCAGGCTATTTTACATCACCACAGGCTCCAGAAAGAATTCATGACATGAATAGCTCCATTAAACTGCTGCTCATTCTAAGAGATCCCACTGAGAGAGTTATATCTGACTATACCCAAGTATATTACAACAGAGTAGAAAGCCACAAGCCTGTTCAGCTTTTTGAAGATATTGTTATTAAGAATGGAGCACTTAATACCAAATACAAAGCTATTCAGAGAAGTCTATATGATGTTCATATGGAAAAGTGGCTTAAGCATTTCAGTTTGGATCAGATTCACATAGTGGATGGCAATACTTTAATCAAGGACCCTCTTCCTGAATTACAAAAGGTTGAAAGATTTCTAAATCTCCCTTCCCGAATTATGTCTTCTAATTTTTATTTTAACCAAACCAAGGGATTCTACTGCATTAGAAGTGATGGAAGGGAAAGATGTTTACATGAATCCAAAGGCCGCCCCCATCCTCTTGTGAACAACACTGTTTTAGAGCAACTGTATTCTTACTTCAGAGAGCACAATGCAAAATTTTACAGAATGGTTAATCATTCCTTTGACTGGCATTAATGCCTTTGGGAACAATGTTTCTTAAGAAGGGCCTGAAACAAACTCTTTCAAACATATCTTTCTAAAATGTAGAGATTCATATTATGAGAACTTAACATACTGGTTATGTGCTTCATTGGAATAACACATCTGTTAACTCATTGAAACGGTACCTTTATGTTGGGAAAAATAAGCTACATGAACTTGTATGATTACTGTGAGCCATATTCTGATCTTCTTTCTCCCATCATACAAATACATTCACTTCAGTGAACTTACTTCAGATATGTCTCTGTTACAAGATTTGTGCTGTTTTGGAAAAAAGACTGCTTCTAACAGTGTAAACATGTAAATATTTGAAATGGTATTATTCTAACTGTTCTGTATTTTTTGTTGGTAGTATTTTTTATATCACGCACAATGACAGTGGTGTTGATTTCTAGATTTTTTTTCATACAATAAGCTAAACTGTATGTTAAAACAGGGGCATACATAGTGGCTCCAATAAATAATTCCTCCTCTGTTAATATACCGAAGTTCTTAATCAATTAATAATAAAATGAATCTATTTCACCTATGATTTTGAATAGGTGAACTAGAAGCTCTCTGTCTGTATATCATTAGTATTAAACCGCACTCTTACTATCTTGGGTTTGGGGGAAAAAAAAAAATCTCCAAACAAAGAATATGAACTGTTTGAAGAAGCTTTAAGTGAGAGTTCTGAATGTAAAGAAATTAAATGATCCCAGGTAACCTCAATTACACTGTTACTAAAACACTAAACTTTCGTTTTGTTACACTAAAACAAAAAAAAATCATGCAAAAAAAATTATTAATATCAGCAACTGTACAAATATTTGATTATATAAATTATGTCACTTTGCTCTTGAATGGAAAAGCTGTTCATTAGTACTACCATGTTAATCATGTTTGTATTCTGTGACTAGTTATTCTGTTGCTCTCCTGGCTTTAGTTTACATAGCTCCCTTGGCACACTGATTCTTGTTAAAAAAAAAATTTACTTGCTTGCCCTCCAACGCACGGAGTATTTTTATTTTGTCATTTCTAATGCAAATCATGGGATGTACTCAAAGTTAAAATAATATCTTGTTATACTGTATATCTCAGACACAGTGTTCAGTATGCTAAGCATGACGTACTTGCATTATATGTAAAAACCACGCCCTTCTATACCCCTGCAATTTTTTTATTTTTAATAATTTTTTTTGTTTGACAGTATTGTGCTGGCCTGTTCTTCTTTTTTATGTAAACATTTTATTATATATCAATACCAAAGAAGAAAATTAACTTGAAATGTTAAAGATGGTGCCAGATAGAACTACAGATGCAGCTGTTGTTTGACATGGTACCTTGCAATCCAGAACCTCTGGTGCACCCCATAGTAGAAGCATTCATTAGATGCATTCCTCTTTAATAAAGCTTCCCAGGACACAGGTGAGCTGTAGTTGTGTGGGCCCACTCTGAGCATCGCAGCATCAAACCCCGCCAAAACCCTGTTGAGAATCCTGAATCCGTGTCCGTCTGTCTAAGCCACTGTGCAGCCTACAGGAGTATGTGTTCCTAATGTGGGATTCAGTCTTCCGCTTCAGAGGCTAAAAGGTATGTATTGCAGCACTAATACTTTATGAGGGGGCTACTTAGATGTTAGGCAGGTAGCAGTATTCCAATGAAGCTGGACAGTCAGACCCAGCCAGATTATGTAGAAATAGTCTTCATCAAATATTCCCTCAAAAATGTAAAATGTTAAAAATAATATATTGTCTTACTCTTTATCTCTTCTGCTTCTTGTATTTGCATATATGAGAGAAAATTATATTTTTCATTAGCATATAATTAACTTCTGAAGTTATCTTTCTGAAGTATGATTATTTACTACAACTCTGATTTCTACAGGTGGCCAAAATTGTTATTTACTACTTCCACCTTTTCTGAGATTGTTGCTTCTTAATCATTAATATTGATCAGATCTGGGAACTACTCAGAAGTACAAAGTTGATCTGAACCAGGTGGGGAAAGAATGGGGTGTTTATGCTGGTCCTATACCATCTCTACAAGGACACTGGATAGCTAAACTGTAATAATTACAGTTGTGTAGTCTAACAATACCTTCTTTTGTTAATCCAGAAAATTCTGAACTCTGAATCAGCAGGGTGATTTTATATTGGACCAGCACTTTGTATTTTGTGGCCACAATATTCTACCTGATCACAGAAGCCTCAAATCCAGATTCCCTATATTGTTTAACACAGCCTGTTCTTTCTGACCAATGCAATCTCAGTGATCAATGAAACTCATTCCAGGCCACTAATTTCAGAAATACGGTCTTGAAGGTAGCAGCATACCAGCATTTTATATCATAGATTGTAGTTTTTCTTTCAGCTTCTTATACATTCCAAAACTTTCTATATTATTCTTGTTTTCCTCCTTTTTAGTGATGATTCCATTTAACAGTATTGAATATGAACAAGGTCGTTTTCTCTTTTTTTTTTTTCAAGAAGCTAATTTGAAAATAATATATACTTTAACAGAGGTTTCAGGTAGTTGCCAGTAACTGAAGAGTTCACATGGCTACATGTCACATTCAATTCCATAGGCTTCCAAAAAAAAAATTAAAAATTTCTAATGTCTGTCTGTATTTATGCTTGCAGGCATCAAGTCTTTCTCTTTCTTCTCTGAAGTTTACAGCTAATCTTTAAATGAGTTGAATGCAGGAACACCAGTTGGCAGAAGCTGTATGCATCTTTGAAAATGCAGGTCTCTTTCTGGAATTTACATTTCAAGGAGAGCTGATCTGTATGGATTAGTGATGTATATATCTACTTGATTTGTTAGCACTCTTCATTCCTGCTCAGCGTTTTTGGGAAGGACAGAGTTGATGGAATGAATTCAATGAATTTATTAATATCAGAAGAAATATGTTATGCATATTATAATTTGGGAGAGAGATTGTTTTGGTTTGGTTTTACATAAATTAAGATTCTCATCTGAAGTTTTGTTTTGGTAAATGGTCTACAAAGATGCAACTTAACGTCAGCATAAGAGAATTCAATACATACATTAGGCATAATTTAACATTACAAACGGTTTCAGTCAGTTTTTCATTTTGTGGTCTGAAAAATATTATCTCATGAAGTCCCGACCTCCATTGTTACTGTCTTCAAAAGATAACACTCCTTCCCTCATCCTCAGGAGGGGGATCAGATCAACTTAATAGAAGGTCCACTGAGCCATTCTTTAGTAATACTGAAATAAAAAGTACTCAATTTTTGGCATTTGCAATTCAAAACTAGTCTAATTTTGGAAGGAACTGGAGGCTCACCATCAGTTTAAAGTTGCTATTAACAATTCAAGAAATTACAAATACCTCTTATGAATTTCCATAATTGATAGCAAACCACAAACTATTCTTCTCTAAACTGGTCATCAAAGGACTTTCATGTCCTTATCTGATACTCAAGAGGTGTTTACAGAAATAAATTTCATGTGGGAAGGTTGCTTAAAGAGATCATGCAGTTGCTTTAAAGGTTGTTGGGAGCATCTGAAACAGATGATACAGTCTAATGTATAAGACTGCTGCAGAATTTATGATGATTTGAGCAGCTCTTTGATGTTGTTTTGCAAATATTGAGCCTTCACTGTGTACTGTTCCTTTCCTTTTTTTTAGTTAAAATGCCATAGTTATAGTTGCTTTGGTATAATAGCACTGAGAATTACTAATATCAAGCAACTGCTGCTGTTAACTGGATCGGTTTAGCCTTTACCACAATAAGCAGCACACTCACATAATATCTAGATGAGTCTAATATTAGTATTTTTTAGTATGGGCTATATATATTACATATAGTACATAAAGAAAAAACAGTGGGAAACTTAAGAGCTAGGTTTTTGCCCCAAAAAGCTCCCAGTACTTAACTAATGGGAAGAAAACAAAGCAGTTCCTTTGCTGCACTCACCCCCATTATTTTACCAGGAAGAGGGCTGGATTTTTTCATTGTGTCCTCTGTATCTAGCTGCTCAACGGCCTTGGGCTGACTTCTGGTCTTTTCTTTCACAGCTTCTACAGTTCCTCTTAAAGAATACCTGTTAAAGCAGACATATTTTTGGAATATCCATGAGCAATATTGTGGAGAACTTTACAGATGGCATACACTTAGTGAATGTCAATGTATGCTGCTACACAACATCAACTCCTTCAGTATCCTTTTGATACAAAGCCAATAGATAATCCTATAAAATGCATCAAAGAAAGATTAGATTGACTACTGTAGGGAAGCGCATCTGCATACAGAGTTTTCAGTCTTCATGTACATTTCAAGAGCACATCAAAAAGAAATTTAAAAATTGGGTTGCTTCCATCCAGTTTGCTTATTGCCTTTGTCAATTCAGCTGCTTTCATGAGTTGGACAAAAATTTTAATGTTGTCATAATCCCTATAATTTGTTTCATCTATATAGTCAAAACTGAAAATATGGGTTATTACTTTGCTTTATAGGAGCACAGTTTAAAAAAAAAAAGAAAAAGTGAGAGCAATACGTTCCAATACCTTGATGCATGGTAAGAGTTGCACAATAACGATATGCACAATAACGATATGCACAATAACATTTCCTTGAAGAGAAAGGAACATTTAAATTATTTAAGTAAAGTTTATACTCCCACAGATTATTATTTTATATACTTGTGGATTTGACCCTTCATTTCCTTCAAAAGCTTGAATTTTATAGTAGAAATGAACAGACACATTGGAATTAAAATCAGTAATAATTTGCCTCGCCCATTAATCATTACCAGGAGTTAATGGCCAATATTTAGTTACTGCTCAAATAATTTCCACTTTGATTATTTCAAGTTTCAGTGTGACTTACTAAATTGTTTTGCTATTTCATACAACAAATTTAGAAGTTAGAACCAACAGTAGATAAAAAGACTGTAGTATCATTCTGTGATTATAGAGGAATTGTCATGCCTTTAAGGTTAATTAACAGTGACATGACCTTACCACAATTCCTGAAAAATTTTTGGAAGCCAAGATACTAACAGAACAGCAAAGTTTAAATTAGTACTTGAAGTTGAATCTGCTACTTAGGGAAAATACAACAGATTAAAATAGACTGACACAAATCGTACTTTCCTGGTAAAATAGATGTGATGTAAAATGTACAGTATCTCATGTATTAGCCCATGTAACAAGTACTACGAAGTCTATTTTCTGATGCAAAATGGTCTTACACTTTTATGTTTTGTGTTCTTTTAGTTCCATTACACAAACCTCTCAGTAAGTGTTTAAAGAAAAACATCTTAATGTAAACTCTTTACCAGTGGTACAGGTTTCCTCTCAAAGGACATTTCTCTGGTTTTGTATTGTTTCCTCTGAGATAAAAAGGTGGTTTGAGTCACACTGCAATAAAAGTAGAGTTATTGTACCAGAATTAAGAATATTACGTCTATTTATTAGAGTTCTCTGCGTGGAACATTTTTATATAGGGACTGATAATAATTTAATGATCTCTTTTACATTCTCTCTCTTCATTAGATAATATGTTATAGTTTTTCTTATTCTGAAGAATGTTACTCTAAGCTCTTGCTTGTTACTCTAAAGCACTGACTTACAGATCTAAATCAGGTGGCAGTAGTAAAAGGGAAGCACGGGTAATTAAGAATCCATTCTCTTTACCAATCAGACTGGCTAAGATTTTCTTATTTTTTAACTCTTTTGCTTTTGATGTGAACATTTTGATCCATCATAAACTTTCCTTTAGGAATGTATCAGTCAAACTTACAACAGGAAAAAATAAGGCAAGAGCAACTAGAATGCAATAAAACCTGAGCTGAAGGCCCTCTTCTGCTAAATATTTGTTGACATAATATGGCATAGTTACAAATGAAAATTGTGATTGGCCTGATAAGACAATGCACAGGACTAAGTAACATGCTACTCCAGGGATTTATCTAGGGATTGTACACGCCTGAATTAGTTTTACAATCATTAGGCTATTAGGGACATACATGAATATACATTTTGAAAACACTGTATTTCATCTTATTAGAGAATACTACAGTACTATAGGAGAGGTCTATCCTTGGGTGAAATGCTGCACTGCTAGCAGCACTGCAAATTGGATGGGAAGGAACAATTCTCTCCACTAAGTCTTGGGCATTTTTAAATTCCTTATAGAAAATTAGCAGCACTAGATAGAGCGGTTTTGTTGTTGATTTGACAAGGACTGTCAGCCTAGAAAAATGCTGTGCAACTGTCATGAGAAGATTGAAGATATACTCTAACTCTGCCAAGATACAAATCTACAACTCAAGACAAGTGACACAGATGGAACACTGCAAACTGCAGGAGGTACATTGCTGCCTTGAGTGAAGAAAGATTAAAGGCTCATAAACAACATATGCTATAGTTACACACACACACACACTCATCACACACAGCTTGCAAAATACACTCAGTCTAAAATAAAAACAAGCAGGATCTACAGCTGCGCACTAAAGTGATGCTGTTGAAGGCGTACTGAACCAGGGGCAACAGTTCCAGTATGAGCTATCTGTAACTTATTATTTATTGTATTAATAAACTGAAGTCTGTTTAGGCCATGCTCTAGGCGTCTTCTGTGAGCTAGCACCATATACTGCTCTTAATATTTTCACCTTGCAGACAATGGATATTGTATTCTTAGATTCAAAGTAAGCTTCATCCATTATGTGTTTGCCAGACAACCCATGTTTATGTGATTGAAGTTTTTTGTCAAGTGTACATATGACAAAATGAATAAAATAGATGAACAAATTCTCTGGAAAAAAATGGCTAATAGAACATATACTTAGGGCCTGTTTATGTACAGTAAGCATAGTAGAACAGGGTTCAAGTAAACTGCCTTTCATACTTTTCAAAAATAAACTTTCTGTGTGCTTTCATTTCCTTTCATGGGCAGGGGGGAAGTCTCCTCTACATTGTTTAACAACAAACTTGGAATTTTAAAATTCAAGTTCATCTGAGAAGTTAAAATATTTTGGTTACAGTGTATAAAATAAGAAATTACCATTCAAAAGTTATTACATTTTGAGTAGCATTAGAAAACTGTTCACTTTCTTCTTAGTTCTTTTATGCCTTGTGTTGCACCCTCCTGCCTCTCCCTTGAAAAAATATTTTCATAGCAAATGCCTTTTTTGCCAGCTGATTTCAAAGTTATATGAGCAGAGGTCACAATATTAATCACTTGCATTAAAAATTCAAAGATTAGGTAGGGTGATAGCTAAGTCTTACAGTTCCACGAGTGGAAAAAATGGCATATGAAATAAAACTAGTTACTTAAAATGGGTACCTGCTGAATCGTACAGAGTATTGTGTGCCCCAGATTATATAGGGAGAGATCAGGGCTGCTTCAGCCATCCAAATGACTGCTTGCAACATCTTTTGTGAGTTTGGGAAGAGTGGTTTCCCCCTTCCATCAAACAGGCATTCAGGCTTCAATCGGAGAAAAATCTTTTTTCCTGTTCTTAGGGTGCTTGTGGGGAAATGAGCGGTTAGGTGCCTTTTTTCCCCTAATATTACCTGCAGGACAGATTTTTGCTAAATTGCAGCATTTATTCCATTGGTAACAGCAAACTAACTTTGGAAACCCCATTTAATTTCTTTTACTAAGCGCTGGATCTTCCATTATTTTTGTCGAAAAACCCTCTTGTCACAGATGGTAATTATTGTAGACAAATACAGCCACCCAGAAAAGTATGAATAAAATACACTAATCCAGCTTTCTGTAGCTACTAGGTACAACGAGGCAGAAAATATAGAAGGTTGTTATCTTGTTAGGGTCCTTTGTCCATGACTCCTTTTTATCAAATAAGTATTGGGAACGGCTATATATACTTGTATGACTCCCTATCCTGATCATCTGGATACGATCAAAGGGAACAGGATTACATTACCTCACTTTAATACTAAAGCCCAGGATGTTTATTTCACATAAATGCAACTTCACTGCCAGTCACCCACTATCTTTGATTTTCTTCTCCAGCTATAAGTTCTTCTCTGTGTTTGTTTGTTGGGGTTTTTTTTCATTTATTAATGAATTCTGGCTTTTCTCTTTCATGGAATAAATAGTTTTGATCTTAAATTTAGTTTTCCTGATCTGAGAAAAGTAAAAGCTGAAACATATACTATGGCTTTCAAAAATAAATAAATTCTGTCTCTGTGCTGTGTTAGTATGTCAGGGAATCAGATTACAAACTTGCAAGCAATTAAGACGAAATAGCTAATCCTAATGCACATAGCAAGCATAGTAATTGAGGATATTTTTGGAGGACAGGAAAAAACTTCACCTTCCATTTTAAAAAAGAAGTATTTATTTGATATTTACCAGAAGCATTTGGATTTTTGTGCTCTACTAATGTAAAGTGGCACTGACTTCAGTCATCTACAGTGAGTGCAGTAAAACTACTCTAATTTGTAGCTAAGGATCTAGCCCAAAATGTACATATGCAGAGAATGCCACTTCACTGTTAGGTGACTGATAAGCCAAAAGAAATAACTGTACTTTATGAAACATAACTACTCTTACCACTTAGTGCACAAATTAAACATTTGATCGTAATGCCAATATAGAAGCTATTTTTCTCTTAATTTGATTTTTCTGTCGAAATGCTAGTCAGTGACAAGCAATAAACTGCATTCTCTAACTTGATATATAAATGAGTGTATTTTCTGCAGGCGGGGCGGGGGGAATTCCTTTATTTGCATCGCTGGCCTCATTCTGTCAACATATCACCCAGATTGCTGGATACACACAGAGATGCATTCTGGCAATGCTAGGAAGGGACCTGCATTTCCTACTGTCTATTTCAACTTATTAGTAATAGGATGATGCTTCTGGCACATCTAAAATAATTTAACATTGGATTAATTCAATTCAAAAAGGTGTCAGGAAAACACACTGCAGATTCATTCATCACAAACTTGAGACCAATATGTTTAAAAAAAAGAGTACCATGGTAGTTATGTTTACATGTATAATTGGCTAAAGCTGAGCCAAATGACAGAATATATTCTGTTACTTTCCAACATGCCTTCAGTGCTGATTAAGCCACCAGTTCATAAAATAAATATAAATATAGTATTTTCAATACTAAGAGTAATACAAAGAATTTTTTTAATTAGTTTTGTTTTTCTTCAGAAAGCATTTTATCTGAATTACAAAAAGATTTTTTTTTTTGCTGCTGATTCAAAGTTGTGTTCACTGACCATTTCTCTGTTGTTCACCGATGATCATTTAGATCTTTTTGAATATCAAGGAATGACAGTACAGCAGTATTTTTTTAAATGGTAATAGCCTGGGCAAGAACAACTGCCAAACTTTACATAATTGCCTTAAGCGTAGTACTGGTTGAAAAATTTTGTAAGGCTATATCTAACCAATTTATACATAGTATAACACAGTGCCCAAAGTAAGAGCAATAGAAAAGGCTCAATAAACATTTTAGCATTTACAGTACCTTACTGATAGAAGATCAAAATAAACAAAACAAATGGGAGACTGATTCTGTGGCCTCTGACCAGGAAACAGTCCTACCTATAAGAGACATAGTGCTTGAGATAAGGCTGCAGATCTGGACCGTTGATTTGAACGTGCTGTATTCTGGTATTTTATTCACACTACCTGTGTCTTCAGTAGGACCTCAGATACAGTTATCTCCTGCTCAAGGTAAGTAAACCTGTCAGAATTTCGCTGGATGCGAGGATGAATTTGGATTTACTCATCTTGTAGTCATGACAGGCAGATGAAATACAGACAGAGTAATAAAGATACCTTTAACAAAAGAGTCTCAGCATGTTTAGTAGCTTGCCCTTCATGCATTTTACGAGATAAAAATCTTATTTGTCTGAAGTATTTAATATGATTTAAAATAAGCAAGCATAATAGCCTCTCAAAGATTCTGAAAAACACTGTGAAGTAAACTGAAAAAGTCAAATTAATAATTTTTCATGAGCAATGTCCAAGGCAAAGAGTGATGAATCTTTAATAAGATTAAAACATTTCTACAGTCTTCCTTCCTTATTCTGCTACTTTAAATCATAACTACTAACAGTGAAATAATTACAACTAAAAGTATTCTTGCACAAAGCTTTCTGGTTATAGTAGGAAAACATATTTTTAAATATACTAAATTTATGACACATTTGAGCTCTGGAGGGAAAACATTCCACACACCCAGTACTCCAGAGGAAAAGATACTGTATACTTTCAGCTTAATCCATTTCAGAAAGCCCTCAGGCCCAAAATCTCTCTCTCCTAACCATCAAGATTGAAATGGAATACAGGGCATCAAAAGCTCAAAAATGCACTTGGGATGCAATCCTCTTGGGATTTTAAATATTAACATGAAAAATCTTAAACCTTGGGCTACCAGGCAGCTGAGACAGATAGCAAAACATTGTGAAGAGTTCACGCTCCCTTCTGCTAATCTCTCCTTGCAACAATAACACACAACTACACAATGAACCAGCTGCAGGCAACAGATCATTTATGCAAGTTGCCCAATGTACTGCATGTATTTCTTTAATCTGTCTGCCATTTCACAACGATATGCATCATGATTATCATCAGGGAATTCAAACAGAGCTTGATCTCATTTTCATCGCAATGAAGTTAACAGTGGCTTCAGGTCCTTGAATTGCAGCCTCTGGTCAATAACAGCACGTAGACTGCACAACCTGCTGGCCTGCAGGAATCGTACCTCATCACAATTCAAAAGGCCTAGGGAAATAACACTTTCTTCAGACCTCCTGCCTGAACCAATCATGATCAGTTAAATCTGCAGGGATTCTGTTTTAGCTAATCTCGTCTTTTTATCACGTACTTCAGTCATATCAGTGGAAAACAATTGCATGTCTTCTTTAGTTGCAACTGGATATAGATTGTGCTGACAATAACTGAGGCCATCTTGCTTGCAAACTCTCCATAAGTCAGATTGTGCTTTACACATAAGTATAGGAACCAAACCAGACCCTTGCGAGACACAATGCTAGGCAAAAACAGGCAAGAAAATAACTAGTTTCAAAAGCATACTGGCACTATGTGCCATCCCACAAGGCTTAGTTAGACTATTCAGTTTGATTTTACCTTCCATTTTTAAGCCTTCACGGTGTTCTGCTGTCATATATCCATGCTTTTCTCTACAACCAGAAAACATAGGCGTCTTCTTTAGTTAAAAAATAATAAGCCAAGATACTTACACTAATATATTCCCAAACTTCCAGTAGCTGAAACTTTTGGGGAAAAAAAGAGCAGTTACCTTGAGACTTGCACTTCAAACATGGGAGCTGGCAAAGCTGGAGGGAGATTCATCACACACTTCCTCTTTCTAGCTAATTGGCTGGAAAACTATCTGATATTTGCAGTATCAGAGAGAAGATGATGCAAAAAGGTGGTAAGGTAAACAGTGTTAAATCTCAGGGGCCACCCTCTACTCATGAGATCCTCATTTAATTTTATGCTAAATGGCATAATTGAAAGCCAAACTCTTCTGCTACTTTAATCTGAATTTGGCTCGTGTTAGGAACTTGTAACATTTAGGTCAAACTTTATGAACAACCACTTCTGTTAATCTAGGGGATATATTCTTTTGTTAATAACAATCAGTGATATATAGTCTTTAAAGTCTTTTTTTCTTTATAATGAGATGTCCTGTTCTTTAAACAGGTTTGTGCAACATTTTAAACAGAAACTCCAAATTTTCAATCTCTGCCCTAAAGTGTTCTTTAAATTACTTAGATTTTTTGGTATTACTCAGTCATGAAGCTTTCCTGTATGTTTATGCATGAAAGGAGTTAAATCAGATTAGAGCTATATTCATGCTCCAATACTGTCAGGTATTCTGCCTATGAGAATAAGGTATAAACTACATAATTTAATAAATGTCTGATCTGATAGCTAACATGCTTGTGTTTTCTTGATGAATTATACCTAGAAGTTAGTAAGTCTGTTATGGATGGGAATTACATGAAGTTTGCATTTATAAACCCATTAACAAATGAAAGACCAAGTGCTGGGAAGCAACAATTTCACAATATTCTTTTAGTTTATCCTCAACCAAATACCTGTACTCTGGCACTTGTAAAAAATTACAATGTGAACTTTCCTTCTAGTCTTCGGAAGTTAGCAGTTTATGCTGGTAGGTCCTAATCTCTCCTCCATCCATACCTCAATCACTGTGACCAAATAACTGAAGAGAAACTAAATTGTTTCAGAGCTTTTTATAAAGAGGAAGGAGCATTTTTCTCTTCAAAGCTCCAGGCTTACCGCCCAGCTGTTAATTTACTGTGACTTCCTTCAGCAGTAGCTAAATTGGATGCATGTTTAACCGGGGAAAATTTTGCAAAAAGGAAAGGCAAGTGCTGTTGAGACAATTTCTTTACCTGATGCTACAGAATTACAAATAAAAATAAAAAAGTCACACTTCCTTTGCAGACAGTGCCTCTTGATGTGAACCACTGTTAGCATCCTTTATGTACATAATCCTGCACCAATCAATACATAGTCACAAAGACTGTATCATCCCCTAAACAGCTCCCTGAACTTCACAGACAGAACACAGCCATACTGTCCCTATACCTCTGCTATGGGCAAAACATCCCCCGGGACAGGTAGCCTGTTCTCTGTACTGGTGTATCGGTGGAGATTTATCAGTCTGATCTACTGATAAACCTTGACAAAGAAAAACGGAACAGAAAACAAATTCTGTTCCAAATTTCTTAAACGAAAAGGATCCATGTCTTTCAATAATGGGGGGGAAATCAAACTACTGGGAACATCTGAAAAGGGAGAAAGACATGCATTTATTTGCTCCAAAAGCAGACTTCAACAGAGCTTCTGTACTGAGAGAAATTTCCAACCACACAGTAGAAGGCAATATTAAAAGCATTGCTGTCATACATACGTATAAAACAGTGGGCATATATGATGTGGAAAATGTTAAAATTTCTTGTGGTAAGATGCAGATTTACTTAGATGCTGGGGGGGACCAACAAATGCTAAACAGATTTTTTTTAAAAAGGAGAAAAGAAATAATGAGTTAAACAGTACAGAAAAAAAATGATGTATCATATAAGGAGATCATTAGATAGATAAAATTAAGTGGGGTACTGTTTCTCATGTATTTTATGTAAATATATTATTTGAGTGTGTTGAATCTCATCCATTACATTGTTATTTTTAGATAGATTATTTTTTCTCTCAATATTAATCCATGTTGTTTGAATACTCACTGTAGTGTAAATAGAATCCTGATGGTTTTAGAAATATTAATAACTTATTTTATATAATATGCTTCTAATGATAGAAAATGACAATATGAACATTAACAACCAAATGTGTTGAATCCAATGCCGACCCAATAAGAACATTTTTCAGACAAACTGAAGTCATGGTGGCTGTTCTTGGATTTTAAAGGTACATCTTAGCTGTATAAGTTTCACCCAGTTATTAATTAGAATAACTTGCAGTCTCAGCTGACAGCTACAATTACTTTTTTTCCTGCCACAGCAGTAGTTTCTTATTTTTTCTACAGGTAGTTGCTTGTGTTTCTTGTGGGAAAGCAAAATAGAAAAAATAGCACTTAATTCCTTGAAGAAATTCCTACCTAACTGTTTCCTTTGGACACTCATCAGTGTCAAATAGGCACGCAGGATTTTCTGGATGGCCAAAAAGATGCTGGCACTAAATACGGATTTTTTTTAGTGCATGCAAGAGCTCAGTACATATTTCTAAATAATTATTTTAAATTTTGTTATTTCTATGTAAGTATAAGGAGAACTGGTACTGACTGTAGGCTCAGTAGGTTTTTCAGATGTATCTATTTAAAATGCAAATGTGTGTATATGTGAATATCAGGGTCTATGTCTATAAAAAGCCTCTTTAAATGTTCAAACTCCTAATTATTTTTTCAAAAGATTCCTGGGGATTCTTTCAGTCAGATCACCTTTCAATTTTTAATTTACTTTATTAAAATCTTAATAAATCATCATATTGCCAACTTCTTTATCTGGAATTCATTAACATATCAGAAGATAATTTATCAGTCACATCTCATATATTGCTTCTCATACATCAATTTGTCATTTCTCTGCTTTCATTCTCCTTTGTATGAACTAAGAAAATCTTCTCTCATTTCAAATTTCTATTAATCCAGGACATAAAAATTTTAACTATTCAAAGTCATCTAAATGCTTAAATTAGCTAAGTTTACACATGCCAAATTTTTAAACTTTTTTTGGTTGATATATGAAAAATATTCTAAACTACTGAAGCATAGAAAAGTTTAAGTTTAAGATTCATCAATGCTGGCAAAATCTTGCAATAACAGATTAATAAATGTCTACATACAGCTAAGAACCATTTAGGTCTAACAGTATTAACAGTGTTGATATAGCAAGACTTCTGTTTTCTGTGCAGTCTTGGAGAAGTCGCTTAAGCCTCTCTGAATCCCAGAATTTTTCTGTAGGACATCAATCAGAAGAATGGAATAGTGCCCTAAGTAAACACCCTCCTTCCAGCATACATGAGGCACTATGGAACAATTACAGGTTGCCCTCACTTAGAAAATGCTGTTGTCCTATTGCATGGAAGTGTAGCAAAGATGAATCATTCAAGATTACAAGGCAACCTGGCACACACAAAGCCTAAGGTAGACAGATAAGTAACCACACATGCCTGAAGTGATCAAACTGATACTAAAAATGCTTTTGGTAGCTGGCCGTCTGCCTCCATTAGAAGCCAGGTTCTCATCTGCACTTACATTCAGGTGAAATACATAGTATCAAATTGCATCTACACCTTTTCTGAGTTTCCACTGCATAAATGAGATTCAGCCTTGAGACACCAGATATTGTCTACAGGAACAGAGGTATATTTTACAAAATTCGGTTACAGTATGCAGACTATCATTAGATAGATGAGAACTCTATGTGGATTAGCAGCAACTGGAAAGTCACTAAGCCTGTATGTCAGTTAAACATATTATTGTCTGAATTTTGAAAAACACAAAAAAGCTAACTCTTGTGCACAATGGTTTTAGCAGATCCAAAATAGTCCCATTTTAAAACTTTGTAATATAAACAGAGGGCTGATTGCATAAATATCTGATGAAACCCATCACAAATGATTACAAAAGCTATCTTATTTTGTAATAGCACTTTTGCAGGAGCAAATATAGAAGAATTTATGGAACGGAGACACCAAGTAGAAGCAGAAGAGGCTGTAGATAATCTCTCAACATTTTGCAAGACTGCAACTATAAAAGACAGTTGTGAGCAACTGTGAGCAATGATTAATATGAGATTCATCTCACCTAACTTAAGATGATTACATTGTACCTACCTGCATATAAGTTTATTGTCTAGATCAATCTTACCCAAATTGCTGTCAATGAGAAGAGCAAATGAAGTGTTTATCTATAAACCTGGATGAAAACAACCATATTCATCCCCACTCTGGCAACCAAAAAAGCTGTTGTGGCCATAAATAATTGTGGGAATTCAAGTAGAGATACTCTGTTTAATTCATATACCTCCTGTTTTTCATATGGCGTTGTGCTCTACATTCTTGGCTTTGTACTTGTATCCGATTTATTCAGTAGTGTTCTGGAAAGTACTCAAGAGAAAAATTTTCTACTAATTGCTGTTAATGAACTCTTAAAAGGTGGCTACAATTAGCTCCTGACTTGTCTCAATGACCTCCTGAAACAGCAAATGCCAATGAATGATTATATTCCAGGAAAAAAAGTCCCTTTGTCCTTTATTTTCACTTTGAGACGACTAAAAAGAAGGCAGTAGTCATTTCTTACTAATCTTCTCACCTCAATCTAATCCCTATTATTCATCTTATTCAGACTGAATTATCCTGGTTCTTTTCACTCTCTCTCTGTCCTATAGAAGTACTACTATACCTTTAATCACTTTCTTAACACCTATCTGGACTCTTTCAGTCTCAGCTTTATCTTTCTTAGGCAGCTGTCAGAGAAGGCATTGGGATCACAAACATGCACAGGAAAACAAGTAACAGTTTCTTACATAGGGTTTCTCAGATTACCAGTGAGCCTGTGCACTTAACTTGTTCATTCCTTGAACTTAAAACCCAAGATGTTCTTGTATCAGTCTACAGACTGTAAATTATCTTCCACAGTACACAATAATGAGGTAGAATTTGTGGAAGTTTCAAATGACAACACAAACTTGTAATCTCTTGTAAATATAATATAGTCATGAAAACAAAGTGGCAGACTGCCAGAGCAAACATTTTACAACTCCAGGGGAGTAGTGCAGGAAAATATTGCAAATTGTATGATAGAAAATACAGTCCTAACAGTCACAGAACCGAGAACAAGTATAGACAACAGAATGAGTTAAGAGAAAAGAACAAGTCATAGGAAATTAAAAAAATGGTAGAAAATTAGTTGCACTAGGGAATCTGCCTAGGTGGAAGGAGGAAAAATGATAAGAGAAAGATACTTCAAGAGATCAGAGATATTTTACCCTGGCAAAAGTGTCAGAGAAAATAAATTCCCGTTAAACCCATATAAAATTTTGTTCTGAATCCTATTAAGTTTCTCTAAGAGACAGACATCCTTTCCACCCTTTCCCTTCCCCACCAAAGAAATGCACAATGATCAAATGAGATCTTTTACTCCTCTATATCAAGTTGGATGCCAAGCAGAAAACATTAAACAACTTTTCCTGGAAAAAAAAATTAACTGTCTTTGTAAAGTTCTATTGTTGGTCAGAAAAAAAAGAAAAAGGTGGTGTAACACAGCCGAATGATCTTGGAAGTCAGATCACCACTCTAAGTCATGAAAGATTTCCACATTTTTCATATAGCATTGATAGAGTATGTGGGCCAACTTAATGTTACTTGATATCAACCTAGTTAAATGAGGGATAAATGTGAGTCACATTTGCTTGAAAAATTTGCAGATATTTCAAGTTAAAGAAAAAAGAAGAGACTAAGCATTCTGTCAGAGAGCTTCTTAAACAGAGTCTGCATGACCACAGGGGGAAAACAAACAAAAAAAAAAGTGCAAAGTTTTGCAGAGAACGGGGGAAAAAAAAAAAGTAGGAATATAGATGAGCCAAGTTCACCGAAACAATCATTCTCTTTGAATCAAAGTTTTTTAAATGTTTTTTAGACAAATTTTGTAGCACCAGGATGACATCAAGTGGCTACTCAAGCCAATTACTTCACACTTGCTGGAAACAGTCATTATGACATCTCCTTAATAAGCTATTCCTACTGTGTAAACATAATTTTATTACCAAAAACTGCTTCTATTTTAAATTCAATTTTTGCATGTCTTAATTTCAAGTCCTCCGTGATTTCCTCAAGCCTTCTCCAGAAATAATAAACGTAGAAACCTTCCAGCTCACGAAATAAATCTCTTTCACCTAATAACTTTCAATTCAGGAAATCAGAAATACAGATTTATTTGGATTTAACAGTTCTATTAAACTTTGCAATAACTGAAATAATTAGGCTTATCTAGTCAGACTTTAACTAGAGGAGAAGAAATTAATTTAATACCTTAAAAGATCTTCTTGGTGTGTAAGGCAGATTATTAGTAATTGAAAGAAACATCACAGCTTAATACAGTAAGAATGATCATTCACTGGAACAACCTCCCCAGCAACATGATAGAATCCCCATTGCTGGAGATTTTCAAGATGTGGTTGGACACAGTGCTAGATAATCTTATATAGGCTCCCTTTCTCATGAAAGGTTGGACCAGATGATCTTTGGAGGTCTCTTCCAACCTGGGCTATTCTATATTCTAGAAAAATAATAGCTGTAGCTTCTGATAAGCTTGTATTAAGGCTATAAAAATGTGACAACCAGTTTAAAACTAGTTAATGGATAAACACTTCAAGTACCTTTTGACTCTATTAATAAGGTGATTCACTACAGTTTGTGTTTCTCAAAATTTTATTCCAAGAAATGTCCATCTTCAAACATGGCAGTAAGGGTTATAGCCCAAAACAGAATTTGCAGACAACCAAATATCTAAGAGCATTTGTATTTCAAGACTGTGACCTTAAAAGTTTACACATTTCCTTTCTAGCTGTTACACAGAATTTAAGAGAGTCTTCTCAAAGGAAAAAAAAAAAAACCAACCCAAAGCCTAAATAGCAGAAGTAATGGAATCTTCCTATGAATTTGTATCCTTTGATCCCCCTACCAAGCTTCACTCACAAAAGCCTCACCCTTATGCCAAAGAATGAGGTATATTCTGCCTACTTTTCCTTTAGTGGGATGTTATTTTGAATAGATCTCCTGCATCTAAGTACCACTTTCCACAGATCTGCTGTGTAGTGAGGTAGACATGCTGGAGGGGACGGATGCCATCCAGAGAGACCTGGACAGGCTGGAGAGGTGGGCCCATGACAACCTCATGAAGTTCAACAAGGCCAAGTGCAAGGTCCTACATCTGGGTCGGGGCAATCCCAAGCACAAATACAAGCTCGACGGAGAATGGGTTGAGAGCAGGAGAAGGACCTGGGAATGCTGATTGATGAGAAGCTCAGCATGAGCCGGGAATGCACAATCGCAGCCCAGAAAGCCAACCATATCCTGGGCTGCACCAGAAGTGTGGTCAGCAGGTCAAGGGAGGCAATTCTTCCCCTCTACTCTGCTCTGGTGAGACCCCACCCAGAATATTGGATCCAGCTATGGAGCCCCCAACATAGGAAAGACATGGACCTGT
>RSEF01000006.1:22852538-23025194 GCA_003993805.1 Himantopus leucocephalus
AACTAGCTGATCTTTAAGGTCCCTTCCAACCTAAACCATTCTACGACTCTGTCTCATAGGAATTTAAGTACATTTCAAATTTGCTTGAAAGTAACTATCATTTCAAACGTTATAGGTGCAATGACCAGATGGAGAGAAACAGAGACACATCATTACCAAGTAAGCCTTGTTTCATCAACAAGTTAGTAAAAAAACAAAAAAAGAAAAAAAAAATACCCAAACAAAACCCAAAACAAAACCGCCACACCCAAATTCCAAATCCCTCATTATTGCCCTAGACAGATATCAATTTTCAAGGTGTCTGTTTCCATCCTTTCTCTTGCTCTCCCAATGTCCTATATTAATTTATTGAAGGCTAAGTGTCTTCCACATTTCTTTTGTTCTTTCCTTTTCCCCCAGTCTACATGTACTTGAAAAGATTATCCACTCTGAAGATGCTTTGCAAAATATACCTACAGGATTTTTGTCCAAACCTTGTCTTGCAGCAGTTTCTACTCTGCTTGCACGTCAACTAGTATCTTCATTCAAATACTCAAATGTCACCAAGCTGTCGAGTTCTGCCAAGAGTTCCTCTAAGTTATGTTGTCATGTTTTTATTTAAAAGCTCTGATTGACTCTTCGAAAGATGTTTTTATCTGCTATGAAGCCCACAGTAACCAGATCTGTGATAATTCCTAGAAAAGCAGGCCTTAAGGAAGTTACTTATCTGGAAGAACTAGGCTGCCCTTCAGAGTATGATAATCACCCAAACACCCTCAAGGACTTTTCTAACAAGACAGTCACCTTGTCTTGCCTGAGCTTTGGGGTTTCAGAGCCGGACTTGATGAGGAATGACAGCTCTTAGTCATGGCAGGCTCTGGAACTAATAAACTTCTTTTAGATGACAGATAGAAAACCTGCTGCATTTAATCTGTGATTTTATGGTACTGGGTATAATACACATTTTTTAAAAGTATTTGTCCTCTAAATATCTACACTTTTTTTACTCCAATCATTTATTCATATCGAAAGTAGTTTTAGAACAACATAAGCACTAGGGTTGTAGGCATTATCAGTACTAATTTAGTCAGTGTTATAGTACTAGCAACCTAGTGATCACCAGTGGCAATATAAACGCTTGATTCTGTTTTCACTGAAAGTCACAGCAAAATGCATGAGTTTTAACAGAAATAGACTTGAGGTCCTAACATTCTTAATACTTTATTTTTGAATTTTTAAAGTATTTCCTTTTAGTAAAACACTGCAAATTCCAGCATCTGTAAAGTTCAGGCCATTATCCCTTTGAAGACTTCAAACTATTGCTAGCAGCTTAGTCTTACAAGTATCTGGCCAAGTGTTTAACTGAAGTAGTTCAATCGGCTTTTTCTAGTAGTATTGCCTTTTTATGTCCACCTTTGGTAGCTCTACCAATTAATTTTCTTTCCTTGCTGCAAGATTGAAAGGATGTTCGTTCATAATCACTTTGCTTTTCTTTGTTCAGAATATTTTTGGACTTTCACTTTTAGGGCAAACGAGAGTGAATTGTAAGCTTTGAAAGTATATTTGATTGTGCTAACCAACTGATATAATTAAGTCATTCGCTGTAGAACACTGTTGGAGAATGGAAGCATGGGGCACTCACCTAAAGCACTTTATACACATTACATCAAACAGTATTTGATAAATAGCTATAAACATTAAATAGCCACACCACAAAACCTAAAAGATAGACAGGACATCTTATTTCTTAATAAAGGACAGATATAATCAAATAGGAAACCTGTTCTTATTGTTGTCAGATGCATGTTCCAGTTTCTGTAATTTATTTTTCAAAGCTTTCAGGTGGTTTTTTTTTCTCTAAATTAAGGCTAATAGTGTGTGAGTGTTAGAGAGAGAGCATGAGCAAGCACAGGAAGAAAGAGAGTGAGAGCACGTGTGCACACAAAAAGTGCTGAAAGTCATTTCCCACAGGCTTGCACTATAATGATGGAAACAATCTCAGAGCAAAAAACTGTAGCTACTTAAGAACCTCTTTTGGGGTTCCTTTTTAACAATAATTCAACATGTTTGCCAATACTGACTTCATTGGGAAATTCAAACTTTTCCAAGTACAGGAGAAAAGCAACAAAGGGATTGTAATGCAGCATTCAGCATAAAGCCAGAGAGAGATGCTTTCTTTCCATATTCCAAGAGAATTTGCTTCCTCGTTTTCTTTTGGCACAGAAAACACTGAGAAAGAGAATGTGGTCTGAGTATCAAACAGGATGATTGGATACCTTCCTTTTTAAGGATGGGGAAGGACCTTTACTCGCAGACAAGAGGAAGAAATGAATTAGAGAAGTTGAGATAATGGGGAAAAAACCAGTATTTTTATGATTCTGTGAATACTTATTTTCACTAAGTATTGAATTCTAAACTGATATGAAATGTTACATTAAAAACAGTACATATAAAAATCGGGGTTTAGTGCAATTTACTCATCAGAATACAGTCAATATTAGTTTTGGAAGCCACAGGATACCAGTCCCACTTAGTAATCAATGGATGTTATCTCAGAAAAAAGTTACTTTGACAGAAATGTGGTGCTTACACTGAACTGTCATTATTTAAATGAAAATATTTTCTTGGAAGAACTATTATTGTGCTGGTTGTTAATATCTTAAGAAAGACAAAGATGATCATTTTAGGCCCTAAATGTTGATTATTGGCTGGTAGCATCTGATGATACACACAGATGTTTTAATAAAGACAGGCAAAAAGATGTTTTATATTTTCCGCATCATGGGAAAGCAATCGGACAAAACCGCTTCATTTTACCACAAAAGGCTTAATTCCCTAACTCCTTTGCATTTCATAACAATAATTTACGCCTGTTCAAAGGGTATGCAATTTGTTACCAAACTGGACTGGTTTCATTTAACACTTAATTTCACTCTGCATACGTGCAAATTAATACGTGAAGTGCAAACCGGTAGAGAATTAGGATTCAAGGCACAAAATTATTGTCTGGTGATTAAAATTTCATAATGCACTTGTAGAATGAAAGTTCATCCGAGGCAATTCCTGAGTACAACTAAGTACACGTGAAGATATTTGAAAGTCTTAGTTCTGTCACCTGGCAAGAGGACAGAGGTTTGGGTTAGCCAAAGGATGTAAACTAGATAGGAGTTATTCCCGGAAAGGTGTCCAGAAATAGCTGTTCCCACCCAGCTGTCTCCAACTCTGTACCACTGGAATGTCCTACGGAAAATAGGCAGCAAAACCAAAGTATAACAAAACTTATGAGCCCAAGTTTCCTTGTGGACTTTGCCTCCAGATCTGAAGAAATTAAACGCTGTCACAGGCAAAGCAGTCTTATCACTCAGGGAATTATTTTTTACTTAATTTAATTTATTGCAAATTAACACTTCTAATCACTGATTCAGGTACTGGGAAAAAGAAAATGCAAGTAATTAAACAAACACTTGTGGAAACATCTTTCTTCCCCCTTCCCCAGGCTCAGCCCAAGGCAAACTCCTACCCTCTCCCACTTGCAAGTCTCAACTTCCGTTATTTTCACCACGGGTTATGTTCTGTCCATACCAATTCCCTCAGTGAGGTGATGGACAGTGCAGGAGGTTGGCATCAAATGTGTAATGGTTTCATTCTGCAACCCATTTCCTGGGCCAGGAAAACGAGATACACAAACAATGACTGAAGATAACTGGAAGAAGAAATTTGTGTTACAGGAACATCCAGGCACCAGTATTTGTAGAGAATAAGGAAGCTTTCTCCTGGGGAGACTAAATTGGCACTAGATTTCTTAATTATTTTGGACTTCTTTAAATTATCAAAAAGAAAAGGTAAAGTCCCTAGAAAAAAAGTTGTCATGCAAATTTGCTGCAAGCACAGCATGAGCCCCATCAGGCAGATTCTAAGGTAAGAGGACTTGACTTCAAACTTAAAAGCTATAGGAAGTGTTTGTGTGGTGCTGAACCAGAGCTAAAAGGCTATCCTGCAGCTAGAATGATTTTTAAAAAAAATTCAGCTTCAGAAAAAGTAAAGGTCTTTCCATAAAGGGAAATTACATTTTACACGGTCTAGAAGACAGTGTAAAGAAACAGAATAGATAACAAATAGCTGGTGTGTGTAATCTTCAGGCCAGGAAAAAGCTGAACAGATATAAAATTAATTTGCAGTTTCCACACCAACAAGAGTGATTACATGCTTTAATATGAAACACCTAATTTGGGTGCCTAAACTAAGAAATCAAGTTTCTATGCAGAAACACAGAAGCTTCCTGTGTTTCTATACGTACTATAACATCCAAGCATTAATTTCCCTTGCGCTCCACTGCAAAGAAAACATAAGGCTGTGCTTTTGACCCAACCTCTGCTTCAAAAGGCATGTATATGACATCACTTTATTCTTTCTTACTAACAAAATGAAATCAGCATCTAGTGGCAACACCCTGACAGCAATGACCTCCAGGAATTAATTGATTTCTATTGATTTCTTCATTGCCAGGATTTCACTCATTCATGACAGAATAAAGTGAAAAATTTCAGGACTTGTTTTCACATCAGGAGAGTCAGCCTACATGGAAGAATGCAAGATTGTGCTGATATATCCATGCTAACTTGGGTTCCAAATGCAATAGAGATGAGTTACTGCATTGTTCTGCCCTGGGCAACTTACTCTGCTTTATCAGCAAAGCAACTAGCCTAAGAAAACATTGATCTTCTAAAGCTATAGTACTTTCGAGATCTAAGCAAGTACACAGTAGTGTATTGTGCCATGTCAACACTTGCCAACAGTTGAATTTATGTGAAAATATGGAGGTCAGTCTTCTAGGCTGACTTCTCTGGTTTGCACCAAAATATAAGCAAGAACTAATTGGATGAACACAACAAAAATGACTGAGGAGAAAAAAGGAAAAGAAATGGGAAGATTACGACAACTAAGATCTCAGTGTAGTTACGTACGTATGCTTATGAATGGTTGCAGCTCAGTGGCAGCGGATGGGGAGATTTTGCAGTCTCTCTGCTACTTCCCCATCATTTGTCACAAATTGCATGCCGTACAGGTCTGAGCTGGGAAAAAGATTGTACAGTCTAATTTTACTGCAAATGAAATTTACATTTTGAATGGCTATATTTGTTCATTTGTATTTTCAGTTTGTCTTTTATATGACTGTAAAAGATGTGAATGTATCCAGGCAACATCTCTGGAGGAAGGGGTGAGTTCTCTACTCTAAAATTCATCACCCAGCCAATCTTAAATAGCCAGTGTCTTTTGAATGCTGAAGTTCATTGCTACAGGTCTTTGAGTCTTTGAGCAATGCAAAAACACCCGTAATTAATGGATGTAAAAAGTAAAGTCTCAACATGAAAATTTTCTTCTGACTGTATGCTATGTACTGGTTTTGTCTATTACTTTAGCTTCAAGAGCCAGTGCTTATACTAAAATAATATGTTTTAGGTTTTCTCATTAATGCAGTATACAAGCAACATCTAGCATGAAGATAGCAAAAGATACTACAAAAGATACTTCTTTCTGTCTCTGGACAATATACACTGACCGTTTATATATTGTCCATCTCAGGCAAATACAAATTCATCATAGGAATAGGTCAGGGACGAGAACCACTCATGCAGTGTTGATGGTGAACATATTCATGAAAATATGCCCTGTCATAATATTTTCTACAGCTTCTCTGGATCTAATGCACATCTATACTGGTAATTTCAACATAAGAGGTAATGCAGACTGTCTTCATCTTGCTAATTACAGTTTGCAGTATCAGACCCATGCCAGTGAGAAATTAAACAGTTGAATAAATAGTGCAAAACTCTTCATACCCTTGTCATAGGAAAGCAAAAGATAGTGCAATGTGTAACTCAAATTAGGGTAGACATGCAACAGATCATTCACCTTTAAGTGTGAGCCTTAAAATTTACAACAAAGACTGTGGTAAAAAACAAAAGAAATGAAGAACCTATGGTGACAGATGCACGGCAAGATTATAATATTTAAACATAAATACAGTTCATAATATTTAAATATAAAAAAAATTATCTCCTCCTCGAAGTAAATTGCAGTGTCACTGCAAATCAAAATTACAGCACAGGTTCTGGTGCTCAGACATCCAGCTTCTTGTGTAAGAATAGTTTTGTTTATACATGTTAAATATCAAAAACAAATTAATGTCTCCCTCTAGTCTGTTTTTTATTCTCACTGACCTTTTGCTCTTCTAATTTATAGGGATCTCAAGCTATCCTAAAGTTGTTCTATTTTTTCATTGTTTTAACTAAGTTCACCTTAATGACAGCAAAAGGAATAGAAAAAACTTTATTTTAAGCAAACAAACCTAGGAGTCTGTTGAGCTGGCAGATCTTCCTGAGCTCTCACAGCTTTAATTTTAACATTGAAAGGCTAATCAAGTTGCATCTTGAAACTCTGAAATGTTACTTCCTGCTGCTAGATTCAGGGCTGGTAATTACACACTGTTTTTTATAAGGGGAGGGGAGGAATATCTGTATAGAGCCTTCTTACCTAAAATTGGCAGAATGCCTTTCTGCTATTCTAAGTCCACTCAAAGGCTTAGTTTGCTGCACTTTCATTTTTGTTAAGGTCATTATGCTCATGTGAAACCAGCTTCATTGCCTGAATTCAGCCCTTCTCAAGAAGTTCAGCTTGAATCTTGGAATGTACATAAAGCAGATATCTAACAATAGAAGTATTAAAAAAAATAGCTTAATTTTCTGAAGACTCTACAGTAATCAGGAAGATGTTGTACACTACAACGTTAATGTAAAGCATGTTTAGGGAACAAAATCCAATTAACTGTCTTTTGAGTCACAAATATTGCAATATTTGAATGCAACAACTACTCAGATGCTCTAAATACATTGTTTCCTCTATATGCCAGAAAGCATGTGTTCTTTGACTTTCATGTCCATAATGATCTTTAAATATGGACATAAAACACAAAAGACCTAACTGGTTTGATCATGACATTCTTAGAATGAGAAAAATTAAAGTGATGAATGTAAATAAAACAGTTCTTGCATCCTCCCACTAAAATTATTCAAGCAAAGAAAAACAGTAGAACAATCTGAAATTTAGTTTAATGTCAGCAGGACATTTTCCAGCAGAACTACTTAGTGTATTTCTGACTACTTCTTCTTCTAAGAAGAAGAAGAGAAAAAATCAGTAGATCTCTCAGCTCTCTGTATGTTGTTAACAAAAAACACAGAGGAAAGCCCAGAATTTGTCTTTGATGATTTCAGGTTTACTTGGGACTGAATCTCAGTCCTGTCCTTCTTGGCTGTTGTAACAGCTCTTATCTGCTCCTGGTGCAGTCATTGGAGGCAGCAAAAGAGCCATACTCTTAAGTTCAATGGGTGATTTTACTACCTGTACTCAGGCTGATTAATTCCTTTCAAATTGCTGCTTGTGGAAGAAAGCACCATTCAGATACAAGCAAGGGAGACAGAAACTGAGTCTTACCTAATCTTTATTGCTACTAAAGTATATATGAAAAGGGTAATGGTAATATTACTTCATCCCTCACACACACAGAGATGCTGTGCCTAGCACCTGGGATCTGGGAAGAATGGGTGCGATGTCAGTGTTAATTCATTGTGAATAATACAAAAAGTGAGATGCTGCCTGTGTCTGAGCACACAGAGGATCTATTCTATAGGAGACTGGAAAGGAGGAGATGAAATTCCAAGCACAAATACAGGCTGGGCAGCAAATGGATTGAGATCAGCCCTGAGAAGGATTTGGGGGTGTTGGTTGATGAGAAGCTCAACATGAGGCAGCAATGTGCGCTTGCAGCCCAGAAAGCAAATTGTATCCTGGGCTGCATCAAAAGAAGTGTGACCAGCAGGTCAAGGGAGATGATTCTCCCTCCTGACTCATGAGACTCCACCTGGAATACTGTGTCCAGCTCTGGGTTCTGGGGCCTCCAACATAAGAAGGACATGAAGCAAGTCCAGAGGACGTCCACAAAGACTGATTAATCGGAGGGCTGGAGCACCTCTCTTATGAAGACAAGCTGAGAGAGTTGGGTTGTTCAGCCTGCAGAAGAGAAGGCTCCAGAGAGCAGCCTTCCAGTACCTAAAGGAGGCCTACAAGAAAGCTGGAGAGAGAATTTTTACAAGGGCATGTAGTGATAGGACAAGGGGGAACGGCTTTAAACTGAAAGAGGGGAGATTCAGATTAGATGTAAGGAAGAAATTCTTCGCTATGGGCGTGGTGAGACAGTGGAACAAGTTGCCCAGGGAAGTTGTGGATGTCCCATGCCTGGAAGTGTTCAAGGCCAGGTTGGATAGGGCTTTGAGCAACCTGATCTAGTGGAAGGTATCTCTGCCTATGGCAGGGGGTTGGAAGTAGATGATCTTTAAGGTCCCTTCCAACCCAAACTATTCTAGGGTTCTATGAAACGAAGCATGTGCTTTAAAAATTCTCCAGTCTGTAGGCTATCCAATTAAAAGTTGTTACAAATCAGGATGTTGATTCATCTAGAATTTTTTTTCCTTTCCAAATAAAAATGTAGCTTTTCCATTTGCTTGTACAGGTGATACCATCTCTTCTCATTGGAAGAAAAATTAGTGTAGTGGACAAAGCAGAGAAGATAAGGAAAGCTTTTTGGAGGGTGTTTAAGTGAGAACAAGAGAAGAGCAGAAGAGATCAAAGAAAATTAGAAAAGAGACCCAGAATGCATATGGGATAGCATTTACACACTGGAAGTTGAAAACAAATAAACAAACTAAGTATGGCAAATTCTTAACAATATTAATTTTAAGTTCCAATCACTATTAAACTATTTATATACCCTACTTTAGTATGTCATCTGTTATTCAGCTTACTGCCATAGTGTGGCAGTGTGCCTTCTCTGACCTCGTTTCATTCCACGTTCGTAAACCTGCATCTGGCTGCTTAATATATGATTGTAGGGTAATTTTGCTTGGAAAACTTCTCAGGAGGTCTCTAGACCAACCTCTGGCTCAAAGCAAGGTAAGCTTTGAACAGCAGAGGTTGTCAGACCAGGTTAATTCAGGGCTTTTTTCAGCTGGGCTACTAAACCTCCAAGGATGAAGCTGCACAATCTCACACTGCTTGACAGTCCTCACAGTCAAAAGTTTTTCCTTAGATCAAGTCAGAACCTCTCTTCTTTCAACTCATGTCCATTGTTTCTCATCCACCTACCACGGACCACTGTGAAGGGCCTGGGTCCACCTTGGTAATCTTCTAGCCTTGGCAACCAATGGCACAGTGGTGACATAGCACAATTATTGATTAATAAATACAGAGGAAACTAGAGTTGCTGTTATATCAGCTAATGAGTTAAATTACTGTCTTGATTTCATAACTGCTGTATTTGTTTGTTCATGACATCTAAACTTTTTCTACAATTTTCTGGTTTTAAGCTTATTTGAATCCTACAAATGGACACTATTTTAGATGTTTCAATTTACATATTATCCAATAAGATTCTGGAACAGCATCTGCCTCCTGGTACAACAGTTTATATTCACTGGTTCATTTCCTGTCTTCTAGACTCTGAGTCTTACTATATCAGAAACAGCCACTTTGCACATTGGACACATAACTTCCTGGCTGTTTGCCTTTAAAAAAAAAAAAAAANAAAAAAAAAAAAAAAAAACCACACAAAAACAAAAACACAACCAAAAAAAACCCCACAACACCACCAGCCAGCCAGAATAATTTGAAGATTCTAACAGGATCCTCAAATCCCTAGAAAGCATTGCAAATGGGCTTTTGTAGTATCTTATATCCTGTTAACAGACCTATGAATAAACATAATTTATATCTGACCTGGATTTGGACATAGCAGAATGTCATGCCTAACATTTATATCTAGATTAGATATTAAGAGATTAAATTCAAATTAAAACTCTGAGATGCTTTAAGTGGCTATTTCATTTCACTTGGCTATTACTGCCATCTAGTGATACAATTCAAAATCTTCAAAACTTTGCATATTGCATCAGACGTGGAAAGGTGCACCATAAATTCTAAAATCTATGCTTCATTTACTTGCTAATGTAATGTCCCATGCTGATATGCAATTATGTATATATTCAGTTTTGAAAGTTAATCTTTTTTCGGTCTTCCCTGTATGCATGCATTTGAACACCCAGATACTTGCCTGAGAAGAAAACTGTTCAGAGCCATAGTAGTAGTTTATAATATATTCAGCTCCTCTCCTGGCAAATTTCCCTTGAACAGGGCATATTATTTATAACTGCAGTGGTTGCTAGTAAATTATTCATAATGATCTATATTAATATAAATTATGAAAATAATTATGGTCAAATAAAGGGAGCTAATCTCTTCCTCTTTTCAGTGAACAGAAGGTGTCCCAAAAAGCTGTTTTAAAAGTAATCATTTCCCAAATCTCCTACCTACCTAACAGGAGACCATGAAGTGAGAAAACACTTAAGAGTGAAAACTGACTCCTAGGATATTACTGGAGGCTGAAGTTCAAACAAGAATAATGCACACAATCTTAATCATAAAGATAAATGGCCTATTAGAAAAACTTATTATTTGTCTGTGATTTGATGTCTTTAAATCAGGATTAATCTTTCTAAAGAAGTCGCTAGAGCTCAAATTGACAATTTAATTCATATGAAAAGATGGGGGTTTATAATCATCTGGTTTTACTTCTTAAGTAGCAAACTACTTAGCAATTTACTGTAGTTACGTGCATTTAATTTTTCTCTTTTTTGTTGGTTTGGGTTTTTTTTCAGTCAGTTTATCTCACTTGCCTGCATGGTCATTCAATTCACAGTGCTCCTGACTTTAAATTAAGTTATGCATTGAACATAAAGAGATACAAACGAAAGAAAACAAAATCAATATCTAAGAATCTCAGATTTTACATAATCATGTCAACCATATTCAAATTTTGTTTTGATTGTTAATTGAGCTGCACATGAAAAGCCTTCCTACACAATTCTACCGTGGGACAGTTCAGACTTTCACCATAACTTGTCACAGGTGCCTGGATCTCAGACCAGGCACTGAGGGTTCAGTCACAGTGAGGTCTAACTTTTTCTTCACAGGTTGATTTTTATGTTTCTCCAAGTACTGCTTCTGGAGCATGTTTTTATACTTGTTTGGATGTCTGCCCTTGGTATCTCCCCTAGCTCTCTCACAGAAAAACCTTCCCACAAAGTCTATCTTCAGCTCAGCTGAACAAACTCTATGTGATCTGCTTCGAAGTTTGTGATATGAGGAGCTGAATAACAAGGCCACAGAAGAGATTATATATGCACTTCCTTGAAGAACCTGTTCCCATCAGCATCAATTTAGCAGAGTATTTAGTCTACATATGTTAAGCACACAGTTTATGGAACGTTAACTTTCTTTAAGTAATGCTTGGGTCCTTTATTTTAGCAGAAACTTGTATAATAAGCACTTTGAATATCATTATCATTGTGAGTATTCTGTTTAACTGTTTCCAAATACCAAATGTCTTCCTGTATTTTTCGGTTCTTAATGTTAAAACAAACATGTACATTTAATTCTGAGTTTGGACTTAACTCTCTGTGCAAAATAAAACCTGATAATTTAGCACAAAGGTAATCCTATTGTCACATATAGAAGTAATCTCAGTTCTAGCTCACTTAATTCTAATCAGCTCCAAAATCCCAGACAGCTTCATTCTTGTATTTTCAGCTTTTTGGTCCTAGATAAATCTCATTGTAACAACACAATCAGGCAAATGCACCTCTGATAATATTAACTATGCAAATTGGAAAGAAGAAAATGCAAGTCAGACATTGTATTCTGTACAGTGGATTTACATTCTTCCTGGAATCTCTTCAGATTTAGATACTATTAATAAATATTCACTCTACCATGTTACACTCAGGCATTCAAAATACATATTTCCATCCACTAGAATAAACTGGAAGAAAATACTTCTTCTGAAAATAGAGAGGTTTTGGCATTGTTAATTAAATATACAGATTATGCTGTAGAGCACACCTATGGCTTCTTGCATTCACTGGATCATTGTCAAAGTAATAAAGTTGCTAGACCACTAGCACTTCTAAGTTAGGCTATTTTGTGAGTTAAACATCATATCTAAAGCAAGAGATGACTTCACGTGATAGAAAAATGTACATTTTTAATTATCTTTTTAAGAAACCATCTGCTAGTGTCAGCAATCAAAGCAAGGATAGAAAGTGGAAATCATGCTCATATTGAGAATTATTGTCAAATTTTGTAACTTGCTAGAGCTAGCAAAGGGGATCAGACATGTGCTTTCACATCAGTGTGGTACCCAGAACTGGGCCAGGAAAAAGGAACATTCAGTATTTAACTTTGAAATGAAATAAAGATAATACCTAATAATTATTTTTTAATGAAAACGACTGTTGGGCTGTTGTGAAAAATAAAAGCATGGCATTAAGTTAGGCATTAGGTCTTGAATTGATCTACTAGTTTGTCACTACCAAAAGGGGAGGATCTTGTTCCTCCTGCTTCTGACTATATACACTGTTCTTTCTCCTTCTTTCACGTTCGGCTTGCTCTGGCTCTCCCACACATCATACCCTGCATTGAGTCACTTCAAATTGTTGAACCAGAAGAAAACTAATCTGATAAAGAAAGGAGGGTGAATAGTTTCTCTATGATTTAAAGACTTAAATCAATTTATCACACAATCAGTTAAGTGCCAGAGCTGGTGTGAGGGAAAAAGTGGGATCGTGCAGCTAGGAACAGTTGAAGAATTTACCTGTTCTTACAAGAAAAAGCTGTTAGATTACATCAGTCATGAAGTGCAACTTTATCCTCAAACTGTGCTTCCAAATCACGCTTATTGCTGAGATTTAGCTCCACTTTCAAGCCATCTATAGTCTTACTCCCTCCTATGTCCCAGAACCGGTGCTTCTCCAACCAGTGTGCTGTCATGATTAAAAGACATTCATTTTTTCATTGTCACTGACATACTTTACTGGGTTAGTGTGCTTAAAAAAAACAAAAATCAAGTCAAATAAGCCATGTTGGAACTCACATAGTAAAGGAGCAGGAATCTTCAATCAAGGCACTTGGAGAAGCCAGGCTAGTCCACAGGAATCATACCAGGCTACTTTGCCGCTAAATTGCAGTCTCCCTCAAACATAGAAAATGCTTTTTCCCCCCTCAAAAGTAACAAAAAATATTTTCCATACAGCATTCTCACTTTTCATTCCATTTCTCTTCCACCAATGTTTTGGACTATATCAATCTCTCTTGAATTAAGGACATGTCAATGATAACAGAACAGGGCCACTGGAAGATAGAACTGGGGCATCATTTGGTAAAAGGACAACTAGAAGGGAAGTGGGGAAGTATTAGGCCGGTATTTAGCCCACACTACTCCTAATCTTTACTGCAACTGGGAAATTATCTGAGGCTTACAGTTTGAATTTCTCAATAGCAGACTTCAGCAGCATGTAAAATTACTTCATTCTAATGATAATTGAAGAAACTTAGCTGAAAAAGATTACCATATTGTGATTAATTGAAAAAACAAGGCTGAGCTAAATGTCAGTTTTCAAAATAGTAGTGTCTTATTAAACTGATTCATTATTTGCTGTAATAAAGGCAAATTTATTGTAATTAAGCCCCTATAAAGAAAATATGCCAAAAATGATAAAATAACCACCTATGAGATTATAGAATTCACCAATAACATACCCGCTGTAGTCACAGTCTTTATAACCTCTGTTAAAAATGAATTAAAAACACAAACACAATAACAATTTTACTTTATCACAGATGACTATTTATCTTCATATATTAAAAAATTAATACACACGGTATATGGAAATTTTTTTTTGTTATAAATCTGATTATTTCTTTAAGCAAACCTGTACATAACAATTGCAACAAAAGGAAGGATTAAATACTGTGACTTTTGTTCCAGTTTGGAAGTAATGTGCTCAAAAATAAAAGACAGGGCAAGTCACCTTTGCTGTTTTAATTTTGCTAAATCTAATACTTGGGAAAAGTTTTGAGCTGGTAACATTAGAGATGCAGTTTGACTGTTAAGCTACAAAGTTCAGGACATGCAGCAATCAGCTATTGAACTAGCATACCAAAAACACCAGCTCTGCAGTGACCATCTCCTAGGTCAATCCACAATTCACTCTCCTTCAAACCCTTACAAGTTCTCACTGGTCTGCTGAAAATGATTAGTCTAACTCATATGTGATCGTTGGGGTGGAACAATCTCAAGATGAACTTCTTTTCTACTACAGATAGAGCTCAGTGTTCCCGCCCTATCACATAAAATGGATCAACTAATGCCACTCCCACAAAGATAACTTTTAGGTAGAACAGATGTAAGGAGGTCTCCAGATGCACCTTCCCACTTAAAGCAGGGTCAGCTTTGAGATCAGATTAAATTCCTTGGGGCTTTATCCATTTAGGTATTGAAAACCTCCAAAGACAGAGACTGCACAACTTCTCTGGGCAGCCTTCTCCAATTTTAATGCAAATCTGTCCTGAAACAGGATGACAAAACTATTTCCTTGTACAGTCAGACACTATTGGGCAGTAACAAGACTAAAGGACTATGCTGAATTTTGGTGTAGAAAAGATCCTAAAGTCTGATTTCTGGCAAAAGCAAAAATGAAATAAATTGCACAGTTGATATGCATTCAGCAGAGCAGCCTCTTCCTCTCTTACCATGGCCATGAGGGATACGCACTCCCTTGTAAATACTCTTTGAAATACTGATCACTACTTTGCATTTATTCCTCACAGCCAGATTACCAAAAAAGCTTTTCTTTTTCCCTGCTTACCTTTTTTTTTTCCCCCTGACCTACTCCTTCTTGATGAGAGGTGAACTGAGAAATTCTGGAAGGCTGTTAGTTCAGGTAACATCCACAAGGCAGTTTTCTTTTAAATTTCAGATGGCTGTATATCTAAATAAAACAAGGCTGAAAACAGCAGGTCTTAATTATTTCATTCAGCAATGTCATCTGGCAGACTGCATCTGAAAAAAAATATAAAATGAACTGGTAGGATCAAAATTGGTCTGGCCTTAGAACACTCAACTGAATGATGAAATAGCTACCTTTGTATTTAACTACACACAAACACTCCTTCTCAATACAGGAAACCAGGTTAAGGCCCAAATAAAAATCAAGACCAAGGCAGTCAGAGAATACTCAATCTATATTTAAATAATTTCCCACCTAGATAACTGTTTAAAAAGGACAAGTCATGACTGTACATTATCACCTTCCATAATTGTCGATTTCACTCTCTTGGGCAGTAGTTAAAAGAAATAAATATCCAGAATGAATTCCTTAATCTTTTCTGAATTCGTCGTTTCATTTTTATTCAAAAACACATTACATGAGACAATTGTCAGAAACAGATGGGACTTTTAATTATTTGAATAGGATTAAATACTGAAATCCTTGTACTTTCAATGAAAAGCAATGTACTGTGAAAAGAGAAAAACATGTTTTATACTGAAAAGTTTGTAACTAAATATCGATACTGGTTTGCATTTCTAACTTTGTAGCTATCAGTGATCAACTGGAATGCATGTCTTATTGTTTGCGCTAACGCAGCTGCAGGGGAGCTGTTTGGGCTTCAGTCATCGCAGAGCAATACAAAGTATCTTTATGGGGAGAAAATACTAGATAATAGAGAATTATCTAATTCCTAAGGAGCAGTCCAACAAGAACCAATAATGAGAAACTGAAAAACAAGAAATGCAAATCAAGATCTTAAACAGGGTCAGTAANGGGGGGGGGGGGGGGGGGGGGGGGAGGTTATCAAGAAAAATAAATGTCCCATCTTTTGGTGTTTCAGTTAAAATAAGGAAATCTTTTGCAAGACAAACTACGGTAAAACAAAATTACTAGGTTCAACGACAGGTGACTGGGGGAACTTAGTAGCCTGTTAAGTGATCACCTCATATTAAACCTCATATTAACGCTTCCTGTCACCCTGAGTTTCATGAATTCCTGCTCATTTGCAATGTTTTGCATCAAAACAAAATCATAATTTGTACATTTCAGAGCACCTTCTAGTGTAATTGTAACAAAGGAGAGGGAATCAAAACAGAATTAAGACAGATCTTAAGTCAGGGAGAAAAGCAGAATAATCCCAATAGGTTTTTCTTCAGAGAGAGTTCATTTTAACAAGAAGATAGAAATCTTCTCACTACATTGTCTGATAAGATGCATTTTCTGGCTATAAATTGGAAAATGAAAATGTTGGTATCCCCATTCAAAAGAGTAACTTTTAGACAGTAATTCTGGTCATTTTTATGTAGTCCTTCATTTCACTTGTGTATTTCTGAGTCTGATTTGAGAAGTGTTTTGCAATAGTTTGGGAGCAAGGCCCCAAAACAATTAACATTATTTACAACATAAATGACTTTTGAGGTTATTAATAGATTCCTTATGAGAATGTTTTCCATCTAAGAAGTCTTTTCTGCAACAAGGGAAAACTTCACCACAAAAAAATGTCAGTGTTATCAAAGCTCTGGTTTGTATTCATTTTGACAAGCTTCAAATCCTTATTTTTATTGAAGTATTCTTAAAGATAAGTATATACTGAAAAAGGAATTTCATTTTCTGTGAATAAGCCTTTTCAAAATAAATTCAGTGAAAACTTTGGTTAAAAAAGTAAGGAAGGTATAAAATATCGAAAGGTCTTTAAACCCTGCACAGTGAAACTGACAGAAAAAAAAATCTTCTATTCAGGAAACCATTTTTAATATTCACTCTGGCTTAATTTTTTAGTCAAAATAGACATTTTTCCGATGTGTTTATGATCACCCAACATACTTCAGAACTTGGTATAAAGAGTTAAGATTTGAAATAACTTATCAAGAGTGAGCGCTTACTGCACAAAAAGGAAATATTTTTCTTTTTGCTGTTTATCAGTCTCTCAAAAAAAAAAAAGTTGGTGCAGATGGTACAGAGGCTGCTTAGAGATATTCTCAGCCACAGATACTGCCAGACATGGATTATATTTGTTCACAAACTTAAATAGTTTGCTTTTCTTTCTCTGTTTTAGGAGCTCACAACTCTGCTATGAAGGGGAAGAAGTCTGTCACAATTCAACTAATGACAGAAGAACAGACCATTGTGCAATCCTGCACTGGGTGAATCTTTTGGGACAGATGAGCCATTACCCAGTACTACTTATGGGAATCCCTTAAAGCTAAAGAAAAAATTGTCTGCCTGTGTAACTACAGAAGTGTCAGGAGACACTTAGGTTCAGAAGCATGAAAGACAGGAAAAACAGATTCGAACAAATCCATGTGGACATCTGTAGTGAAATCCTTGCCTAATTACATCTATCAGAAAAATATATTTTGTACTTCAATAGAGCCATAACTTTTTCCTGATGTCGATCCATTTCTATCTGTCATTAGTATATAACAACTTTTTTCCATATAACCGGTATAAAGTGATAAAATTTACACATGTATGAAGTCAGCTTTCTGTCTTGTCAAAAGGGCAAATAATCATATTACTCATTAAAAGTGAAGAAGGCATTTAAATGGGAATACATTTTCTCTAATTCTTCAGCAAGCCAAGGCAAAATCTTGAAAACCTAAGTAAGTAAATTTTGGACCTTATGCCACTGCAGTTGTCATGCTGATACAAAGGGACAGAAAATATGTCTAAAAGCTTCAGGAAAGTGAAAATCCTTTCCAAACGCATTTATTCTCATACAGTTTTTCATTATAATTCTCCTTCTTTAACTTCAGATCTCAGTCTCCTTAATGTCAATATAAAGCAACCTCTTAGCTAGAAGTTATCTAATATTCCCCTGGCTACATACAAGATCCAGTCATTTTCACATCCAGTTCTTTACATTGTCCTTTTCTCTCTTTCTACTTGAGCACTCTTTACTATGATGTCTTTGTTTCATTAAGTGCTGGAATGCACCAGGAAAAATTTATTTTTCATCAGAATGGCAAAACTGTTCACTTCAGACTTCAATCTTCAAAGCAGGTTCCTTCTCCCGTGCAGCAGAGGAAAATACCATGCTGCGATTCATTAAATATTATTTTCTTTAAAGGCTCCCCAAAGAAAAGAAACCAACTATGAACATGTTAAATCACACATCTACAGAAAGAACATGCTTTTTAGCACAATAGTTTCTCTGTATGGCTTCTGGAACCACTATAAACACTGAATATTTTTAATAACTTTAATTTAAACAAAACAAAAATGGTGACTTTTAAGAACAGTATTGTTCCAGAATAGAATAAAATACATTCAAACTTTTTCTACACACATTATATGCTAATAAGATGAACACAATGTTTAAATGGCTCTGAAACAGTCACAGAATAAACACGATCACAGAAAACATGACCCTTAGTCATTCTGCTGAATATCTGCTACAAGGGCCCAAGTAGCTCCTACAGAGTTGAAGAGGAGCCTCTTTTATCACAGTGAATGAGCTTCTGTGTTAAGGTTCTCAGAAATTATTAGGAATATAAGTGCCTCATTTACACATGTGCTAAATTTCACGCTCCTAAAAATCACATCTCATTAAGAAAATTCTGCATTAAGACTGCTTCAAAAATGGGACCTCTTAGGTGCAGCTGCAGAGGAGACATTCAAAATCACTAGCAACTTCTTAGTACCTTGGCCTTGGTTGTTTATTAATAGGTTTGTTGTAGGTCCCAAAAATGTTTACCTCTAATTAAGTTATGGATTGCAACCTTGTATGGTCCTGCTGTCAGCTACATTTACAGTTGTATTATTGATTAATAACATGCTGAAAGAACCTAAATTGAGAACAGTCATACTCAATTTATAACAGAACAACTCTGTATGGTGAGAAAGGCTGAAAATTTAATTATATTTTTCTTAAACTTTTTAATGAACTGTGGATTTCAACTGTTATTGAATTCACGTTTTTCTTAAGCTGTTAGCAATGATCCTGGAATTTTGTGCTCTACACCAAACTTGGGGGGGGGAGATACCCCCCCAAAAATAAACTGAAATACAAAAGAAAGCAGATAGCAGCTATATTTCTAAATACAGAAGGACATACTTTACTTTTCAATAGCAGAGAACAGTTAAGTTGGTTCAGCAGTCTCAAAGAACCACATCTGAAGGATGCTGTTCCATGAGTTTGAAAAGTTCTAAATTTTCAGTCCAAACCAGGTTATGTGGTTCAGGAGACTGAACTGGCAAAACCAAACACCTCTCATTGAAAGGCTTTCTCTTCTTCATCAACACTAAAGAGAAAAAAGCTGCTGCTAAGTTGGGCAAGTAGTCCATTTCTTTTTTTAAACTAGAAGGTAACTTCAAAATAAATATTTTCAAAACATTTATTGTCACTAGAGACAGAAACCCTAGGGGGAAATTATTATTTTTTTCACAGCTCAAAGTAGTCTGTGTTATCTTGTCTCCATGTACATTTATTCCTGTACTTCTTGCCATGAAGGTGGAAATTTATGTACCTTTGTCATAAGCTGGCTGACACATTAACCGCTAACACAGACATAGTTATTTCCATTCGTCACTTAAATTAGCAGACTGATTTCACCCTAACATTTACCTCAATATTTACTTCAAACCACCAAACTTTAGGGAAACTACAGACAACCAAATCTGTTTAAGAATATTATGCATTAGTTACTGTGAGATAACCAACATATGATAAGAATATTTTTTCCTAGCAAAGGCTATTTAAATGGTCAAGTTTAGTTCACACTTAACTAGTACTTGTTAAAGTTCTCTATTTTGAAAGCAGATATGCAATGCTTCATGGCTCATTTTAGTTTTGGTTTTACTATAACAATTATCCCGTAACTCTATACATCACTTATCCCATAACCATATTTAAACTAAGAAGTGAAAACATATAATGAAGGCACCAAAATTATACCCTAGGACTCACCATTCCTGAAGGAACAGAAATTTTAAAAAAAAAAAGTTCTTAAAAAATAGACTATAAGACTGTTTATCACAACCGCCAAATATTAGCGAGAAGTCTACAGCAAATATGTTCAAGCTAGTATGCCCTACTAACTTAAACATTATATTAACAAAATCTCATGTCCTGAAATATAAATTCTAATCATAGGATATGATATGGAATGTGGGGTTGATAGTTTTTCAGCAGGTTGCTACAAGTAGAAAAAAGATCCTTAAATATATCAAACAGGTCCGAATTTTAATTCAGAAATTAATTATTTAATCTTGCAGACTATCTGAAACTGACCCTGAGGCAGAAGCAAGAATTTTAAGTCTGAGTAAGACTGGAGTGTCGTATTTTTGACATGTTCAAATCAGATACCTGAATGAAACTTTGCTTTCAAGGAGATGGGTGAACAATATAATAATTTAACAAATCCTTCAATCAGGCTACAGAAAATGAGAAAATACTGTATTTGCACTCAGCAAATTAGTACAAATAGGTCTGCTGTAACTTTACTTTAAAACCACAGTAAATTAAATGTAACTGCTCGTAATCAGTTAAGAACTGTTGACCTCTTCATATCCATAACTTTAACATTGTGTCATACTGTTTTCACAAGAATGCTCTCCAAACAGTTTTCAAGGTTAATTTTGCTGTTACTCCCTCTGGCAGGGTAAGAAGATAATTCTGTCTCCTCGCTAATTTCTTTCCCAGCTTGTTTGGTATCAGTAACTTGTACCAATGCTAAATGAAGTTTTCATCTTTTGTCAAGGCCACTGTTTGAATTTGTCTGTCTGTTATATTTCTAAAGGTAATATTGATACTTCAAAGGATGTAGAAAAAACACAGGATGCTTCTTGTTCATGAGATTGCTGAGAATGTTATATACCTTCAGTGACAACATCTCTTTGTTTCAAAGCAAGCTGCTGTATTTTTCCATTTCTATTTCTGAGTAATTAAAATTGAAGAGGATTTGCTTGAACCTGATCAAAAGTATTTGCCCCTGTGGGTGTATAACAGATTGAAAAAAAACAAACGACCCAGCACAACCCACACCTAACTGTTAGTCAGTGTCAAACATTAAGATATAAATTAACTCTATAAGCCCTAAAGTTTTACTTTTCAGATCATATCCATGAAAAAGTGTTCCATTTCTCATAGTACTCATATTAGTAATTCAACTGAAGTAGGACTATTCTTCTAAGTATAAACATGTAAATTTTTATTTTTTTTTTATTTGGGGGTTGTGATGCTTTTAGACACAGGCAGCTTAGTTGTTGACAAAATTAATAGATTCAGACTTAAACTAAGGACTAGGTGTAACAACCCTACTGTATGTTCAGAAATCTCTTTTCTGAATGCACATCTTTCAAGTTTGAACAAGCTCCTAAATACTAAAATATAAGCTTGAGTTGAACGTGCAGCACAAAAAATTTTGCGCCTAGTGCTGTGAATCAACATACTTTCACTCCACAAATCTTTACTCATTTACACCAGCTGAGGATCTTGTCTACAGGAGGTGCATTACTTTGCATTTGAGGCTAACAGATTGTTCAGACGCACTACCACCATTTCCTAACCACTCAGGAAAATGCTTGAAGTACTCAAAATCTCGTGAGCCCACCCACATATTTACAGGTGAAAGAAATCCTCACATTTTATTAACATGTAGGTGTTTTTCCACACGCATCTGAAATGCATTCTTTTTAAAAATTTTATCCAATGACAATAATAATGTGTAATCTACACGGAACTATTGCATTACCTGTAATAAGAGCTTAGGCAAATAAATGACAATAAAGGTGGTCCACACTTGCTAATGTTTTATATTAACAAAAGGCCTTCAGCTGATAGACTAACATAGAGCTACAACAACAATAGAGAAATAAAATCATAACAAAGGTTTTAATTTCAATATACTGTTTAGCATATATTACCTACTCTATTTCCAATTGGAATAGAGACAAAACACAGTCTGTGGGGATTGCACACAGTTACCAGTTAGACCATCCTGGGACAAGACACTGAAAAATTACTATTATTCTGGCTATTTACACTTTCAGGGTGTGGTTCTGCAGTTAGGGCAGCCAATCTTGCTTTTACTAAACTGGGGAGTCGTTATTTCCCCTTCTTTTTCCCTACACCTAGCTAATCTGGCTGAAAGCTACTTTTTTTGTTGAATTAATCTTTCATTGGAAACTAACTAGTGAGTTGAGCTGGCTTATGGAAAAGTACGCCAAAAGCCAGAGTCAGCACAGCATAAGCAGCAGGAGCACCCGGTCGGGATTCAGAGAGAAAGCAAAGAGGTAGCAGTGAACTGTTAAGACTGTCTCAGCTGATATCAAGAAACTGAATCTTAAGAAAGATTTTTAACTGATCCAGTAAGGATTTGCTTCCACCAGTATCTTCCTCTGGGTTTCCACAAACATGAATAGTGAGATTTAACTTTGAACATGCTGGATTCCCCAGTATTATACTGAATTCATTAGTACTTCAATTAGTGTACTAATGAAGCAAAATGAATGAAAACAGCAAAGTCACCTGCAAACAAAGACAAACTGAGAATTTTTAACTGTCCACACATGCTTCTTTCTAATGAAATACAAGGTGCCAATGGTTCAAATACTTTTATCAATGCTCAACTTTAAACATGACTTTTTTTTCTTTGAAGTCGATTAGTGTGCAGGGACTTAAAATGAAAATTATGTTAAGAGTATACCTACATTCCTGAATTAATTTCAGTGATCCACTCAGGTCATACAGGAAGACATCGTTCAGATATGAGAAGCTAGAAATGCAAAGCCATTTTGTAGAGCGCTCATTCTACTGTACATATTTGGTATAGATACAGAGGTTTGGGGCAGCTTATTCCCCCAGTCATAATATTACAATACCTCAACAATCTTTTCCAGGGAACTGTGGAACAAGTTGTTTGTCCTACTGAGGACACAAGGGAATTATCAGCTACTGAGCTGTTTAGCCTGTTTCCTCACTGATACTCTGGAGAAGATCCCTGCATGCAAAATCTTCCTGCAACCTTTATCATATGCTTGAGAGGGATCACTTAACACATGAATAATGGAGCACCACATTTTAGTTTGGAGGTACCACTTGCAAGGGAGACAGTGGCCAGCATCAACACTTTAGTAACAGTTCAAATTTAGCCAAATTGAAACCAATTATTTTTATTTTCCCTTTAAGAAAGCTGAACTCATATCCTGGTAGCCCAAAGCAACCTGCAGTTTAAGACAGCTCTGCACCACGTCAGTGAAGCATACAACTGCAAATGTTCAAGTTCTACCAATAGATCACCAGTACAAACACACAGCTAACCATGAGTTACAGTATCTAGAAAAAAAAAANAAAAAAAAAAAAAAAAAAACAACTGAACAAATAAAGCCACGCTCACAGGAAAAAAAAAATTGATCCCAAATAAAGTATTTAAAATAATTAGAGTCTTTCCTCCTTAAAAAGAGCAGCAGAGGGTAATTGAAGGGTAGAAAAACTTTTCTTTGGGTAGGTTCAAAAAATGTATATATTGGTTAATATATATCACGTAGAACTTAAAAATAATCAGATGTAAAACCTTAGTTTAAAAAAATAAATAATTCTGTTGTGCTGAAATTCTAATGAATCTGTAGAGTTAAGCTGGGTTTCAGCTTTGATTGGTAAAATACTAGCTCTTCATATATTATTCAGACAAAATGGAAAAAAAAAATGAAGATTTTCAGGCTCCGCTAAATTCTAGTGTTTTCACTGGGAATCTTTCACTGGCTTCAGTGAACACTGAATCAGATCTCTGAATGAGTTTATTCCAGTTTAGTTTCCTAAGCTGTTTCCTGCAGTTTGCAAACAAATCAACATTGTTCACCCTACTTGGCCCAGAAAAAAGTTTTGAAGGCTGTATCTTGCATTCTTTTAGTAGTTAAGATGCTTGCCAACTTCATTCTTTCAGGCTTTCTTTCCAACATCTTTGACCACTATCATTCATGTCAGTAGCATATTTTTTATATTTATGCTTCAGCTATTTGGGCACAGTTCATCGATCTTAATTTTAAGAAAATTTAATTTAAAAAAAAAAACCCATGGAATAATAGAATAATGCATTTTGTTACACAATTAGAACTTGGCATTTGCAAACAAGAATACTCATTCTCTTTTGCTTATATAATGCTTATATAAATGGATTTTATGCAAATGAACATTTTTTGCAAGGATCACTCACCACTTTCTTTTATGCATTCAGTGTATTTTCCTAAAATGAACTTGCACAGATTCTACTTTTAGCTAAACATCTAAGACTTTAGGCACTGAATAGCCAAATGATTTACATTCATTAAAAAAATGAACCTGGGCAGAACGTTACTATATGAAACTTCCAAATCAGCCTAACATCACATAAATATCATGTACATCTTCAGTATTTTTTAGTTATGCTTTCCATTATAAAGTTTACCTCAAATACTACAAATAGTATTAATTTAATTAGGTGTTTGTCCAGATGAGCATGTCATGTTACAGAATAAATTAAAAACTTTAACCTCACTGGATCATAATTTAAATAGAGAAGTTTTGTCTGCAAAGCTCTTGGCAGCTCCCCCGACCATCTGTTAAGAGGCTGCAAGTTGATTTTTGTTTGGTGAAACTCACAGGGCAATGTGGGTTTGTAGTTTCATTGAAAGGAGTTAATCATTAGAGAGAAAGAACCTGACTGCATTATATAAAGCACATCACAGAACAAACAAAAAAAAAAGTAATTCTTGCTCCATATTGCTAAGTACAAAACAGAAGACAGGGAGCAGGTGAAAACAATGAGACAATTAGTCTCACAAAGTAGCACTGACAAATTAGTCAGCATGATGAGCAATATGATCAGCCCCACAGCAACCTATCAAGAAAGTTTTAGGTATCATGACAAAAGGTGAATTTTAAAATATTTCCAGAAAGCTAATCAAAAAGCTTTGTAGATGTATAAGCAAAGCCATGTTGTAGAGTAGAAAGCCAAAAATTCTTGTCTGAAAAAGTAACAATGAATGTTGTCATACTTGATTAATCAGCAACAAATCAACTTCTCAGTAGTGAATGAATCCAGACTGATACAGGTACTGATTTTGTATGAAAGGCATTGAAAGCAAAAAAAGTAGCTCCTCTTTTACACAATAGGAAAGAGGAAGGCAAAAAGGCCATAACCTGCTTTTAAATAATGTTGCTGTACCTGATGTTGGATATTTTACCTTCCACAGGGAAACATATTAAGAAACATTAAAACTATGTTTAAGAAGGAGTGTTTCTCTCTTAGGCACTCACAGAAAAAAGTAGAAATAGAAATCAAAATATTTCTTAAAGCAAGAAAAAGAAGTCATTACATGCCTACATCACAAAGTGCTTACACATTAGTCCTAAAAAAAATCCCAACTTAGGCCACTGTAACCCAAAGCACTTTTAGAATGTAGCAATAACAATTAGTCAGAATGTTTTTAAAGCTATCTTCAGAACATGCATTTTAATTATACTAATTCATAGCTACTTAGCATAATTAAAGACAGAAATCTATTGAAATCACACATATATACCTATACGAACATATACGCACCAACCATATGTTTATCAAGAATGTCAAATTCATTGTGGACACTAAACATCCTTACATGTCAACTGTCTGAAGTTGTCCCTATGACCATCATGTTGCTAATCAGAAAAGGTTCACTGGTCCCAGAAAATAAACTTTGAAAAAAAGTATGGCACTTAAGGAAAAGAAGAAACCATATACACAAGTGTGTGTGTGCATGTTCAATTGTGAAAGTCACCACCGTAGGCTGCCAGATCCCTTTCCAGTTAACATTTACCTTCAGTCTGTATTTAGAATATAAAAAGTAACTCACATAAGCCAGATTTTCCTGATCTTCCTCCTTTTGGACATTATACAGAATGTGCAACTATGAATGAACATTCCAGTTTTAATCTAGGTGCTATGGTAGGAGGTCTAACAAATACCATTTCTACATTTAAAATGTATAAGCAATTCATTAGAAAAGACCCAGTCCTGTCATATCCGAAGTTTTTGAGAAATACTATTCTAAAAATTTGGGCTCAGTTTGATCATAAATAGTATCTTGAGCTAACCACTCAAACAGCTACTACATCTTCAGCTTCTAAAAACTATGGCTCCACCCTAATCATACTTTTCGAAGATGCCACACAGGTCCAATGAATTGCATTCCCACCTATTTTATTTCAAAGCTACAATTCAAGCATTATAACTCATGTGCCTGATGAAAGATAAATCTAGGGATTTCTCTCACATCTGAGTGTTACAGCCCAGTTAGCTTTCCCTTCTGGCTGCATCTACTCTGTAATAATCATTCATAGAAGGACAGGTTACAAGTGTTTGGTTTAGGTGAGCAATGTAGAATAGCTTTTAACATTAGAAAGGGGCTGTTCAAACAGAGCACTCAGATTGGCAGCTATGTACAATTAAGAATGTTCTTTACTTAGGCTATTAGATTTTAAATATCAGTTTAAAAATGCCAAACTCTCCCTCTTCCCCAAGGCAATGATCAATAAACTAATAACACCAAGAACACTGGGATGGATTTTTTTAGATTCATTAGCCTTGACAAATATATATCTTTATATAGCATAACCATAAGAACACCAAACATTATTTTAACATATCACTTTGACTGATTTAAATTAATTGTAGCTCCACTTAATAAATAGTGCAAGGTACACCATATAGAATTACTGAGGTTTGAATGGAAAAAGTGCATGGATTTACCCAAGTTATTGTTCAGTCAGTGTAGGAATTGGTTTGGACATTTGCCCAACATGCACACACTGAAGGCTAAAGGGAGGTTGACCACTGACTTTAACGAGAGTACTCTTAATCCTACAATTACCCATCTTTGAAGTTGCATAAGAATACAGAAATGAGTCTGCCAAACATTTGAAATAACCAGCATTGCCCCACTTGTAATGCCATCCAGATTCATTGCAAAATATAACAAAAAAGCGAGGTTCACATGCTAACCAGGGGATCACTGCTTTTCCATCTCTGCAGCTACTTACAGCATTAGACTATTCAAAAGATAGTATTAACTTTATCATGATCCTGCCTCTTTGAGGACAGTTAAGTTAGTGAATCATCTCTTAATAATAAATAGACAGCTGATGTTATTTTGTGGAATTGGAGGGGTGGTTTGGGGATGGGGGGCTTGGAGGGGGAAGACTGATAGAGTGTGGTCCTTCTGTTGGTTCAGATTTTTTGCAGTTTATTTGTTTGGTTGTTGTTTTGTTTTGTTTTTTAAAGAAACTTTGATTTATCCTTCCTCGTCAAGGTTCAAATATTTGGGTTTTGTAGGGAAGCTGGATATTGACAGGACAGAATTCACATACATAGAACGCATGAGCCAAATGTTCTAGTAGTCCACTGTCATGGAATATAGAACTCTTCCTATCCTATTGTTGCTCAATGTAAAAGCAAATCTCTGCAAGCTGTCTTCTGCCTGCTTGGTGCCATGTATCCTACTATTTTGCTTACAAATCAGCATGAAGGAAACTTTCATCAGACACTTTCTTCAGCTCTTACTTGCATGTTCCACTGAGAGTTTACGTGACAAATAGAAACTCGTGCCAGCCCTCAGCTTTAACAAGGCATTGTAACTCCAAATATACACATTAGAAGTTACGAATGATCATAACAACATAGTACTTCCTTATTTTAGGGGGCCATAAGCAGCAACTTAAAGCCAAATAGCTCTGCAGGAAGTCTTAATCAGCATAAAATTAATCAACATAAAATTTTTGATTGAAAAGTAGATTCAGCAACACCCAATAAAGTTTGTAACCAAAACCCCCCTCCCCAACTCCAAACTTTCTTTATTCTTAGGGGAAGCACTCATGGTGTTTTAAGTGAGGCTTTTTCCAATACACTTCAACCTCTCTCCCACAAGTTACATGCTTTAACTTTGTCAGCCCTGAATTGGTCAGGCGGTTGGACTAGATGATCGCTGTAGGTCCCTTCCAACTGTAATAGTCTAGTCTAATCTAAATGTCTCACAAAACCAGAAACATTGAAAAATGAAAATTCTATTCAAAGCTGTATGTGTCATAATGAGAAAAAAATCCCAAACGTTCCCAAAGCAAAAAACCAACTTGAGGCCCATAAATAAATCCTTGCAAAAACACATATGTACACACACACACAACTGCCCATAAATGAAATAAAGTCTCTTTCACACAGTTTAAGACACCAGCTAAGAGACAGCTCTGATGTAAGCTGATGAAAAATGTGTTCCAGAGCTTCACAAGCACTATAATCTGCCCTTTGAAAATACATTACAAAATAGTTGGGATTTCTAGTCCTACTAATTCTATCCACTCAGAGGGGGTTGAAACAATAAATATCCTCTAAGATATATCAGTGCTACATAATTCATTTGACTGTTTCTTTTTTTTTATATAAAACAGCAGCTAACAGCCAAAATCCACAGGTCTACACATACGCATGAAGTGAAGTTTGAATGGATCTTTTTATAGGAAAAGGTTGTTAAATATAAACATTTATGACACCAAATTACACATACAATGCATAAAATATTGGACACCTCAATCCTTATATGCATTAAAATTTCAGGCTATTTATTTTACACTAGCTACCGACTTTATGTGGCTTTCAGAGGAATGCCTGAATGGAGTACATTTCAGAAATCATGCCTTGAGGTTAAAAGGGATCAGATCACCTCTTTGTATTCAATATCAAAGGCAAAAGATTGACTAGTGTGTTCATTTCATTATTTTTTTTCTAAAATTTCAAAGTTGCCTGTTCTATTTATGTTTCTGAATAAAATGCGTAATTTAATAAAGGTTTAATTCTGCAATCCAAATCAAAACCAGCTTTGATTGTGTTCTGAAGAGAGACAGATAAATTACAAATCAGCTGTACCAGGTATTTTCCCAATCCACAAATAAGTAATACCAATTATAAATCACAAAAATCAAGAGACTGCTCCTTCACACATAAGTAAGCAATCTTACTGCTTGCTCTCTGTGAGAACCCTTATCCAAATAGCCACTCCTGTTCATAAAGATGGAAGCCTCAGACTTCACCCCAGATTTTGTTGATGTCTTCTGTGGATATAGCCCTTAAACCAAGCTTCACACATCATCTAATGTCAAAACACAATCTTCCCAAGTTTGGTGATGCTTTCACCCTGCATTAGATAGCCTATCTAGGACTTAAGACTAAAGCATAAACAGTGCCTATATTCCATCTACTAATCCCCTAAGGGGGAAAGAAAAAAAAAACCACACACATATATATATTTACCAGAAGAATACATACCAAAACCAAACCCAACAACTCCTCTAGCATGTCTGTCCTATAAGAAGCTGTTCAGCACTGCCCTGAACAGTCTCTGGTTTTGTGCAGGATAGGTTTTCTCCTTCCAGGTGACATAACTGTCTGATTGAAGGCAGAAAGCCCAGCAGAGCTGAAGTAAGCATTACACATTATAAAACACAAAACATACAATACTTGCTTCAGGACACAACTAGGATGACTTCAGGCCAGAAGCACAGAACCTCTCTGAAGAAAAGCCGAAAGAATCAATTGTACCTTTTGTAAAAATCTAAGGAAAAATTAATCCTAAACTAAAAACAGGAATCTTTTTATTTCAAGGCACGATATACACATCAGAACAATTTTAGCTGATCAATCTAGACTTCTAATACATAAAATAGATCATCTCTACAAAGGAGATCGAGTGTTACAGCATAATAAAGGCCCTAGAAGACAGCCAGCAACTCGAAAACAAATGGTTAAAGAAATTGTTAGCAAATAGGGTTAAATATGGTGAAAGATGTTTCCCAGACTTGGCATCCAGCAGGGAGCCTCACTGGTGCCTGGATAAGCAGAGGAAAGCCTTGTACACAGACCTTGATATCTCCCCAGTAAAGTCGTATTTGCAGTGAAGGACATAGATAGAGATTCACAAAAAAGCGTGCTAGGGAAAGGGGGGGGGGGGGTGGGGGGTGTAGACAGAAAACACAGCACAGGCTTTGAGAACAAGAAGTCCTCTCCCAGATTTACATTTTCCAAACACCATTGACGTATGTGAAAGAAAACACAGACGATAAATTCTCATTCTCAGAGCACATTTCAAGCCATTGCTTTAATTATTACTATCAGCCCTGTTGTCCATTGCACTCCCATTTCTACCTCCCCCAACATATGAATGATACTTCCCATGTTTTCAGCAGTTTTACAAAGCTGTGTTTTTTGTGCGCCCAATCTGCAGGTGCAGCAAAGACCTTGGCAAGGGGCAAACCGATTATCACTTACGAAAACAGTTACACTGTATTGTTCATACTCCTTCAAGGTCTTGAGCAGAGCATAAATTCTCATGAAAACGAAGTTATTGCAGTTCAGGCATCAGACAGCTAACCAGGTAAGTCTCATTGTCGTTTGTAGAGATGATTTTACAGTATTTTGTAATGTATAAACTTTTTTCTCTCTCTCTTGCATGTGTTGGGTAATTGAAATGGGTATTTCGCAGCTTTTAAACAAAAAAGCCTCAAATATTGTGCAGTACTGCAATATACTGAAAACAGGATATTGTTACTGACTTGTAATTCATCTTCAGGTCAATTCTACAGAGACGATTCTTCATTTTTTTCCAAGAACTCTGCCGTTTTCTTTTATGTATTTCAGAAAATGAGATTGCACTGATGAATTTTTAACATACTAAATACTGGTAAGTCTCTGCTGAATCCTAGGCATTAATGTTGCTTGTCTCATACTTTAACCTCTGTTCTAGCTTGCACTAGTTTTTAACAGCCTTATAACACTGAGATCAAAATAAAAAAGCACTGTGTAAAGAATATAATTTATTTTTATTCTCCTTAATCTATACATTTATATTCCAGGTTTACTTTTGCCACAAGTGGAGTTGATCTTGATCTGGCTCGTTGTTCCTTTTTCCTATGCATATACTTCTTTGAGAATTGGATCTAAAGAGGCATAGAGCATGGGAAAATGGGGCGACTGAGGTACTTCACCATTCGTTTCAAACAGCATCGCCAAGGTGACTGTAGAAATGTGTGGAGAAAAACAGATGTATGAAGAAATGAAAGGTTAATTTATGAAACTCTCACTTAACCATCAAAAACTGAATAAAAATATATTGGCATTATTTACTCTGATATAATGGTTGAATGTTGGTTTCATCCTAAAAACCTGATTTATCACAAGAATAGTATTTTAAATATTTATCCAGCTACAGTATTTCATACACTGCTTGGTTTAATGTTCTATCTAAAATATATGCATTGCTAAGAAGCTACTTCTGTAGTACTTATTCCCATAAACCTCCAATTGAAAATAATAGGAATGTAGTTGCACAGACTGCAAAAATGCAACTCTCTGGACCTATCTTAGTTGCTGGGAGTCAGTTAGTGCTGAATTCAGCGAGTGCTGACTCAGGTGTGTAAGGCCCAGTCACGCAAATGTTACCCAAGTGGGCTGCCTTCGATGTACTCTTTATTCTTAGGACTTGATCATTTAAGATCCTAAGTACCTGTTATATGATGCCTGCATGTGTGGCATTACAAATTCTTCTCTTGTAAAAATCAGACAGTTAATAGTAAATCAAATAATAAACATGCTGATTTTTTTTCTTCTTTCATCCACAGGTATCTTGGAAGTGGAAGTGCAGATGTTCTCTCGGCTTTTTTTCATTCAGTAGAAAAATGATCATTTTTTTATGTTTCTGTGTAATTACTTTTATTTTGTCTAAACAGCAATGTATCGCATCAGTTCTGGAGAATAAAATATTACTATTATGAAACGATGTAACTGTACATACTGCACGTCAAATAAAAATCTAATGTTTCAGTCACAAATCAAAAGTTTGCATTACCCTGCATCATAAATTCTAAGACGTGTAAAGCTGTGTACTCAGAAAAAGAAAAACTTGGTGCATTACAAGTCATTTTCCTCAGTGGTTATTGTTATACTGTACTATTCAAGCCTAAATCAATATTTTAGAAGTTACTGTTTCATTTGTCTGTAACACTATAATGTCAGAGGACTATTCTATTTACATGTCCCTTTTTTTCTTAAAAGGCAATAAAGAATTGCATTCACAACTGTATGTATAGTCACTGATTTCATATTAAAGCTTGTGTTAAAGGGAATTAAGTACATAAACAATACATTACTAAATCCACTTGTGAGAGAATGGAAAGATTTTTTAAATATAAAAGTATTATATCTAAAACTGTAATTAAAATCAAGAGGAACCTCCAGCATCACCGGACATAAAGGTGGAAAAAAGGCAAACCAAACAAAAATATAAATAAGCAAGAGAAAAACCCCCATATAACTTACAGTTTCTCAAATTCCACAAAGATTTCATGCTAACATAAAATTAAAACCACAATTGTATCAGAAAAGTGTATATTTTACCTTGAATACACCTCTTGTATAATTTAGCCTATAACAATTCCCAGAGCCCTATGCAACAGGACTACAACTTGGTGCTTTTTTCCTTTATTTTCTTTCTTTTTTTTTTAAAGACAGAGTACATAGTTTAAATTAAAAGCTTATAGGAAAAATAATATCATCTCAGCTATTACCAAAAAGAATAAAACAAAGTTTTTGAGGCTGGAGTGAAATCAAGAAAAATACCCGGCCGAAGAGCAACCATAACATGGTAGTAGCAAGACAAGCAGCAAGATTCAACTGAAGGAGTACAACATGAATGTCTCAAAGAAGAGAATTTTAATATTTGATGTCTTTTTTTTTTTTCTTTTAATTTAAAATTGGTAGCTTTTATAAAAAGGAAGTTAGAACAATCAGATAAGCTACCTAAAATCAAACAAGAAACACAATGTTTACATTCACTCACTGTGTTATGGGAATCATGTCAGCTCATTTACAAAAGCTTGGGGGAGAGGGTGTATATGAACTGATAAATAAGCACCTGACTGATTTTATTTTTTTTAATCGTTGGGGGGGGGGGGTGTATGTTTTTAAAATCCTTTGAGGAGAGTTAATCTACTTCTCACTCTTCTTAGGTACCACTGGTTATTGATCCCAACTTCCATGACTAAAAAACTTTACAAACCGTAACATACCTCTAACGTTCTCAAACTCCACATATTTTTTTTATTAACTCCAAGACATCAGTCTTTGTAAGCACATATAAAGCCATGAAACAATGGGACATACAAATGACATAACTCAGGACAGATACTGGAAGCAGAACTAGCAAATCTTGAGAAGGGATGGAACAATGATGGGATAGTGAAGCACGGACTATCTACAGGCTTTTCCACCTCTATCCAGTTTGTGCCTAATCTCTCAAACGCAAACCACAACCCTATGCTTAAACATCTTCCTGAAAAAGGCTGAAGGGAGAGTAAAAGACATGGTTAATGTGCAGGTGGCACATTAAAAGGTGGCCCTTTTTCTTTGTGGCACAGTGTAAGATCCAAACTAATTATCATAAAAATTAATTAAGTGTGAACAGTAAAGCTACGAGGTAAGGACAGGAGGATTCCATTCTCTTAGGCTTAAATAGAAAGGCAGAACTCTAGCTATAAATGTCTTCTTCAACTCCTGAAAACATCGGGGTAACATGAACTGACAAAACAGTATGATGAAAATAACATACAAAGGTACATACCAGTGTTCAACAACTGTATTGCAGTTTGTACCACTGCCTGAGTTAAATGGGCAGTGAAAGGTTTAACAAAATTCCTTTGCACAAATATACTTCTACTGTCCCTTCTGTTTGTCATTTCTTATATAACTGTTGGGAAATTGGAAAAAAAACAGGACAAGGGATAGAGGAAAGTGTGAACTTACCTCTATCTGCAGATAAAAGTACAAAATGTCCATTACTAAAATAAAAGTGGTCAGGTATGAATCAAGGCTGTGATGAACACTGAGACTACAGCAGTTGCACAAGGAGGGAAGCACCAAGTTGGAAAGGACTTTTGATTATTCATTATTCTAAAGCATTGCAAATCTACTTCTAATACAAGCAGAAATCTAGTAAAACTTAGTATCTTAGGGTTTTAAAGTTATTTCATGACCAGTTTTTCTCCCCAGGGATAGGGTGTTCTCCTTTCTATCCGCAGAAACATGATTAGAACATTATCACTCTATAAGAAAACATAGATTACTAAAACCCAAGCTTTGGTTGCATTACACCACCACCTATGTTTCACATTACAATGACTGGAGTGTAATCATTTCAGGCTCCACACGCTGTACAATTGCTTCTCTATATTCTGTAACAGGTAATGGAAGCAGATTTTCCCTTTTGGAAGTTTTTTGCCATTGTATCTCATCTGAACCAAAATTTGTTTCAAGATTCTATGTTGTACTGATTTTGAACTAGGTAACTGGTATATATTGTATGCACAAATTGAGAGTATCAACTTGTACTTACATGTGATACTTCAAGCTAATTTAAAATACTAGAGGTCTCAATTCTGAAGTCAAATGACATTACATTTCGGAAAAAAAAATGAAAATTTGAAACTGTTTATAAATAGGAATAAACTTACAATAATAAATTATTGAAGTTATCAGCTCAATAAACTAAGTAAATGCACATGTCCCGGATAACAGGAGTAATCACTCAGAAAGGACAGATACATCATCTAGAAATCCTGGTTATACATACTGCCCTTCAGAGCAGGACTGTTATATAAGAGTCCTACAACCTACATGTGAAGGTGCATTTGTCTGAAACACACACAGTTATCTTCTAATTTTAACTGCATTTTCCATTCATCTCCCCACACAAATCTCCATAGCCAAAAGAAAAGGCTCATACTGCTGTACATACAAGAGTAAATGCTGTTTATCACTTCCACATATAAAAAACACTTAAGCCATCCAGTTTTGGACTGGAAATAAATATGTGACAGAGATGATGAAACCAAACACACAGCATAGAAAACTATAAAGGTTAAATTGTGAACCACCTAGAACAATAATTTAATTTCAAGCTTCTTAGAACGTTTTTTCAAATTGAAAAATCCTTATTTCATAATGCAGAAAATATTCCCCAAACAGAAGACTATTTCACGAGTACTAAATCTGTAATATTACTAAATTATAATACTGCAGTTGTTACAGAATTATTCTATGTACCAGGTTATCTGATAAACACATACGAAAAAAAAATAATTCAGGTAATTCCTGAATATTTCTGGGTTTTTTTCTAAATGCTTTGATGTATCCCCAAGAACAAATATGTTTACCTAAAAATACCTATACTGAAAAAAATATATTTCTTGTCTATTAATGCAGTGAATATTATGAAACTAATCCACTGTCTCCAAACAAAGAGCACAGCACTAGGAGAAGCAGGAAATAAAGTAGCTTAATCTAAGTTTTCCAATGCCTACACTTTTAAAAACTCCTGGCCAACTATAATTTCCTATTTGTTATGGTATTGCGTTCTGTAATCACTTAAAACTTAAAAGCAGTGTGAAAACGATAGAAGGGGTGGCATCTCAATCCCCTTCTTCCTGTCCTGATAGTGTCTTCCTGAATTTGCACTGCCTATGGAAGTTTTCAAACCCTTTCATGTGTGAATTTAACTTAGTAATGCAGCAGTTAAAAAACCAAACAAACAAGCAAGCGAAACCACAGTTTTCTGCTGTGATAGTGGGTTACGCATGAATCAAACTTCCTCTAATAGAACAATCCAAAAAGTGTCAGTCCTAGCAAAAGTTAAGGATCGGGAGCATGCAAGCAGAACTGAAAAGGTAAGCGCAACAGCACTGTTACCTATCAGGTAAGGTCACTTACAGTTGTGGAGCAATTCTCTAAGGAGCACAAATAGTTCAGACAAATAAAATGGAAGCAGGAACTTTCTGAAGCCGAATTGCTGCAAGAGAAATTCAATGGTGCTTCACCACTTCAAAACAAGTCTCTGGGATCTGACAGAATTAGAACTCTCAACTAACCCTGTCAAGTTTCGAGCTGGTAGAGAAGAGCTGGCCTTCAGCTGTTTAGCATATTTTGCCACTTAGAAATAATTTTTTTCTTAATCATCTCTTCTTTAGTTTACATGTTGGGAGATACTGATACACATTGTGGGTTTCAATTACTTCTGATGCCTTCTAATATATCAAAAACAATCCAACAAAAGCCCTCTCAGAAGTCAGGCTAAATTAACTGAATTGGAAAGCTTTTCATTATCACTACATGCAATAGTCTTACAAGACACAAGGGAACAATGTCATTTTCAGAAATTGTGCCCTTATATTTGGTAACAATGTACATTACACAATCAGTATCCTGCAGTTCCCATGACTCCTTATTCCTACTTTTGCCTCACTGTGTCCGTGCTTTAAACTAGAGCAGAGAACCAACCTGCCTGTNAAAAAAAAAAAAAAAAAAAAAAGCGGCAGACAAAAAAAAAAATCTGCTTCCCCCCACTGCAATTAGTTCTCTGATCTGATTTATTTTGTGCCTGCAAAACCAGCTGCATCAATATAATGAAGGAAGAGAAGCAGAAGTTGCTGAAGTTGGAAGGACACTTAGGAGCATCTTTGGAATTGCTGTTTGAGGAGAGAGTGTTTACATTTTCTCTGTACTCACTTTCTCTAATACACAAATACCTGTGATAGATTTGCCCTAGAGAAAAGAGCTGAGACTTAGCTAGAAGGAAATATGTTCATCTCTGCCTTTTTCAAAAACTCACTGATGTGTAAGTTTAATTCTCTGTAACACTACCTGCCAGCAGTGGCATAAGTGACAGTGGGAAAGCAATAAGGAATCATGCTCTGTACATCCAAAGACAGTATTTTGCTACAAAACCCAACACAGTGAGCAGCAACATACAATACCATGAACATTTAGATTAATTTTTTATTTGAACTAAAGCTAAGTGTTCAAATTAATGTTCCAGCATTCCAGCATCTACGTTGAACTTTTTCTTTTTTTTTTTTTTTGAAGGTGCCAAGAAGTCAGTTTCATTACTGCATGTGGCAGTTCTATATGAAGAATTGAGCAGGTTAAAAAGCTCACTGACACTGGAAAGGAACAGTCCCTCATACCTTTCTCCTCCTGCTTACCTTGCACTAATTCAGGCTAGTTTTCTGACCCTTGGTTAATTCTTACCAAAGACATCCAGAAATAGGAAAAATCTTGGGTTTAGGTTTTAAGAAAAACAAACTAAAAAACAAACAAAAAAACCCCCAACAAAACAACTTCAAATATTTTTCTTTGTTACTGTTGTTTGGGTTTTTTTTCACTAAAGCACTGCAGTTTAATGAGAATTTACACACCACGTGTGTGTGCATAGGGGAGGGGGGAAGCCTGATTCAATACCCGACATAAAACAGCTCAGTTTGGAACTAATTATTTTTTACTATATCAAACGAATGCTACAGTAATTTAATTAATGAGCTCTAGTTAGCTTTCACATAGACTCCCGAGACGACCTTGTGAGATTCAGCATTCTCCAAAACCTTTCCCTCTGCTGTGGCAACCTTCACCTCGGGGCTGCAAAGAGCCCAGCCAGAGCCAGCCACTCCCGCGTCCTCGGCGCTCCCCCTGGTGCCTTTCCCCGGTATACGCGGAAAGAAGGAAGCGGCTATTCTGAGATGGAGAGAATGTCAAATCAAAGGAAACTGGGTTTACAAATGCAGACATGAAGGAAAGAAAGGACTGGATGTTTATGAAGCATATGGAGAGACAAGAGCTATTGCCGGGAGGAAAGAATTTTGGACCTTTAGTTTTTTTCTGTTGTCTTCCGTTTCTGCAAACCATTTATTTCTATAATCCCCCTCCAGAATTTGGATTGCAATGCTTCTAGCAAAATGTATCTTTTACCATTTTTGATAGTGAGCTTTGATACAAACCCACACTGTGGTTTTTATCTTTTAAAAAAAGAAATCTTTGTAAATATTGAGGAATCTACTAGGACTTGAAAAGCTAAAACGTACTGGAATTACTCATACGATCTTAATTGCACTTCATAAAACATGCATTATAATGTGGTCTGAAATCAGTCCTCTCTGTCCTATAAATGATTACCTTCCCCCGCCCCCAGGACTCCTCCTCCATCTACAGTCTTATCAGCTGTAGATATGGAAAGCTGTAGATCAAGTGGAAAAGGGAAAGCAGAAAGAGAAAGGAAAAATCTTACAATGAAGAATGGTTAATGACATATCAAACAGCTTATTTTTTCTGTCAGGGACAGATTTCCTGTGAGATTTTTTTTAAAAACAAATATCCTTGCTTTTTTTGTTGTGTGTCTTATAATGTGTCAAGGGGGTTAAATTGAGATTAGGCACTATTTGAATTTTAATTCTAAAAAAATATCGATTTGCGTTAAAAGTATTTTTTTTCTGTTACCATACGATATCCTTTCAGGAAGAAAAGCGTTACCCACTGTCAGAGGGAGCCTGAAAGCAATAATAGACTACCCCTTTATTGGAGCACAATGCCCCATTAAAATTAAGCTGTTACTCAACTGCTGCTGAATCACAGATGTATAGTACTTAACAAGTGGTAGCGCATGCTTTTAGCCCATTAACAGATCCTTCTTTGAGTACTGCAAAGTGCCACTAGGTGACGTAATTCAGGACCATCATAAGAGGCCTTGCACCAGTGCAACCAAGCAACATTCAATTCGATAAAGAACTGGAGCAAGGAGCAGAGATCAAACTAATCTAATCAGAATATTTAGAAAAGCTGGCAAAGAGGAAGCCATGACAGTAAGAGTCATATTCAAAAATCATTATTTATTTACTGGTGAGTTACATATGTGTCTGCACATCACTCCAGTTCCTACCCTAGTCTCTCTATTTGTAGAAAGTGAGTAATTATACTGACCCACTGACTGTAAAGACACCGGCATTTATTTAGATAAAGCAACAAAACGACTCACTACTGAAAGGAATCATCCTGCTTCTTCCTTTCTGTGCACCAAGTATTCTTCTGTGCAAGTTATAGAGCTCATCCAATTGGGTGGGTTCAGCTCTCCTAGCTGTTAAAAAACCATTTGCTTTTCTTTTTTTCCCCCTTGTTTGTTTCCTGCTAGATTAGAAACCTAAATGGACTCCCTGGTAGATCAGAGGGTTACCTAAACACAGAGCATGTGGGGAAAAGCATGCCTAGAAAGAGGGAGGGAGGAGTGAAACTACTCCCTTCAAAAGCAGAGAGCTGTTAGTCCTACTCAACATATTTCATTTAGCTAGGTGTGCCCTTTGTAGGAGAAATGAATGTGGTACCGAAAATTTTTAATCTGATTAATGTCATTAGCAATTGTCCACATGACTGAATTAACCTGTCTCCAGTGTTTTTCATTGCTTAGATAATTTCACTCTAGCACACTGACAAATCCTAGTACAGCTTCTATGCATTAATTTTTTTCCATATTCAAATCAGCACCACGAGAATAATTGTTGCTTTGCAGGAAGTGATCTTCACAACTGATGCAATGGCTAAAAACATATTAATTACTATAAGGCACTCCATAAAGTTATTTCAATAAGAGACTTAAACAGACCGAAGAAAACAGCTCTAACTGATACCAAACATTTTCAGTGATATCTCAATCAAGAAAGGTTACCATTAAATGGCAGCAGAAAAATGTGAGTCAGTTACACCTCTACTACACTCCTCTAGCTTACTATTTACATTCAAAGTTTTGGTCATTATGGTTTTTATAGTCTACATATTCACAGAAAGTGCTAATAAATCAATGGAAGATAGGATAAATGTTTCATCACAGGACCTGCCAATTGTTAATTGCTAACCAGAAACTCACGGCAATTACCCCCTAAATTGTAATTGCTCTCATGTGATGGTCACTTATGGCATTACAATCACTCCATCAAAGTCCTTTAAATGGGGGCTTTGCCTCAAGCCATGTTCTGTATCTTAGGTAAATCATCACAATAGTGCTCAACCCATGAACATTAGCATTTAAAAAAAATGCAGTTCACCTCAAGCATATTTTTTCTTGTGTTTATCACCTTCATAGCCACTGACACTCCCTCTTCTAGTTTTGCTGAGCTCCCATGTTAAGTAATACTAAAAGCCTTTTTAAAAAAAAAAAATACATCATCACACAAACAAAAAAATACATATTGAGTTTCTATCGTAGCAGAACACTATACATTTTTTATAGTGCAGTCACATACCAACACAAGAAAGTTTAGTCATTATCATGTACTTCTGTTTACAATAAATGGGCCAGTATTTAAAACATGGGCAGCCACCAGGGCCACTTTCATTTTATATCTGCACATGGTTTTCTGCTAACAGTTATACCAACACAAAAATATTGTTGCAAATACATTTTATTTTGCCCAAGAGGCAGGAGAAATCCTTAATGGTATGTCTAACGGTGTTGTTTACAAGTATAAATTAAACTACTAGTATCGTTTTTAAAGTGATTGCATTAAATGGAAAAACATCCTCAGCAGCAAAAAAATTTAGAGCAATTCTGACACAAATCTATTAAAGTTTTTATCACCAGCAGATAAAGCAAAGGAGATTCCCCACCACCCTCCTTTAAAACTATGCTGGATTTTTCAGAAAGAGTGGACAATATGGAATTCCCTGCTCCTAGCCTCTTAAGTACAAATTCAAAGCCAAACTACTTCAGAGAATGTAAAGAGAATTTCTAGAAAGACTTCCTCAGGTGATTCAGTCCCATGAAAAAAGTAGGAAAGAAGCCTCATCAGTCTCACCATAGCATGAGTCTGAAAGACTGCTCTACTCCAAAAATATTATATGAGCTTCCTGTGTCTTTTGAAATTAAACATTTTCTCCTAAAAGCTGTAAAATCGATTATTCTAATCTAGTCAGATAATAACATGATCAATGATTGAAGGATTAAAAAAAAAAAACCACAAAAAACCCACACCACAAACAAACCCACAAGTTTCATTAACACTAAAATACAAATTTAAAAACTGACATCATAGTGGCAATCCTTTTGTTGCTTAAAAACATTTGTTCACTCTTAAAATAAGCACAATAATAATTAACAACTAGAAACAATAATATAATAAAGGAATTATGTCTTACTGATCCTTCTGATTAGATGTTACCTGTAACACTAAATATATTACAACAATCCACTTCAGAAATTGTGTATGACTTTATCATTTTTCTATTTTTTTGGTTGGTTGGTTGATTGGTTGGGGTTTTTTTAAGATTGATTTCATCTGGTAAATGCAGAAAAAGAATCTACAGACTTCTCTGTGGTTTATTGTCTTTTTTTCATTAAAAAGGAAAGATGTAACTTGTATCTTGCATCTTAATTGTTTTTAAAAGCTGTAGATTGCTGTAGGTGGAATTAGAAGCACATGAAGACAATGCAACTGCCATCCCTGTTAGTCTATTCAGATAAGCTTTTCAGTAAAGTGTAAGCGCCAGCTAAATGAAGTCATTTCTTAACTTTGAAGCATGTGTAGTCACCTCCTTCAAGTTTCNAAAAAAAAAAAAAAAGAAAAGAAAAGAAAAACAGACTACCTAGATGGATATTTAAGGGATTTTTTCTCGTTATTATTTTTTAACTGCAGATGTATGTATGAAGAATATTCAAAGTCGGCGTCCAAAAGTTTCTTATTTATGTCATGCTTCGGCAGACTTAACAAAAGAGCGTGTAAATCCCATTATGTTTTATGGGAGAAAATAATATTCCTGCCCGAAAAAAATATACAAAAACCTTAGAGGAAAAAGAGCTAGAAGGGTCGCATTATCTGACTATTGCCATCTCACTACAAATACACCACCGTTCATAAAAGATAACATTACGTTCTTTGAAGTCTAAGAATTAACATGTTGTCTCAAACATGTTCAGCTCTGCGAGAAAGCGAGTTCATTATCTCTGACTGTATAAACTCAAGTAGTAGTGACTGTTTACTGAAACAACCTGTAAATGTGTTAGCCTGTGTTTGCAGAGGATAAGGACTGTGCCATCCCAGGCCCACTTCAGACCGTAAAAGTGGTTCTTTTCTCACCCTTATCTGACTCATCCTTGAACAGACTGCCTCTGAACAGAGTTTACACTCCTCTCCTTTGATCTACTTTATAAGAACATCAGAACTGTTTACTTTGAAATGCACACATTTCTTTCTTGGGGTGCAGGGAAAGGAGATCGTGTTTTAAGACATGAACAGATAAATTCAAGCCAATTAGTCATTTTCTCAGAGTTCCTCATCTTGTCCTGTATCCTGAAATTGCTTACTCTTCTTCTTAAATAAGTTCATAAGAATTAACTCATTCTACCACCTATTCAAAACTTCCCACCCTACTTTCTACAAATGACCTAACAAATTGCCATGCTAACGCTACTGTGACCTAGTTTCAAACCTTCTCTCGCTGAAGACTTCTTTATATCTCTGATACTACATAAGCTGAAGTCAACAAGTGTACCTTCCTTCAGAGGAAGATGAGAGTCATAATTGCATCACTCCACCTCATGGACAGCAGTGGAAAATACTTAACCCTGCATTTCCAACTAACTCCATGTTCAAACAACATCTACCCACCTTGACTTGATAAAGAGCAGCATGTTACTCATAGGTATATTGGGAAGATACTAGTATCAGCGTTTCTCCATAATTTTTACCTGTCTACAGGCTCGAGGACTCGTTCCTACCTCGAGTCGCTCTCCTTTGCTGGTAGAAAGGCAACAGGATGCTTCCAAGCCTTACATCAAACCGGCAAGAGGGGCTCCAGAACTGGGTTTAAGTCTCATAAAAGAGACCTCTTTATGTCCTCTTTTGTTACCAGTCCCTTCTGAATCCTTCTCCTTCATACCAGGAGATAAAGAGTGAAAATCACGGTGTGGTTCAAGAGTCGAGGCCAGCTTGGGCAGCACAAAAAGCGCAGGCCATGATGCAATTAGCGGCAGCTACGTGGTCAAGAGACGACTCAGAGCTGAACTTGGCGCCAGGTCAGGTAGCCTTGAGTCCTGCTAACTACCTCGTTCAGAGATTAGGCGGATGTAACAATCACCTGAAAGGGGAGATTAAAGCGCCTCTCAATGGGGTCCTTTGTTCTCGGCCTCATTTGATGCTTTGCGGCCTTTTCAAACCGCGTCGCGGAAGGCGCTTTAAATGTTTGCCCCCAGAGCCGGGGCGGCTACAGAGAGCGGGGAGCGGCGGCAGCAGCGGCAGGGCCGGGAGCGATGGAGAAGGGCCCCTTCTCGGTGGAGTGGCTGGCCCAGAGCAGCCGCGGCGGAGCCCAGCCCGCCGCCGCCCGTCGGCCCCGCTCCCCGCCCGGAGGCACCGGCGGCCGGGAGAGCCCGGCGGACCTCGGTGAGTCCCGCCCCTTCTCACAGGCGGGTCGCGCGGCGCGGGCGGTTGGTGGCGGCCGTTAGGCTAACGGTCGCCGCGCGTGAGACCCGTCGGCGGACAGCAGCCGCACGTGCGGCCGCTGCCTACGTCACCGCCCGCGCGGCCCGGCGCCCCCACAGGGGGAAGGGTGTGCGTGCGTTCCCCCGCCTCTGACGCCCCCATCCTGTCCCCGCAGCCGCGCTCCGGGACCGGGAGGCCGCGGACCGCAGCAGCCCCGGGCACGACGCGGAGACGGGCGGCGGCCCCGCCGTGGCCGGGAGGCCCCGCACCAAGTTCTCGGCCGCGCAGCTGCAGGAGCTGGAGCGGAGCTTCCGCGAGCAGCGCTACATCGGCGCCAGCGAGAAGCGGCGCCTGGCCGCCGTGCTGAACCTCTCCCAGAGCCAGGTGAGCGCGGCCGCGGCGCCCCGGGCCCGCCTCTGCCCGCCGGCTGAGAGGGGAGACGGGTCTCGCTGCCCTCCGCCCGCCTTCGCCTTGGTAGGCACCTCGTGATCATCGCGGGGACGGGGACGGGGACAGCGCCTGTCAGGCCGCCTGTCAGCCTTATCCCTCTGGCAGAGAACGAGTTTAAGCAAGCCCACATCCCTGCTTCAGCTGGCACAGCTCTGCTGTCCGCCGCGGTCTTGCGTTAAAACCGGGACAACGCGGAAACGGTGAATACAAACTCAAACGGTGAAAGCTCATCGGAGGTAAAAAATACTTGCACAATCACTGGAATTTCCATTTTCAGGCTAATTCTTCCTTAAAATTTTGTATATGCTTGGTAGTATTGCAGGATTTCCCTAGAGACAGTGCTAGCCCTCCCCAGCCCTGCACCAGCCTTGAGTTACAGTCCTGGTCCGAATCTGATCTCTGAGATGCCCTCCTGTGCATCATGGGGTTGTCACCGCTTGATTCCCCCTCACGCCAGACAATTACTGTACACTGAATATAGATCAATGTTATTAGCCCTAAATCTTATAACTGTTAATACACTCTGTTAATCGGATAGTAAGTCTGACTTCAGGATGCATTACTATATGGAAAAGGGACAAGTGGGTTGGTTCTTGACTTTTTTTTTTTTTTCCTTCAGATAAAAACCTGGTTTCAGAATCGTCGCATGAAGTTTAAACGCCAGACTCAAGATGCCAGGGTGGAAGCTCTTTTCTCAGGCTTATTTTTGCCTTATCATTGTTACCCAGATATTGCTACCTCCAGCTATTCTCAGGGAATGGATGTCAATGTCTCTTCTACCTCTACTGTATCCCTTCATCCAGCTATGCCAAGCCCTGCCTTGTTGTTGCCTTCTGTTCCAGCTCAATCCCTTCAACCAGTTTTGCCAAGTCCAGCTTTACTGTTGCCTCCCAGCCCAGGATTATCTTGTTACTCGTCTGTAATTCCAGCAATGACTCTAACCGATGACCATAAAAGACCGAGGGTCCAGCCATATCTTCCTTCCTGTTAAAAATGACAAAGACTATCTGTAGTCTAAATAAGAACTGCCAAATATTTCTAAGAGTAATTATTTAACTTATTTTGTTCTATTAAATAGATTGATGATTCAATTCTAATTTTTTAAATAAAATTTTGGGGTTTATGTTAAAGGAGAAAAGAATTTGCCCTTACTAGAGAAGTAGTACTGAGGGTAGAAGTGGAAGACTTGAAAATTCCCTTATTCCTAGTCTTCACTATGCTGTATTGAAACTTCTATATCAGTTTTGCTATCCAAAGGCTTGTTTTCAGAAACCAACCTATAATCATGTGGTGATCCCCACAGAAAAGGGGAGTACTCTCTTTGCACTTCAATTTACATAGTAATTATATCATATAATAGACAATAGTGTTAAAAACTTTGGCCATTCTATTTGAGTGTGGGTTCTTAGGGGAATATTTGTAAACTACAGCAAACTCAGCAAAATGAAAATGGTACCAAAAGGTGGCAGCCCTATGAGCAAAACTGAATGAGTTGTCCAGTATTGTATTTATCTGTATGTTCTGCACCACTTGTGGTCTCCCCTGTTTGTTGATGTAGATATACCATTTATGCATTTAAAGAGAGGTGAGGAATTAATTGGCAAGCATATATTTTGATGCAGATGACAAACGTAATTTAAATCTGCTGATGAATACATTGGATTTGTTCACACTTTCAGGTCTCCTGGGACACTCAAAATGAAAGTGTTTCAGTTCTTATTTCTAAAGTTTCAGCTGTAACTTGGCAGCCTCATTAATTTTAAACTGCAGGTTTCTGTTAGGCTTGCTATCAGGAACACTAAGAGCCATTCCTAAAAATTCCAAAGCAAGCTTTATGAAAATGGCAAAGCCGAGCCTTTAGGGGGAATAATGAGAAACAAAAGATCTTGCATCAGCATAAAACAATTGCAGTAGGAGTGATTACATCTCGTCTCCCCCTCCCACCCCCCATCCTAACCTGCTTGCCAGCTGACAGTTAGACTACTTTGCAATTGTCAAGAGAAGGAAAAAAAAAACCCCAAAACACACAACCCTCCCTTCTTATAAGAAAAAAAATGTTGACAAACAGGGCCTACAACAGCTTTGTGCTGTGCTTTCCCTTCTTCCCCTCTCTCCCCTCCCATTAAAATGTTTGTATTGTGGGGCTAAAGAGAGTGAAGTTGAAATCAGTCTTTGGTAGACAACAGGGATATTGAGATACAGGAGGGGACATATTCCATTCAAATTCCTGCCTCCTGTGTCTCATCTGTTGTCTAATGATAACCTCTGATGAAAAAATAAGTCCCTGAGCATGCCATAGTGAGGTTCTCTCTGAACCTGCTCTCAAGCACCCCTACCTTTTCTGTCTGGGGGGAGAGAGGACGACACTTGAAGGAATTTCCCCCTCTCCCAGCACACACCTTCTCAGTGCCACACCAGGACAGCACTGCTCTGAGATGCAGGTGAAGGGACAACACGTGCAATTCTCAGTCACTTTGAACGCAGTATACAATGCAGGGAAGATGCAGCACGACTATTAATGAACAGTCAGCCTGTAATTCCACACCTCGACCAACAAGTTTGCTTCCAACACGTCAACCTGGATCCTCTTGGAGTTAAGACTGCACCTGATTTGGAACAGTATAGTTGGTGAAAATTCCCTTTTCCCCTTCCAAGTCATCCTTTCACAAGTGAGAAGCCCCTAGGCTATTAACTAGAAACTCTTGACGGCTCAGTGAGACTACAATGCAACAATCAACTTAGTTTATAATGCATTTAGAAGACCCTTCGGGTGAATTAAAGAAACTTCATTAAAATCTAAAAGATCAAGAAATAAGAAGTGTTAACCAAGTTCTTTCAGGGAGGGTGAAAACTTATCCCAGGAAGAACTAAAAACCCAACAAATTTCAAAATTGCTAAAGCAAAAGCTTGGGCTACTCCCTTTAAATGTTTCTTCTAAAAGGTTCAATTACTAAAAAAATTTAAAATATGCAATTGTCACAGGCATTTAGTGGTGAATCAAAGGCCAAATTTGCAGATTAAAACCCCATTTACATGATATGGCTACAAACCAAACACAATTATGCTCTTAAATTTTTTACAAAGTATTTGTTTTGATAATTGTAAAACTTTAAAATTCCATACTGAAGGCTTGAACTGTTTAATTTCTGTCTAAAGACACACCGACTTAACATATGTGATTATCACAGCTGATGCTTTCAGTTGGAAGATAGGACTGGAAATGCAAAGCAATAAATTGATTAATATTCAGAAGAGAAACTCGCCAACAGTTTATCCTTCCTCCTGGAGGATGCACTTAGCCAAAAGCTCAGCACAATGCAACTGTTAAGTTCCAGGGTCCCAAACACACTCATCAACATGGAGAATATATCTCAATATGAGTATAGGAAAGTCAGGTAAGATGTATTAAAACATCTAAATCCTTCCCCGTTACCCAAAACCGGAGTTCAGGTGACCATAGTCATTTAAACTACACAAGTGCAACCTTTATAGAGTTGGCACATATAACTTTGTCTCCAGCTCCCTTTCAACAGCTTCCTTTCAAGTCTACTATCTTTTGAATGAAGATAGTAGACTACCAATATTTTAAAAATTAATAGTCTATCAAAATTAATGAGTATCATCACATCGAATAAACTTTAATATCGATTAGTAAAAATATAAAATTATTCATTTTGACATTTAAGTTAAAATAATAAACATGTACTCTTCCAAATTAGACAAGAGATTCTGAGCATAAAAGTATACATTACAGCATACAACACTTTTCCCCTTTGCCTGCCCCTTCCCCCCCCCTATAATGCATATACAAGGTGGCATTGCTTGTCCATTTTGTTCTGAATAACTGGATGGAAAGAAGGATGAGGAAGAAAACGTTGATGGTAGTACGGCAGCTCATTTGCCATAAAGTGGTAGGTGCTTTGCGATGCCTCGTATCTGGGAAAGGAGAAGCTGAACTGCACAGCAGGCAGCGGGGTAAGAGGCAGGAGTCTCTGGTGCTGTGGAGCGAAAGGGTAGTGGAGACCGTCCTGAAACAGGGCTGGTGGGGTCCCCGCGGGGTAGCTGTAGAGCGGAGCAGGAGACACGAGGGTGTGCTGGTGGTCCTGTATCTGCCTCTTCAACTTCATCCTCCGGTTCTGAAACCAGGTCTTGATCTGAGCAACAAAAAGAATGGGGTGGGGGTGGAGGAGACAAATCAGGAACTTTGCTTAAAAATAATGTGCAGACTATAAACAACTGCATCTCATTTGCATTTGCCGCTTTGCTCCACTTGAATTGACAGAGTTGGACTGATGCTTTCGCCCTAGTTAACCGAAGGCAGAGGATCTGGGGGCTGTAAAGGGTGTCCGTGTTCAGCGATTTAGATCAATCACTCTGACTCTTTAAGACCACATATAAGCTTTGCAAGGTCTACACAGATTCCTGTCCGTAATAAGGTAAACTGCTTGACCTTTAAGAAATAAAGGAACCTCGATACCCGCGCGGCAGAAAGTGCCCCTAAGTTTCCCGAGTGTTAACTCGTTAATCCCCGAGGGATGCCACTACCCTTGCTACAGCCCCTGCTAAACCTAACTGAAGGCTGTCACGTCTGTTCAGCGCAGGGATGGCCGATGCCGAGCCTGGCCGCCCCTGCCCGACGGCGGCGGAAAGAATCCGCTTCCTCCGGGACCCACCTGCATCTCCGAGAGCTGCAAGGCAGCCGCCAGCTTCCTCCGCTCCGAGGCCCCCAGGTACTTCTGGCGCTGGAAGGTCTTCTCCAGCCGGCAGACCTGCTCCGAGGTGAAGGCGGTCCGCGCCCGCCGCTGCCTCCCGCGGGTCCCGCCCGCCGCCGCGGCGCGCTCCCCGCCGGCGCTCTCGCTCTCGTAGCCCGAGGACTCGTCGGCGCTCAGCCAGCCGCCGTCGGGGGCTGCGAAGAAGGGGGCGGCGGTGAGGCCTCTTCCCCCGGCTTGGGGCGGGGGGGAGGGGTGCCTCCGCCTCCCCTCCTCCTCTCGGGCCGTCGCACCGACGGGAGTCGAGGTCCCGCGTGTGGTCCCCCATCGCCCGCTCCCCTTTTCTCCCTCCCTCCTCACCCACCTGACTCCGACGGGTACGAGTCGGTGGGTTCCCGGGGACTGGCTCGGTCCCGCTCCGCCGCGCAGGGCTCGTTGTCCGCGGGCTGGCTCGGCCGCTGCCCCCGCCGTCGGGGCTCGGCTCTGACCAGGAGGGGGGCGCTGCCGAGAGAGGTGGGGGCGCGGGGAGGGGGCGCGCAGCAGATGTGGGGCCTGACCCCGTGGGGCTTGGTCTCTGCCAAAGGGAGTTCGGCCTGACTCATGGCGGAGAGGGGCTGGGGGACCGCCGGGCTCGGCCCGCTCTTATATGGGCTCTTCGGTCCCGGACGGGCTCGTTTGCAAGTGTGAACGCACATCAAAGTGGGAATCGAGCAGAGATAACAGCTGCCAGCGAGGAGGAAAGTTCACACGTATGGCAAATGTCTACAGCCCCTGGCTCCAGCGTGTCTGCGGGGCCGGGGAGACCCCCTTGAAGTGCAAACCTGCCCCTCTCCCCCGCAGGGCAGGGCACGGGCAGGCCCGGCCCCGCAAAGGGGCGTTTAAAGACACCGACGGTGCCGATAGCAAGGCGGTTTTACCCATTCCCTTTTCAGCCGCGGGGTCCCGCATCGCGCAGGTACCCGAAACCAAGAACGAGGGATAACGTGAGCCCCGCCAGCCGGGCACTTCACCCCGGGGGAGCTGCGGAGACCGGCCTCCCTGGGAAAAAGCGGTGGGGGGCCGTTATCAAGAAGTCCCTATCCCCAGGGCTGAGCCCTCACCCCCGGGGACCGCGGCCGGGCTGTGGGGTTAGAAGGGCCGCGGACCCTCCCAGCTTGAACTTGGCGCCGTCTGTCTAGCCAGAAAACGCAACCGACCTCCCGAGGAGTTTAGCGATCAAAGCACTAAGTGAGCAGCAAAGCTCGCACCTCATCAGCTTCAAACTACCCTCAATCCACACGTCGCTTCCCGAGAAGGACCATGCCCTTGTTATGCAGGGAGGACACCAAGGCGCCTCCCCAGCAAAGCTTCGTTGGGGAAAGGGGCATCCCGGCAGCTCAGCCGTCTCCGGGCTCTTCTTCTGTCCAACTTACACCCGGCTTTTAGCCACCCCAGTGAAAAAGACCGCACCGACCACAACCCCACTGGCAGTAGCGACACTGTGGTAGCACACATTTGGATGCTCCTAAGGACCAGGGGAAGCCATCGCCACCCCTGTAACTGGGTGAATGCACTGACAGGGCACAGTTTCCACTAAACTCCTCGGGGATCCCGCCAGGATGTACAACTGAAAGGACTGGGCACCATAAACCTGGGTCTAATAGGGTGGGAGCTGTTTTCTTTCTAAGAACAGAGCAATAATTTCAGTTCCCACACGCAAGAATAGATGCGGGGGTGGGTGTGTTTGTTTGTTTGGGGCTTTTTTTGTTTTCTTTTTTAGAGAAATAAAAAAGTCCAACACCCAAACCAAACCAACTCCCCTCAAAACTCATCAATTAATAATAAAAGCTCAAGGGAGAAAATCATATTCGTGCTACCCATTTTCATTGTTTCAAACATTCCTGTAACTCGATGGCCACCAGAATGGACAGTGCGTTATCGGCCCCTCCCGCCCCCAAGGGCCACACAGGCTTATCCCAGCTCTGTCCCCAGGGGAGCGATAAAGCCCAGGCACTAGAGCAATGCAAACACCTTACCAAGCCCACAGAGCCTGGGAGCTGGATTCCTCCTGGAGCTTTGCTTGCAACACCAGCCCCCAAGGGCAGGGATGGGAGAGGCTGTATTTGCCTTGGCACAGCCCTGATAGAGAGATGGGCCTGCTCCTTGTGGGGTGCTGGGCACAGCCACTAACACAGGTTCCATAGGTGTTGGCACAAGTCTGTCATTTTGGCTGATATGCATAAGCCAGTTGAACACAGCTGGGGACCACACTCCCCCCCGGGTCAGAAACACACACCTGTGTGTGCCACTGACCGAACCAAACCCACCCTAACAGGGGAGCGTCTAAACCCCACAGCATTTCCTAGACACATTTCAGTCAAACAGGGATAGGTCACTCACTGCTCCCCAAAAGAGCTAAGTGCCTGTACATTAATTTTAATAATTTCTGGATTTAATAACTATTCCTGAACTATTCCACCTGCGTACGGTCCCTCTTTCTGTAGCAAACACAGCACTGTACTCACTGTCTCCATCTTATTTCAGGGCAGCCATTTCTGAATAGCCCCACGTGTGGATTCAGGCTCCACCATGTATAAATTCATCCACAGTAAGTTGTTCCTTGTAATGCATTGTGTACTATCTGCAGAGCCTGACTGCCTTGCCAAAAAGAAGTTTGGAGGTAGTACTGGAAAACCGCTGGGATTCAGGAGCTCCTAATATGGACACACACCTGCCCAGCAAGCAGCGTGCTCCCCCCAGGGCGCCCTCCCCACCAGTTCTCCAGCAGATAAAACTTATGCCAAGCCAGGCAGCCCTGGGTCCCTCGTGCCCTGCAGTCCCCCACCCAGCCACAGTGACACCCAGGGATTACCATCTAGTGAAGGACACTGCATCCCTACTGCCAAAATTAAACCAAGCATGAGAAGATGACCATTCAGTGCTGTGCCCAAAAAGACCAGAATTCCCCCCCCCCGCCCCCCCCGGATGAACATATCTGCATCTGTGGACCACAAAACCCTGGAACAGATGGGGAAGTGACAAGAGGTGTTATGTGGCTGTTGTAGCTCCCGTCAGAAAGAGGTGGCAGCTTGAGAAACTTGAAAACTTTGATGACCCTGGGTGGATAGAGGCTCTGCAGCTGCAGTTAAATCCTCCCCTCACCTTGCAGAAGTATGGCACTTAAAGGAGACGCAAATTTACTTTCACTCAATTCTTTTGTAGCACTTGGAACTTCTGTATCATTCAATTGATGCATAATTACAAATCAAAAAGAAATTAAGTTTTTAGGCAAATTAATGTCTTTTCACGTAGACTTCTGCATACCCAGATCCTGGGGATACTGTAGAATCTTGGAAAATACATGCATTTTCTTATATGGTTAAGATTTTCTTACATGATTAAGAACATAGTGGACCCATTTCTCCAAGTCATATTTCAAAATATTTGTTGTTCTGCACTTGCATGTAAGCCTTACAACCACAAGAAACATGCTTGCTTCAAGAAGTTCACTGATAACTTACGTGCACTTGCAACTCGGTATGATACCCTGAAATCTAGGTGCAGTGATTAATGCCAGGATGTGAGGATTACAGCTAAGGTCATCAGGACAAAGTGCTCTTTTCATGTGGACTCTACGAGACTTCTACGGACAGATGACAGATTTATGTCACTGGTACACAATGGGAATATTTCTTTTTGGGACTTTGTGCATGCACACAAAGTATAAGCCCATGAAAACAGGCAGGACTGTAGCAGCTCTACATGCGTGAAGGTATTGTTGGGGGGGGACAGTTCAGCCCACTACCTAGGCTGCAATGTTTCTTGCACCAGTTACTAGAAGCTCACCCTTTACTAGAAGCTGAAGTACTTGTACTCCCCAAGAATGCTGTTGGTGTGCCAAGTCCTTCAACACACTGTCACACCTGTTTTTGTGTGACAGCATAAGAAAAAAAACACAGTCACGAATTGGAGAACGGAAGAATAATCCTTCTCAATAAAAAATAATTTCTAGCATAATGGGGCAAATCTTCAGGTTCCAAACTGTCCTTCTACTAGCCACGTTTGTAAGAAGTACTCCATGAAAAAAAAAAGCATACTAAGCAAGTTATCATGGCATTTATGATAGATTAAGAGCTGATGTACTAGGCCACTAGACCTAGGTAGGACCTACTGCACTACTGAGTTACTGGCTCCATCATAGGCAGATCTCATTTATCTTTCTGAAAAGCCCAGATATTTCAAAGTCTTCCTGACAAAGCTGGAGAAGTGGGGATGATAGGGAATGCTGTGAGAACAACTACAATGCAACCTCAACCCCCCCGGGGGTAAAAAAGAAAAAAACAACCAAACCAAAAAAAAAACCAAAACCCAAACCAAAACCCCCACCCACCCAACCACACACACAAAAAAACCCCAAACCAAACCAAAACAAAAACACCCAAAAAAAACCAAAACAGAATCACAAAAACCAAACCACCAAAAAAAAAAAACCCACCACAAACTCCAACAACACACCCAAACCCAAAACCCTGCAGCAGTTTTTTAGGAGAGAGCCTGCGGCAGCCCTTCAGAGGTAAGTGAGCTGGCTTAGTGCAGGGAGCCAGGTTAACATTGTTGGAAGCGCAGGCAAGACAAGACATCTGGCCCTTCCCCAGCCAGGGCCACCGAAAACGCGGGACCGTAGCGGGTGGCCGGGCCCTGGCTGGGGTCCCCGCCCCGGGCTGCGGGGGCGGCTCCGGGCCCGCGGCCGCTGCGACAATTGATGACTGTTTGTACCCTCCGCTGCTCCCCTTTGGAAATGCTAACTAGGTTATTCAGCGCCTCCTTTGATGTCCTGATAGGTGCTATTAGATAGTCAATTAGGCATCAACGAGATGGATTGTTTCGGAATAGATGCTCTTCTGTTTGAAGTACCCGTGAACACTAACAGGGCCATCACCCAGCGGCTCCTTTGCCCGCGGGAACAATGCGGGCTGACACACAATAAATGACAAACGCCACTGACTCACCCGGCAGCGCTGCGCCCTCCTCCCGCCCGGCTCACACGCCGCAAGCCCAGATATTCCCATTCAGCAGCGGCGGGAAGCAAACACGCGCTTTGCATTAAAAACAGTTTATCGGGGAAATCTCGTTCAGTTCTTTGCGCAACTAATGGACAAAGAGCCCAGATAAGTTAAGTACAAGCTAGCTCGAAACAAAAATAGTACTTTGAATTCCCTATACACGGCGTCACCACGTTGCCTGAGGACTTGTGACACCTCCGCAGTTGTTCAGAATTGCCCAGGCAGAATAACGAAGCACTAAAACATGAATTAAAGCACTTAACCTACCTGAATACCAAAGAGCTGCCGGGATTAGCTCGCTACTAAATACCACTGGAAGATAACACTAAATCGAGGCCCAGAGAGCTCAAGAAATGGCCATAAAGGAAAAGTAGTAAAGTCTGCACAAGGAACAAGTCGAGACCAAGAGCTCTCTCCTCTTTCTTTCTGCCCCCACTTCGGTGCGATTTATCAAGTTAATTGTCATCTAATTGCGTATCAAAGAAAGAGATAATGGGCAGCAATTAGATGTAATGGCCTGCCAGGACGAGATCTCTCCCGATTAGCACACAGCGCCGAATAACTTCACCTGGTTTGTAAAGAGGTCCCTGCAGTGGCTCCACCGTGNGGGGGGGGGGGGGGGGGGGGGGGGGGGAGAATACCCCGACCCTATTCCCAGTCCCCTGTTGGCTGCTCTCGCCAAATTGGGACAGGCGTTAACGAGCGCGGGCTGCAGACGGCTCCCTGCCATTACCGCTGTGCTAATTCAATCATGTGTCTCCCCCTCCGCGCACACGCTGCAGGGGAGAGAGGCTTTGAAGTTAGTGCTCTGGCAATTTTCCCCTCCCACCCCCTTTCCTCCCCGGGGAGCCCAGTTTCCAGGTTACACAGCCTCTTCCTCGGGAGCCGCCAGGCCGGGGGCTCCAGCAGTTTCACCGCACAAGCATCAAACTGCTCCTCCCCAGCTAATCGACTTGGCTTCTCCATTTGTAGCTGACTTGCAGACAAGGCTTTGTCTTTCCGGAGAGCGTTCCGGTACCGACACTTATTGTGATGCCGCTAAAGACACAAAGGGGAGCGCTAGAAATGAAGGGGCTCTCAGCCGCGCGGGGGCGGGGGAGTAGCCCGGGAGGTTGTCAGCGGGACTGCTGGCCCTCGGGCTGATGCTGGCCCTGCGGCGTGCAGTGCCGGAGTAGAATCGCTTTGCTCTCAGGCGAAGAACTGTCAGCGTGCGGGGAACCTGCGCTGGCACTAATGCACCTTTATTGCTGCCGGGGGTAAAGCACAGTGGATAAGAAATTCAAATAAGCAGGAATAAAACATGAAGGGATGTCTGGGCTTCTTTCTCCCAGATCAAAGGGAAAACTTAGAACCACGTTTTAGTAACAGAATTGGACCGCTTCAGCAAAAATGAAATGATTTCACATACGGTTTTCTAGACCACTTGAATGTGGCAGTTACCTTCTAGAGAAAGCCGACTTTTGCAGGCAGAAGAGGAATTATTACGTAGATATTCGGAGGAATCCGCTACCCTTAGGGACTCAGCCAAATAAGCATCACCTCTCGCGTTCATTTGAGCAGCTGTCGGAACCAGGGCAATATTTGCAAGGTAGCGCAGCCGAAACACTGGCGAGGCATTTCGTGTGCTTGTTGAGTATACATGTGGCCCGGGAGTCATTATGTTAAGTGATCATTAGCACCTTTTCAAACAGAGCCCGGCTTCTCCCTCGCCAGCCGCCCCGCAGCTCGTACCCCCGCAGGCAGGGCTCCCCGTGACCCCGCTCACCGCCCGCCTTAGCGAGGCTGCAGGGACCCGCACACACGCACCCCGCAAACAAAGCCTCCACCTCCGANGTGCCCCCCCCCCCCCCGGCCCTGCCTGTCCCACCGTGGTCCCCACAACCCCCGCGGGCTTAAATCGTGGCAAAATTGCCACACCACGTGTTGTCCCGGCAGCCCCAATTGCCTCTGGCTTGCTCTTCGGACGGAGGGGAACTGCTTCCCGCCCCCCTGGACCTCAGAGGAGCCGTGCTCGGGTGCGGGCAGGCGCAGCGTCAGGCCCCCCTGTGCTGCCCCCCCCCAATCTCCCGGCCCGGTCCGGCGGCCGCGGGGAGCCCGGTGCCGCAGCGGCGCCGGTCCCACGTTACCAGCCCCGGGGACGGGAGTGCAGATCCGGGGGAGCACGGGACAGACGCCCCGGCGGGGGTCAGCCAGAGCCGCCCCCAGGAAACAGCTCACCGGGACTTTTGGAGACCCCCATAAAGTGTGCTCCTGCCTCGCCTATTCCTTATTGCCCTTCGTGGTAGTGGTGGGGGTCTCCGCCCAAACCCTGTCCCCACGGGTGGGAGCACTTTGTTCACCTCTCTCCTCCCGAGCCCTTTCATCTCCTTCTCACTTCCCCCGGCCCCAGCTGCGGTGGTGCCAGTCCCCCCTTCCCTCTCACCCTCCTCCCCGTTTGGTCCGGGTTTGGGGCGCTCCCGCAGCGCTGCGGGCAGCCCCGGCCCCGGCCCGCCCCCTCGGAGGGTTTTGCCCCCCCTCCGGCTCTGGCCTGTAACAGCACGAAGGGCTGTCACTGTTCCTTTTGTACGGGGTGAGCAAAGCGCTTAGAGGAGAGGTGGTGTCCGCCTCTGTGGCCATAAAAGATTATAAGGGGATCACCTCACCCCTCTACCACCACCCACTTGAAAACGGGATACCCAAATCGAGTCTCACGCTTAAGACCTTTTTTTTTTTTCTTCAGGTAAACTGTGTATTTATTGACCTTCACTGTTTTGCTATTTTAAAAATGTCACTGCTTTAGAGCAAAGAAAATATTCACCATTGCAGAGGTCTTTCTGGAAATATCCCAGTTCCGTAATGACATTTGAAAGAGTCAGAGAACTGCAGGGTTTTTTTTTTCTTCGAATCAATATAGCCGTTTAGTAATACCTGACTTTGAGAAATAAGCCTCCCTTCAATGGAAATTTTATCTCGTGTCAACAAATTTCCTTAATACCAAATGCATCGTATTCCTGAAGAGATCTCAGCAAGATTTATAGCACCTGAGCCCTCATTAGTTTTCTGAAACTCTAGCATTAGAACCACATTAACTGTGCAACTTCAAGCAAATACTAATATCTCAAAAGGCTAGAAAAATACAGCATGGATTACAAAATAATTAAAGAGACTTCCAAAGGTGACAGCTACTTAGAAAATCAAAGGCCATAACCTTCAGCAGCACATAACGTTGCTTTTTACCAGGCAAGTATATTCAAGTGGCAGATTGGCCCCTGTATACAACAGAAATAGGTGTGTTCAAGGATGACTGACACAGAACCTTTAGACCATTCATTCATTATATGACCCCAGATTACAAATGCGCCGGAAGTCTTCTAATAAGCCCTGAGATCAACTCTAAAGTGATGGAAATTTTTATTGCTCTTTTCATGTTAGTTGACAATTGACTTTGAAAGATTTATGGCAACTTACATCAGTCAAGGATCGTTTCTCAGAGCCCCTTCTCTAGTCTGAAGTCAGACCATTTTGATCTTAAAATTTTCTAGAGCACTATTCAAATTAAAAACAAAAAGGTGAATAGCACGATGGTAACAATTTTACCACCATTTAGGGGAAACCAGCTTTGGAATGTTGTATTTCTTTTGATAATCACCCTCATACCCCATGAGGTGCATGTGAGATGCTAAGATACTATTTTGTTGATAAGAAGTTTCAAGGCTAGATTCTTTCCAATATCTGTTTAGTACTAATCTACTGAGGGTGCACACGAAAGCGTGAAGATACAGTTACATATTTATTTCGAAAGTAAATTTTTACATCTTAAAATCATATTCTATATGTTATTTAAGAGCTCCAACAGAAAGCATCCATGCTGCTACTATAGCAAGCCCAGTATTAAGTACCAGTAACAGGCGCATCCACACATTTGGATAAAAGCACAGTCCCATCAGAGAAAGCGCCACCTAGGAAGCGGCTTAAGGGGTTGGATACCTGTTTTAGAGGACAAGGAAATTCGCTCTTTTTTGCACTCACCCTCAGTAAATTGCAGGGGGCCAGAACAGCTCTAGAGAATAAGGAGACTATGCTTCCTTTGATGAAGAGGAGCTCTCTTTTAGGGCAGGATAAATAGCTCTACAATCCTTGTGGAAGTAATTCAACTGAAAGCTGAAAAACTTTCGGTTTATTAAAAGATTCCATTTATATTAGTGTTTGCCCCACTGTTTTTCTATTTTACACGGTTGCCTATAAATGTGGGGCTCTGAAGTCCATGATCCAGATCCAGATTGTCCAGTCTGCCTCTGTAAAATATTTTGCTCAGTGCTGCATCATAACTCCGCCAGGCACTTACAGACAAGGGCAGCCCAGACAGCTGTCAGTAGTGCAAATCTTCCTTAGTCATAGTCCATATTAGAGGGTCAGACACCCAGCAAGAAAGCTCTGGGATCCCTGTACCCTACAAAGCAGGGTGCTGCCCAAAAGCCCACAGGCTGTGCTCTGCAGGCGCTGCTGAGGTCCAGGCTGGGTGCTGGCAGCGCCGTCAAGGTGAAGCCCCCAGAGGCAGCCCCTTGCCGGGCCAGAGGTGGTGGCCGGGCCACGTATGTGAGGGGCAAGGGCACAACGCCGCTCTGAGGTCCGTAAGGGAGAGGGGCGCTGCAGAAAGGCTCCGTCCTCAGCTCCTGCAGCTGCCGCTTGAGCTTCATCCGGCGGTTCTGAAACCAGGTCTTGATCTGGGGGAAAGGGGAGGCGGGAAGCAGGAGAGGTGAGGTTACCCAGCCCATGCCGTGGCCCATGCCCAAGCCGTTGCCCAGGCCGTGGCCCGTGCCCCCCCCCATGCCCTTGCCCCCCCCGCTCACCTGCACCTCCGAGAGCCCCATCCTCCCGGCCAGCCGGCGGCGCTCGGCGGCCCCCAGGTACTGCTGCCGCTGGAAGGAGCTCTCCAGGGTGCTGAGCTGCTCGGCGCTGAAGGCCGTGCGCAGCCGCCGCCCGCCCCTGCCGCCGGGCTCCTCGGGCCCCGGGCACTCGGGACCCCCCTCCGGCGGGGGCTGCTCCGCTTCCCACGGCCGCTCGCCTGCTCCTGGGGACAGGGGAGAGGGGGGAAAAAGGGGTCAGCCAGGCCCGGGAACCGCGGGGGTGCCCGCCCGCCTCCTTCGCCTCCGGGCGGCCACCGCATGGTTTGTCCTGCCCTGGGGGCGGCAACAGGTCCCGTCCATCCTCCCCCTCCCAGCGCTGGAGCACCGGGATGCCCCGACGGCCGCGGAGACCGCGATTACCTGCAGCGGGGGAGGTCGCCAAGCGGTCCCTGCTCCTGCCGCCTGTCCCGGCCCGCGGGCCGGCGGACGGCTCCTTGCCCCGCTCGCTCAAACCGGGGCTGGAGCCGGGCCCGTGGCCCAGGGCCGCCGAGGATGATGGGTGCGGGGTGCCCTCGGTGGGGCTCTTGAGGGCCTGGCTGCTCTGGGACAACCACTCCACAGAGAAAGGGGCTTTGGTCATCCTGCCTTGTTTCGGTGATACCAGGAAGGAGGGTGTCGGGGAGCACGGCTCCTCCTTTATACCGCAAGTCCCGGAGGAAAACGTTGTTTGTGTAAATACACATCAAAGGGCCAGATAAGTATCATCTAATTGCCATCAGTCCTCCCCCCCAACAAAAGATACCGTTCACACATTGCCACAGTTCGCGGAGGCTCGGCTCCGCCGTGTCTGCCCCTGGAGGAGTTCGCTCCGCCGTCAGTGATTTACAGCTCTTGTTACATCCTATCCCCATGCAAATGGCATTTATAGAGCTGAGCGGCCTCAAACGGCGCTGGGGAATGCACCCCCGGGGGAACGCACAGGGACCAGCATCCCCAGACACTGGCGGGAGAGGGGACGTTGCTGCTCGCGATCCCCCTTCCCCCAGATCTGGCTTTTTCATTCCTTTTCAAGCAGAAGAACCACTGTCTAAAGGGATCTTCTCAAGCCTGCTCCTCTCTGGGCTGAGCGCTGTGGTCCCGAGACAGCCTGAGGCAAGCAAGTGGATAAAATCACTCATTGCATTCTCCTGGGACTGCAGCATCAGGTTATAAGCACCAGGCACGGGGTGAGGGGTCTGGAGGAGAAGGTTGTGAAACAGAAAACGGTAAAGGTCAAGGCTGTTCAGTGGTACTAATCGGCTGGCTCCTGGCTGCTTAGATAAAGTACGTTTTCTGGAGTAAGGAATCAGAAAAAGACAATTGCCTTAGAATTAACATTCTGTTGAGATTTTTGCTGAGGCTACAGAATTCATGCCTTATGTTCCCTCCCAGATCTTTTTGCAGCTGTGCAGGCCACACAGGTTTCTCTGCTATCAGTCTCCCTGCCTTTCCTCTTATTACTTTATGCATGTCTTTCAGAAGTGTTCCAATCTCATCTTTGGGTTTTGTGTGCACCAGGAACACTTGGCTGCTGCAGTAATGCCGCTGTAGTATGTTGACTAAAGGTTCCTAGTGTTTTATGGACAGCTTTTCACTGTGGGGTAACCATGAATTCTCTCCCTCCCCCCCACCGTGCAAGCACAGAGTGGGACTACTGGACCACTGATAACTCCTATCACACTCCTGCTTGGCATCAGTCTGCCTCCAGAAACCAAGACTGCATGTCTGATTTGTCTGCCCTTGTTCCTGTTTTCTGCTTTACACTCACCCTCTACCACCTGCACACAACCCCCACTGTCCCTTTACCCTGTGACTTGCACTGTTATTCTGCCACTCCTGCTAGATTTCTCAGCATTCGCTGCCTTCTGTGATCACAGCTAATGTAACCATGCCTCTGTCTATTTCTTAGGCTGTCAGTGAGGGAGAGGCTTGAAGACTGAACTCCTCCTCCTTTATTATTTAGTTTATGTCTAAATCTTTCAATGTATTCAATTTTAATCTTATAAAGATATATCTTTTTCTTTATGTCAATACAGTAAAGTGTTTTAGTCAAACCTCTTAATCTGTCTTTTCCTAAAATCTACATTTCAGCTCCTGTCCACTCAAAATATGGTTGCTATATCCATCCATCTATCACAAAATCCTACCGTTTTCTGCGTACTAGCAAATAGTATCATTGAACAATGTTCAAGTTTCACTTGAGAGCCCCTTCTAAGCTGCCTCTCCTTACTTGCTCATTTTCATGGTGTAGCCTGAGGCCTCCTCTGCTCTACCAGTGATGCCACCAACAAAAGTACAAACACTATTGTCACCTTTATTTAAAGGTGGCTGATAACTGATCTAGAACCTGTGGGTGCTACCACAACCGGACATGACTGTAGTTCTCCTGGAGCCCTTTGTTTCTGGTCTGTATTTCTGCAGCCTGAACTACAGTAATAGCCAGTGCCCACTAAACAAACTCTCTGGAGGAAATCAAGGGAACTACTGTCAAAATGTCTGAACAATCTTCCTGGAGGAAACTAAGGGAACTAGTGTAAAAATGTCTGAACAAAACTTGAAGCATTAATGCCTCCTGTACATCTGGTACATACCCAAAGAAGCCTACAAACATCTCCAGCATGGACAAAGCCCTGCAGGACATATATATTTGGGGTTTTTTTTCACTGTATGAAAGTGTTTGATATCTAATTACTTAAAACCTCATCCATTTATCCTTCCCAAGCACTTTCTGATTAACAATGGGAAGTTTAGAAAGTTTTGCCTGCCTGGAGAATCCTGCCAAGCCTCCTCTGCAGTCAGGCAAAATGCCTTTCTCAAGGACTAAATTCTCATGAACATTGGAAAAAAGGAAGTGTAATCTTCCTACAAGCTTCCTTCTCAATTTAAATCTCTCTGATTACTTTAACGGCATTCTGCATCACAGATGGGGCAAGATCCCATTCCAAGGAGATAAATATGTCCCTTGTGCCCAGAATTATTTCCATTCCTAGTGCCTACATAATATTATAGACACATATGAATATAAATAATACATGCTACTTACATACTTATATACAACATATATACTTATATATCTATATACAAATATTTTTTTTTAAAAGTATGAAACAGTCTACAATCTATCTGTATGACATTATTTTTCCCAGCTTTATTTTATGTCAATGAATAAATGTACTTCGCAAGCTGTTCAATAGGACAAAAAGAATACATGACATATGATGGTGTGCTAAAAAATAGAAAATCTCGGGTTTTAACATCCACTGATACATCTGTCACATAGTTTCTGTACAGATTTTAAGACATTTTCACCATCTGAGCTGCAAATTACATCTTTATACACTGCTGGTTTATTAATTGCATTTTATTGAGGCAAATGTCACAGCCAAAAGATGGTGTCAAATGTTGAGCTCTCTGAGACACAAATTGATCACATTGTGACAAGGTTAAACCAAATCTCATTTCCACTATACATAAAACGTGTAAGTATCCTGGATAGATGGCAGATGACTTCTGGAGGTAATGACTGCTACAATATTTAACAGCTGCCAGTTTAATTTTATCTAAAATTCTTAAGCTGCCTTCTTTCTGTTTCTTTGCATTATTCATTAGGTGTTTGTTTGAAAACCTCCTGCTAAACTGTGATTCAGAAATAGCGTGGTTAAAATCAAGTGATGTTGCCAATGGGATGAAAACCTGCTTTTGCTAAAGTCCTCGGGAATTTGTCAGAGAGTAGAGCAGGAACAGATAGGACCTTTCCCTCTTCTGCTACAAGGAGGTCAAAACAAAGAGCTCAGATATGCCTACATGACTGCCACTAGCAGAAATCTTAAGATCCATTTACTGAAGATAATGACAACACCTTACGTAGATGTTTGGACAATACATAGTTGGTCTCTTTGGGGAGTCAGCACCTTCCCCATGAAAATAAGGACCACTAGCTTCCTGAAGACCAAAGGATTCTGAGGATCATAATGCCAAATGCCAGCCCAGGCCAGGCCATTCTGTGGGAGGTGATGTAGAAGGGAACATCTTAGCATCCAGGAGTTGTTTTGTCACTGGACACTGATCCTGATATTTCTTGTGAGCAGCAGCTGCATTCAAAGAGGCCAAAAAGTGGCTTTATAGCTGCCTGGCTAGGACAAGTGGGACTGGATCAAGATAATGGCGCTTATGCAAGGCAGCTCTGCAGGAACGTATACACACAACACTGGTCTTTGGCTGAGGAAGTTCTGCAGAACTGGCTAGTCCTGCTTGGATGCCTACCAGGGAGTTGAGAAACAGGTATACTTTGGGATAACAGCCCAGCCTTTGAGAATTAATTGCTGCTCCACCTCTTCCAGCCCAAAGGCCAGCTCTGCCCTAGTAAGCCAGCGCTGAGCCCTGCAGAGGGCCCTGCAGGACAGTGCTCTGAGACACCCCCTTACTACTGAAGCTTCAAAGGAACTGAAGAGAGAGAAACCAAGAGCTGCCAGGTACCCATGGGTACCGGAGAAAACTGCCACCACTTCACACTGCTACAGTGTGGGTACACGAGACCAAAGGAGGGGACTGTCATTTTTTAACAGCAGGTGACCCTTTCTCGTAACAGTGGAGGGTCCTTGGGAGTAGCTAGGTGGTGATGCAATTCAAAGAGCAAAAAAGGCAGCTTATGACACACAGGAGGACACGTTCATCTGTGGGCATGCGGATTTCCCGTGAAGGTCTGCCCAGCGAAGCAGGGGCTGCTGGCGTCTGCTACACAATTTATATGGTCTTTGCCCTGGCATGTTTATCCAGCCATTGTAATTTCTGAGAAATCACTCTTTAGGACTTAAAAGTATCACAAATGGCCTCTAACCAATCTCTTTATTATCAATTATTAAAATCTTTCCTCTTTGACAGAATAAGAGCTACTTTTCCATGAGGAATGAAAAGACCATATGTGCAGAAATACCAGGAGGGCCTGGAATAAACAGAGTGACAATGCATAGATGAAAATTAAATGGCTCATCATGCTTGGAATTGATCTAAATCAACACAGCACTCAAAATGCCAAGAGCTCCCATGGCTCCTTACCATAAGGCTGTTACCAGCAGCTAAGCAGGACTGGTGAAATGTTTTAAAAAGATATATATTCTGCAGTGAGATGCTCTAAATATTAAGAAAGAAAACATTTGTGTGTGTTGTGCTTTTAACAGTTCCTTACCCAAATTTAAGCTTATTAAAAAAAGAAGTCAAAGTTGATATGAATCAGGAACACATTTGAAACACGTACCGCTGTTAGAGAAGCAAGGTTCACCAGCAGATTTTTTTTAAATTTATTTTTTAATTTTTATTAGACAAACTATTATAGTTGGAAAACCAGCCAAGTTTCAGGCACTTAAATCCTTCTTCAGCACTCATTGCTGTCACACTGTGACTGAGAGAGATCTCTATGGACACTGCTCAACAAAACTGCTCAGAAGTCTGTAGTTGGTTTAATTCTGTCTAGACTAGTAATTAGACTTTTAAAAGTATTAATTGAAAGGAAGCAGCATGAAAAGGGGCTTTAGAAACGCTTTTATTTTCCAAAGTACATAGGGGTTAATTTTTAGGTGCATAAATATGCTTTAGGATCTCGGTTGTGTTAAAAATATGAATTATCTAGGTATATGAGAGGCACCTACAGAGAATAATGCGCATATGCATATTCACCTAAATCCCACTGGTTTTAGTAATTGTTCAGATCACTTGGACTAAAAATCTGATCAAGACCACAAAATGTTACACTTAAACACCCTGAAACCTTTTCAAAAGCTAACAGAGGCTTACTTCACATTTTAGATCATGGCCTTTTTCTTTGTCAGTCTTTGCTGAAGGATAATTTTTTTCCTGGTGGTTACTTCTAAAGTTACATTTAACAATCTATTAAACATAAAACTATAAAACTAAAATAATGCATTAAATGAGAAATGTTTCATTATTTTTACTTTTTGTTTCCCACAAATACCTTCTAAAGAAATTTAGCTATACTATAACTAAAGCGTTTATCATTCTTGAAGGTAACATTTCACTTTCAGCTATTAAAGAATGAATAATTTTTTTCCTTGACTTTAGAGTTAGCATTTGAGTATGATGAGTCAGCAGGAGAATGAGCTCTCACAGCTGGCAGCACTGGGTCATCTGTCACCCTCTGTGCCCATCCTGGTCCATGCCATACAATGCTGCTTTGAAATGCATTGGTCACAGCAATGACAATATTTTACTGACTCTTCATTCCCTTAACTTACACCTAATATAAATCAGACCTTTGTAATCATCCTAAACCAGTCTGTTCAAATTAAATGGAAATAAATATTACCTTTTCCCCCCCTTTTTTTTTTCCCGACTTCAAAGCTCTTCTCCATTTCAAGTTCCTAGTTATTTCTTCCCCTCTTCTGTATTCCTCACTATACACCATTTTTTTCTATTTTCTTTCTTCCAGTCACTTCCATCAAGTATGCTGCAAATGTTACTACTAGCTGAGGAAAATAATAACTTTGGCAGGATGCAGAATTGTAGCAACAGAGCACAAATGACTCTCTGTCCGTCTGCCTTCACTGCATCCCTAAACAGGGAGCACAGACACGTCCTGACATCCCCTCTCAGTTTACTGAGAAAGGAAAAGCTGGGCTATAGCGGGCGAGAACAGGAACGTAGTTAGGTAAGATGTTTAACTCTGCCCCTGTAATGTGTAATTCAATATCCATATTTCACAGCTTACTTCCTTTGACAGGTTTTACACAAATGAGTGCATTACACATTGACAGAAGGTAATTGAGATTTAAAATTACAAAGTTGTGTGTGCGTGCATTTCGCTGAAAGATTAAAGGGACCAGCTGAATGTAAACACATATTCGTTTTAAAAATGGAATATAAAAAAAATCTCTGCCATTTCGCGTTTGCCTGTTTGCAACGGGCAGTTTTTAGGCAGGTATCTGGAGGGCCCATCGTTTTTCACGATACCTTTGTTCACAGTGCGGCGTGTACATCTAAAAGGCTGCGAGGGTCTCTTGTGCCATCTCCTGGTTATATCAAGACTTCACAGCCAGGAAACTGCTACACGAAGGAAGGGGAAAAGGTTGCAGAAGTTTAGCTGAGGCAGCGACAGAATCATAGAATCACAGAATCATTTAGGTTGGAAAAGACCTTTAAGATCACCGAATCCAATCGTAAACTTAACACTGCCAAGTCCACTACTAAATCATGTGCCACATCTACACGTCTTTTAATACGTCCAGGGATGGTGACTCAAGTTCTCAGCAGCAAAGATGACTGACAAGATTTGCTTTCTACCCTCCCCCAGCACATGGGTGTGCATGGCTGGCTTTTACTCCTCTGCTGCTTTTAGCAAGAAGTCACTTTTCCAGTGCATTAGCATATGTATATAATGGAAATTTAGTATTCCCCTATAACATCTTTTACATAAGTTCTAGTAACACCTTGGCAACACCTACTCTTTTGCTATGTATCAGTGGAAAAATGTAAGTAAAACCTTGAAAATTAAAGTGTCTGGAATACAGTTAAATTAATAACCAAATTAATAGCATTCCCTGATTGCAGGTAAATATTTGAATTTGTGTCCAATCTGCTTTACTGAGAACACGTATGGACTGAAGATCACTGCTGAGTCCCTCTGCCTTTCCAGGGACAGGAGCAAACGGGCCTGGGCACTTACCACGGTTTTATCTGATCTGTTCTTACAAATTTACAGGAAAGGGGATCCTGCAGGTGTGTGAGTAACCTATTCGGTGCTCCACATGAAGCTTTCCAATGTAAAAACTGAAACAGAATCATCCTTGCTTCAAAATGAATAGTGCCTGACTGAAGCTTCACAGAGCATGGAGAGAACTCACTCTTTTCACAGCAAGATTTCACACACACACAGTCCTGCTCAACCCAATCTTGCCTACGTAAGTCCAATTTTTTCAGTTTGTCTCTGTTTATGTTTTCTAAACATATTTTTATTATGGTCCTCTATTCTCTTTCATTTTTCCTGTATATATCTTAAGTGCAGACCCTAAATGGTAAAGTATTCCTGCTGTTTCCCTAGTGCCAATCAGAGCAAAATAATTACCTTCTGTCATATATGGCTCTCTTACAGTACACTTCAGGTCCTCCCCCCCTCCCCTTTTTTTTTCTTTTTGAAAACTGTACACTTACATTCATGTTCAGTTGTGATCCATTATGGTCCCCAGATATTTTTTTTTTCTGACGCTCTGCAGTTATTTTTAATTTTATATTTATCCTTCAGAAATGTAAAACTTAGAGGTTAAATTTAAACCGTCATCATGATTATTGTGAGTTTTAATCTTGTATGTTGTCTAAGTGTGCTTTCCATCCCACTCTGTATTTCATTAGTAAAAATCCCAAACACAATGGGATCCAGACCCCACCTGTCATAATATGGTGTAGGATGTGAGAAGACTTTGTTATGGTAACCCAGGATAGTTCACCTCCCTCACCCGAGTATGTAGAGTCCCAAGCACATCTTATCTTGTTGTTCCGGTAACCTGGAATAGTTTGCTTCTTCCCATCCGAGTATGTAGAGTCCCAAGCACGTCTTATCTTGTTGTTATAGTAAGGCAGGATACTTTGCTTTCCCCCCCATCTGCACATGCCCCTGCACAGGCGCCAAGGTGAAGGCCAGCTGCAGATCTTGGAATTTGGACAACAGCACCTACATTACATCAGTTTGCTAATGAGCAAAACAGGACATTGCATGTGTACGACACGTTAATCAGCGCAGGTTTTATTACTCACCCCTGCCATGCTTTCCCTTGAGCTTCACTCCCAAGCAGGAGCCTGCATTGGGTCCCTGTTTGATTAGTGTCAGTGCCCCAGGATTCCCACCATGGTAACGCTAAGCTTTTGATAAAGCCAAAGCTTTCACTTACGGAGTGTTGTGCCTCGTCCTGAGGGATCTGCACCTGCTTTTCATTCATAACATAGCAGTAGCCCTGCCCCTACTACATCCCCCTCAATTTGTCTTCACAATTTAACAAACACTGGTAATTACCCTTTGAAATGATGTATTAACTAGTTGTGTATCTACCTTACAGTACCATCACCTGGATCTTAGCAACCTAATATATAATCAGGTCAGGTGGACCTGTTGTCAAGGGCTTTATTGACTTTAACATACAACATCCTATTTTGTTTTTATCTACTGGGATAGTTACCCTGACACAGGAGACCATTAAGTTATTTTAAAATTACTTCATGGACAAATGCATGTTAGCCTTTTAAATTAGTCTCTATGCTTGCAGATTTTTAGACAGCTTTTTCAGTAACTCTCCTGGTATCAAAGTTCGCCTGGCTGATTCCCCAAGTCGCTCCCTTTACCTTGCCTTTCAACTCATCCCTGTGCTCTTGCCCACTTTTAGTAAGTAATATTATTTTCTGGTTCTCTGGGAACTCACTAATTCTTCATCAATCAAAAATATACGCATTCCAAGATTATTTCGGTTTTGCTCCTTATTATTATAGAACAGATTTAATCAGAATTTAATGTTCTAATACATCTAATTAGCTTGATAGTCTCCCATTCTCACCTGCACTCCTGTTTCCTCGTTAACTTTGATCATGATACGCATTGTTTAGAGGGTAGCGAGTGAAACAGCAAGCACTTCAGGCTTCTGCACTATCAGATATTTATTCACCCCTCCTGGTAAGCAGAGAACTCTTACTGTATAATAGAAAATTGTTTAAGAATCCATTTTTTGCCTTTTCCTTGCTGGCAATAGCATTTTGTCTGTCCAGTTTTGTTCCTAACCTGCTGTGCTGTTCTTTTATATTTATTCCTGCCAATACGGCCTTCTTGTATCTACTTTTTTCAGTATTCTTTTTTGATTTTTTTTCAGGTCATTGATGAGCCCCTAATGCAGCCACACTGCTCTATCATTTTTCTTTCCTTTGCATGAGGATAGACTGCTGTTATAGTTAAAATATGGCCTGTTTTAGAAACCTCTTTTTAGAAACTCTCAGCTTGTCTGAACTTCTCCTTGCCTTAGAATTCCTTCCCTAGGACCCTATGTACCAATTCCTTGAGTTTATTGAAATTTTCTTTTTTGAAGCCCACTGTTGTTATTCTGCTTCTTTCATCCCTTTCTGTCCTTTGAATCACGAACTCTGTTGTCTCATGGTAACTTGCATCTTGATTGCTTTCCACCTTCAGATTTGCAACTAGTTTCTCTCTATTAATCACAGTAAAATCTTAAATAGTAGCCCGTTTGTACAAATGGAGCCTCCACACTCTCTTTCTGGCCGACGATCAGTTACAGATGCCATACTATGGCACCTCGCCCTTTTATAATTTCAACACAGCAAAAACTATGTAGGCCTGTCTTTAGATTCTAAACCAACTATATACATTTTGGACATACATTTTAGCATTCTTTCCCCTTGTCTTTCCTTCCTTCCATGTGCTTGTTCCTTCTAATACTTTGCAACAGCACTTTGTGTACTACAGGTCCAGCTTTTCCCCATTATTCCCTATGCTCCCAGCACTAGCTTAGATACCCAAAGAACCCACAGATTTATCCGATCTTTGTTCTGCAGTTTACCTTCACGGAGAAAAGTTACTTTGCTAATGACCGTGGATCTATATATTCATCTCAGCAGAGATATTCTTTTTTTGCCTTTTATCTTCAATCCCTTTGCCCGTTTACTTCCTTGCATCAAGAAACAGAGAATTAGGAGATACCTTGAGAGGATATCAAGACATTACTTCCCCAGCATAAGTGGCTTTACTCTTTATCCTCCCTTTTCCACAAAAAAACAGTAATCCTAGTCTACATTTGTGCAGCTGATTACCCTGGAACTTTGCATGTATCTGTGTAACATACCTTATTTTATTGTGTGTCATTTTTCCAAGTTGTCAAGATAATTTTAAATTTTAATCATCTTCTTCGACATGCCTGCAGAACCCCACACAAACCAGAGCATGTTAATGAAGCCATGAAGTAATACCAAATGCAAGCAGACTGCTTCAGAGCCTTACTGGACACAACCTTGCATTTTTGTAACAAGCCACTGTCAGCCACTCTGTGGTTATCCAAAGGTGGACCTGCCATTTCACAGGTTTTTTTCTAGACTTGTTCCACTAGCTTGTTTGCTAAAAAACCCAAATGGAGTATCTGTTACTTAAGTGAATAATTTACTACTGCTACTGTTTATGAGCTTTACAAGATATGATCACAAATAAGCATCTATTTGCAGAGATTTTAATTCTGAGTCTGATGCTCAGGCTCACCCATGTCCAGTCAAGCTTTCCAAATTATGTCTCTCTGACTACGACAACTCAAATTGTTTCATTATGACAAATGAGTTCTACCAGTTTATAAAACAGTATCTATTTTAGCATCTAAAACCAGTATGTATTTAATCTACATAATGCCAACATCAGAATGAGACCAACCTTAGCATTAGAATGAATAATTAAATTAAATAATCTTACAGCTAAGACACAGGACAGATTTACAAGACAGTAATTAAACTCTTGCCTTTTAGGCCACTTAGAAAAGCATCATCTACATTAGACCAAAAATGAATAAACAGAATGATCAAGAGGCCAGAACCTAGACTAGATTACCACAATGGCCTGATGTAATATGGCAATTGCCAATTCCACTTGCATGTGAGACATTGAAATATCACTGAACAGGAAGCACACTAAAATAAAGGCAGGCTGAAGCTGTCCTGGCATACTTTCAGGTCATTCGAGCAATGACCTGAAATGAGGGAGAAGAATAATTTATCTGCACTCTTTCCCTCATTGTAACATCAAGGATTGAAACACTCAACTGTATGTTTACAACTGAAAAATTGTTAGCTTTCCTCCTTTCAAGCTGTAGTTTATTAATTTGTTCTTTAGAAACATATTTCCTAAAATATTAATCCTTTGTAAATCACATACAGTACTTGGAGAAGTTATGAGTCTCAGCAATACTTATGAAACCAATCCAATATATAAAGGAAGAATGCAGAAAACCATAAAAGCAAAGTTCAGAAGTGGTTGAAAAATTTCCAAGGAAAGAAATTTGTCAAAGTCATGAATCAGTGTTGATTCATGAAACATTTTTCAGCTTCTTGGTTTGGGCTTCTACAGAATAGTTCCAAGGACCCAACTGAATTCATCGCTGTTTCCTGGCAGGCTTCTGGAAGTGTTGGAGCTGGAAACCTGCTTTCAAACGCAGGTAGTGAGTGTAACTAGGACACTGTTCCCAGCTCTCTACAGGAGGCCTGAAAACCCTAGGGATCCTGGGGACAGACACCTGCAAAGGGACACAGAAAGAGCACCAATTCACAGAGCAACAGGAAAGGCTCCCAAGAAGCAGACTTCGCTTCAGAAATTCCATGGGTCACTGTTTGAAAAATAAACAACATAAAAACAACATGAGGGAAGTGTGGAAAAAATTAAGAAGAACTAGGACAGCTGGTGGCAATTCTGGCTTAAAGAACAAACTCCATTTTTTCCCAAATATTCTAATTTGGTATTGGAATGGAAACATGGAGCCAGACTGCATAGTCCCTCATTTATGCAATACAATTACTGATGCCAATAATTTTTTGCCAACTAGATACAACTGAACTTGCTTCTTTGACATGTTTTGTCCTGTGTTTTCTTTTAAAAGGACATTCCCCACAAAGAGAGAAAACTTTAGCCCAACCTTCCTGCTTGTTAGTCATAAATAAGCAGTGCAGTTATATGCTAGACATAACTTTATTCTGAAATCTGCGTCACATAAGATGTGCATACATCAGTGTTCATGGACGAAAGCAAACCAGTTTCGTGTAAAAGAGTGTGGTTTTTTTTCCCAATAGCTATTTACATTTGTTGTTGTGGGGTGGTGTCTAAATACAAAATCTTAAATATCTGATTAATGAAAACACCCCAAAGTACTACCATAACTCAATACTATGCATTTATAGCAACAGAAGGTGTGATACACTGAAGACATGGGATGACTTATAAATTCTTGTATAGCACCAGTTATTATCATAAAATAAACATATTTTCTAGATGTAGTAGTTGTTTTAAATCCTGATAAAAACTGTAAGAAATAGATGAGCTAATTATCACAAATACAAAATAAAAATAAGTATGTCCACAAAGGCAATTTCAACAGTCTGACTGGCAAATATATAAAATGAATTTATTAAGACCATGTGATTAGCAAGTTTTGTGGAGTTCTTTACATTAGTAAAGCTTATGCTACTTAAAATTTTGCTGTCTTTCAAAGGCAAGGCGTGGCTTTAAGTGAATGGTAATTTTTAATTGAGAAAAAACAAGTAACTACTAATAAAAACAATTCTTTAAAATAACTGCATATGGATCAAATATGTGAAACTTATGCCTGAAGATAAGGTTATCATTAACATTCTTAAATCACTGTATAATATAAAGATAGGAGGTAAATATTAAATGTTTTCATATTTGGCAATTTTTAGAGAAATAGTAACATATTTTACTTCCTTAAGGGTAAGTCAGAATACTACAATTAACGACGTGCTAAACCTATGTATGGTAAATAACAAAATAAATCATCTTAAAAGTAGAACAAATGCAAGAAAACCCTGTTGAGGACTGAGTTCTCCAGTGTTTACAAGTTAGTATTAATATACTAGCATGAAAAAGTAACTGAGGTATTCAATGGAAAGTATGGACATTCCTTGTTTTTACTGAGAAAGATGAGAAGCAGGTGGCCTGCGATGTATATATTGCTGTTATCGACAAGAGAAAAGGAGACGCTTTCCTCTTAAACACTGAAACAGCCACAATTTAACATGTGCACATGCATTTCTGTCAAATACAATAGTACAATTTGCAAAATACTGGAGATGTGCATGTTCCCATTTCTTATATCATTATCCTTCTCCATCACTAAAATGTGCCGAGACAGTTAGTTCACATCTGCTCTTCACATGTCTCATAACATTTTCTTTTTCATTTTTTTAAACACAGTTCTAACAAAAAATTTCCAGGACAGAGCTCATTTCAGCTGTTCCTTGCCCTTCCCCGCTTCTCTTCCAATACTACCATTGTTCCCTCTGGTAGAAATACTTGTAACTAATTTGTAGCCTTAACATTTTGGCCTTGCACAAGCCTGGGTAGCTCAACAAACTTTCTAGCAATAGCATCACGTTTCATTGCCATTTAGAAGGTCTTGTAAGTATAAGCTCTATAAATAGGTTAGCACCAAAATTTTACGAATTGCAGATCCAGATTTCACGCAGGTATCTTCTATTTAATGCTGCTGGAGCACTGCAATCTACAAAAGCATCTCAGGAGCAAAAGCCATATTCAAATGTGCACACATACATACACAAATTGGCAAAGTGATTCTTATGCCAAATACAGGGGGGGAAAAAAAAAGCAATTTCACATTTACTGTTTTCACAAGGCCATGAGGTCAGAAGCACAGCAACAAATTGGTAATATTTAGATTCAGATCTTACTTTCACTTGGAAACAGGTTAGTTCAATGACATTAAAACCAAAACAAAAAAAGTTGCAGCACGGCATCCCTTTCCTTCCTTAGTATGCGCGAAGAAAAAGACGGCAAATTATTTAAGTGAATCATAGTTTTCATAATACACAACATAAAAGCAAGACTCACCAACAGTCAACGGATAGCAGAGGATCTGTGTCCCTGAATTATATGCACACTGTGACAGGATACAAGTGTACTATGTTTATATAAAAATATATTCAACATTTAATGACCTATACTCTGAACTCTGATAGGCCAACTTTACAACAGAAGCTGTAATTTTAACTTATTTCCACAGTACTTGTTTGTGGGCTAATTATTTTCTTATGCTAAAGAACAGTGACAAAATTAATCATCCTTTTAATCTATACTCTCTCTTTACTTTTATCTTTATTTTTATTCTTTTGATCTGACATCCAGTTGCTAGGGATTCAAATCTCATTAGTCAGCATTTTATAATTGCATGCTAAGAAATATAATCATTTCAACTTAAGATAGTATTTTAAGTCACTTCACTTCAGTATTTGTTTGGGAATTGGTCCAGGAGATGAAGTCAACTTAATCCAGTTTTACAATTTAGACTTGGAATAGAACAGAGGAAACGTAAATAATTACTGAAATGTTGCCTTCATTCTGCGCAGTGCATCCTGAATTTTTCGAGAATGTTTTTCTGCTGGTATCTGATGGAAGTTGGCACAGTTGTCAGCTGCCAAGGTAGAAATGTCTGCATCTTTATAATGAGTTATTCTTTGTCTGAGGTAAGACTGCAGCTTGAAGTCTGGTGTATATGTATAAGGATTCTCTTGAAATGCGTGAACTTGGCTCACAACTTTTGCAATATTTCTTGGAAGAGAATATGGTAAAAAAAAGATTAGTTTGTTTTCCTGATGATTTAAAAAAAACCCAAAACAAAACCAAAAAAGTGAAAAAAAACTTTAAAGGAAATTCAAAGGCATTGAGCATAGTATTTGTCCCTTTAGTTAGATGTCAAAATGGCTCTATGGCTGGTGTCACTACCAGAATTTGGGGTTTTTTTTGACAACGGTATGAGGCTCACATGGCACCAGACTTGCTGGCGTTGGATGGGGTTCATCTTCCTCAAAGGGGGAAGACGGTCTTTGCTCATGAACTAGTGGGGCTCACTGACCGAGCTTTAAACTAGACTTAATGGGCGAGAGTGGTATTATCAGGGTTGTCCCTGACAAGCCAAGGGATGACACACCAAAGTTTGAGGGATGGGGTGCTAGCGAGGGCCCTCAGCATGTTGGTCCGACATGTGCTGGGTACACTGCACCACACTCGAAGTCTTATGGAGACAAGTCAGGGGCTTGTGAGGCAATAGGAGCCAACAGGGAAACACAGGTAAAACACGTCAAAGCAAGGCCACCTGGAGAGCAGCACAAAGGACCTGCAGCCACTGCAGCCAGTAAGTCAGCTTCAACAGGGACCCAGCTTAAGTGCCTCTATGCAAACACATGGGGAACAAATGAGGAGTTAGAGATATGCACATGCCTCCAGGGCTATGATCTCATTGGAATCACAGCAACATGGTGGGATGGCTCCTTTGACTGGACTGTTGGAATGGAAGGATACAGACCCTTTCGGAAGGACAAGTAAGGGAGAGGAGGAGGGGGTGCTGCCCTCTATGGCAATGAACAGCTGGAGTGCATGGAGCTCCACCTGGGGATGGATGAAGAGCTGACTGACAGCTTATGGGTCAGGATCAAAGGGAATGCAGGGGCAAGTGATGCTACAGTGGGGGTCTGCTACAGGCCACCTGACCAGGATGACGGAGCTGATGAGGCCCTTTATAGACAGATGGGAGCAGTACTGCGTTCAAAGACCCTGGTCCTCATGGGGGACTTCAATCACCCTGATATCTGCTGGAGGGACAACACAGTGGGGCACAAGCAATCCAGGAAGCTTTTGGAATGCATTGATGACAACTTCCTTCTCCAAGTGGTAGATGAGCCAGCATAGGAGAGGAGCTCTGCTGGACCTTGTCCTTACCAACAAGGAGGGGCTAGTGGGGAACGTCAAGCTCAAGGGTAGCCTTAGCTGCAGTGATCATGAAATGGTAGAGTTCAAGATCATTAGGTCAGCAAGGAGGGTGCGCCGCAAACTCACTACCTTGGACTTCAGGAGAGCAGACTTTGGCCTCCTGGGGGATCTGCTTGGTAGGGTTCCATGGGATAAAGCACTGGAGAGGTGAGGGGCCCAAGAAAGCTGGTTAGCACTCAAGGATCTCCTCCTCCAAGCTCAGGAGAGATGCATCCCAACAAAGAAGTCAGGTAAAAAAGCCAGGAGGCCTGCATGGGTGAACAAGGAGCTCCTCGACTCACTCAAAAGCAAAAAGGAGGCCTACAGAGGGTGGAAGCAAGGACTGCTAGACTGGGAGGAATACAGACAAACTGTCTGGGCAGCCAGGGACCAGGTTAGGAAAGCTAAAGCCCAGATTGAATTAAATCTGGACAGGGACATGAAGGGCAACAGGTAAAACTTCTATAAGTATGTCAGTGATAAAAGGAACCACTCAGATAAGGAACTGGCTGGATGGACGTACTCAAAGGGTTGCGGTCAACAGCTTGATGTCCAAGTGCAAAACAGTGACGAGTGGCACTCCTCAGGGATTGGTACTGAGACTGGTGCTGTCTAACAGGATGAGGGGTAAAGTTTTTAAACGGGAAGAGGACAGATTTAGATTAGATATCAGGAAGAAATTTTTCACTATGAGGGTGGTGAGACACTGGAACAGTTTGTGGATGGTCCATCCCTGGAAGTGTTCAAGGCCAGGTTGGATGGGGCTTTGAACAACCTGGTCTAGTGGGTGGTGTCGCAGGCCATGGCAGGGGGGTTGGAAACAGATGATCTTTAAGGTCCCTTGCAACCTAAACCATTCTATGATTCTATGAAAATGACTGAAACTATTTAAACTGCTAACTGAAATGTTGCATTAGTTCTCATTATCCCATTAGACAATATACTATTCTAAAAAGGTAGGTGACATACATACATACGTGTTTAAAATACTTACCTAAGTTTAGTCCACTTGTGAGCTCCATTTGTCATTGTGAATCCTCCAGTTTCAAGCTGTTGGACGTGCATAGCCAAAACATGGGCTGATGGAATTGTTGGAAGTGTTTTGAATCTTTCTCCTTCCATCAAGCACAAACTGTCGCTTTTTAAAAACACCTAATTTGAAAATGCATACAGATAAATCTCACGTTATGTATCAGGGCAGGTTTTACAAGAAGTTCTTCACTTCATGTGTTTAGCACTATGTATTTATTTGCCATGAATTTTAACTTTTGGCATTGAAGTTGAAGACAACATTATGAATTAATCTGGTGGCAAACATTTTAATGTACACAAATAAAGAAAGTAACTTTAATCAAAAGATAGTTCATACATAGTTTTAATTGTTCTAAATCACAGCCAAAATTATATTTTAGAACTTCACTCTACAATTCAAAATTGTATAGATCAATAGGAGAATGCCTGTGATAAAAGCAACATTTAAGATTTTTCAAAACAGCCACAAAGCTCCTGCAGAAATCATCAGAAAAAAGTGCATCTAATGTCCTAGCTTGCTTTGAAATTTCTTTCTTGATTTTTAGTTACACACGGGATACATTTTTGAGAAATACTGAGATGAAAATTAATGTAAACTTTCTGATTAGGAGTCAAAAGTCTTAAATTGTATTATGAAGGAGATCTTAATTCAAAGCAATAATTATGGCTTTCATCCTGCAGAGGCACCCATTTAGGCAGAATCTTGCATCTTCTATAACTCCAAAGAAGTATTTTTACATTAAAGACGTTATACTATACCTCAACAGCCTTGAGTTCCTCCATTATTTCAGCTACTTTTGCAGGTAAGATTTTCCAGGCCTTACAATGAAACAAAATATATTTTTGTTTGTCATATTGATATCCATATTGGAACAAGATTTTGTTAAGCAAAATAGTTACAGAACAGAGTATCAAACTTACTGGTAACTGTCGTACAATAAGATTTTCCAAGCCTGCTAGGATTTGCATTGCAGTAGCAAAGTTTCTTTGTTCATAGCAGCATTTTGCTATAAGAAGAAATTTTGATAACAAGCTCACCTGCAGCTGAAAAAAATATTAAGATATAGTATATGTATAAAAAAATATACTAAATATATATAGTAAATCTACACAAATCTACATAATAAAATTAAATGAGAAGAAAGAAAAAGAGATGTGTTTTCTTTTTGAATTTGTTACCAAAGTTGTTGACTGTAGTAACATTTCCCTCTAAGAGAAAGTTTTCTTTTTTCTGGTACCAAGGTGTCCTTGTTAAAAGTCTGACATTTTTTCTCCTCAGGCAACCCATTTCTTACATTCTATTAGGTTTTGGCACCTGCTACTACAAAACATCCAAGACATCCAAGACCCTCCTTGTGACCACAAACCAAATTGTTAACTGCCCACTCACAGGTGGATTTCAGAATATTTCTTGCAGCTTTGCTACATAGCAACTCACATACAATAACAAATAACCATTTCATAATTAATAATACAATAAAACCATGACGAACCTTAGACGTGTGACATGTTACAATTTCAGCTGCAACCCAGGTGCTGATACTGTCTGCATTTCTTAACAATTGTAGAAGGTACTGGTCTTGTATGCACTTTGACAGAAACAGATTACAGACCTTAAGTGAAACAGTCTCAGCAGAAACAGCTCTATGGAGAAGATAGGAAAAAAAGGCAAAAATAATTCATGCTGATTTTGGATTTTCAAAGAAAATCTTGATTGTGAAAATGCCAACTTCTAACCATTTAAAATAATTTTGCAGTGCTTGCAGTTTTGATTTTATAATCCTTTACAAAGTACACAATGAGCTATGTTACTTTTTCTTCCTTATAATTACCAGATAATTATGTGTGATTACAAGATAAGCATATGCAGTATACATTTCTGTACATAAAGACACCTTTACCACTTGTTACAGAATAAAACAAACCATCTAATCTGACACAACATAAACGCCAGAAATCTAAACTCATTAAAAACTGCAGCTGCGTTAAGAAATCGAGCCTGATACTTAGTGGCACCGCACAGTTTCCCATGCCTGAACACCACATCAGTGTTTCCCAGCTGACTTAGCCTCTGCCATTTAAAAACATGTAAAAGATGAGCTGCTTCAGGTGTTCATTCCCTATCCTTAAACAGAACAGTCTACTACAGGTAGTGCAATTAACAAGTACTAATTAGAAGCTAGCTGAATCCACTGAAGATGTAAGAAGTAGACCATAAGCAAATACAATTAGGTCCACGTGCCTGGATAAAAACATTAATTACCATTGAGCAAAGAACATAAATAGGTTGGTGACCACTCTGTTCTTACGTAACTGTGAATACTGATACTTCATCTACCTAACAGTACAAAATGAACATTGCACGGACAGGTTGTGAAGTCTCCATCCACATTCAGAACCCAAGTGCACATGATCCCAGGCAATCTGCTCTAGCCCTCTGCTCAATGCATGGGGGTTGGACTACACCATCTTGAGAGGTCTTTTCCAACTGCATCTATTCTGTGATTCTGTAATGGTCATTGAGATTTTTATACATACACACATTATTATCAAGTATTACCAAGTAGCCTGTTTCAGAAACCATTACAATTTTTTCTGACAACAAGAAAACCTCTGAAGCAACCCCCCTAACACAAGTCTTCAGAAATATTTTGGCCTGACCCACTTTATATTTCAAAGAAATCACCTTGCAAATGTGACCTACCGCATACGCGCATAGGTACATACACATCCACTTGGATAAAATCTCCTGAAATTCAAAAATTTATGTAAACAGACTATCTAGTCTGTCAAACTCATATTAAGTACTTAAAATGTTTCTCTCTTCCTGGATGTAGGTGTAACACAATAAGTTATTGTGCAGCAACAGAATAGAAAGGCAGTTAAAATAACTTACTTTTGGACAGCAACACATTTGTCTTTAACACCAAGCGCTCTTGAATTTAGAAAGTGTACTGGATGACATTTATGAAATACTTCCTAAACAAAAAGAGCAAGATATATCTGTTGTTAGATCTAGCAGTTCTAAAATGCTCAGGGATAAAAATGACAGAGGTTCCCCCTGCCCCCCCCCCGCCTTCAGCAAATTTATCAGAGGGATCACAGCCTAAGAATAGAATTAGCCATTCTACATTTTTCTGTAGAGATTTCAAGAGAAAAACAGATTATTTTAATTCAAAGTCTTACGAAATAGTATGAAATAAGCTTGAAACAGGGTTGGGAAATGGTAGAGAAAGGAGGCTGAGTATAAAGTAAGAAAATAGATATTATTTGTACTTCCAAGTAAACCTAGTCCTTTGTACCTGTTGCAGTAACGTCAGCTGACAACAAAGCTGTTGCGCACTGTATTCTATTAAGAGATACGGTCCCACTTCATCTGCTTTAGCAAAGGAGACTGGGAATTCTTCTGTAAAACTGTTATAGCATGGCTTTGGTAAAACTGATGAAATGGTGTACAGTCGCTCTCTCTGATATTGTGCAATTGGTCCCATACCTTTGGAAAGTTTCCAGTTAAAGTTCTGTAGAAAAAAAGTATGTAAAGTTACAATTTCTCTAAAGCAAACATTATGTTTCCCCTTGATTTAATTTTCTGAAATGTTTTGTTAGAGAAACACCTTTCTGGATGCAAAACTCTTCAGCTAATCTTCAACGTTAGCCCAGACACTAATTGGTTTATTCAACTTTGCTATTTTACGGTAATATAATAAGCACAGTTGATGAGTCTGTCTGAGCAGGAAGTTACCAGATCTCAATCAACAACTGAAACTTCTCTGTATTCAAGCTTACTGTCATAAAATAGTTTGTATTCTGAAGTTTTATATTTTACGTTCTATGTCTTACTGTCTCTTATTATTTCTTGTACTCTTTTTGCTTATAATCAAACAGCCCTTTCCAAAGAAATATTTATTTTTCCATTCTTTTCCCTTCCACCTTCCAGTGTCATTATGATGCAGTGACAATAACAGAAGTCCATGTTTTCTCTAGTCTGCTTCCCTTTATTGGTTGAAACCCCATTACACCCCATGGATTTCTGCACCTTTATCAAGAGGCTGATTCTAAATTCAACTTGCACATTATTGATACATTTGACTTCCACACGTCATTTTGATCACTCTGTAGAGAGATCTTTTATCAGGAAAAGCCGACAGTGTGTGCCAGGTTCTGGGGTTACTTTTCACAAGCGCACTACATGAATCAGTAAATACAGACAAAAGTTCAGACAAGTTTTTGCTACAAGCTTTGAAGTTCTAGCAGGAAACCCCTCACCTCCCACTGTTTTCCTATATTTATAGACTTACAAAGATATATGCCTAAAAAAAAGTATTAATGCTTGACAAGGGGGAAAGTGTTTTCTTGTAAATATGAGTCACATGCCAGTATCAAGGATGAAAAGTTCAACTCCTCTCAAAATTTTGATTGTCTGATCTACTATTACTGAAACAGCTGGCAGGGTGCAATTAAGGCTTAGGATGACTTCCACAATTATACAACTGTTTAGGCCTTAGATACTTTCAAAAGAAAATTTAAAATGCAGGTACATAAATTTTACTAAATCAGGGTGTAGATCCTAAGCTGGATACTCTATTTTTTGTAAGAAAATAATATATGGAAATGTGCTCCATACACTGCAGTCTGAAGAAAATACATGCCTTTCTGGAAACATCTTCTGAGAGCTTTTTACATAGAGAATGTAATGTTTTTCTGTCCTCCTCACCCTCCTCTTCACATTTGTCCATGCTGGAGCACTGATGAGTACTGCCACTTTTCCTGGCAGAAGCATCCTCAAGCAATGACAACAAGCGCTCCCCATAGCCATTTAATGGAGCAACCTGTAAATGCAAAACAGGTGAACAGAATATTGAACTCAATTTTCCATAAATTGTAAACAAGGCACAACATAGTTGTAAGATTCATGTCTGTCCAAAACCAGACACATTGAATATAGCTGTCAAAGACAGCATTTTTTCTTTTATTTTACTTTAATTGTAATTAGGACAGTTTTTTGTAATAACAATCTTATATATACCATAACAGACTTAAATTGATTTTTTTTCTTAAAGCTTCTACTGAAATTCTGACTTACCTTGGAAGAAATAAATTCTTTTAGGGTACACAAAAGATCAGCATTTGTTGCAAAGTCTACACTGTAACAGTCTTCAATCCAAGCCTGCAGGATGTAGAAACTGCGGTTACATATTTTGGTAAGTGATGTGGAAGGATCCAGGCTTGCACTGGTGAGAAGAAAAAGGCACTTATTTCACCAAAATTGATATCCAATTCCAATTTAAAAAGTGTTGAAAAAAACACAGGTATTATTTGGCACTAACTGTACTATCTTAAATTCTTACGTTTCATGTCTCTAGAATCCATGGCTCTATGGAAACAAAACTGTGGTTGCACTTACAACCCACCACTGAACGACAGACAAAAGTAAAACTCAGATTCGGAAGAAAAAAGAAGTAAGCCCATTGTCAAATATAGCACTTGCTCTAGTTTCATTCTCACTTGTCAAGAGAGTCTTACAAAAACAAACATCAAAATTCAATATAATTAAGTAGTTCTTTTCAGAAACAACTATTTGCCATTGGGAAAGGGGGGAAGTCAATTGTGCTTTGACAATATTTTTCACAGGGAATTACTGTACCTGGATAAAGTGCTGCTGATTCTATCAAGAAGAAACTGCAAAAATTCTTCTTGTGTGCAGAAATAGCGAAATGTGTAGAGAAACTGCTGTACGTAACCTTCTAAAAATGCATTTCTGTGAAGAACAAGAAAAGCTTCAGACAAGCAAGAACACAATTTTTTCTTACATTAGAGTACAGCAACAGCAAAAAAATTCTTCAAAATATCAAGAACTAATAAGGATTTTAAATTCCCAAGCTCTCTATAAAACCTTGATTCTTTTTTATTTTATTTTTACACATCAAATATTTGATTGCCAATATTGAAAGTGTAATTTGTTTTTAAAAAAGTCTCTCTACCTGCAATTTTGTGAAAAACCACTTTGACATTTCTACTATTATCAAAAGTTACATTCTAAATAGCATGGAAGAACATATTTAATTTTCTTTTTTTTATCATCTCACTTGATGTTGTTTTAAAAGATTTTTATAACGGCAGCATAAGAAGTAGATACTTGAAGCAACAAAATATTTCCTGTAGCTCTAATTAGAGCAGTAGTTGCTTTAACAACAGCATATACTTATTATATACACATTAAAAATAAGCGCATTTTATTTTTTTTATATACACACACACCCCCTCAAGATCTTAACACAGGTTAATTGTCCTGTCTCCCTGATAGCTTACAGATAACCATGAAAGTTTGGGTTTGATGAACATGGAAGCTTTGATTCCAAAAACATTTCTTCACTTTGTGCAAAATATTAATGACCAGGAAAAGCAGTACTCAGGATAAGTAACTGGGTCTCAGAGTCAGGGTGAGCTGGGAGAAGTAAATGGGAGGAAGTTGCTCCCTCTGCAGTGGCACAAGTCTGATGGAGTCTCTTGGGCAGCTTCCATCCTTCATACTGTTATGGCTAAGGTACCTTAAAACAACACTGCCCTCACCCTAGTTGAAGGTTAAAGGACATCTTTGTTCCCATTTAAGCCCTGAGATAAGCCTGCATCTTGATCAGTCCCGAGGACTGGGACAATAATCTATAAAACAGAACCTGTACGTTTTCACATCCAGATGCTATTAATAAGAATTATCAAATTATATGTTCTGAAGAATTGTTATACTGCTGGCAGTAACATAAAGCCTTGATTCCATGTCAACTATCAGAGCAAAACCGCAAATAAGTAAAGGATAAAAAAGTTTAAAGTTATTAGGTTTTGATTTATTATCCAATGCTTCAAGTTTTAATCAAATTCAAACTTAACACTTTGGCTTATTTCTTATCCAACTGTCTTTTGCCATTTCCATGCCCATTTCTGTAAATAAGTGTTCACAGAAATAACATTAAACTTGATATAGAGATAAGAACTTAGGCAATGTTGAGTAACTGGGATTTATCACAGAGACTACTTTTTCCTGAATTACCAACTATGCCTCAACCCACTCCCAATTAAGGATGTGCAGAATATACTATACCTAGAATATAAATAAGCCATCAAACCAAGCGGTGTACCAGCCTGCAGAACTCTTATTCCATTTTGATTATTACATTGGTGTTTTTCTGTGCTATAGTAAAGAAGCAATGATGACTCATCCGTAGGTGCCACATCCCTGGTATCAGTTCTCCCGTTGTGAATAACTGTAGGCAGCACACAGGATTCCACACCCCACTGCTCTGCATACATGATCTGCTCAAAGATGCAAAGCCATGAAAAAATAAAATGTAGGAAAATAAAGAGGAAAATCCACACAAAATGCAGTCAGCTCAACTTAAAGCTAAATCACATTTCATACGATTGCTTTTTTCCCCCTTTAAACAATACTAGTAGCAATTACCTTTATTTTAATAATTCATTTAGATCCTACCTAATTCGGTACTTTGATGCAAAACTTTTCACATTTCATATACTGACTTGAGCAGCCAACTACACTGATGCAGTAATGAAATGACAAATGAAACACAAGCGAAATGAAGTCTGACTTGCCTGCATGTATTTCTTCACCAGTTCAAGAAACTGCACCTTTGATTTCATCTCCTGTAGCTGTCCTCTCAATTTGGGCAACATAGATTTAGTTTCAGGACCTTTAGATTTAAAACACACAACATAAGAACATCAATGATTATGATTTACAGAAGAAAAACAATCCTTAAAAGTACTACACACCCATTGCATTACTGGCAAGTTGCTGTAAACTTACCTTTGCTTCTTCTTTCTTTCTGCAATAATTTCTGGTAAAACTGTATGGTCTTTCTGTAATTTTTTGTCTCCATCATTAGTAATTGTTCTAGTTCCTATTTAAAGAGGAAAAGGATTCTAATCAGAAGGGTAAAAGCAAAGTTCTAGTAGGAAACTGGTTTTAAAAGAGAATTATTTCGTATGAAAAAAATGACATCCAAACAGACAAGAATATGATATTAACCAGGAAAAAATACCTTTCACACCTGTGCTTACAGGCAAGTTACAGCAGGCATCACCTGTCCCCAGAAAAGCATTAGTTATGCCACAGTTCAACAACTTAAGAACTGGAGCTGGTTTGTGTATGATGAGACCCCACTGAAGTCTGTCAGAACTTGTTTATATAAATATGCCTTTAGTTATAATTGCATTTACCTGGTTGTTTTCAAGAGTTTTTAAAAGTTACACTTAGAAGTCATTCAGAATTAAAAGTGATGGGTTCTAAAATCAGTGCAAACCCCAGAAATGCTCTGTTAGGCAGCTGACCCATATTTGCAGCAAGAACTGAATGTTTGACTGAAAGCAATGGTTTACAAACAAGTATAATTACATTACATTATACAACCAGGTCAGAAGGCACACAGGACAGCCGCTCTAGAAATAAAGGACACATTAATTTTGAAGTTCAGCTTACATATATTATATTTATTCATTTTACATAATTAAAAAATAAACTAAATTTCTATAGAATTATATAACTTAAGCAATGGATAGAAATGAAAGCATATTGGGCTTCTCACCATAATATCCAATTTAATGCAAACATTTATATTTGTTTGCATATCAAAGGTTTCATTATTTTACCAACCAATGAAAATGGGCCATCCACTTTGGGTTCAGCTTCTCATTTATTATGAAACAACAAATGTGATGCATGTTGTGTTTTATAAAAGTGGCTTTTGCACTTGGGTCCTAAGTTAACTACCAGTGACCCAGTTACATAAAACAGCATTTTAAATGGAGTAAGTTCACTGAATGCAGCAGACAGAACTCTCACAAGCAGAGTGATCAGAAAACACATAGCTCAGAGCTAACATATCAAACAACAGATTGGTAAATAGGTTAGCTTTAATGGGATGGACTTACTAGAAATTAATTTGAGTTTGAGAAAAACCTGTCACTGTTTTTCAGAAATGCTCAAAAGGTTTAACAAGATAGTTCATTAGCAACAAGAGTCACAAAAGCCCCGTGGACTTTTAAAAGACTTACCACTAAATAGGCATCACACAGAACAGTGAAAGCACAGAAAGCTATTAACCACATTCTGAACTGGAAACTGCTTGCTTTTACTTATAAAGGTTTGTTTTTCTTTCGTGAACTGAAGTGAAACCAAGTGGATTAAGAAACGATGAACACAGAATGGGAATCAAAGAGTGGCCACTTTCTGATGTTTGGAATCTGATGGACAGAAGTGGTTTGTCCCCTAAAAAACTTCAGGTGTGTAGCAATGAAGTCACTAGCAAATTCCCAGTCTATTCCATAACATCTTCCATTTTGGGTATGTCTAGAATATAAACATTTTTGATGAAGCTACACATACAATTGTTCTGCTGCCTCTGAAGTACATTTAATTTGTCAGGACACTTTCCTGTAGAACATCCCTTCATCTCAGGAACAAAGTAATAATACAGTGATTTTGTTTCCTTGGGAAAATTGCAAATTCCGATCTGTCCTTGAAGCGTAACGTTTTTACATGCTGAAGGGTGACTCCACCAAAGGATGTAGAATATTGGCAGAAGGGAAAGGAAAAGAGAAAAGAAATGGGAAACAGAAAACTGTGGCCAGAATATGCAAAACTTGTGCTAGAAACCTCCTAGTCACAGCTTGGGTGCACTGAAGTTTGGTGGAGACTCTTACAAGTAGCTTATGAGATCTGGAGGACAACTGAAACCTAGTATGGGCAAAGAGGAAAAGGGCAAAGGCTGAGGGTGAAGGCTTGGAGCTGCGAGAGAACTGAAGCCATCTCATCAGACTATAGAAAAAAACCTCTTCTCATTGTGAGGGCAGACTTGTACATCGCCCCAGAGAAACGGCAGCCCTAGTTGCTGCCTTCCCTTCTTGCTTGACTGCAAGGACTTGGTTTGGTTTGCCTGGATGCGCTCTGTATGAGGGTGCAAAATCAGCAGCTCCTGGACTACAGGTGATGTGAGGCAGGGGACATAAACTTGCTTGCCTAAGGACTAACTTTTCTAAATATAGATTAACCTTTGCTGACCTTAAGAACTGCTATGAACTATCTGATAAGCACCTACACAGTAAAGCATTAATTATTTTTGGGACATTTGAAAATGTCACCTTGATCCATAAATATTTTATTTTTTATGCTAGCTATTTCACATTCCTTCCCAAGATAAGAGTATGTATTACCATGTTTTTTTTATCATAATAGCTTAATAAATCCTATCGTTCATCATATAATACGTTTTACTTTTTGCATCTTACTAAATCACAACCTATCTAAGGCACAGACAATATCCAACAGGTTCCAGTAGAAAAATAGAAAAGTTAATTATTTTTATGGCGGAATATTTAATTCTGTCATAAATACATGTTCTGGAACTCAGAGGTACTCAGATTCTGCATGTTCTCAAACCTACTTACAAGTATACAAAATTTAAAGAACTAAATAAATTTAATTGCATTTAGTTTTAGAAGGTAAACAAAGAAACATTTGAATCATATGAATATTTTAATTGGAGAGATAAGTGTATTGAGAGGTATATGTCTCCAAAACTGTAAGTTGTTGTTTGATTAGACTCTCATTCAGTTGGAGTTGCAGAGTAGACCTGAACTCAGCAAGCAGACCTATCCCTATGAAAGGATAGTGCTACTAAGTCACGACAAATGTAGTCAAGCTCAAATGTCTAGCTATCCTTAAATAGTCACTCTTCGAAACAGCAACTCGTAAACACTGCTTTAGCACACATTACTGCAAAGCTGTAGAATCAGCTCAACTTTACTGCTGACTTTTTAATAACCTGTCAGAGACCCGAGGCAAAAAGTAGGTTGATGTAATCCTTGCCAGACAATGAAGACTAGACTACAGCTAATCAAGGCACTGGATTCTGAAATAAAACTGGTTACCAGGTGATTTAAACAGGGAAGGATAGGGTGGAGACAAACAGCTCTACCTTGCAAGAGAGGCAGAACTTCCCTGCAGCAACTTAAATGATCTTCCTGCTCAAAACAGCCACTTACAAGCCTTTCTTTGGACTTTGTACTCTTCCTGGACTGGGTATGGGACATGCTTTTTTCCCCATAGATTTTAGTGTGAAGTTGGCTACTAGAATAATTAACTTTTTTGAACTTCTACTTTGGCAGAAAACCCATGTTAATTTTCACATTGAGTCTATTTTATTTTCTCAGTATTTTGGTTTAGACAGTGCATCATTCCCTTGAAAACTGCACATCTCTTATTCACTGCTCATGTGTGAACAGTGTTAACACTTCATAAATGCCAATAATTAATGATCACATTTATTTTCTAAATAACAAGTACTCCAAGTATAACACGTATAAGTGTTCATATTATCACATAAAACTAGCTGTAAACACTTTGCTGTACAAATACAGCTGTTGGCTACATCCAAGTACAATACATGAGGACTTACAAATGTTAAATCCAACCCCTATCAACGGTACCAGCAACATGCATATTGCTCAAAATGAGATATGAACTGGTCTTTGTCAGCTGCTGGTGCAGAGATTAAAATCACGCTGCACATTTTCACAGTTGATTTGTAGTGTTTGGTTTGATGAATCAGGTAGAAAAAAGACAGTAAAAAGAAGCTGGGTAGAGCTGCTTATCACCTCCATGTTGATAATTGATTGTCTTACAGCTAAGAATCATTGTCTCCTGAATGCTGCAATAGCAGAAAAATAAATTTCACTTTCATATTTTTTTCCCTGTCTTTATATATATTGACCAGTCAAAACTTGTAACGGTTCATCTCATTTCAACATTATTGCTAATAGTTTATTTCAGAAATTGCCATGACTGATGAAGTTTGGAAAACCAGCAGGATTTTAGGAAGGCTTTCTTTGCTCTGGTTACATGTTCAAGATTGCTGCAATTGGAGCGTTATGATTCTATAAGTTTTTATTTTAAACACATTTGGAAGAAGCTGGGTTTCACAGAAAGTCACTGTTGTAGTAATGTCAGCAGAAAGATTAAAGTTGTGGATGCTATGGTAGTGAAAGTAATAAAAATAGTCACGAGACCAAAGAGTAACTGATATTTTAAACTATCCTCTGTTGAATTTGTAGTAACAAGACACTTCATATTGAAAGAACATTTAATGCAATATTACTAAAAGTATTTTTAAGATTATGTACCTGAATATTGTAGGATACCAAGACTTCTTTATATAAAGAGTACAACAGAGAATATACGTATCTGCACATACGTGCTTTTTTGTGAAAATTAACTTTTCTTTTGCAATGCATTCAAAACATTTCTATGCTGTACAAGAGTATTTAATCTTCTGTTAACCTTCTTCTCTGAAGAAAATAGTGGAATATAAACTGAATTTGACTTCATAATTGAAGATGACTGTTTCTAATTGTATTCCTTGTAACTTGGACACAAAGGGATCTCACAAATTAGGAAGGCTATTTATGTATGATACCAAGCTTTTACTGTCTGAAAATAATTATTTTATTCTTATTTGCCCACCTGGCCTCATATGCAGTCCAGATCACATTATTTCTGCATTACTGAGACAGAATAAGATTAGAGTCTAATTTTTGTCCGGCCTGCCACATTTCACACTAATTTTAGATAACACAAGGAAGATTAGTTCACTTATCCTCATAGTAGTATGTATCTTCTTCAGCTACTGGAATGTGCATTCTCTTGCTCTCTAAATGCATTGTTTACTAATTGCTAAACTGAATGAATTGCACTTTGTATCAATAGTAATCTTCCTCCAGTGGAATGTACTGGGCACAAATGCAGTATAATTTTCTACGGAGATACCTCATGACTAGTTTCCCTCCAGGCCGCTTGTATGATTGTCGGGTTAGCCAAGTTCTTATGCATTAATGCAAATCGTAGCAATGTATAATACTACGCAATATTTTCATAAACAAATTCCAAAACAGACTGTAAGCACCATAAATCTTGCACCATTTTTGCTGTCTGCCTGTTAAATGGGGAAAACAATTGCCAGTTACTCAGAGATGATTCATCCTTTTGAATCAAACTGAGATTTTTACATCTCCTCAGCAATTTAAAGTAAAAGAGACTGCCTGTTGAAACAGAAAAATCTATTTAGATGCTTATGAAAACTCCTTACTCGTGAAAATCTGTTCGTCTGTCAAGAATTAGTCCTTCAAGTATGGGAGATTATGCAAGCCCATTTTTCTCTAGCTGGCATGTTTACATAGGATTAAACAGCCCTATAGGATTAGAAACAGGCATTTTTTAGTAGATGTAAATTTTTGAGAGTGACAGTCCTGAAAGCTTATTTTTGCTTTAAATTTATTTTTACACAAACCAATAGTAGCTGAAGTTTCTCATGCTGTTCTCTCCTATAGGCTTACACCTGAACATTAAGGAGCAAAAAACCAAGTAGAACATCCTCAATGATTCAGGCTTTAACTTGCCTAACAACAGAAAAATAGTTACTTTTTTTTACAGAAAACTGAAGTGAGGTCACAGTGCTTCACAAAAAATGAATGTAAATAGATTCATTGGGATTTAAACTGGCTACCTGGAAACAAAAAAGTCTAGATCATGTTCTCAACTGTTCAGTTCTCCTACGTCATGCTCACTTAAAGCAACAAATTCAACTAACTGCTCATAGTAAGGAAGTCCACAAGAGCAGTGCAACTCCTGCTTCATCTTTATTAAACATCTATCTGGCAGAAACAATAAGGATACACAAACTAGATAACTAACCGTTCTCAGGGACACAAAAAGATTCCAGGTGTCCCTATACTAATAGGTCCTCCAGTATTAATAACTCATTTACTTCAATTTTTCCATTCCCTTCCCATGAATCAGTTCCAACTATATAGATTTCTACAGTTTCATATATTATCCTTACTCTGTGGCTTTGGACTTGAAATATTTACAAAAATATTTACAAACTGAAGCTTGTTATACGTAGATGCACAAATGTAAAAATTTAAAACAACCCACCCCACTTCCCATGCTCGCTCCATACTCCCAGGCTGCTTAAAAGGCACAAGGCTACACTCATGATGATCAGCCATCTTCAAGAGAAGACGTGAGCAAATAACTGCCATCCGGCTGGCAAATGGTGAGAAACTACCAGGGAATTCACCGTGACCAAGGAAAAGGGCTCAGAGCACATGACAGGGAGGACTTCTTGAAAGGTTGTGATAAACACCAGTCACAGCCATTCTTAGCTGTCTTCTATAATATTACCACCATGGGGTTGGTGCATACGGCAGATGGTACTTTTCTGGTCAACTTCAGCAAGAGAAGATGGGTTGTAGTTCAGTGGTTATCAATTTAATGCCAGTGCTCTTTATTTTGGAATACTAGGCTTACCCTGGTTTATTGATAAGACATCACAAATTCTGAGGCTATTAAAACACTTAAGAGTCAGTTTTTAAAAGAAGAGAGAGGGTTTCAACTCACTATAACACAATAAATATTATCATACTTTTAACCAGCAAGTAAAGAGGTATCTTAATGATTTTAAATCAATGTACTCACCACTTTTTTAGCATCTATATTTTGTGACTCACTTGGTTTCTGCTTTCCAAGGTTTTTCATGTAACCGTGAACTTCTGAATCAAAACATTCAGCTCCATAAAATGCACTGCTCCAACCAGGACTACAGCCACGAAAGTCAGGTAGACTGGGAGACACAAGGGAGCCGTTTCCAGCTATCTTTGTCATGGTCTCTTCCTCTGGCTCTATATTTTCTTCTGCAAAGCCTGGATCAATACAACAGCCGCTGCTTTGTAAACATTGTCCCTCTTTCTCTATAGGGAGAGTATTCTGCAGCCTCAATTCCTTTTTGAAGTTATCCGAAGGTGACTCATCAAAATCCATTTCATCTAATGATGTATTTATCATAGGCTCAGCCTTCACATCAAAGGCTGCTTCCCCTTCTCCTAAAGGGGTGAGGGGGGGGTGAGGGGTGGGAGAAATAATGGTCATGTGCTGCCACATATGCTTTGTTGAACTTAAACACTATACATACAAACTACAATTATGAGACCACTCTAACAACGGTGTTAGATGCTTATTTTGGCTCTGTGCTTTCTTTTTCTCAACTACACATTGTAAAATGATAAAGGTGAAAGACATTTCAGAACTATTAAGCAATAGCTCAGCAATACATTTCTGAAAATTCCAAAATATTTTCTGCGCATATACAACAAGCACTTAAACAAAATATAGTACATAAGCTTTAAAACAGAAGTTAAATGTCAGACCTGTGCATGCTTTAGTAAAAAGCTTAGCTCTTGAGGTTTTTTCCACCCATAAGTCTTGAAGCTTTTATCCCATGCATAGAGGGCAAGAATACTCGACACGGTGAAAGGGGATATAGATGTTAAACTTTCTTCTCCTACAGGATTCTCTCCCTTGAGCTATGATGGGACTTCTTTGCAGTTATAACGGCTACTACCAATCTTAAGGGACTGAGGCGACAGTCAAAGGTTGGTATGATGCTGACAGGAGCTTTTATGCCTGCCAGAAGTCTCCCTTTTCACTTGAGCACCCTCCAGGGCTTAGATATGCCACCTTGGAGTCAAACAGACCTAAATTACTGGTGCGAAGAAATCACATACCCATTTGAAAAGTCTGGCTCTACATTTGCAATAATTCTGAGCCAAAATGGAAAATTGTAACATAGAATGACAGCAGCCAAGTGCAAACTTACAAATTTATGTTTTGCCATAAAAGTTAACAATGCAGGGGTAGGAGTATAAGCTGTTCTGTAAAGAACACACAGTTTAACTTTGCTCAAAACAGCGCAGTAACCAAGTTTAAATGCTGAAAATTGCCTGAACTATCTTGAAAAAAAATTAAATACTGATACAAAAGCAACCAAATACAAGCTGTCCATGAATAAATCAAGCCTAGAAAGGGTAATGGTTTTGTTATAATAATGGGATTTACCAGTCCTAGCTCAGTTTTGAGTTCAGTTACTGAAAGATGGAAGATTTCGTAAACCTTCAGTCACAAAGTGTGCCAGGAAAAATACAAAACCCACACTGAAGAAGTACAAATAAACAATCCACTAATATAACTTCAATAACTGCCCTGAAATTGTGTCCTGTAACCAAGTTTGTGGTCAAAAGGCAAAACTATCTTGATTAACAAATCATTTGAGCCACTGTTCATTTTGCTATCTATCTTTAAAAAGGCACTTTAGTGGATAGAATAGGGAAGTGGAGGAATTCCTAGTAGAGATGTAAAGACTATTCCACCTGTTTGTGAAAACCCTTCTGATGAATAGTTAAAAATGACCATTTAAATCTAAAAGCAATTAACTTTCTAGATTTCTGTACAATTCCCTTCCCCAGAATTTGTAAATATTTTTATTGACAATGCCATTTTTTATTTTAATGCATTTTATTTACTTTATTGCCTAGTTTTGTTTTAATTCTGATAAGTGAACAAAGAAGGACCAGATCTGTTGCACAGCCATCCTTCAATCCATCCTCAATTTCTTCAGTAACACCTAAGGAGTCACAACCATCTTCTAAAGCTCCTCTCTGCCTAGCTAAGCTTGCTTTGCTGTGTGGAGCTGACTCAGTATGACTGGTCCCCCTTCCCTCTCCCTATTTTAAAGCATGCCACTAGAACATCTGCTGGATGAACACAGCATGTAGCAGTTAAAATTTTGCGAGTTTTTCAACAGACACATCTGTATAAATAAAAGTAAGTAAGAGTAAATGAAACAAGCATCCCACTCAATGACATTTGTTCATATGTAAGCTTCATATAAAAGACAACAGGTCCACAAGACATTTGATAATGTTCAGATTGACTGATAAGATTCATAAATGCTAAGGTGAGTGTTTTCCTGAAGATATAGTCAAAGTGCTAATCTCTCAAAACTTGTGTCATTGATAGATTCCTACACACACAAAGATCTAGAAACGTGAAGTCCCTTCTCACCCTCTGTCTGACCACTGCTTGCCAAAAAGCTATCAGATTTCTTCAGATCTTGGAATACATTGTCACACTTTGAATCATCTGCCTCAGTTATGCTGAAAATACATGAAGATAAGGAAAAATTAATGTTCCATATACTTTTATGTTTACATCAGTAAAATGAGATCTTACAAATGACTCTACCATGCATGTGAAGGGCTTCATAGCATTTATCTACCTCCTGAAGTTTGCATGTTCAGCTTTAGTAGTTATTTTACAAGAAAAAAATGGTCAAATGGATATTAAAGCACACTAAATACAGAGATTTTCCTTCACAGTATTTGGCAAAATTCCAACAGAAGTATCAGAACACATACAAACAGAAGGCATAACTCCAGGCATAACTTAGTCTGCAAATTACTGTAATGGGTTTTTCACTCAGGATTAAATCTCTGGATAACAGTCTGACTCCAAGTCATCCCTAATAAGAATAATCGTAATTTTAAGTCAAAGAAGGTAACAATTAAAAACTGCTATATTCTTTGTCTAAAGAACATTAAGTAAGCAGTGTCACAGAGATACTCTCAGGCAGTTCTTACACGTGATCAAAAAGCCAGACCTGTATTTTTATACTAGATAACAAACGATAATTTCCTTTTCACTCTCGCTTTCAAAAACTTTACTTTGTAACGGAAGTTCATATAGAGGATGACCTCTTCATATGCATCAGTAATTCAGCTGCAACAGCTCCAGTTCCTCCCACCATAACATTCAGCTCTGGGGAATTAAGAGCCTAGCCTCCAACCCATTTTCAATGGCTCCTTAAAAATCCCAACCTAAATGGGAAATAGGCCAGCATGTCAGGGTCTGATATCCAGGGGTCGTAGTCTATTCTCTCTGAAACTTGCTGTAGGGATTATATATCTTTTAACACTGAACTTTTTCTAGACCATATCTACCAAGCTTCTTTGTCAAAACTTCCAATTTGTACTTTCAGACCATGACAGACAAAAAACCCCATACATAACTTCCACATATAAACTGATAACTGTTTACAACAGCCTTCAGTAAGAACCTTTTATAAGCTACATTTGGAGTCTGCAATAGAACAAGAATGTTTTTTATTATTTTGCAGGTAGATAGGTCATTGAAGATGAAGTAGTAAAAATGAGAAATACATTAAGCTGGTGTTTTCTCACTTAATAGGCTACTTACAAACAACTGCCAGAAGGAACACTGAGTAAAACTAAACCAGTTAAGTAAAACATTTCTAGCAAAGCTAAACTAATTTCCTTGTTCTTGGATGTGAATAGAACAAAAGGATGTATAAAAAGCTAAACTCCAACAGAATAAGCAAACCGAGCAGTAAGAACAATATATTTCACTTCTGATTAAACAGCCTCTTTCTAACCAGACTACAAAGCTCTCCATCAATGGTTGAAAACAATATTGATCAGAATTAGGTTTCCATTATTCAGCTATGCTAAGATGGAGTTACACACAAGCTTAGCAGAAAATATTTTCTGGTAAGCCATTAAGCACTATTTACTGTGGGGAAAGCCATGAAGTATCTAATAGACTGTGAAATTAACAGTTGGCAGAAAACAAGTAAGGATACCTTAAGAGAAGAGGCATATCCTTTCCTGCTTCTAGGAAGTAGGGAGAAAAGCATTAAATTGAACTGTAAGAAGGAAAAAAAAACCTACCATAAATGTGAAGGTCTTTCTCCATTTACTACCTGATAGAGATTCTCCAGTAATTTTTCATCCCAATAGAGGTCACAAAACTTCTCACAAATTGTATCAGAGAACATACCAAACTTAATTTCCTTTAAGTTTAAAATGAAGTTACCTTGTTTAAAAAAGAGGAAAAGAAACAACAAAAAAAAAAGAGAGAGAAAAAAGACATTAATAACAATATTCTTACACATTAATGATAATACACAGAAGAAAATGTACATACCCATATCAAAAACTTCAACTCCGTTCTCTAGATAGCCGTCAAATGCAAACTCTTCTTGTATAAGATGAACCACTTCCTGTAGTAAAGCATCACTTGTTCTATTCTGCTGGGGCAGGACTTCAACATCAAAGAGATGCGAATTGTCTTGATTCACTGAGGTACATGGTGTGTGTTCTTGTTCAGTGAAATTACTGTCTACGCTGGCAGCACACTCAATTTCTTGCCAGTTGGTTTGAATAACTGGGTTATTTTTATCAAACTTGTTCTGTGTATTAGTAGTCTCACAGTTTTGCACTTTACAAAGGGAGGCATCATTTTCTGTTTGCGTACTCATTTTATAACTTGCAATAGTACTTGAAAGTAGCACTGGCAAACTATGATAGCAATCATAAGCAATTCTTGAACGAAGAGGTTTATTTGGTATTTGCTCTGATACAGCTAAATGTACTGGTACAAATGTCAAAACTCTTTTCTCCGAGTCCTGTTTGAGAATGATGTTATTTATATGAAGAAAATTAGGAGATGTAGGACAAGCTAAGGAGCTGGAAGGAACTTCAGATAAAATGCTCTTTCCTTGCAGAATTTGTGAGGAATCAGATGGCGATGGTAATGTAACTATAGAAGTAAATGCATGGCCTGACTTTTGCTCTTCTAAAGATATCTGGGATGAGTGGCCTGGAACTTGTAAATCACACTCAGGTATTTCATGTGCAGTTTCAACAACATCTGTGTTCACAGTACTATAGCTTTGAGAGTCTTCTATATATCCTGATTTTTTGTGGTCGATATGTTTTTCTTTTCTTGTCTCTTTCTTGAATTGCTCAGAAACCTGAGTGTGAACCTCTCTGAAAAGGAACAAAGACATTTTTTTTGAGGACAATTCCAGTAGATTTAACAATGAAGTCTCAAGTTTAACTTATTCTGCTTTAGGATATACTAACTTTGTTGTATTTGCATTTTGTTGCAGAATAATAGGCTTAAAGTGAGTTGCAGGAGAGGTGAAGGCAACGGGTAATGTAGCTTTCTCATAGTTTAAAGAAATCTGGCATGGTACTGGTCCTTTAACTGCTACAAGTTTACTGTCACCGGTAATAGGCACAAATCCTAAAAACAAAAACACAGTTAGAAAGACAAACAGTACGTAAAATATAAATGCAAGGTAAATAACAATCAATTTAGATAGGGGAAAAAAAAAAAAAAAGCATACCTGACTGAGAAAATCTTACATGGAGAACTGATCTAGAGAATATGAAAACAATGTAGACATGTCAGAGTCTGACTGCTTACCTAGACTTGACTCTGAAAGGTCCATCTCATGTCTTTCATTTTTAAATTCAAAAGCAACATGACCTTGAGATGAGATTATTTCTTCCTCAACAGCCTGACAATAAAAATTGAAGTCCAAACTGAATTTATTAGCATTTTCTTTTTTTAAATGCTTCTCAGCACATTACTTCAAAAAATCCAACCCCCATCTAAACCTACAACATTGCAAAGCAACAACCTAGTCATGCCAAGGTGGAGGATTAAAAGAAATGACACACAAAACTCTAAGGACCCGTAGAACTGCTTGGAAACCTGCATAATGCTCTGTTTCAAATCAGAACTTTTAGGTAATCAAGTTTTGAACAAAGTCAGTTCCCTGGATTGACTGAACGCTGTGTGCACTATATACACATATTTGAAACATAAACAGACCACGACATTTACATATTAATGTCTTCTGTTCTGATAAGGGGGGGTGGTAAATGAAAGAGATTATGAAATAAAGCCGCTAGTTCTTCACCCATACAGACTGAGGAGTCCCGGCACCAAAATCTGGGGAGTCACCACTCTAACAGCAAGAACTAGAAAAGAGCAGTGCTTAGGCTACTNAAAAAAAAAAAAAAACATAAAATAATTAAAAAAAAAAAAAAAAAAAAAAATAAGAGAACAAATCTAACTATACTTACAGGGGACAAAATCTTACTGGAATACAATTTACAGAATTAATTGAAAAAACACAGATAATTAAAAAAGGTGGCACTCTTACCTTAAAGACAGATTTATTCAACAGCGCCAAAATATTTTTGCTGTTTATACCTTGTTCAAGTAAATAATGACTGCTTGTCTAAAAAAAAAAAAATAAAAAAATCGTAATTTTCAGTCAGTAAATAATTTTTTGATCAGGTGAAGTATTCTTTGACAAGGACAAAGTCAAGATAAATAGTCAATTAGAAGTAACCTAAGTTTAGGAAGTCTTAGGAACCTATTCCGAGTACCTTACTGACAATTTCAATATAAATTAGAAACACACCCCTCTGTGTCCCTAGGGAGGTAACTTTAAAAACAAACCCCAAAGAGACTGGTTATGATTTAATTAGACATGTCTATTACCAAAAATAAATTAATATTTTGATATTAAAATCACTAAAATGATACTTTAGACCCAACTAGATTTCACATAAAATTGCTTAAATCTAGTAACCTTAATTGCATCAGCTAGACAAGGTCTTTCTTCAGGGTTTTTTCTTGCCATATCCAGAAGAAGTTTTTTTAATTTTCTTGGCAATGCTAGTTTGTGGCTTGGTGGAACACTGTATTTTGCAGCCATCCACAGAACTGCAGCAACACCATAAATGCAGACCTATTGGTATAACATAAGAGACAGGAAAGATGTAAACAGATCAAAAAACCCCTTCCACTTCAAAACCAATTCCAGCGAGTTATCCAAAAATTCCCCTCATTCCCTGCAAAAAAAAAAAAATGACTAGAACTTCCGAAGTACAGCTCACATTTGGCTTTTGAAGATGCTGATGAAGATCCCAGCCCAATTCAAACACTAGCTGTTACGGACACAGGGCCAATAAGAGTAGCTAATTTTCTACTGTTGGAGCAAGAGTCATTATTTGTCTTATCCTTTGTCTAGGAAAATTATTCAGGAAAAAAGTGTTTTTAGAACCATTTTGAAGAAATCCTTTCTCATGTAAAAAACTTAGCTTGCTGCAAGCCTTAGAGTTCTACCATAAAACCTGGCCAGCCGCAATTTACTTAAAAAGGTCATGATAATTCAGCAAGGAAATGGCACACAGTAATTACAAGCTAGCCAGTATGAGTCATATTTTACAGAGAAGATTACACCTATCAGAACAATGAGGTACTGTATATTTATTTTAGCAATTATTGTGCTACCTGCAGCTAGACCAATTGAAGTTGCCATGATGAGGGACCTTGAAAAGTACTTGATCTTCACAAGCTTTCTAGTTTTATTTGAAGAATTACAATTTCAGACAGAGCCAGATTTAGTCTACTTAATGCTGAGTTTACATATGTTACCATGTACTACAAATGCAATTTTGACAAAGTTAAAGCACCACGCTTCTTCGCATTGCCTCTGAAAGATGTTAAAAAGGCTCAAGGGAGAGAAACCAAAGTACAATACTAAATAATGATGTGTTCCCACCATAAACCAATGTTTTGTAGCACTCTTTTGAGCAAAGCGAACAGAAATGAACACAACATAACAAGGAAGTTCACTATAAAGAAAATAACCTGTGAACCATTTGAGCTGTTGAACAAAAGCTACTAATAGGTACAAAAATATTTGAAATAGGAGAAAGGAGCTCCACAAAACAAAACAAAAAAATCCTTCCCCTTAGGCTCAGAATTCCAAGAGGTCAATAGGATCACAATTTTAACCTAAATTTATTTATTTAGGAAAAAACTTGCCATCCAATCCAGCATATCCTTCAAAAAAGTTCCTTTTACTGAGGTTGTGACTGGCACTACACAGGCTTGATTCCCATACTGTAATTCTAACTAAATGTTCATAACATCCAGAAAGTTATACAAGCATCGGGAAAAAGCCCAAAAAGCAGGTCACCTTATTTTATATATAATGTTATAGAAAAACAAGGAAAAAGGATTACTTCATGTTTTCTGAAGAAAAAGAATAAAGTATAAGGACTTTAGGATTATTAATTTCTACTGTCTGGTGAAACTGTTGTATTAGATTTCAGCTTCTGAAGCCTTTGAAAAACTTGCACGTTGGATCAAAGCAGTTTAAGAAGAAAAAGCAATTTTAAAGAAGATATATAAACATGTTCTAGTTACAGATCATTTTACATAAAGTGAAACTGTCTTTAGCAGATTTTTAATGAAGATTATTTTTTCTGATTCATGACTAGTATGTCTAATTTTAAAGAACTCATGGGGCACAAGGTACATGTCAGCTAACCTTTTTTCTTGTTACATACTAGAAGGGTACTGTAAATTCTGTTTTCCTAACTCTTAAGATGATTGTGGTACAGTTTGCATTTCAGATGCAGTTGCAGTGGAGACACATGCTCACCTGCTATTTATTAACATTTCTATCATCTTTGGTCCGAGAGCTCCTTATGGCTTATACCTATAGCAAAAAGCTCTAGGAAAACTGTATTGCTAAGTGACATAACTCCTAACATTCTCATAGTAAAAATATGCTGATAGTGATACTTTTATCCAATCTTCCAAATGAAATTAATGTTCGGGCTTTAGCCTAGAAAATCTAAAATACTGATCTCAGTGTGACCTCCAGAAGGTGAAAACATGACTTTAAAGTCTGCCTTACTGCTAACAAGCTGCAAATAATTAAGCCTTATGAAAAACTACTGAATAACAAACTTTTGGCAGTTACTCCAACAATTTTGGAAGGCAAAATTATTTTTCAGAAGCAACTAATTTTATGGGAGACCAACATATAAAACCCCCTACAGATAACCAAGAAATATTGGGAGAAAAGAGAAATATTATCAGAATCTTAGAAGAGTTTAGCTTTCTTCTTCCAGCAGCAGAGGTATACAACTGTCCTTTGATAAAATGCATAGCAACCTACATAACCTACCACATTACCTTCTCAGTATCCACATCCTCCTCTTCAATTTCAGGAGCTAAATAAAATATATCACAAGATTCTAAATGAGAAAAGAAACCAGAAACAAAAGGTAAGATATTTGCTTTGTTTTCCACTCCCCCCCAAAAGAAATAAAAGCAAAGGATACAACGCATTAGTTTACCTTCAGCTTTCGGAGCAGCAAAGAGGATACTTCCATGACAGTCAATCAGCACAGTGTCCAAACATAAGACCACTGTAAAACAAGCCACAAAAGGGCAAGGCATAATAAATATCTGTTCTTCTAACTATCTGATGCCAACAAAAATAAATTAAATAATTTAAAAAATAATTTACAATGTCAGCAATTACCCTCCAATAAACAATGCTTTAAATAACACCAATGCCTGAACAGACACCACCCAATAAAGAGACAGTAGATGCATAATCACCCAAAGCAATTTTTGCAGAACAAAGACAAGAAACTAAACCAAAATGGGATCACAATAAATAAAAGAGCTTAGAATACCAGAAGTTTATTCTCTGTATACCCATCATTGAAAAGAAAGGCCAAGAACAGAAAAAAAACCAAAACCAAAAAGAAATATAACAGCTAGATGTACTCTAGTCTTCTCACAAGGTACCAATAAAAGATAGTCAATTAATCAGTAAGCATTTAATCTCTCCTCTCCTCCCTCCTCCAACCCCACCAAAATACAGGGTCATTATCTGATGACAGCTGAGACATGTGTGGCCAGAACCAGAACTCCTCTACGCGGGATAGGATATGGAGTCCAGTTTTGCACAAATAGTTATAATCACACACACTCTCTTACTGAAGAAGTGTTATGTAGACTGGTATGTGCAAGGCCCTGAAATTTTCCATAGTTAGGAAAGAAATAACTGACTTCTAAAACTATTTTAAACGATCTGAGGTCTTCAGGAACTTAACATTAAGGTCACGAAATCATGTTATATAAATTCAATGATAAAAAACTTTTGGTAAGAGTGTGTCTATCTGATAACTTCAAAGCGCACTGTAATTTAACATGTTTCAATATAATAAGCCAACTGGCTAGCAACGTAGTCCTGCCTTTGTAGATTACCATCAAATACACTCATTTCTTATTAAAAACAGAGTACTAGGAGAATAGGTTCTTACATTAAATTATATAAGATGTCAAAACATTAAATGTATTAATTATTAAAATATTAGAGGTCTAAGAGTAAAACAAATACTAATTTATTATTAATTAATAAATTGAAGAGGTCTACGAGAGAAAAATAAAGTAAGAAAAAAAGGAAATAACCATTTTGGTTCTGTAGTTACCTGTACAAAACATATCTAAAGCCATTTAATTGTTCACTATGCTTAATGTAAACAAAGGCTTGCCTACTACCTTCAACAATATTTAAGCTGGACCTGAACTATCTTGAAAAGCAAAGCTTTCCCGAACGGGAACCTTTACTAGTTATTTCTGCAGAGGCAGCTCCCTTGAGAACTCTTCATGCTCACTATCTTTGCTTCTCAAGAGTTAACGCCTCCGGCCCTGAATCTGCAACACAGTTCACGAAAACCACATCTCATGAGTTCAATACAACAAAGAATTCTCACCTGGGTTCTCTAAAGCACCTGTGAGCAACATGTAAGCAACATTCTCTGATAAGAGGAGAGGAACTAAGTAAAGTCTCAATGGAGGGTACAAACAACTTTTGCAGCAGGACTGAATTAAAAAAAAAATACGTGAAGAGGCTAGCTATGGGGTAGGTTTTCTTGCCCAAGATAATGGAAGTCCCACAAAATGCAAGTCAAAATGTTTTGCATCAACAGAATAAAGAAAACATTAATACAGTTAGCATAAATAACTAAGCAAATATTTTGAGATAATTAAGACTATACCTGGATAATCTATGCAAGTCTGCAAACTACATAAACACTCGTGACATAATGCCCAGAGTTCATAGTCTTTCAGAGGTTTACCATACCAGGACAATAGGAGTTTTAGAGAGATCCACTGAAAAAAAGAGTGAGGATGCAGAAAGTTATTAAAAATTATCACAAACCAAAAATATTTACTGATGCAATGAAAAAGTAAATCCTAATATACAACACACTCACCTACAAAGCATTAGGAAAAGGTATTTATTGCACTTGCCAGTAGTGAACTAATAATATTTCTTATTGAAAAAAGCATTGCAAAGTTAGCTGTACAGATTAATTGCATAACAAAAGTGTAACTCAAGCGAGATTTCAGGAAGTATAGAAGCGTTTCAGGAAAAATAAGCTGTTTGGAAGGTCCTTCTTATCATACTAAGGAAATACTCTTTTAGAATGTCAAAGATGACACATTATTATAGGGACACCACCTAGACTTAAAAATATAAAAATCCAAACGATCACCACCAACACAAGAAATCCCACATTCAAATCCTGATTTACCCTAACAGTTGGATTACAGGTCTTACCTTAAAGATTTCATCAACATTTCTTGTTCTTCTGTGAAAGATGTTAACAATATTGACAGAATTAATGACTGGTTTATTTGAAGTCCAAGCACGTTCTGTTTTTAATCACTGGCTGCTCAATTTGTAGTAACAGCATTTGTTTTTCTGGCTATCAATTTAGCTTTTGATACCTGGCATAATACCTTATTGTGACAATGATACTGCTCCATAGAATCCATGTTTTACATTTTGTGATTTTTTTTTGGGGGGGGGGGGGGNGGGGGGGGGGGGGGGGGGGGGAGGCGGTGAATATAAGAACTTGACATTGATGGTACTGCACAGACACCTTCTTGATCAAGGAGAAGAGCTTATCACTACTAGCGGCTCTTGACATCAGCTGGACTTTACGATCTCCATTCATCTACCAGAGGAACAGTAAAAAATTCACTGTAGGCAGAAGCCTCTGGGTTAGAGCAGGCTATTTTAAAAAACAGCACGGCACATTTTCTGTTGCACATGCAGTCCTAAGATAGTAAACTATCTCTAAATGTCAACTTTAGGCCATGCTGGGGAAAAGGACTACCAGAAGCAATCCAGGATTAACTCTGGAAAAAAACCAAACCAAAACTGGAACACAGGAGACAGAAACAAAAATTAAAACCTCAAACTGTTCTGTTGTTTTTACAGACACCTTTGTATCCCAAACAATGTTTGTAAAATCTAAAGAGACTAAGGGTGTCTCACACACAATGGTAGTACATCATTATGCTTGACAAATCAGTCTCTGCACTGTCATTTACTGCAGTCAATTTTTCATGATCCTGGCTATGAAACATCCTTCAGTGAAACACTATTTGGATTTTATCATAAAATATATAATGAACAGACTACTGCATTAACTTTCACCAAGATCAAACAGAAGTAGCTTTCCTGCAACCTATGGGGAGGAGAAAAAGAACTACATTAATTTCTACAGCTGAAACTTTGTTGATAATTTAATTTTTACTAGAAGACCTTCTCAAGGAAGGTATTACATTGGGCTTGTACTGTTTAAATATTCCTTGAAGGTGAACCAGGTAAGCTATTAATTTTTAACAAGATGTGCCATCAAACACACCTTTTGATTTACTTAAAATGTTTTATTTTCTGCCTACCTCCAACATACATAAAAATGAATTTGGTGCTTTTGTTCTCCTGCCCTCCGTTGTGGCACATCGCAAAAATTAGCAACTTCAGCATAGAGATATTTGAAGCCAGCTAATAAAGTTAAGCGTCATTCTCAAATTTTGCTATCACCAGCATCCTGGAGCGCAAAATTCTTTCATCAATGTGTTCCTTCATTATATCTAGAAAAGTAAGCTCTTGAACTGTCTGATAGAGAAACATTAATTACATGGCAGGAAGGAAGAAGTCAGATAGTTAAAAGAATGAATTAGTCTAGAGAACATTCAAGATAGAGCTTCATACTGTTGATTGATTACTGTGCCTGATCAGTGCTGCGTTCCCCCCTCCATAGCATCCTGGTTCTTACTTGCCTCAAATGTCTTTGCTCACAGATGTTTTACAATGAAAAAAGCAGCCAAATCTTTAAATTCACCCTGCACAGCTGACAGGAGAGGAGAGAAATCAAAAGAGAAATTCCACAGACTGACTAGAACATTATGAAGGTTTTGGGATTTGGGAATATTTTTGTAATAAGTACACACCACTGCCACATGCTTCTCTAAGAGAATCCCTTCTCTTGAAGCTTATGTCCCTATAGGCTCTAAAAGCTGCAGCGGAGAAAGATGGACTTCCTCTATCGCATATACAAATCACCTCTCGCTTCAGGAGAAGGTGATGAATGGTTAACAAAGGGAAGAAGAATCTCTCACTAAAATGGAGACTGAAGTTAGTTGCACAGCAGAAAGCTGAACGATATTTCTCATCACTTCTGGGATATCCAAGCTCTCTAGAGGAAGAAAGAAATGACAGAAAGAGATTTAAGCACAGCAGAAAGGTTGGAATAAACCCTAGGAGCAGCAGCATAAGTTTATCATAAAGAAAGAAGAAAGTGTCAATGAAGGATAACAAAACAGAGGATGAAGAGGCACCAGAAATTGAAGTTCTCTTTCAGAAGAAAAAGGGATGTACAAAAAGCAAATTTTAGCAGAAGGGAAGATCGCTGCCATCCATAGGATGGCCAAATTAACCTGAGTCAGAATAAAAAGCGTGCAGTCTGGTTACAGATTGGTGAACTTTGTTTAAAGGTATACCCTCGTCGTTTCTCTCTAGCAAGCATCCTAAAGAAAGATTAAACTACAAATATTAATATTGCTAGCTAGTATTCATACGCTAGATGTTCTTCTGTGATGCTAATAACTGACTGCATTGCTATTGTCTCTCCCCACCTTGACCATATCAAAAGATTATTTTTATTTCTGAAAAAGGCACCTGAGAAGGTCATTCTTCTAGTGTCTTAATTATTCCAAATGCTCATCTTCCCATACCAGAAAGAGAATTTTGGAAGACTTAATGTGAAGACTGACGGTTCAGACCTGCTGGGCACTTGTCCTTCTAACATCTTGTAAAAGTTGTCCGATACAGTCAAGGTACGTGATAAGACACGTTTCATCACACATTTACATCTGTGATGAAAAACACATGCAGCCCAGTTAAAATAGTTTCCAAAGGAAAACCAATACAATTCTCAACATAAGGTTATGAGGCAATTTTTATTTAAGCCTCAAAGCAGGTATTTAATGCAATGCACTTTCAAATTCCATTGAACCTGTTTATGTTTTGGTAAACATTTAAGTGTAAAGCTCCCTTATTTAGGCATCTGCCTCAGGTTTGGTTCTTTTGGTTTTTAACAGGCGAGCCTCTGATCCATGGCTATTACTGTTTCCTACAACTTAAAAAAAAACCCCACTCAGCCACCAAGAAAAAAAAATCTGAAGTGCTGGAACACATATGATTAAAATTTTTTAGTCAAACCACCTGTAGCATGTGTTGTTTCTTTGTTTCTTAACTATCTATTCAGATATTTTAGCAAAGCAAGCTCAAGACAACTGTTCAGCATCCACATGGCATCAAGTGCACTTCATTTAAAGCATTAACATTATTTTAATACTGATATAAAACATTTATTATTATCTTATCACCAGTGAAACTGCACCAAAGAGCAAACAAAATTATAGTCCAGTGCCTCTTCCTGAAATTGTCTTCATGTTCTAAGCCAGACCTTTCAAAACAGCAATTATATAACCCAGTTTTTAAAATAAGAAAACGTTTTCACAGCACAGAAATTTTGACAGAAAATATGAAAATGCCACATGACTGATTATTGCCTATAGCTACATACTGGTGACATTTTGTTTTATGCCAAAAAGATTGCATTTTAAACCTCACTTGTTGAAAAAGTGGTGTTTTTTTCTTCAGTGCAAAGATCATTTGACAGATCTTTCATTTCATTTGGTTTGACAATTCCGGTACCACAAACTTTTCAAAGCATTCAGACTATGCCAACGTACTAGATTTTATGAGCATACTGCTAGCATATTTTAAACAGCCAAAGCAAGCAAGATTTTAGTTTTTCTTTTCTTAATAAGTACTATTCTAGGAATTGAAACTTTTCTTTCCTTCAAGTGTTATTTCCCCAGTGTTAAAGTGTCATTCTCCAGCTACATGGCTTTTCACTTCTCTCATGCTTGACTGGGTATGAATGACCAACAGAAAACAAATGTGTATATGCCAGGTTCCCGTTAACCCTTCCAATGTAAAGGCCATAGCATTTGAATCGGAGAATCATTTAAAAGCATTAGAGATGAGACACACCTGATTGGAATGAAATTGGTTAGAGAAATAAAAGATCCCCACTCAAACTTGAAGTGAAAAATATTTATTTACGGCATGCAAAACTATAAAAATTACTAGGAAAACCCTCACAAGATACATTGCGGTAGCCAGACAAAAGCAAGCAAGTATTTTTAGTAATGCTTACTAGCAGTAAAGCACACAACATTACGAAGCAGTGTTGGGGTATTAGAAAAATGTTGTCCACTGGAGAAGTATTACTGACAGGTAAGAAAAACTGTCTGTTCTCCAGAGTAGACAAGGTTGATCTTCAACCGGATGGGCCTGGTATTGCACTTTCTCTAAAGGACAAGAAATATTTAAAGAGATGCTACAGATACTATTCTAAAAGCTCTATTTGCTGCAATCATGCTTATCTGTTATAGAAAACTAGTGAAAGAGCAGCGCTGAAAATCTTCTGAGGTGTTTTCCATTTAGCCCAGAAGATAGAAATCACATTAGTTTGGGCTTCACACATTTTGTGCCTTTGCAGTAAATGAATAAACTCTCAGGCTCAAGCTTTAGCTTCTTTTAAAAGAAAAATCAAATATTTGTAGATATTTGGTAAAATTCTGGCACAGAGAAAGGGAACTTGAAAGTGTACAGACATCAGTTGTAACTTTTTCATATAAGTGATAGCACAGTACAGCTTTATTTTTGCAGTTGTCAGGAGGTAAGACAGAGGCAGAAAATGCTACGCTTCAGAAGCCTGAGAAATAAAATCTGTTTTCCAGAAGAGGAAAAAGAAGCTGAAAACATTAAACAAACTCAATCACCTTCTCTAAGACTTATAATAGAGTCTGCCATACAGTTCAATGACTACTGAAAGTGAATGACCCTCCTTCAGAAAACAAAGATTACCAGGCTAGAAGCTCAGCATTTTACAGAACAGCCAGCCATTTCAGAAACCTAGGTGTTGCTCGCATGTTGATATATTTAAATGGTTTTCTCTCCCTACAGCAGTTAAACAATCAGAGCTGCGGTTTTTTTTGTTGTTGTTGTTGTGGTGTTTGTTTGTTTTAAGACCAACTTAGAATTTTAACAAGCAGAACCTGAACATTTGCTAGAATTGATTACTAAAAAAATTAAAAAAAGATAGAGCACAAGTCTATCAAACTTTTCTTCTACTAAAAGCACAGCTATAAAACTTTGATTTCGTAGACAACAACCACCCTGCTGTCTTTATTTCAGATCATATTACAACATTGTTTATTAGGGTAACTTGGATAATAATTACCTTTTCTAATTCACTGTGATTATTCTGTGAGTTTAGTGGAAGCAGGATAACCTCACATCTACTAAGAGCCTACTTATTTTGAAGAATGAAATACTGTTCAGGCTGAAAGAACACTTTATTTAAATTGATGATGAAATATTTGAAGAAAAAGAAGATTTCAGAAGAATAGCAGAATAACCTGAAAACATATTTTGGTTTACTTTTCTGTGTGCAAATCTCAAGTGCTGCTGCAGGAAAAGCAAACAGGACATTTGTTACGGCTTTTAAATCCTGCAAGATTTTTGCAAAACTGTAATTCTGAGAAAGATTATTTTCTTGAAAGTATCTTCATGTACCCAGACTTAACTGTTGTCCTGGTAATCCAGTAAGGACAGAATATTGGTCTTATTTCAACAGATTTTTTTTTTCCTCCCTAAAGAATAACCCCTATCAAAACATTCAATTTTTGTTCTTAAGTGATGGCAGCTTATTCACCACACCTCTCTAGTTAACACAGAGGCTTAAGTAAGCCCACTTCCACCTCAAGACAAGTGACTTGAATGTGGTGCCTTTATTGCTTGGAATGAAAAAACCCCACACCAACAAAAACACCCCAAACCAAAATACCTAACAAAACACCTGCAGTGGTTTTATAGTGGTCTGACAGCCTTATCTTAGCCATCTCATCCAAACAAAAGTGAAAATTAATTCCTAGGTTTATACAGTTTAACATTCAAAAAAAATATAAAAACTCCAATCAAGAAAAAGAGATTTGCACATAAGATGAAAGACAGTTGTTTCTGTTGCTTGAATACTAAGACATATCTAGATTTCTGTATACTAACAAACTTTCTCACAAGAAGTCAGTGACTGAAATTGCTGCAATCCTGGCTAGAAATACAAGCATATCTACCAAATGAAACAGGTTTATGTAAATCCAGAGTAACACATGACATAGCAAAAGCAGAAGACTTTGGAATGTTTAAAAATCTGATTATTACTTTGCATTCTCCTCTGAATATATAAGGTTGCATAGACCAGACCAGGAAAGGGAAGGGGGGAAAAAAAAAAAGTGTCTACAATTAATGGATCTTTTCCCAAAGTCTGAAGAATGCACCTGCAGGATGAAACAACTAAATAAAGGACTCAATATGCATACAATGAGAGCAAAACCATGCCATATGGTACTTAATCCATATTTACTATACTCCTGCACTGTGAATTTAACAAATGCACATGCTATTGAGGGGAGAAGAGACTGGAAAGGGAAAAAAAAAGGGGGAGTTAGAATCTTCAATGTTGCATTAATTTTTTTTAGCTATGATGAACCAAAGGCTCATTACACACTTGGCATTACTAGGTTATTATTGGAGGTGTTTGGGCAAGGTGAAAAGAGGGATAGATGCAGACTGAGAGCCGCTGCATGGGATGGCTGGAAGACTGGCTATTAGGCAATGAGAAAAAGGTTGAGTTGTGAGTAGACAAGAAAAAAACCCCAAAATCTTCACCTAAGTATAATTTCTGGAAATGGAATGCGTGAAGTTTGTGCTGCTCATTTTTATCAAGTCACAGGAAGCCTGGAGAAGCATCAGCTGTCCTGCATTTTTAGCCAGCAGCTCTCCTACCACATCGATTGTTCACATCTCTTGAGTGTGGCACACGAGAAAACCATCTAGTCAGAGACCAAACTTGTCCACCCTGAGAATATATAATTTGAGTAGAGAAGAGACCACGCTACAACTATCTATCAACAAATTCTAGTAGACTAATTATCAGCACTCCCTCTTATTTGGCTATTTATAAAGATGAAATGGTTGAGACAACACATCCATCATATTGTGCACATATTTGAATTCTATCATGAAATATACATAAACACAGAGGAGGTAATTTAAGAACACAGAACAGATACAGCACATGTACAATTTTCAAAAACTTAAATGCACATGTAAATTAAAAAAAAAAGGTGGAGCCTTTTCACCTCCTGAAAACGATGGGCTATTGCCATTGATTTCAATGAGGTCAGGTTTACAGTCTTGAACTCTGCAATTTTCATAAGCACCTGGGAGGCCCACTGCAAGGTAGTGAACTTTATGCATTGACAGTAACATAAAGAGTTAAAAGTCTACATATACTTTGGTAATGTTCTTTTACAAAGGTAATCAACCATTAAGTATGCTGTTCTAACACACTAGTGAATATACTGCATTTGTAAAAAAAAATAAATAATTAAAGTGAATGTTGACTTTGCAATAGCACAAATTTCACTGTAGCACTTTACTTTTAAAGAGGAAAAAAGGATCACCATGTTTCCAATATTAACTCTTGAAGTGTGCAGACTAGCAAAGATCAATTTTCCAGGATGCTAAAGAGGGTGAGGAGGGAAGCAATCACACAGTATTTAAGTCATTTCATCTCCACATAAGTGACTACAGCAACTATATAATGAAGACTTTATTTTTACTACCTGCTCATTACTTTTGATTTCTGACCCTCTGCCTCCACAAAGATTATCTTCATTATTGTTTGTGCTCATCGCACCGTTGCTTAATTCTGGAGACCTAATTAGGTTTGATCCATATCTGTTCCCACTGGGTTTTGTCGTTAACACTGAAGCCATCTTGTTAAAATATGGTAAAGAATTTTCATTTGACCCTTGAAAAGTTTCAGAAGAGTCTTCCAACGCCATGTAATTGTCTAGCATTTTTGCTCCAGCAATTGATTGATTTGGGCCTTTTAGCATACCAGCTGTATTTGGCATTTCAGAGGTAGCATCAGAACAGTCTTCTTTGTGATCAGATGAAGCAAAACCTGTCTTTTTACCATTGATAAGTGACATATGTTCCTCTAGATTCAAGCCAGACACCTGCGTGCATACACACGGAGCTTCTAAATGAAGATCATTAACCTGGTGATTCTTTGGTTCTATTTTTGGTGGACTACAAATAGCAAATGAATGAAGATTTCCCTTTGAGAAAGCAACCTCATTATTATTGTCTAGAGGTAGTGACTCTTGTGTTAGCAAGTGATTTTTCCTAGCTAGTGGTCCACTGTTGGTTACAGAAGTAAAAAAGTTATTTGTATCTGCAGGTTCAAGCGGTAGCTTTGGAAAGGTTTTAATTTTTCTTAAAGAACCTTTCTTAAAAATGCCATCTCTGTCGAGGTCAGTAACACATGATTTTATATCCAAAGCAACACTAACAAAACTGTCAGTATACACTGCATGTTTGTCCTCTTCTTTGCTCTTTTTAGCTTGAGTTGCAGGCTGAGAATGTTGAGTTTTCTCATTATCCAGATCAATTTGCATTTCCTTTAAACCACTTTCTCTGCCAGTCACTAGAGTAACTACAGAAGAGTCCTTATGACAGGTAGCTGTCACATCTTCCACTGCAGATGAATCACCTGCTATGTTGTTTTTCTCATTTGAACATAATTTAGATCCCAAACTTCTCTGACACATTCTTCCCTTCCACATGTTATCACAGACATCTAGATGCAAAAACAGATGCTTATATTAAATGTGTATTTAAACCTTCTAATCTTACCTAGTAAATATTTATACTGCTTTTTCTGCCACTGCTGTTACCTGTCTTCAGTATGGTACACAAATTAATTACTTCTGGACAGGTCACTTTTAATCATAAATGACACTCTAAATATATTAATTTTGTTCATTAGGAGTTGTATGTCCCCTGCTCCCCACCCCAAATCCCCAAATATTTAATACTGACTTTTTGATATCTAGAAAGGAACAAACATAGTATTTTAAAAATCATTAGATATGTCAGGCAATTTAAAATTCTTGACTAAATACATTTTAAGGGTACCTTGAGAAGCACCAAATGATTCAATTGAAAGAACCCTTCTTCCAACAGCAGACAGGCTTCGACAAATATTACTTGATGAAGCAATCTTCAGTTTTTCTTCACATAATGACAAAATGCTCTAGAGAAAATTAGTGTTAAATACTTATTTAATAATGAATAGGTTTCTGAATTTTGACTAAAGTGAATCATGTTAACTTACACAGTACTTCTGAATTTATACGATGCTACATTGGAGGTCTTTCTTGCACTGTCCATTATACTGTGTATTTCTATTATGTGGTTGAATTAGTGCCTCATTTTTACCATGGGCTATAATGAAATTATTTAATACAGTTCAAGTTCTAGCCTACAGTTAGAACACTAAGAACAACTGATAAAATTTAATAATCTTAAATGTTATCCTTTATGAATAACATACTGAAAATGTAAAGTTAGAGTGTGGATTAGTTTTTAAATGCCAGTGATTCATTTGAAATGAGTGACATAGGCAGGATGAATTTTTTTATTACTAAAACTATATTCAAAGTAAATCCGGGATCTTTTAAAAACTGCAAAATACGAATATCTAGAAAGCACTATTCCCAATTAGAGAAAGCAATCCTTATCAGATCACAAGAAGAAACAGTATTACATATCTCTAATCGTAGCCTGAGCATCATTTGATGGCATTAGCACTGGTCTCACACACAATTAACTACAGACATTCACACATTTAAGAACCTGTCACCATGGGCAGGAAGTAGAAGAGAGCTGCCTTTCCAAGTGAATCCCACTGTTTCCTCAGTAACTGTTCCTAGATAAACACTGATGGGACCTCATACAGCTCTGAGAAGCTGTTCTTACTTCCCCATTAACCTGCTCAACTGCTCTTCTACTGTTGTGAGCGGAAGGAAGAAAATGGCTCTGTTGGTTCACGTATCAGATTGAGGAAGGACAGGAAAAAGTTAGACAGGTATCCAGCTGTGCTGGAGTCTAGTGAAAGGCCTCGAAAAGTCTATGCATTTTCCTTCCACATAGTTCCCCCCACTTCTTTCCACCCAAGAAAGGTCCCAGTTGAAAAGGAATGGAAAAGAGAACAGCCACAAAGCGACCTTCATATATTACCCTAGACGAGCCTTGACCCGAACTAGGACATGTAAGTAGTCAGCGATAGCTTTCAGGGACTACAGACCAACTGGAGATGGCAGGGAGTGCTATACCATCCCTTTCCTGGCTTGAAAGCAAACAAGTAGAAACACAGGAGTTGATCAAGCCAGCTCTACATCAGGAATGGTCTCCTGCCTGGGCAGTCCTCAATCAGGGACCCAATATTATTTGCTTTATAAAAATTAATCTATTAATTCTTCTGTTGCAGTACTCTTTCTGCAAAGTATTGATTATAGGTGCTATACCATTTAGAATATACACTATCAGCTCAGGGGGAAAAAAACCCCAAACCCTAACAGAAAAGTAGACAGCACTATTCTGAAGCAGAAGAACTGAATCCAAGAAATGTCACGTTTGGATAACTGTTATTCTCTGGCTACAGTCTGAAAGTCTGCAAAAACAATGCATTAAAGCTAAACTTTCACACATCAATGTCAAATAACACTGTATCAGGTAACCAACAGTTAGAATGTAAATTCCTTGAAAACATCATCTTGAAAAATCCTATATATCTTTATTTCTAAAAATTAAAGGTAAAATAAGAGGCTAAATGGAATAAAATACAAAACCAATTAAGATACCTAATCAAACAACACTAAATATTTACATATTTACAGAAAAATAGTTAGTAGTAATGCTTTGAACATGCCAAGGAACAGAGGTTTCCTGAGGCATGGCTCCCTCCATCCCCTTCTTAAATGCAATCCAAACATCATCTGAGCCACCATACAAATTTCACAGCATAAAGCCTGTGCTCTTCCTTCTAATGACTCTCTCTCTCTGTAAACTAAATATTAAATGAGAAGAAACAGTTAATGAGAAAATTTAGATCCACAAGTGTATTCACCCGATCTTCTGCAAAATCGAATCACCATAAAACATTTACATCGGCTTTTCAGGTTATATCTCCATTAGAGTAGGAAGAATAAAGAGTTTCTGCTGAGCCTGGGAAAGCCTCAGCTTTGCTGCAAAATCTGAGCACGTTACACTTAAAGACCATCTCTCTATCAATTAGCACACATGCACAAATACTTATGTCAATTTTTTTTAAACAGAAAACATGTAGGGCAGTTTTACCTCAATATCTGGCCTATTTTCAGGATTCTCTTCTTGCATTTGTTCCAGTAGAGTATGCAGATCTTGCCCAAAGTCTGATTCTGTCTCAGGTTCCACTACATATTCTATTGCTGCTTTCAGCGTTGCACCCAAAGAATAGATGTGTGCCTGCATGAAGTTTAAAAAAGGCATTAAATATACTACTAATTCTCTCTCCCTAGCCAAAAAAACTCTGAGCTCACAAGGGATACAGTTTACACTGTTTTCATTTTTAACTTACAAGATAACACAGCTTACTGGAAAGGTGGTTTAATTTAAACAGAACAGGTGGAACAAAACGGGCTTCAGTCCTGCTTTGGGGGAATATGCTTGTTGGACGAAAAACCACCAAAAAAACCAAATAAAACAAAACCCCCACCCTGTGGGGTCCAGCTAGAACCATTTGTCTTCCTCACCAGTAATCAGTATTGTAATTGTTCATCAGCTACAGTTAAATATAAAACTCAGCCCCCTGTATGTGTGCAAGTAATATTTAAGTTAGAAGCATGCTGGGAGACTGAAGGGGCATTCCTCTTAGCAAGGAAAAAAAAAATAGTTTAACAAAAACTATAGCAGTATTTTTAAGTGCTATCAAGCATAAAGAAAGTGAGCAGAAACAATACAGCATAATATCACTTGTCTCTGAAGACACTTATGAAAGAATTTTAAGAAATACTCCATGTTTGCCACCTCTGCTTCTCTTAAACCCCATAACTTAGTGATGAGCTCCAGTAAAAATGGAGGTGAGCAACAACTTTCTTAAATCTAGTGCTAATGCATTAGATTTGCCATACAATACAGCTACCTCAATTTTAGAAGTTTTCTGCTTCTTAAAAAAAGAAAAAATATAAGACATTTTCAGGTCTGTTTTAGTAGTAATAGTAATTTATCCGTGATGGTTTGCATTTTATTTTTTATGTTCCATTCAGAGAATACAATTCAGTAAAATTTATAACCAAGATTACAAGCGCAAGTCCGTGTAAACATTTAAACAGCAATGCAGTAAAGCCAGGAATTCAAGTGTACTGAACCTCGCAGGTTTACAAATAAATACATAAATAAAAGAATGACCAGATTTGTACATTAAATCTGGTTATACTAATGTATTTACTATATGCTTTCCTATTTTTCACCCTAGAAAGAAGACTGACTCCAAGGTCAAAAGTAATTGCCCCCGTCTGCCACCCTCAATCTTCTCATTATTGTCTCTAAATGGTATGAAGGGGATGTGACTTGTTCCACTGGTACGCATATATATTTAATTTCTAGTGAGGCAGGGCACCTCCATGAAGGGGAGTGCAACACTACCTCATTAGGAAGCCGTGTGTCAGCAGGCAGTTTGGACAGTCCCGCTTCTCTACCCTCCCTCCCTCCCTCCACCCCCCCAAACCAAGAAAGGATAAACTAGTGCTGACTGCTGGATCTAAAGCCTTGATTTACACTTGAGACACATCAAGATTAGGACAAACATCAGAAAAACAAGCCATATGTCATCTGATCTAAAAAGAAAAGATCAAAAAATTATTTTGCAAAGCAGTAATTTCAGTATGCAGTTCTTCATTATTATATAACTTCACCATTGAGCAGAAGAGATAACGGAAGACATTTGTTTTTCTTTCGAGAATCTCAGAGGAACTGCCACGATTTTTATTTTAATTTAGCAAAAGAATAAATACCATTTATCTATTCCAAGAGTAAGGGTAATTTCCCCGCCCCCCCTTTACCACGTTAAGCTACTATAACCCACTAAGTGGCAGAAGCCCTACTGAACTACATTGTTTAGACTGATGCCTTTTTTTTTTCTTTCTTAAAATAAACCAGACTATATTGGCAAAAGGATACAAAACTATGAAACCAGCCTGAGCAAATAACCCACTAACAAGGTGATAGGAAGACAGTTATTTTGCCATAGTTCCTGAAGTTACCACTATCCCTACCCATACTTATTTCAGCTGCAGAAAATTATCTCCACCCTGATCTAATAGAGCTACTCACAAAGGAAGTACAACTCCTACTAATAAATGTTTAGAGGATGATGGTCTTAACAGTCAGCACAAGTTAACTTGCTATAAAACTAACTAGGTATAAATTAATACCTTTCTAAGCCTGCCCAAGACTGACAGCCAGTAACTGCCTCAAAAAAAAAAACCAACCCATCTAGATTTCTACTTTAGTATATTCCAACCTGCGGAGGAATTTTAACCAGAATTCCTTCCACAACATCCACAAATTTATGAAGATAGTTTTAAGTTGTTTTTTGCGGGGTTTTTTGTTTGTTTGTTTTTCCTGGAGACTGTTTCATAAGATTTTGAACAATGAAAAGGAAGTGTAGTGTGTAGAACTTATTCCTTTACCTTGATATTAAATAATCTGTTTCAGTAAGCTATGTCATTTAGCATTTCTCAGTGGACACCATAACAGAAAACTGAACATAATGGTAAAAAATAACAAGGAAACAAAGACAAACTCTTAAAAACATAATACAGCTCTATTTAAAGAACTTTTCATATCAAAGCAGCATTGTACTGTGGTATTTTAATAGACTTGATATTAGTAACTTATTCCATGTATTTTATATGATCTACAACATTTCTGTCCACAAATTGACTTTAATAAAGAAAGAAATTAATCACTCCTCCAAGAGCTGGAGGAAAAAATAATGATGTACAAGTTATGCATGTACACTACGCAGACCAAGCGATGTCAGAATACCAGATGAAATAATGCCGTATAGTGTGGAAACACCTTTGAATTCAGAAGGTACTTCTGAACGGAATAACCAATTGGAGCCTCCCTATACCACTCCTAACATCAGGAATGGGTAGGAGAATTGCTTTATTAGGAAAATTTGTTTTTACACTCTAATATCCACTATATAACTGACATCATGCTTCACTGATGATACTTTTTCCATATGATGTAAAAGCACGTTAGCAATATATTATCTTTAAAGCAAGCAACACATTACATTTGCCGTCTGTCAGCAAATCTTGCACTTCTATTTATTCAGTATCATGTTCTATTTATAGAAATGCTAAGGTTACACAAAGGCAGCAGCAAAAAAAAGAATTAATAATCAATCTACTTACTCATTCNTGGGGGGGGGGGGGAAAAAGCAACTAAGACTCAGCCTCCAGAAACAGATAATGTTGTAACACTTGGCATGCCCTTAACAACCCACATCAAGAGACAGGCTGTAGCTATGAAGTAAGAATTGAAAACAGTTTACCTCAAATTGTCAACTTACTTGACACATTCCACCCCCTCACCCCCCGATTTGGCATTTAGGAAAAAGAATACTCCTGGGAAACTCAGTGAACTAGGATATAGATGGAAGATATTCTTGTTCCTGCCTCCTCTTCTTTTTGTTCAGTTCAAAAGCAGTATATTCCATGTGTCTACAGGCATCACTTTCAAGGCTATTTTATCATTTAGACATTACCTATATGTTTAAGCCTTTCCAAAAGATGCATGTGATTCCTCAGCATCTGATTTCATTTACAGACTATATATAGTGTCTATTCCAAATACATAATGCATAATACCAAACAAGAGTTTATTTAGTCTTCACTCACAAAGAAATTTATAAGAAATAAAGTATTTCTTATCATACAGAATAAGAAAGCATATTTGAATATAATCTCCTTACATAGTCTTAAGAGCAGGACAGAAAGATGAGGAACTTTACTTGGAAGGAACAAAAAATTTGCCTTTTGACAAATTTTCTTCATCCACATGAGGATGGATGCAGACATTATAGGACACAGGAATAGGAAGGGCAGAGCAACATATTACCTCATGCCACTTTTTCCAATTAATAATTTCTGTTCACTGTGGGGTATAACTCATATCCTCTAGTCTGCCTTTAAATGCACAAGTGTCTTCGAGAAGCAAGTGGACAGGCTTCAACACTCACCATTTTCCTGTCCTGTTTTTTAATTAAAGACGTTCACCGCATCTTTTCTTGCACAAAAGAAAGGCTGGTCTCGTATTGAATACAGGAAGATTCCCACCCTCTGCCCCGCACAGAAAATAGTTCTGTTGAGATACTTCCTTTCCTCTGACATCCAGGAAAGCCAGTTTTGAAGATGGGCATTTCAATCACCGCAGCTTGTAGTTAATTTCTTATGTCAAAACATTTATTGGGAACTTCAGTATCTTTTCCAACTTGAAACTTTCTTTAATGTAAATCCCCTTTTTACCTTTCCCCTCTCCCAGCTCCCCGAACACCATCACCATCACTCCCACAGGAAAAAGGGGAAAGAAAATCCAGGTACTTAATCAACTCCCTGAGCTGGCAGTAACCATGGTTAACATTCCAACTTAACCTTCAGTCTCCTGTCTGAACTGGAGCAATGAAAAAATGAGTTTGTGATCATCCACTAGGTGGGGCATTCTCCAAGTTTATGCATCAAATCTGCTTTTATTTACCACACTGTTTAGGCTTAGGAAGAAAATTTCACTTTCTGGGAAAGGAGAGCAAGATGCTAAATGCAATAAATAAAGCAAATTCATAAGTATAAAATATCTAATGCTTACTAGAAGGGAAAGTTCTCAATGAAAGCAATCTCACAATGACGCTTTTTTTTTTTTTTAAAGTGTGTTATAAGGAAAGTAACAAACAAATAGGAAAGGGCAAGAAATAACTTTCCTTCTCCTGGAAGACAAGCAAAAATTGATACTTTATTGGCAGTTAGGAATTTTCTTAAGTAATTAAGAGATTTTTTTTTTCTAGTGAAGACTTTTCCTTAGTTTCTGAAAAAAACCCACCTGTTTTAAACCCAGCTAAGGAGAATAGTTTATGAATTACAGGAACTGTTGCATTACAGGATAATAATATTAATAGCTGATAAATAGCATGCATTTCAAGGAAGATCCAAAAGCAAAAAAACACAACAAAACCACCTCTTCACAATTCTTGAAGAGACTTTAAGTTAAAGACCAAATGTAACTTGTTACAAAAAATAAACAGACTGTGCTGGCAAGACTGCACTACAGTATCAGCTTCAAAAAGGATGGGGGGGAAAGGGAGGAAGTCACATTAGGAAACTGGATCTCCAGATTTTGTCTTAGAGAGTACCTCTACTCTTAGCCAAAAGTTAGCAAATGTAACAAGAATCGTAGGTAAAATCATAATTGTATGCATCACTGGGAAGACCATCATGGAAGTAACGTGTCCTTTAAAAACCAAAATGGCAACATGAAGAAAAGATGTTTGAGAAAAGTCACAAGTATGATTTGAGGTCCTGAAAGTCTTCCTTTCAGCAACAGGCTAAGGGACGTCATGTATTTGAGAGAAAAATTTGAAGGTCATAATCATACAAGTAGCTTCAAATCAAGATACCTTCTAATACTGGAGTGGTTTCCAAGACACAAAGGCCTAGCAAGACTCAAAAGTGAAAAGAAAAACAGAAAAATTCAAAAGATGCCGATACTACATATTTTTAAAACGTTCAGGCTAAGTACTGGCAGCACTTACCAGGTGAAAGGACAACTTCTGCCATCATATTAAAATTTTATATCATGAGTGAAATATATTCAAAAAAAGCTTCTGTCAGTTCCAATCAAAAGTTACTTGGCTTGCTGCATGTCATTTTATGACCATTTAACACTATAGGAACTGAAATCAGAGAATAGTAATGATCTGCTCTGGATTTAAAATCTGCAAATCAAAAGATCAGGAGAGGAAGTAAAAGCTCCAAGCCTACACACAGAGCGTGACAGAGGCTCTGTTGTATTACTGCTTGGCAGGGCTAAAGGACTAAGCTTCTATAGGAACTCATACTTGCAGACAAACACTACAGAAAAAGCTGACAAAAGAGCTTTTGAATAGTGACTGCATAAGCATTTAGTATATTGCAATTATGAATAATGACCATTTACATTTTGTATTGAGATTTCACTGAGTTCAGAAATGTAGGTCATCAGCAGAACTGAAAAAGACAGACCATAATAGAACTAATGCTTACTGTAAAATATTTCTGACTAAATGATAAGCTATGGGAATAGCATAAGACAATTCTTTGTTTTGACATTCATATCTAACCCTTATTTTACCTTGTAATTTTTTTCTGAGATTGCTGCACATATATAGATATTTCCACCCTTTCACAATTCAAAGAATTTAAAGGTTCCAGAAATGAAAGCTTCAGTGTTGTTATAAAACAGAAAGTTTTATAAACAAATTCAAGCTAATGCTTGAGAAAATTACTATTGGCAGAAAACATTTAATATTTACTTACGTCTTTTTTCAATGTATTCATTCTAAAATGCACTATTTTTATGCAACAGAAAGTCAGACAGTAATATTCTTCAGCAACAAAATGAAAGGGAAATAGGCCTATTATTTTTAATACTTCCCTTCGTTACAAAGGGACAAAATACTTTTCCACATAACTGTAATTACTGGAAGGTGCTCTATTAAATACTAGCTTTTTATTAATTTGGCACTTTGAGTGTGTAGATAATTAGTCTGCAGAACACGCTAAAAGTGCTGAACCATTGTAGACTAATCACAAAACACATACTCTAGCTTGAATTGGTAGCAAATGCTGGAAAAACAACATATTAAACCAAAGCTTGCAGTTTGTACTTTCTAACTACAATTGGTACTGTGTCTGAAAAAATTCTTCCCCAAAAGACAAAAAAAGGGGCACAAAAATGCAGCTACAGCTCAGATTTTCTCAAATAATCCTCTCACAGCTGAAGTTTGCATGTATTTCAACTCCCAAATTGCCTTTTAATTTACCTAACAATTAAGTGAAAGCTTTCAAGCTTTAATATATTCTTAGGTGAACATCAGGTGATCAGTTTACACCACAAAACACAAGCAAGGTTTCATAGTCATCAAAAAAGCAACGCTACAACATAAGGAGCAATGAACCAAGGAAAATCTAAATGCACTTGGAAAGAGCATGTATCACATACACTATGAATGTTGTCTAGTCCCTACATTTTACTACGTTTCTGTTTCTTGTGACCTCTATTTACATCATTCAGTTTAAACTGAGGAACTCTACCTAACATGTCACTCTAATCTTACTGTTTTGTAGTTGCGGGCTTCTTGTCTGTAATGGTTCATGTCAACTGTTTTATCTCCATGAATTTGTCTAAGCTCTATCCACACGCAACCTTTTTGCATCTATGTTTTGCAGCAAGAATTTCCACAGCGAACTGCAAAAAGTGTTTAGTGCAAAAAGAAATGTTGCCTCTTGTGTGAGCCCACCTGTGTTCATCTCATTGTTGCCACCTACTTCTTCATTTATGAGGGCTGGCAAATACTCTATGGCTGCCGCCATGGCATACTTCACAGATTTCTACCATAATTTCTCCCTCAGGGCATTCTCTTCCAGACTAAAGAATATTACTCTAAGTAATTGCTTCTTTTATGAATGCTGTTTCACCATCTGGTCCTGGAAATTTATTTTACTGCTAATTTCATCAACTTGGTCAGTAGTCTATTCTGACACTCTTATTTGAGCCAAATTTTTTATAACTCCTGATAAATAAGGGTTGCAATGTAAGAACCTCCTTACCTCCAGGAGGTAAGAACAGGAGGTTCTTATCTCCTGTAAGAACCTTAAGACCTCCCGAAGGTCCTACAAGATGAAAATGGGTTAAAAAACTAAACAGCTTTTCTGCTACAGCTTTCTTTGAAAAAGTCTTTTGCATCTTGTTCATCTGCAATCATTGCAGACTTTGGGCAGCATTTCTGTGTTTTGATAGATTTGGAAAAAAATTGGCTAGTTTTTCAGACTTTTGTAAGCTTTTTGCATACTTTTTGATTTACTTCTAGTCACCTCCTGAGGCTGCTGTATACAAACTTCTCTTCAGGTTTTTAAATAAAAACTTTTCAACTGGACCTCAACATAGTTTCAAGAACCTGTTACCTTAACTATTGTAACAAAGACTGAAATCTTATCTTGAGCCACTGGAAGCCACCTTTGTAAACATTCATTTCAATTTAAGAAGTCACATGAAGATAAAAATACACAGAAGCTTAACCAAACTGAAACCATGCTATGTGCATGAAATTACTCATGTGTTTGCAGGGTGATGACACAAATTAAGAACAGGTTTATTACACTTCCATCCCATTTTCAGGCTCCCTAAAAAAAAAAAAAAAATCACAAAAAAAAAATCACAAAGATCAGCACCCCAACACAGATGAATAGCACACCAATTGACTCCTCTCCTGCAGGACTGTAGAAGTATAATTATGACACGTAAGGAAAAACATTGCAATAAAACTGCTGGAGACCTCAGAGGTTAGGTAGCAAAAGTTAGACCCATTTATCTCTAAAGCTTCTTGAACACTATGATTTTTTTTTTAAACTCCCTTTGAAATTGAGTTTCATGTGTCACAACTCTCCTTATGATTTATCAGCCATTAACCTCCTCACTTTTAAGTTACCTGCCACAGGTAATTCATTTATCACTTAAACTAACACAATTTATTCCCTGTAGGCATAGGAAAATGAAACCTGGGAAACAGTTATATGCATGCTGAGTAGACTAGCTCTATCTTCTCTCAACTGTATAAATATAAGATTTTTTTCATTGTATGGCAAATATGTTATTTGTTGTTATTGAAGTTATTTGTTTAAAAAAAAAAGTTGGGTGTTTCGTTTTTTTTTTTTGTTTTGTTTTTTTTTCCCCTAAACCTAAGAGAAGGTGCCTACTGGCAAAGTCTGTCACTTTGAGCCGAGTAATGCATTCACACAATCCTGTGTTGGGAGATGCTTATTCTACATTTTGGAGCTAAAGAACTGAAGTGAAACACTTCCAGTTAAGAACACTGGGCCAATAAACTCAACTAGCATCCCAGTTCCTTTACCATGCCATGAATCAATGACATCAGGACTCTGATATGTAAAATATTTGTTGCTGTACAGTAACCAGTTCACTCTTCTTTGAAGTAATAATCTATGTAGATTTTTTCCAATTTCTTTTCTATAAGGAACATATATCTGCAAATGTAAAAAGCTGGCCAAATGCTTTTCAAGTCAGCCCACTGCATAGTATCTTGTTAAGACTACATTCAAAACACCAATTTTCACAGAACAGCTGTAGGTGACTAAAATAGCAAATGGATAGGTAGCTCTCATTGTATGTATCAGGAATGTAAACAGGGGAGGGTAAACAGGAAGAATTTGTTTTGTTTTGTTTTTTTTCTTCCAGCGGGAAGGTTGGGGGCTGGTTGTGGTTTTTTTTGTTGTTGTTGTCTGATTGTTTCATAGGGTAATGATGTCCACAGAAGAAAACCTTGCTCCTCCTTCTATATTCAGGCATAGAACTTAGGTATAATGTGTCAGGATCTGAACTGCATTGCCCACAAACAAAAAAATTAACAAGGGAAGTGCAACATACATATTTCATTTATGTGCTGCTTCAAAAACAGATTAGATGAGCATCCCTGAGTAAAAAGGCAACACCTGTTGCCATTACAATTGAGAGAAAGGAGGAGTTGGTTGGGTGTTTGTTGTTTTTTGTTTGTTTGTTTGTTTTTCTCTTTCTTTTTTTAAACTTGGTGAAAAGACTCAAAAGTTCAAGAATCCTGGAGTACATATATACTAACAGGTTTATACCCATTTGGTGTGCAAACACAGCATAACCAGCTGGGTCAAAAGAGGCAATTATCCCACTATATTCAGTGCTGGTATGACCTCATCTCAAGTACTATGTGCAGTTCTGGGCCTTACAATTTAAGAAGGATGTGATGGTCCTTGAGTGCATCAAGAGGAGGGCAACAAAGCTGGTGAAAGGGCTGGAAGAAATGTCCTGTGAGGAGCAGCCAAGAACTTTGGGCTTGTCTAGTTTGGAGAAAAGGAGGCTCAGGGGTGACCTCATTGCTCTCTACAGCTTCCTGAAGAGGGGAAGTGGAGAGGGAGGTGGCTGAGCTCTTCTCACTGGTATCCAGTGATAGGACATGTGGGGATGGTTCAAAGCTGCACCAGCAAAGGTTTAGACTGGACATTAGGAAGCATTTCTTTACAGACAGCGTGGTCAAACACTGGAACAGGCTTCCTAGAGAAGTGATTGATGCCCCAAGCCTGTCAGTGTTTAAGAGGCGTTTGGACAATGCCCTTAACAACATACTTTAACTTTTGGTCAGTCCTAAATTGGTCAGGCAGTTGGACTAGATGATCATTGTAGGTCCATTCCAACTGAATTAGTCTAGTCTATTCTAAAAGCTGCTCCAGTGGTCATCTAAGAAAGCTTAAGTCACTTGCAATGCATTTCCCAGGAGACAAGATCCTTAGCTTCAAAAGCATGTTCCCAATTTTCTTTGAAGCTTTTTTGAAATGCTGTAACTAAGGAGAATGATGCATGAGTGACAACCATTTTGTCATAATCCTGAAGGCTCTCTTGACTAAATCTCAAGCAACCTAGTAAGTAACTCTACGACCATCTAATTCACAGTGAAAATTGGACTAGTTTCAGTTTTATCTGGAGATTAGGCAGTTGTCCATTCTGCCATCTACTTCGAAGTCAATCAGTTACTTATCCTTTCAGAAATAGGGTGGTTATTTATGAATGTTCTCATACACTGGTGAAATGGCTCTGTTTTCAGTTCATGCAAATGGTAAAAATGAGTTGTTAGTCATTGTTCCAAGGAGTATCAAGTCTCCAGATCCAGTCTAGCAACAATCATAGATCTTCTAGTGACCCGAATATCCATCTAAAACAGACATAAAATTAATGAATGAGAAATCTTTTGATATCAAGTAATGACAAGAAATAATTTTGCTGGAGGTCTTCATGTTGTCTTTAAGAGTTCAGGTTTACATTTCAAAAGCATTTTTGAACTTTCTAAAGAGTAAACGATGGAAATAAGTGAAGAATGAAATAGAAAATTAAGTTCTCCCAGTAAGACCAGTATGATGATGGGTCCACCAAAGAAATGAGTAGCATCAGGAACTGAAAGATAATTCTACTAGGACAAAGGAGGACAACTTCCTTTGTAGCTGAGAAAGTATCAGTACTAACGAGAAGGGTTCACGTGGAAGAGGCTGGAGATAAAAAGAACTGATCCAAAACATTTGTGCATCTTCAACATTAAGGAGCCTAGAGTTTTATGACACTGCATAAGCATAACAGGAGAAAACAATCTGTCCTCTTCTTCATAGATTTTTGCTCATGATGGGAACTATCCGCAGCTTTATCCAACACAGCTCCTCAGGCTTCTAAAAGAGTAAACTACAACTACCACAAGAAGCAACTGTTTTAAGACAGAACACCAAGTTCTCTTTTCACTCCCAATCTTTCTCTCACAGAGACAAAAGTCCTCAAATAAGATGAGCTGAAAAACGCTTTTGTACATCAGAGGATAATCTTCCTCAATCTTAAGGAAAAGATGTATCTTAGCTTTAATAATACCTTCTTGTAGGAACCTAATAGCCAAGGAAGAAATCTAAAATACTACATATTTTCATTGAGCAGGTTACCTGTACAGTCAGTCATTTGTCTTCTGAGGACATTTTTCTGCCTAGAAGACAGACTATTCCTGATAAAAATAGAAGTCAGTCTGTGAAAAGCTGTGTTTCAGATTTAGAGGCAAAACTGCAAAAATACAAGCAATGTGCTCAAAAAGCCAGCTCAAAAAGACCAATATGACAACTTTGCAAACCCAACTTCAGAAATAAGCAACAAGCTGTAGGTTTTTGAAATAATCAAGTTATAAACTTTAGGATATTCTATACATTAAAAAGAAAAGAAATAAGACTGCTGTAAAAATAAAAATCCTGTTGGCCTCATATTCTTCCTTTGGTTAGCTCTTTGTATAAAGCAAATAAAGGGTCATATTTGTTCCATACTAAGTTCCTGAATGGCACATCAATTGGGCTGATGACATAAAAGCAAGAGCAGGAGGATTCCATTTCCTCTTCTATAGCACAGTAGAGGCACAGGTAACCAAATAAAAGTAATTTATTTTTGTCACTGAAGAAAAAGACAGCTTTAAATAACACTCAGAAGATAGAATGGTTTAGACTACATGAGGCGATAAGTTACCATTTGCTGATGACAAGCCTTGCTGCTGTTAGATAGAATTAGTCTCAAGAGGAGGCTACATGAAATTAAGGGAAACAGTGCTCAAGAAAAAAAGGCACTAGGTGTTTCAAAAGACTTATTTCCCCCCATCAGATAAAAACAAAACAAAAAACCCCTCTAGGAGAGTGTGTAAGTTTTCTCTTTTCCTCCTGCACCAAGAGCTAAAGAAAGAATAGAACAGTAGAGAGAATCTCACAGCATTTAAAGCTACTGCTTTAAAACACCAGGGAAATGACAAAGGCAAGACTTCCTTTATACCTTCTGCTGTTTTGATTTGGGAGAAAGATGAAGGCTTTCATATTTAGAGAAGGACCAACAGCTGAGACGTGAGCTCTAGATCAGTAACGATCAGCTATTGAGAAACACTGCAGCACCCAACTGTCAGCTCAGTAGGACCAACGTATATATATACACCCCGAACCTTTCTTCTTTACCTATTCCCTTTAACAGTAGGTTTCATTTGGCATTTCAACCCATGCATTTATATGCATATAAAATATTTGTATGTATATGGTATATACCAATCCAACTGCCTTGTCACATTTCATAGGAATAAGCCACATGAATCTTAGCTAGTTTTGAAAAACATTGTAATCCATTTTAGCTCATCTTTTCTATTTGCACTAGTTATACCACTTTGTGTAGAATTTTTTATTGTTAAGGTTGTTGAAACACTTAGACTTTTTTTTTTAAATGTAATATAAATCAACTATAACCCACTGAGAACTGCAAGTCGACAGCTGTCACATTCTAGCAGAGGGACAGGCAGTGTTCAGCCTTTCCTGGTTCCAATTCTCTCCCAGGTGAGAGATCAACATATTCTCCCCCCCACCCCCCGCCATGATAGCAAAAAGCAAGAGCAAATTCTAGATGAGAAAACAGACAGAAGTGTGAACTTCACTTTCTTCCCATTCTCTATCCCATATTTCCCCCTTCTCTTCAAGGTAGTATTCAACTCTGTATCAATTTTTCAGTTCTTTTATTTCTGAAAGGTTTTAATCCTGCTGCATACTGAGGATTCTGAACTACTGCACTTTATCACCTCTAAATAATGGAAGAAGCCATTAAACAGAAGCATTATCCAGTCTGCTTTAGATATAAAAAAAAAAGGCAGACAAGACTGAAAATTCACTGATTTCTGTTACAGAGGATCCCTAGAACAAGCAAAATTGAATAGCCACATTATTAAAAGATTATAAATGGAAGTTCACACATGGCAGACATTGGTCCTTCATCTCACTGAAAGCTCATATCTTAGAAATGTGGGGTTCTACATCAATGAACCTCTGTGTCAGACTCAATGGCAGTTTTGTGATGCAGACAAATAGCTATTTGAAACTGGTTTGAGACAGCCAATGTTTCTAACCTGAGGCAAACTTGTATTGTCATGCTAGAAACAGAGCTATTAATGAACTCACCAATATTTAACTATTCCTGTTAGGCGTCCCATTGGTCAAATTTCACAAGTCTAACACTGTACTGCCCAGGGCAAGAAAATGAAATAGGAATCATTTTCATTAGGAAAAGGTTAAAGCTCTTCTGAGTTAGAGGAGGGAATCACGACTCAGTATTAGTCTATACTGAAAAGGAATTGTTTGATAAGCCCAATATATATAGTCAAGTAGACAAGTTTTAGAAGAAGCCTCAAATCTGTATTTCTGCATCTCAGTCTCTTAATGTTTTTCTAGAAGAGAAAAATTCACATTCTATGCTCTCTACAGTAGCATACTAGTAAAACATTAGAAAATTAGAGGCTAGTCTTTATACTCAAGATGTTTTAACTGACTTGTAGCTCAAGTTTCAATGACAACAAAAAAGTGGTCAGTACTTGCTACAGCAAATACAGACACACCGTCCAGCTTAGAAGAGAAGCACAAAGTGAGAACTTTCCAAAGGAAGCAAGTAACAGCTTCAGTCATCAGAAATCTCTTACCGAGCACAGCCACATCACATACCTGCATATGCATTAAGAATAAAAGTGAAAATGGTACTGTATAGAAATTCACTTTTTCTTTGAAGTTACAGTATGGGTCATAACTAAAGTTTCTCTCCTATTTCCCTCTCTGTCTTTGCAGCACCAATCCTTAACAGTGCAGTTACGACTAGGGCACAACGGTAACAGAAGTATGTAAGAAGATAGCAAAGTTAGACGAAAAAAAATAATATGAACAGATACTCAGGAGATTCTCTATTTTGGTCCAGTGCTGTCCTAGAGACCAACAGCAACTGCTTGTCTGCCTTTTTTTGCCCCTGCACTGTGACAATGCTCACACCAGGAAGAGGAGCACACAACAGAACTACCCAATTAAATGCTGCTCCAACCACTTTGCAACACAGTCATTTCCAGTTCTCTTAAGACCCTTAGAAACTGCAATCCTTCCTCCAACCCCACAGGTTGGAACTGTGGCAGCACTAAAGTCACCAGTTGGAAAGCTCAGCCACGCTTCACTGTTGGCACTCAAAGCCCCTTTCACAGCTACTTCCTTCTTAACATCTTTCTCTCTAAAAAGTCTGTTCTACACCTGACACTGAAGCTGACAACTCCCTGAAGGGCTAGTTTTTGCCTTCCTACTCTCAACAGTAACTGAAGTTGCTGTTGTTATTCCCCCTTTACAAATGGAGAACAGGTCAGGAAACTAGACACAAATCTAAAACAAACCACATGAAATCAGTTACTTTTCAGTCCTGTGCATTGTCATTTGGACAAAGCTTTAGATATCTTGCTATTTGAAATTCCAACTCTAAACTGAATTTTTTTAATAGCGTTGTTTCAGACACGAGGACAGTAACGCATTTCAATTTGTTTCCTCTGTCTATTACCCTTGTGTGCTTGTAAGTGCCAGCTAAGTTTAGTAACTAATTAGACTGGAGTCACAATTCCATTAGAGGTCTGGATCAGTAATTCACCAAGCAGGAAACAAAACATCTCTTGTTGAAATAACTGTAGCTTTATTTGAGGGATTTTTTTTTTTTTTTTAGAGTTTAAAGAGGAAGAAGTCATCCAGTAGCTTATACAAACTTTGTTGTGTGCTTCCATTTTATAAGCCACAAAATAGATCACACTCAAATCAACCAAAACCTCTGGCTGACATAAGTATTTTATATCAGCTGAGCTTTGACACTGAAATAACAGCTATCAAAGATCATCCTGAACATAATTTGCAGTTCCAATACTAATTTTTTTTCTTTATATCGAAATTGAATATTTTCAATACAAGCACTACTTTCCATTGTTTTCAACAAAGCATACTAAGCAGCTGCAAAATCACTCCTTCAATGAGGAACAACTGAGTAAGGTCAATACCAAGGAAGGAACAAGCCGTAACACAAAAGATTTCATGCCCCTGTAAAAAGAGCAGCTTATTGGTATAATACAAAGAATCTTATAATACCGAGAAAGCACAAGGGCCCAGGGTTTCCTCAGAGAGATGTATATAAACCAGTGCTATTCCTGCTATTGCATAGTAGGAGGTCACAACTAGGGGTGAGGGGATAGACAAAAGTAACAATACTTTTAAAAGGGGAAGAACTTGAAGTATTAGCACCAAGAAGGAAACAGCTAGCTTGGAAAGATTACAGTATTATCAAACCCCTGTAACAAGTACATAGCTGTAGGTCTTAGAAACTGCAAAAGCAAGGAGAGTTCAGCATGGAATCCCCGGCAGAATTTGTTCTCTACAAGCAGCAAGAGGTAAAGCTTTGAAAGTTCCAGAAATACTCAGAATCCCATAGCTGTCTGTCAAAATGCACACAAATCCCAGAGTAAAACAATACATCTCTGCCTAAATGAAGGGGAAAGCCCTAGCTTTTCAGTCTTGTGCATTGCCCTAGGATGGTGAATGGGAAACAGCTGAAGGAACCGGACACTGTTGTAGCACTGCTCTCACTGCTTTGCAAGGCTCCTCAGCATTCTAGATAAAGAAATAGGAGCAATGGACAGGAATCAGTGCACCCAGCCCTTATTCCACTTCGCAATACACAAGGCAGAGCATGTTGACTTCCTTCCACACAAACATGTACCTTCATGTATCATCATCGATCTTTGCAAAAAAACAAAAAAAAAGTAAAAGCGTCAATGTTCAGAGTCACTCCTGACTCAAAGAGCTTTCACTGGCTATATGATTGTTGTTTGTGCTGTGCTTAGTATTAGGATTCACTGGGGCTTAACAGGCTTGTAAGTACTGCTGAAAGAGAAAAGTAATAAACTTGTACACAGACAAGTTTTACCCAAGAGGGATACGATAGGCTTGTATACCAGACAGAACTAAAATTTCAGGTTGCTTAGTATTCCCACAATCTTCCCAAATCCCCATTTCACCTTTTCCCATTTCCTTAGTCTTCGAATATCTTTCAGTGTATCTATTTGCTATATGCATAAGAGTTCAGCAGCTCCCAGAGGAGGAGAAAGGGTTGGGGGGAAATGCAAGTTTGCCAGAGAAGCAAATAATTCCACAAATCTTAGAAGTGTTTCTGTGTCAAGTCTTGGAGGCTTGTTAAGGGGCAAGGGATGGAGAACATATTTATGTAAAAATCTTAAGCCAAGTTTCAGAAGCACAACAAAAAAAGAAACAAAAAAATAGTCACCTTTGGGTGACTTTGGGACTTGCTTTCCTCAACCACATCTGAATATAAACACTACTACAGTTGACAAGTTTACATGCAACACTGGTCACCTCCTAACCACCCGTCACCTGCACTAGCTCCCTGCTGCCAAACAAAGACTCCCAAAGAAAGAGCCATGGGGTTGGGGGGAGATCGAGCACAGAATCGCTAAAGCTCTGTGGGCCTATATAACTACATTAACAAAGCATAGCAACAGGGAGAAATGTTGCATCTCTAACCTTCAAAGACTGTACTACTTCATGTTTTATAATAACACCCTTCCTGCCTTATCATTTTCATCTTTCTTGTAGTATTACACATTCCCAAGGTTCACTTATCCTTCCCCCCTCCCCGCCCCCTCAAGGAAATATAGAGAACTATAAACATGATTCTGAAGGCTATAACTACAAAAGTAAAAGGCATTTGTACTGAACTATAAAGAAACAGATTTTTTTTTTTTATTTTTTGAATAGAACATGTTGCTAATTAAAGCATTTGAATTATCCAAGAATACATGCCAGAAAAAACACTGTATTAAAAAAGGGGTATTAAGCAAGCAGGCACTCCTGCAGCATGAAATGAGATGGTTGACTTGGGAGGCTAATGAATTAGTATAAACAATTTAAATCTAATTTAATTTAACAATGTAGAGCATTTGTGCATTGCAAAGCAACAGATAGTCATTTGTTTCTTCATTAAATCAAACATAAAATTGCTGATTACCCTTCCGTGAATTATTTTATTGAAGAGGATGGCAAACAAATTTTATATTTAGTCATAAAAGTTCATGGCTAGTCCCCAAACAAGCAAGTGTAACCAGTGAAGGAGACCAGTGAACATAATATAGATCACCTGTGGCTTAGGGCAACACATTATTCAGCTAAAATAGATTCTCACATTTTAACAGTTAGTGAAAAATGTTTATACAGAAAATTAATATAGCATTTTAAGTTTACATTTTATTTCCACAAAACATATCTAAACAGCACAATTTACTATTAACAATCTTTAAATGTGTTAGATTATATGTTGAGAATGCTGAGCTTGGTACTGCCACAAGTACTAAAATGATTAAACCCCCCTCTATTTAACAGATAAATTTATGAACTTGCCTCAAAAGTGTTACCGGTGATATCAAATTCTGGTGGAACAAAGGCACCCTCTGGATCATCTTTGAAAGCAAAAGGAAACATGTCATATTAGAAATTAGTAGTCTTGCTTGTTCAAAAAACAAACCAATGTGATGATACAAATTTAATGATACACTCATATCTGATATGAAAGAAACTATGTACACAGCAGCATTTTGCTTCACTCATATCTGATGTACAAAGAACATCAGAATCCATGTTTCTAGTACTGTAAGTAAAATAAAGTGCTATTTTCAAACTTTCTGCACGAAGATACCATACTTTTCCTACTAAGAAACAAAACAGACAAACACCCCCAAAGAAATATATTTACCATGCCTAACCACTTCTTGCCTTGAGACATTTACATTTGGACCAAGTTATCACCTAAGCTGGTGTGGCTCAGATGTGGCTTCCAGGTTTGATTTGACTAATGGGACATTGCCATTCACTACTTTCCACTGCAGACCTGGGGGATAAGGGTTCAAGCAGCAAAAACAACCTGAACAGCTAATTGCCTCTTTGTCTACAGGCTAGCTGAGAACCCTGACCTTTCTGCCTAGTTTGTTTTAATTATGATAAAAGAGTTGAGCAAGCATATTCCCCATCCACGTGCTGCTTAGCAGAAAACTAAGCTACTGCAGCAGCCACTTCCGAGTGAAGCGGTGGAAAGAAAAAAGCAACATCTTAAGAGAGACCGATGTTGCTTCTGCATGCAAGCATGCATGTGGTATCACACTGTACTGAAGTACTGAAGTCACGTGAACCCAGTAAAGAACATCAGGGGATTAAAAAAGTGCCCGACTAAAAACCTACTCTTCACATACATTTTCAACTCACCAAGACTATCCTTCTGTGAAGCCAATGGATGATTGAGATCATTTCCACACAAAGAGTCCAAGTTTCACTTCTCAACAGGGAGGGAAAAAAACCCCAAGTATGCTCGCAGCCGTAGCATACCCATCATAGCTTTAGCTCTAATAGAACTTTTGTGCCTGTATTTTAGAAGTGAAATGCAAAGCTCCTCTTATGAAGGTACTAAACTCAATTATATGGTAGAGAAGACTTTTTCTACATATTCTTATATTGCAGCTGCCTGGCATGGCTGACTATCCAGATGCCACTAACTGATTCACAGTTCCTTACTACATTTCCGATTCTATTTTCCCACTGAAAAAGAGGGGTACACAACTAACTCTGCATTCCCCACACACCACATTTTTTCCTGATATTTGCGGGAGAGGGCAGGGCCAGAAGGGAAAGGGAACTAATGGACAGAAGATCAGATGTTTTGTCCCCCCACCTTACTGCTCCTTCTTTTCACCTCCCCACTATCTTTTCCCTTTCTTCCCATAGAACACTTTAAAGGCTGTACAAGCATACAATTTTTTATCACTGGTAAAGCTCACTGTATTCTTTTAATATAATGTTTACAATGGAAATTTGTCTGATTTGAAGAGACAAGATATCAGAGCCCTTGGCAGAACATCCTATTGAATGTTTGTCACTTTAGCACCACAGAACCTGCAGGAAGCAGAACTCACTGCTAAAACAGAGGTGACAGGCTGTTCATTTTCTCTCACTGGCAAGCAAATCCAGAGGTTATAATTTTCTTCTGGAAGAATAAATCCATAGGCAACAACTATAAGGAAGCAAAAAGGACAACCTCCCCAAGTGCCTATCTAACAAACTATATTTTAACCAAATAGTAACAAGGTCTGAGGGAAAGTAGAAGAGAAAGAGAGTCAAAGACACAGTTGAGTGTGTGCGTAGGGAAAACAGAATACATACATAACTTTTTGCATTCCTAGGAAAAATGCAACTTTCTTTAAAGAGATGTAATGAAAAGTCTCTTCCTCAGACTAACATGATTTCAGGGAACAACATCTTTGTACATTTGCTTTGCATGGGAATTTGTTATCCCACATTTTAAGCACTTGAATATGGCAAATTCCTGGATCAATTGTTTGCCAGCTATTCAATTAGACTAAAACATTTAAGAAGAAATTGATTTTTTTTTCTTTCCCAGCCGCAAGCACAGATCTTAGTTGAGGGGCGTTTTTCATCTACTAGATTTATTCTCTTCAACAAGTCTTTCATATACTCTTACGAATATAAAGCCAGCTTTTTCTCTTTTTTTAATCTCAAGTTATGACAAGCTCTTTAAAATAAAGGAAATTGATTCCACATTACCCAATTCACATGGAACTAAAAGTTGACTCACATACATTTGAGGAATTTAAGCATAAAACAAATACCACAACAATTATGAAGATAAATTTTCATCTTGATTAATTATATTCTATTATATTACCCACTTATTTGAAATACTATCTTTAATTCTAAAGAAGGCAAGAAATATTCATTTGTTGCAAAGTTACCTCACCCCATTTTTTCTAAATACTGTGATCTAGATTTTGACTAAAAGAATAAACACTTATTCTGACATAGATTTAAAAATAAGTTAGATTAAAGAAAACATGACAAAAACCTGAATAGCGTGTATATGGACTAGAATGACTCTTCTAGTTACAAGCTGACATAATTTTAAAAGGACTATGGAGTAAGAGCTGGGGCTTTTTGTTGTTGTTTTGTTTTGTAATACCCCCAACAGGCTCAAGACAAACACTCCTTAGATGGGTCATGTGAAAAGGGAACAGAAACAATAACATGCTTTTTTGTCTGTGCTGAAATCAGAAGTCATTTTTTAAGTTAAGCATCCTCCCATTCATCTACTACGATACCTGAAGATCATACATGCCACTACATACTAGTTTTTAGCATATTAAAATTCATTTCTCAGTCAGTCACCACACTTTCCAAGTCTAAAAATCATGACTGAAAAAAAATAATCCTTTATTCAAGAGAGAGCTTTCCTTTCTAACAGTGAATATGCACTAGAATTGCCCCATTCTCTGTGGCCACAATCAAGATACATTGAATGTCAGATTTCTCTAAAATAGGATGTTATCCATGAAATGAGAAGAACTGGAAGAGACCAAGAATGTGCTTCACATATGTAGAGACTTGTGCACACAGATACACAAATGCATAACCTACAGTGTTTAAAATGGAGATAGATTACATTCCCCTGGATAATCTTAAAATACCTACAAAGAATTTTCTAAGCAAACTCATAAAAGCCTTTGTTCATCAATCACAAAACCAAGCATGTAGTTTCATACGGACCTATACTCACCCGTTCCTAAACAAGTTTTTGTTTTCTCTTTATTTTAATTACAAGTCTTAAGAATACAATGTAATGCTTTACTACAGTCTCTCACGATGAGTTTCCATAGTTCTAAAACAAATGGCCTGGAAACACAAATACTTACCACTGAGCTGTTCCATGAAGCATACATTGCCATTGGTGTTAAAAGCCAAAGTGTCAGGAGTGATGCAGAGTGTCTGGAAGATTGCAGAATGGGCAATGCTCTTCAGAGAATGGCAACACTCCAGGCAAATTGCCCAAATATCTTGCTCAGTAAGACAGCTATCCCGCAGTGACAAAATATCAGCAAGGGACACATTCTCCTGCCAAGATATGAATTCATAAATTACCCTGGATTTCATGACATTACTTTGTGTATCATAGATTACATTTGACACAATTGGCTACGAGTAATGTTTCCAGCAAGTTCTCAGACTTTCTAGGACACTGATTAAGGCCCCAAGAAACACAAAGTGCATGACTGTTCTTAACACAGAGTCTCTTATGAAGCACAGTTAACCTGAACAAAGGTATCACAGTATGTCAGCATCAAAAAAAGACTTACTATGGGAGGAATGTAAGATACATAAACAATGTATCAAAGACAGGGAAACAGACCCTTTGGAGGAAAAAGCAGAGAGACTAAAACATTTTTTTTAACCCATGTCTCCCTTAAGCTCTCCCAGGTGCCTTTGGATAAACTACTTAAAAAGTTCTCTTCACAGCAGTTTTCCCTACCATCTGTGATATGGGAAAAAGTACTCTCTAAATTAGCCTGTCTTAAGAATGATGCTGTGGTGAAGTTTAGTGGTGCAGACCATTTAATAAACACTTAAAAGGCAAACAAACCACAGGAAAAGTGTTCTTATAAACATTGACTTAAAACCAAACCTTTTGGTTGTCCTAGGCCTCCCCAATACTCTCAGAGCTCTTAGTAATCAAAACAGTTTATGGGCTTTGTTTCTAAGTCACTGTCCTAAACTATAAGTCAGCTTCCTTTGACCCCATCATCACAGTAAGGCTATGAAGAGTCCAGTTCCAAAAAAATGTGGCTCTAACACAGCTTTTCTGGTCAAGATGTTCAGAAACAGTACTTTGTTCAAAGCAGATAGACTTTTTATGTATATTTTTTAGAATGCAAAACTAATACATTACCCATAGCTACAGAAGTAAAAGGTTTTCATGAACTTAAAGGCATGACAAGAAAACCCAAACAAACAAAACATCAATTCCATCTGTAAGGAAAAATAAGCTAACAGAAGAATGGAAGTATTCCAGAAGTTACTTTGCATCAAAGCTATACCACTATTAATTGCACATAATATTTTGTCATTTACATGTAGTAATTATGACAAAAGACTATACTTTTGAATGATATTAAATATACCTTGAATTGAAGATGTAGCTGCATATTACTTAGAGTATAGAAAAAGAAAAGTATCTCATTGTCAGCAAAGCAGAATTTGAGATATTTTAAAGCTCAGAGAACTGCAGTGGTTTAAACTTTCAACCCCTTGGAAAATACAGTTATAACTTTCTTTACATACCCCAGTACTGGAGAACATCAGTGGTATTTGGATTACCATTTACAGAAGCATTAACAGTTTGTTAACATGGTTTTCAGAGAATTAAGTATTGCACTTATAATATCCTTCAAACAAGGACCACTTTAAAAGTTTAGAACAAAAAGCAAAATAAACTATACTACTTAATAAATATGAGAAAAAAAATCAGGTAGGAAATAAAGGGCACTCATTATTATTTGGGAAATTTAACTTCTATTTTCAGTATTCTAGTTTTCATCAGCCTAGAGATGGATTGATTTACTAATGACAGCATTACTACAATGCCTTCTAGCACTAATCATGGTACCCTGGTCTCACTGAGTTCAGTCCTACATAATAATGAACAGCAAAAGCCCTTAAAGTTCAGGTACATGAGATAAAATATCTCATTTTCTCTGTGCCGTGCTCAGCACCATATGCATAATGCTGCCACCAGATTTTGAGGGTGGATGAAGAAGTTTTGCACATCTTTATGGGGAACTTCTGCCAAGCACGAAGGGCAGAACAGAGGTTCCTGGATCTGAAAACATAAACATATGACAAGGAACTGGACCACAAACCATTAAGCTTTGAAGCTGACCAAACTGACAGGTAGGATGAGGATAGTCTTAGAAAGGAGAGCCTAACTGCTTATTCCATGCCAACCAAAAAAAAGTTTAAAAAGAGAAAAAAAGAAAAAAAAAAGAAGAATGTTTCACTAATCAAGATGCAAAATTATGACAGTTTCATAACTGGGAAATCCTTTTAAGACTATAACACAGAAGTTTCTGGTGAGCCATGACTTCAGTACTTTGGACCATTGAACGCTGGTTCACTCAAATTACAGGATAAACTTGAGTGTTCTACTTAACAGAGTTGCTGACGCCTTTTCTCTCGTCTCATTATCAGTAAAAGGCACTTGTAAAAACAACTGCTGTTTCATAACTACAAAAAGTGAAGTGGTCAGAAAACCATGCTTTAATTATTCACTTTAGTTCCCAGTTTTCCCTTATATTTTCTTCAGAAAGTATAAAACAGTTCGGTAGCATATTCCTCATGAGCAGAGGAAGATAGAGCAGAAAGAGAAAACAAATTAATTTGCCACAGACAACTTCTTAAAAAAAATTTGAAATTAAGAATTAAGGAGTGAGATGAAGAAAGTCCTAGTAAAGAAAAGCATTTGAAATGTACCCTCACCCTCAGTATTTCCTACTCTACAGCTCATGCAGCTTCTTGCTTCACATAAAGGCTTTTGTAAACCACATGCATCACACCCCAACCTCATTCCTTATACTACATACAGTGATGCAGAGGCTCCACTAAATGACTAAGCAGCTGAGAGTTAGGTACATCGGCATTCACAGCTCTCTGGCACCTAAGTCTTTTTGCCAAGATAATTCACACAATCTTCAAACCAATCTATTCCAGAATCATGGGAAACGTGGCAGACACCATTCATTAAATACATCGCATTTGAAGAAAAACATTGGGTTGCCTGGGTAAGCTCACCAAGTATTCTTCAAAGCAGCCCTTTTTTATTAACTTCTCTAATCACCAGGTGATAGGTCATGCTCATTCTCTCAACAAGAATATTGAAAATATTCATGTGCCTGGAATGACTAAATAGAAGGGACTGGTAAGAATCCACAACTGAAGTATATATTGAGCAGGTGAGAAAAATGGGCTCAGGTCTTCCTCACGCAGGAGAGTTGGCCTTCAGTCTTCTCCTGTCCTGAAGAAATACTGTAAATATTTAAGCTGATGCGTACCACGGAGGGCACTACCACCTGTAATTTGCACGGGCCAGTCTGAGAGGGCCTACTACACTGAACGCTGCAGACAATGGGAGGGAGAGCCAAACTGCTAAGCCATTAGATGACTTAAAGCTGGAAGGGACTTTTCATTTTCAAACTCACTTTTAAATCCTGATTCAGCTTAGGTTCTTGACATTGAAAATAAGAAGCCTTGCAAGATGTGGTTTAGGGAACAAGTAGCTCACATACGGTTCACCAAACTTTTACTTAAAATAAAAAAGAATGAAACCCCAAACATTTTGCCCAAACATTCACTAGGGGGTAAGGAACACACTTCATGTGGAAAGATACACAGGAAGATGAGCAAGAGCAATAAAAAGTAAGTGCAAAACCAAGTACAAATCCAGACAAACATGATGACAGAACTGGGTTTAGCTACAGGTTATCTGGCATAACAACTGAACAAATAGATTTAACAATTTGGGTTGTTGTTGGGGTTTTTTTTGTTGGTTTTTTTTTTTTTTAGTATTTTAATGACAAAGGCCTTTTTACAGAGGGCAGCAAGAAATGGTTGTACAAAAAAACGTGTTTGGCGGCTACTGGAAACACTTTACCCATGTAAGAAATTTCCCTCTATCAGGTGGGATAAGGACACGTATTTCCCAGCTGCAGCATTAACCCACGGCTACGACAGGAGTTCGGACACGCTCCACGCTGGAGGACCATGACCTTGCTGCTGTGTGGAGAAGGTGCACGGGGGACAGAGTAAGCCCAACTCGGCAGCTGGCATCACCGGGCAGGAGAACGCGGGGAACCCGCGGTGAACACACGGAAAGGGAACGGTTATGTCGACGCGGCCTGGCCGCTCCCGGCGGGGCGGGTGAGCCGCGGGGCTCCGGTCGCCTGCGGGGCCCGGCGCAGCCGGCGGGCTGCCCCCACAGGGCGGGCAGAAGGAGACGCCGGAGGGGGGGGCCCGCGGGCCGCGCCTGAGGCCGCCTCACCACAGGTGAGCGCAAGGGCGGCGGCGGCGGCTCCGTCCCCGCACCTGCCTCACTCACCTCATCCTCCAACAGCGTCGGCAGAGGCTCGAAGTCGTAGCAGTTCACCACCTCCTCCTCCTCCTCATAAAACACGTCCTCTGTGGCACCAACAGCCTCCATTCCACCCGGCGACGGAGCAGAGGCTTCACCTCTGCAGCCTCCCTACGCGCCCAGAGCACGGCCCTCGGCCCCCGCCGCGGCTCATCCCCACACCCGCCTGCGGGCTGCCCCCGGCGGCGACCCCCACGGCGCCGTGCCCGCACGCCCGCCCCGCTTTAACCCCTTCCCCTCCCGGCGGGGGCGCCCCCTGCCTCTCCCAGCGCGCCGCCGCCGCCGCCGCCCGCTTAAGGCCTCGGCTGGGGCGGCGCTGCCATGGCAACGCGGCCCGCCGCCGCCTCGCCCGCGCGGCGCGGCCTCACTGCGGCGGCTCCCGCCCTCCTGCGGCGGCGCCCGCCCCCGCCGCCCGCCTCGCCCCCGAGAGTCACCGGGGGCCGATGGCGAATCGCGGCGCGTCCCCCGCTCCCCCGTCACGGGGAACTGCCGGCAACAAGGCGGTGGCGGGGCGGTGGGCCCTGAGGGGCGCGCCCGCCGCAGTGCCACCTGCGGCCGCCGGGGCCCCGCGGGATCCGGGGCCGGTGCCCGGCTCGGCTGCGCTCTCCGGGCGCGGCGGGAGGGAGGGCTAGCGTCGGGCGAGAGGCCGGGGCGGCGTTGCCTGGCGCCCGAGGTGCTGACAGCCGGTGTGGCCGGAGAGCTGCTCCCGCCGGCGATCGGTTTCCCCCGTGAGGGACACCTCGGGCGAGCTTAAAGCCCCCGCCCTGCCTGCCCGTGTGCCCCGACCTCCTTTTATCGCCATCGGCTCTCCAGATCGCTGGATTTACCGGATAAACCCCAGCGTTTAAAATTAGGCAGGTGCCCGAGTATTTGCACGATCATGGCCATAACTCCTGACGCAGTTCAAACCATAACAAGCACAAACTAAAACAATCCGCTATTATCAACTTTCTTTTCATTAGCACTAGCCCATTTTTGCTATCCACAGGGCTTAGGTTGCCCAAAATAACCTCATTAAGACTCCCTTTGAAATTGAAGGTTCAAGGTCAAGGATTCCTTCAAAAGCGCCACCTGCGCAGGCACGTGTTTTCGTTTCAGGTAAGCCCCGTTGGGAACCGCAGGCGGTGTTGTGTCACCGGGCCGCAGCCGTCCCCCGTCCTGCCTCGGAAGGGGAATCGGCGTTCGGGCACCGCACCGCTGCACCAACCCCTGAGCAGCTGTCTCCTGAGTTCAGCTTTAAGCACGCGTGCAGCCACATCGACATCTTCACGTCTCCGTTGCAACCCGCACGGTGGATGGAGAGAACGGACTGTTTTCTCCTGTAATTAGATTTCAGGACTACAGGTACTTGGAAAATAATAGTGCCATTTTCATTATTCTGCTTTCCTGTATTCGTGTAATTCTGTGTCAAAATGGAGCATGTTAATGAATTACTCTGTGCACAGTACATCAAGCAAGGCAAGAGTTTTATATTCTATTTTGTATGTAGTACTCTTTGGAAAAGATTAATACTCTATTAAAATATACATTAACAAACACTGTGAAGCAAACAAAGATACTTTGATTAACTGCCCCATAAAAGTCATCCTGCAGCAGTTGTAAGATTTCTCCCAATTAAACATTAATTGGATACATTCCATGGTTACAGCACGCTACTGAGAAAAAACCCAAACCCAGGCAGATTGGAATCTTTCATGTATATGCTGTCTTCTAACATTTTGAACTAAATTGATGTGAAAAAAATATTTTTCATGATTACAAATGTTTCTAATCTATATGTACTTATCATTTGGTAACTCAGGCTTTTAATTGTGAACAAATATTAAAGCATGGCAAACAGTGAGTGCCTGGCGCTTCTGAAAATAAAGCCCAATGTAAATCCAATAACAGCACTATTTTATTTATGAAATGCTTCTCAAAATGTATTTCACCAGCATATTTGGCAAAATGTTTTCCTCAGGCACCACTATCTATCCAAGAAGAACCCTAAATTCTGGACCCTCGTGGGTTGGACTCATAACTGCATTGTAAAGAAAAAGAAAAGACAAAAATTTCTCTGGTGTGTAAACTGGGTCTAAGATCTGCACTCATCCATAAATACATCTTAAGTAAGCACTCCATTGCAATCACCACTTTAGCGTTCATAAACATTTCTGTGAAATGATAGTTTAAGTCAAACGTATGGGTGCTGCATGGAAATTCACATGCTGGTTTTGAAAAGATCAATATTTTCTGTTGTAGAAGAGAAATTCACTTGCTAAAAGCAATTAGTAATTGAGTGATAGGGCATTTCCCTGTAAGGTTAGCAGACTCAGGTTCGGACACCTACCTTGCATTATTTGGGCCTTGAATCTAGGCTTGGGTAGATTTTGTCAGAGTAAGTGACTAACTGACCGTATCCAAGTGATTCGAGATGCTCGAGACCTATCTCTCGGTTGCTCTGGTTAACTTACTTGTTCTACTGAAGAACTGTTTATACCAAGTGGAATATATACAAAATGGAAAATGAAATGAACACAGGATTCCTCTGTAAACAAAAACTTGTAGCGGACTTAGCCTTATCACAAGTGCCTTGGTAGGCAGGACAGAACAGTCACTGGAACTGATATGGTTTGGCAGATTTTTCTGGAAAAATTGCTATACTAAGCCTCTGCTCTCATCAGTAATTCTGTTGTTTTGCTTTTCTCAGTCTCACGGTTGAGGCAACTGTCAGAAAAAGCATTGTAACTTGTCTGATACATTCATGTGGCAATTCTCATACTAGAGTATTCATTCTTATTACCATCTGCAATTAATCATGGCCCATGGGAATTGTTGGAGGACATGCAACACTACACAGTTCAGCATTAGAAAAAAACCCCGCATGTAGTTGATGCTGTCAGTTTGTCTACAGTCACATTTTCTGTTCTTTCTTTTCCACAATACTGCTTAAGAAAGTTAAAGTTCTTAAGAGGTTTTTATAGAGTATCGGAAGGCATTTTTGAAAGACATTTTGATGGATATGTGATTGTGGAAATTATCTTCTGAGTCTCAGGTTGGCTGAACATGCAAGTGAATGTCATGTTAAAACCAGAAATAGAACAGCGATCAGGGTCTCAAAAGGCAGAAATAAAAACATCATTTTGCACTAATATTCTATAGCCTGAAAATAAAGAAGAAACATTAGCCTAGATTAAAGGAATATATTGTAACTAAAATTGTTTTGGTAAAGGATATTTGAAACGGGTTGCATTATGGAAGTACCAGAGAGATTTCTAACCGAGATTTCTTTAGTAACAATTACACCAGGAATCTCAATTATTAGAGATTTTGGCTTCTTAATTGTAGATTAGAGGTGAAAAAGTACTAAGCAAAGGTAAACTCCAGATACAGGGTAGATATACATGAGAAACCTCTTGACCAAAACATCATGGTATTAACATGGAGTTTTATGTCTTAGTGTATGATCACAGGCAATACAGAGGGACTAGATCAAATACATCTGATTTCAGTTTTCTCACAGTTTGAGCATGCTCCCCTTAAGCTGTATCTAATTTGTAGTAAATGCTGCAGAGTTAAAACAGTTTGAAATTTTCACATACACATGTTTGCAGCAAAATAGCTGACTTGATTCCTGTCTCTGATGGCAGTCAGTAGCAGATGTCTGGAGAAGAGTGTTGGAACAAGGTAGTTATATATTATGCTCTTCCAGTGCAGTCTCACAGCCTCCAAAGAGTCACAGTTCAGATATTCCCTGAGGCAGTGGTAGTGTCTATTGGTTTAAGAGACACTGGAATATTTTTCTTTAATTAAGTTGTTCATTCACGTTTTGAGTCTGAATGGTTTTACTATCCACGATGTCCTATTGCAAAATTCCTCAGCTGCCCCGTGCATTGCATAAAATAAATTCTTTGTTTCATTTTAGGCCCCTTATTTCTTGTGTTTGAAAAAGTGGTAGATTCCCTATTTATCATCTTTCTATCATTTATGATACTACAGAGTTGCTATATCTCGCCTAGTTTCATCTTTCCCTGTTGAAAGGTCCTGGTCTAGTTGCTCATTCACAGACTAGAAATTATTCCATGACTTTGATCATGCTTTAGCGCTTCACAGTCCTTTTTTGAATTGTGTCATTATATAATTAAAAATTGTGAAAGAGAAGACTGGAATCTGAATCAATGAATGAGAGGGAGAGAGGGAAGGAGCAAGGGACGAAGGAAGGAAGGAAGGAAGGAAGGAAGGAAGGAAGGAAGGAAGGAAGGAAGGAAGGAAGGAAGGAAGGAAGGAAGGAAGAATTGGTAGACTCTCAAGACATTTTTGAAAATAATATATTAATGACCTACAAACTTAAAGGAAGCAAGTACTTCTCTTAACCGTGATTTACTGATATAGTTCTGAGTCTCATGCCTTTTATTTCCAGATATCTGGATTCATGGGATATTGTCAAAAAATAATTCAGTGGGCGCTAGCCACAGAGAATACATTCATAGGAATTCAGGGAGTGACTGCCAGCACCTGTGTCTCTGCAACATAATCTAAATACAAGCTACACGGAAAGGAAATTGTATGGCGTACTACCGTTACGCCACTTTGTGCCACTGGAGTTGTCTTTCATGTTCTTTTGTAGGTTTTCCCTTTTCATTATAGCACTTTGGTTATTCTTTTTAATAGATTATATAATCATAATTGACTATTAAAATTTTGGAGTACCAGCCTTGTAGATGAAAGGTACACATTTGTTACACTATAATTAGATTGTACATTCTCCTTTTAAGAGTTTTCGTTTAATGGTAGTTTGCCTGAAGGTTCTCATTTTAATTTAGTTTGGGTGAAAATGAGGGAACTGAAGGATTGCAGTATAAAGAATTGGGTTTTGTGTGTGTATAACATATCCTTTTCAATTGTTTGGTTTTTGTTAATCAGAGATCACTTTAATGCCATGGGCTTTAATACTTTTACAGTCTATGAAACAACCATTCTTCCTTTAGCAGTTATATATATTTCAAGACAGAGAAAAGCTTTCTGCCAGTTGCCAACTGCTGCTGCCTTTGTGGCAGCAGTGAGAAAGCATTGTAACAAAAAGCAAATTATGTGTTGCTGCTGCTGAAAAACCTGAAAGAATTCAAAGGTAAAGATACTGCAATTTTTAAACCAGCCCCATTGCTGCTATGAATCATATATGAGCATAAATCTGCTTGCCTGAAGTGGCAGGTTAGTTTGTATTCCAAGTACTTCAGAATCTTACAAAGGCAATAGGGATGCGTCAGCTTTGCATTTCTGAAGAGGATCAGAAAATTATATGTACAGACTGCTTCCTGTATGGCGAAAACCGTATATAGGCATTCCCTTTTTATGGGGTTGAATGGTAGAAATGTAAACTTCAGAATCATCAAGCACAGTCTTCGGTCATTATAGGCACCTGTCACATCATTCTTTTCATAGAAATATCGAACTCCACCTGTCCCTACATTTCAGGAATCTTTTGATTTCCAGCTGCTAGTTACACTCATTCACTTTTGCCCCAACATTGTCTTTTATATTTTAATCTCAGTTCCTATTTCTTTACAGATTACCATATTACGTGTACATCTGTTCTGTTGCCTTTGACTTTGTTTTCATCTTCTCCAAACAGTGCATTTTCTTAAATCTGTGTTCTAGTCATGACTGCTTTTCTACTACACTACACTTTGGTTGTCTTTATAATACTCAGAAACTTTAAGTTCATAATTTCCTCAGGTGCTTAGGAGATCTGATCGTTTCAATAGAACCCTCTTCTATCTACCCCCTCGGTGAATTTCTTTGTGGAGGCATGTGCCTTTTTTTCGTCATCATAATCTTCTCACATGTCCATTGCCTAAAGACTGATTTCATTGCATCTTCTTTGAACAGCAGTTTCATTTGTCCTCATATGAAAGACTATCAAAGGGTTCTCCACTGTTCTCAGGACATATTTCAATCATCTAACAAGTTTTCATCTGAACTTCAGCTGCATCTCCAATTCCTGTATTCTTTCCACATGAGTTCTACTAGGTGGCACTCCAGGCATAGATAGCTCCCATCAGGAGCTACTTCATGGTAATGTGCTTTGCATTTAGGCATCTCCACTTTCTTTGTCATTCTTTAAATACCCTATGGTGCTGCAGTTGGACATTACCTTCCTGTACCAACCGAAATGCAGGGAAAGACAGCAGAAATAAAGATAGAATTTGGCCCCAGTTGAAGTCAATAGCAAAACTGTCATGGCATAATTTCCTTTGAAGAAAACTCATTGAGATGCAAGATCAAAGACCAGAATTGTTTTTATTTGTGTACAAGTGGGAAAATAACCTAGTGATGATCCAATATGCAAACACATGGCTTTCTTTTCACCACTGAAAAATTAGGACTAGAGAAGATATGAGTCCAAAATCAATCCAATGCTAAGTCTGGTATTTGGCAATTTCTGAGTCTCATTAATTCAATTAGCTTATTAGGTTTGTCATAGGCAGTATCTATCCAGAAATATATGTGTGTATTCACACATATATACATACAGAGAGACTGGCAATGGGATTCTTTCTACTATTATCACTCTGGAGTTTTATATGACTTCCTTTATCGCAGTGTCTTTGTACATCCCAGGTATTCCCACAATAGGCCCGTATTGCAAGGTGGAGACCACTTTGCTTGTTTCACACGGTAAAGTGAGGCACCATGAAAATAAATCACTTCCAATTTTACTCAGGAGGCTTATATGAGCTGGAAATTTAAGCTGTAAACCTGGAGAGCCAAATTTACACTATAATTGTGAAGCATCCTCCAATTGATTCTAAACTGCTTTAGTTTTGACATTATAAGATTGTCTTCATAACACAATATTGTCTTTATAGTACCTATTGGTCCCCATGCTCTTTTAATTCATTTTAGTGGTGTTCATTTGGAAACACTAGAAAAAGTTATGCAGAAGATCATATTAATAGATAATGTGCAAAATAAAGTCTAATATGATGCTTATGGCAATTTCACACTGGAAAAAAAGCTGCAGGGTAGTGCTAGCCATCCTTTGGAGAAACACCTCATAATAATTAACTAAATCTGAAATTCGTATTAAAGAAACATAAAAATTAACTATGTGAGGTAGAGCAAGAAGCCTGAGTTTGCTTATATTTCTGACATTTGGCCATTTCCTTAAGCTTTGCTCTACAGAGATTTATGAGATCACTATGAGCTGCTCATAATGGAAAAAAAAAACCACTGACAAGACAAAGTATTCTCCCACCCATGGGGCAGTGAATCAAACTGCATTGTTTAAATCCTTCTTGAAGTTAATCAATCAGCAGGAAAAGTCCATCCTGAAGACCTAATGTCTCCAAAACAACCACCTGGTGTCCCCAACAGCTGATATGAAATCCATGAGTGTCTGTGTTGTTCTATTCCTTTCCCCAGAGACATGATCATGGTTATCCTGGGAATCTTTCTCTATAAAACATAAAGACAAACTAGAATGTAGATTACATGATCTACTAGCAACAGAGGTAATATACAGTATTTACAATTTAATCTTTTTGATTTACTGTGACTTGTTACTGTTTGTCTTCAATGAAGATTTAGCTACTGTGTTTCATGCTTGGGTCACTGCAGTTCTTTCTTCCTGACATTGAATTGGAAAGGCATTCAGAAACTCCACCTGTGCAAGGCAAAACAACCCAAATCTCCTGGGAGCATACCAGGTGCTGTTCTCCATATTCCATACAGGCCCTCCAAAAGAAAAACATTGCTAATCCAGCAACCTGTTCTCCATCTTACCTTAGGAAAACAACTGCTCTCCAAGGAAGCCCAAGGGCTTCACTCCACTGTGAAGCTCTCAGTAGCTGAGATCAGGCTGTTCTTGGCAGAGGGCCCTGTATTATGTTAGTTTGTGCCAGAGCTGATTAGAATGAGTCTGATCACAATCAATTTCAGATCACAATGCTGAACTCAGTCTTTCTGCCAAGCCCTTCAATCACTAACAAAGATAGTTGAGAGAACTTTCAAAGGTACAGACCATCCAGTGAAGTCACTTGACCTCATAAGAGGTGAAGAGCAGAGGTTTTTTACATATAAACTGAGGCAAATCTCATACAGGGTATCAGAAAATGTTTGTTGAAAAACACAGTGGGAGCCATACTGAAGCTATTAAAAAATGCAGATTTAATTTCCAAAATGGTTCCAGAGAGATTTTTATGTTTCACATGATAGTCACAACTATAGAGGAAAAGGGCACCGTTGAGGTTGACCTCTGCTATGATAGCTTGAAAATGCTGTGAGTAGGGTGCGTTCCTGGCAGATGGCAGAAGTAGTCCTTTATGCAGGCAGGCTTTGAGTTTGATCCCTGGTGCCACACACAGGTGAGTGCCCTTTTTGCATTCTGAGAAAACCCCCAATACTTCTGTTTCCAGTCATCCTGAATTAAGACTCGTTTCCAACTTCTCAATTCAGCTATTACACTGAAAAAAATCAATTATTTGCACTATCCGAGTCTCAATTTTGTAATTGCTGCCTAGATAATTTGTTGATGGATGCATTAGTAATATCTATGTATTGTGCCACTGGGACTCCTTTATACTGGGAAATGCTCCTCTGAGGAGAAGCAGTCAATACCCGGAATCTAGCCACAAAAGTTATAAATACAACCGGAAAACATAGTTGAGACTGAATCTTGTACCTTGCACATGCAGACCAGCAGGAGGAGAGAAACTCTTACCAAAAATGCTCATCAGCAGAAGGGAGAAAATAACCCCTCAGCCATCCAATACTACAGGGCCTGAAGAACTGAGCTGCAGTCTGGTTATAGGTCTGCAGATTTTTAGACTTCCCTGTCTTTATTAGAACTAATTCAAGGAGAAAGGTAACTGATTTGCAAAGACTCCTAAAGACATGGTCATTAGCTGTATGTTAGTGGAGCTCAAAATAGTGTTTAATGAGCCAGGAAGAAAGATAAATTGCTGAGTTCAGCTCAAAGTCTATAGTAGCTACAGCAAGTATGTGTTTGAAGCATTTGTCTTTAATTAGGCATCGTCAGTTACCTCCTGGATGAAGCCAGAGCCATCTTGGGTATCATAAAATCCATGAACTGCAGTATATGTCTCCAGAATTTGATAATCCAAATGAAACAACTGGGCAAAACTCTTTTCCAACCTGTTACAGCTATTGATTCATTCTATAACATGTCATTAAATTTTCATTCTTAGTAAAGACAGTTGATTTATATTAAGAATAAAAAAAGAGGAAAGATTGTCTGTAGCAAGCAGTTAGGTGCATGAATATCCTATACAGAAACTCTCATAGCACACAGGGAGAGCAGAAGAGAGTACAAGATACTCCTAATGCCTCCATCCAGTACTGAATAGAATTCTGCTGATTTCTTAAAAGTTTTGGCCTCTGAATTGGTGTCTCCATGGGCACCCCTTTCAAGAAGCAGGAAGGAGTCAGCTACTTGTATCTCAGAGGCAGTACATCCCAATTTTAATCTGCCTCACAAGGATAGGTAAATTATTTCAGTTCAGCTTCTTGAAATAAAACATTATTTGTAGGAGCATAGCCAGGAAAAATGGTTAAAAAACAACAAAAAAAAGCACCTGCACCCAAGCTTTCCTAATTGGACTTCTCTAATCCTGGCTGTTCCTTACTACTGCATGGAATAAGGGGGCAGCTCTTCCTATCATGACGTCTCTCTGAATAACCCCACTTCCACTTGAGACCTAAAAATGCAAGATCAGATTCACTTACACTGAATACCTCCAGTGGTCCTGCTGCACCTCATGCCTTCTGCGTTCCCCAGATGAAAGTACTTCTCTTGGTGTACAGGACCAGTGGAACAGCTTACTATTCCTACCTTGTGAGAAAGGCTATCTGGGCATGGCCAAAGGACTTGGCCTCCAGGAACGTCCTCCTGAAGCCAGAACCTCCTTGGGACTGCTCTGACCAGTGTGAAGCCAAACTGCTGGACGTTTGTTTGGTATGAAGAAGAGCCTTCAGGTGCTACAGAACCAGCACAGGAACATCCAACCCATCAAGTATTCATGTGGCTTATTCTGTTTTAGGCTTGGGGCAGAACAAAGTAAAGCCTAGCAGCAGTCTGGTGTGCCAGCTCCCCTCAGCCATGCCAGGCATACCTCAGCTGCAGCCGACAACCTGGCACTCGGGCTCAATTAATCAAGAGAGGTTATATAACAAGCACAGAATCTCAGCCAGAAGAATTCAAATGTATCCGCACACAAAACCCTCATTGTCCAGTCTGGTCACTTCTGTTCTGCACCAGCTGCTTCTGTGAACAATTTTTCAGCTTATCCTCAAACAGTATCTGTCCTTGATCATTTAATCAGTATTTAAAGCTGTGTCTGTGATGTTATTGATCCCACTTGTGCCTCCAGCATGTGTTTCAGATAGAAAATCCAGCACAGAGGGAAAGTGCAGAACACCTTCTCAGCATCTGTGAGAAGAAAAAGATGCATTTTTCTCCTTTCTGATTTTATGGTTTGTTGTATAATAGCAATAATCTCTATTGCTTTCATATACTTGCAATAAATGGCTTTTGAGATCGATGAAATGTCTGAGCTTCACTTTGGCTATTAATCATTCTCAGTAGCCATTTATTGCTTCATATATTACAAATAACAGAAGTTATTCCTTAAACCTACCCAGATAGCTGAGGACTGCAAATTTCAAACCTAACTCTGAGAGACAGATTCACTGATGGCAATCCCTGTGTTGTCTTTTATAACAGTAAGTAATAAGAACAGCACTGTGCCTTCCACCTGCAGATTTCAAAACCCACTGTACAGTGCATTAAGGAAAAATGAACCTCGCTTCTGTAGTTGAAGGAGGGGAGAAGGTGAAGGTACAGGTAAGAAATATCTGTGAAGATCCCTCCCCATTTTTTTTCTCATTATCCGAGAAAGCAGTATTTGTAACTCGACAGAATTTGTAATACCTGCCCTTGGTGCCACCCTGCTAGCAAAGCTCCTTGGGAGTCAACTTTCTTGCTGCAGGTCGGGGAATAGGCACCAACTATGCTGGGAGAGAGGCTGCGTTGCTGTTCCTGGTGAGCATCAGCAAGACTGGTGTGAAACAAATGTTCACTCAACAAACTCGCTCCACATGTTTCCTAATCTGACCAGTCTTCAGACCCTCTCTTTGCTCCCTACCCTCCTTCTGCCTAAGGCCTAATCATGGTGTTTGGGTAATCATAAAATAAAAATGGGCAGTGGCACTGAAGGAGAGAAATTCCCTACAAGTTTGGGTTGGGAAAGCATGTTCTAACGCTGAGAATAAGTGCGTCCTTCACAAAGAATAAACTACCATGAACTTGAGCATAGTCTGCTATTCTCTTGTATTAGAGGCTTCTTTGACATACATCTGCCTCTTAGATGGCTCTCTGATCATCCATCATCCTTTATTCCAATAAAAATACACAGCCTATTTATCAGTTCAGTGGAATTCAATATTCGTTTACACAGGTGATGACATCTGTATAATTTCTTTGCCTACACATGGGATTTACCAAGTCTGGTAAGAAACTATCGTGACTGTAGTGGCTATGAACCACTTTGAATGCAAGTGGTCAGCTGCTGAGGAGCAACCAGGGTGTTCTCAAGACACCACACAAAACATCTTACTGTTGCCATAGGCAGCCTAAATTCAGCATGAGGTCACGCTGTGCATGAATCCTGGCTATCTGGGAATAGATGTTGTTGGGAGCTCAGAGAAAGAACCCCAGAGAATGTTCTCTCTTCCATACAAGTTATATTACATCAGGGTAAGGGCAGATGGTCAACAGGTCAGAATGCCAGGTCCACCAGCAACACTGACAGTAAGCACATACCGGGGTGTGTACCATAGCATCAGTTTGACAGCACTGCAAATATATACCTTCTTATCCTAAAGATTTGCAGTCAGATAGTATGAAAATTGGGTGGTCTCTTAACTACTTTCCTTTTCGGCAAGAATCAGAAAGCCAAAGTGAAACTGGACTGGGATGTCACAAGTTTTTTGTTTGGGCCTCAGCCAGCATCAAGAAACAGAGGGGGGAAAGCAGCTTTAATGGTTGTGACAGCATTTTGATAAAAGGCTCAGTAACTGGCTGTTTTATTATTTATTTATTTTTAATCAACTAAAATACAGAATTGCTTTGTTCTCCCAAGCCTAGCCTAGGTATGCTACTCTCCAATGCTACATTATCTTTAACTTTGCCTCATGGTTTAAAAACTTTTTATCTAGATTAGCCACCTCAAGTCCCAGAGTCTATTTTGTTTTCTACAATTTTATAATGATCCATCCTGCTGAGTCTACTTCTGCATGTAAAATAGGTCTATACTATTAATGAGAGCAATTTTGTGTTATTGCAGCCACAGGCACTGTTATTGTTGCAACAGGCACTGCATGAAAAGAAGAGCTGAAAAAAACCCTGCATTAAAACTTCCCTGGTTTTCAACAAAACCTTTGCCTTGTTGCATTTCCATTAGGCTTACATAAGACATTGTGCCACCCTGCAAAGTACCTATGTCTTAACAGTGCCTTTTTATTCCATGGATTACTTCCCTTTGAATATTAGGAACCACATTTTAATAATGGAAGTAGAGATGATTTGCTCTTTACTCTCTCTATCTCAACAGATCAGAAGGGGGAGAACTGGTTTCTGTTCCTCATGCATCACTGGGTGAATTGTTTCCACATTTCCAGTCTAATCTAAATTACACTTGTGTAACTCCAGAGGATGACAGAAGAGATGCAGGACTGAAACTGAGAGAACTCTCGTGACTCGCTCTTGGAAGTTTCAGTATTACTGACCTCCTCCCTCACCCTCCCATACTCTCCTACCCTACTTTTCACAAAGGCATTTGTTAGGGATGTCTGAGGTTGTTGTTCATACAGCTCAACAAGGTCTTGCCAGCCCTCTTCTGAACTGCATGAAGAGCAGGTCCTCCGTTTATCCAATGAATGCATATTAATCATATAAATCAAATAATATTTACCTCTAGGTACCCGAGGAGGAATATAAGCTCTCTTGCCTAAATATAAAATTTGAGGTACTGGATGAAACCAGAGATCCAGTTAGTTTGGTTAGTTATTCTGTCTCTGCTACCAGCCAATAACACATGCTTAAGTAAGACTATAAGAACACAGCATGTACAGAATGATCCTTCCCCACTTTTAGAAATCAGCATTTTACTGTGATTACAAAAAGACCCTTGTTAACTAGTGAACAGAGCACAGGAGCCTGGAAAGATTTCTCTAAATGACTCTTCCTTTGAATTGCTTTGTGCCCTCAGGCAATTCACAAAGGTTGTGACTCAGTTACCAAGACAGTATGAAAATATTCATCAGGCTTTGCAAGTTGGTAAGGACTGGGTGCCCTTATAAAGCTATGTGTCACCGCAGCATTGCTTGTGACACAGTAGTCATAAAATCTGCTACTGCCAATAAGGGAGAAATGTGCCATGAAAAGTAGCTTAGAGATGCTCTCACATCTTGAAAACCAAACAGACAAATGAGGTTGGAAATTTATGATCCAGGGAAATTGTACAGAGTAGAAGTGGCAAAGACGAGTTAGAATTATGTGGTTGTTTTAAAGTAACTTTTTTGTTTGCTTATATTTTAATAAAGATAACAAAAAAGCTAATGAGCAGATAACAAAAGAGCTAATGAGCAGACAACAACAGCGGAAGTTGCAGAGAGCAATAGCATAAGCACCTTTAAAATAAATGTTCAATGAAGATTAGCACTAACGTGATCTTGCAGCCCCAAAACAGAGAGAAGTAAACTAGTTTTTATTGATTTGAAACACAAAGGTTTTCCTAAGACTTGTTATGTTGAAAATTCTCTACAGCATCTAATGGGAGTATGCTATAAATTCTTTCTTCTCGTGAAAATTACAAGATTGATGAGTTTTTCTTTATTTGCAAATTGATTTCAGCAACCTCTATGATATTCCACGGTTATGTTTTGGATAAATTATTTATCACGTTTCTATTTTGAAGATGCTATTCTGAATCCATCAGTATGCCCACTTGTTTCACTGTTGTCTCCCATCATATTTTTATATCAGTTTTACATAGTTACATCAGTGGCCAATTTTCAAAATCTAGAAAATAGAAACGTAACTCCACAGAACCCGCCCCATGTTATGCCTCTTATTTTCTATTTGTCTTCTATCTAATAGAATAATAAGAAAAATAACAAAAACTAATTTACTCAGTGAATTGTATGTATAAGTGGAAAAATATGCATGAGCTTCCTTGCTATATTCCAACAAATTGCATATTATCCATCAATAATATTATCCAGTCATGTGGAATATTAAATAATAGGTTGGCTGCTTTCCATGAATTTCATCAAATATGCCTTTTGAACTTAAAAAGGTCTTGCAACTTCAGTGAGAAAAAGGTCAATCAGAAAAGTCCAATCATATTCTTCACTATGTCAGATATAGCAGAGATTTTAGATGTCTGACATAATAGAGTTCTGTCTTGCTTCATTTGATAGGCTGTCCTCTTCTGTATGGGCTGCTACTTGATATGGTGATAAATTTTCCTCTAAAAACCTCCAAGCATCTTCCAGGTTATGAAAAATGTATTTTGTTGTTTACAAAACTATAATTTATCTAGTGAAAAATTGCCACATAACCCTTAATACATGTGTAGACTAGTATATTTCTCTTGTTCTTTAGAGAGTCATGATCAAAGCTTATATCCACTGCATTCAGTTTTGCTCAGAAAATGTAAGAATGAATGGTAAAAATTTTATTTTTGAAAAGGTTCCCCTTCAACACTAGCTGCCATAAAAAGGTATAAGCAAGTTTTTTTTGCAAAACGTTGCTTGATCAGCAGCAATGAAATTGCTTCCTGTTGAAGTCCGAATGTTGCTATATGGCAATATTCTCATCAGATGGGCTTGCCTGTGCAGAAAAGCTGACCAGAACTGTTCTTTTTCAAAATATGTTGTTCTAAAAAAGCTATTTTCCAAAGTAATAAGTTTACTTTTTGAGTGCAGGAATGATGTGTCAGAGGGAATGCCTTCCACTCAATTTCCTTGCATCAAAATCTCTGCGAAGAACTGGAGATGAAATTTGTTCTTTGCCTCAGTCTTTTAAGAGCACCCTGAAAGCTGTTAAATAGCATGACTGTGATCACAAGCATTTGTGGTACGTGATCAGCCTCCATCCAGAGTAAATCATTGAGTCATCGTATTGCATCTCAAACTCATTCATAACATATACTTCCCAGAATATTCTTTCTCAGATCAATGGACTTACATTGCTTCTGTTCTCTATTAGGCACCAGGGAATGCCACCTACAGATCCATTCCTCTAAGTATAATGTAATTATAATTTGCTTTATGCCAGGGAAATAGTAGCAGGGAAGTTAAAGAAAGGATACTCCATTCTTATGGTTGTCAAGAAAGTGATCCAGACACGAGTATCCAAACGTAAAGAGGAAATACTATCATATCAGCCGAATTATTTTCTGGGACTCTAAAAGCCTGAAAGTAAAGAACAACATGGCAGAAGAATGCTCTAACGTAACATCAGCAGAATTGGAGAATATCTAGAAGGATATAAGAAGAAGGCATGACATTTTATAACTGTATAAGCTCAGAGTTGTCGTCAGCTGTTTCATGACAAAGTCTGGACTAATAGTGGACTGTCAAGAACGTATTTTTTTTAAAAGCTTGGATTAATTTCTAAAATTTATATTTTGTGGACTCAAACCTATCTTCTCAAAGCTATGAATTTACTCAGAGTAGGAATAGGCCTAGGCAAACTGGAGAGAGTTTGAGAGAGAGGACACTTTTCTAAATTATGATTATGCCAACATCTATCCCTCTTTGTTCCAGTTTGTGGAAAGGGATTATGAATGCCTACTTGTCATTCCTACAGCACTCTGAGAGGTACAAAAGCCAAATAAATATTACATTTCATTTTGTATAACGATCGAAAAGTAACTCTCATTTTATTGTGCATCGCTGACCCATCACGTGACCGTTCTTCCGCACAGGTCTGTGTATCTGGGAAGGAAACAGAACATTATGGGCCCTTTGGTTGAGTTGTGTCATAAAGTGCTATATTATATATTGGATCTCTCCATACCATGGCCAGTGGTCAACAGCATTTAAACGTTGCTTTCATTAACATCTAACTAAACTAATTGCAATGGGTCCTATCCTCTGCTGTCATGGGTTGTGTAATCATACTGTGGTCAGTGAAACTACGTTGAGTTATTCAGCAGAAAATCAGGGCTACCAGCCTCCTTAGGTACCCAGCAGAGTACCTGAAGTCAGAGCTGAGCTTCTTGAAACTGTTTAAAGAGTGAAATAAATACAGTAGTGTTTCCATCAAAGAACAGTGTGTGCTGCGTATTAACTGTCTCCTTCATCTTTATGGAGCAATGATGTCAATAACTGTCATAGACTTTTGTAACAGGACCATACTGCCCCTCAAAGCACAAGGTTTTGCCAACATTTTTACTTCTTAAGATAAAACGTATTCCCATTAATAGGTAAAATGTTGCTTTTAGATCAGTTTTCACTGTTATTCAGAACATTGCAAGTGAGGAATTGCAGGACAATAGAACAGAATTTGCAAGAAAATAATTATTTCAGAATAAATCCCCTCCAAAAGGAAAAAAAATAACATTTCGGTCCTGATGAAGTAGAAGTCTTGGAACGAATCCAGCAGCCAAACGTGAGCAGAAAAGCTGCAGCTTAATATCTTCACTAAAAGGGAAGGAGCTTTTCAGCTCCAGTCTGCCTTCCTGCGAGGGTAACCCAGGGCAAGTGCATTATCTCCATTCATGCAGTAGAGGACACTATTTCACACATCATCACCTCCCTGGCCAGTGTGGTGTGGTGACACAGCCCCCACTTTCATCAAGCCCTGTCTGTTCTCCAAATACGAAAGGGGTTGCATTAGGTTGTGGATGAAGTGCCATGCGTGCCAAGGATGAAATATTATCAAGACATAATCAAGTAATATCAACCACCGCAATAATAAAAGGATTGAATAGAATTTGTGTGGTAAAGGTGTGTGACTGTGTTCCTTGCCCTGAGTTGTGTTGTGTGTGAGCACCCTGAAACTCCCATCCCGTTCTTCCTCTTAGTATTTACCTGCCCACCACAGCTGAAACCTGGGAAAATAAGCAAACTGCCACTCTTTCCTCATCAAATCACTTAAGTTCGGCTGTCTGTACGTTCTGAACCCAGAATGCATGGCTGTGCTCTGAATTTCCTGGAACTTAATTGGATGATTCTGAGTACAAGCAAGACACAGATGCATGAAAATCTGGGGGAAAAATGCATTTATAAAGGTTGTTAAATGATTTATGTCATGCTAGTTGTTTCAGTGCTTAACTCAGCGCATCAAGGGAACTATTTAATTAAGTTTTCTTTGAAAGATCCCAACTATTAGCATGTTATAACAGGATTGGGAAATATAACTATATTCTCAGTTGAGGCTTTACTATAAATATGGAATATTGACCTGCCTGCCTCTGAGTAGGAGGTTAAGGAATAAATTTATATTTGTCTCTACAAAAAATTTCTGGAGAACTAGAAATTAAGATTTTTTTAACAAATTTTTCTCATTTCTCTTTTGAACCAGTCAGTCATTATGTGGTACCTTCATATAAATTTCGTTAGGAAACACCAATCACATTATACCTTTGGTGCTGTCATGTTTATTTATTAAGACCAGTCAGAAAGTCACGTTTTCTGGAACAAGATAGTAATTAAACGACAGAAGACAAAACTTGGGATTTTCCCCTTCCAATTCCAAGATGCTTTCTGGCAACACCAAAGCTTCTCTTTCCTTAGTTTTCTTTAAAGTAATGCTATATAAGCATTTTCTACTCTGTGTTGGACTCTATTTGGCCGTTTCTTTTCACAAAGTCACTGCTCAACCAAAACAGTAGGCAGACCTCATATTCACAGACAAAACCAGCTATGAAATACTGTGGCATTACTTACTTGTAGTGTTTTGTGTAGAAACCACAAGCACACAGCAAGGTTCTGTTGCGCAAGGAACAGTACAACCACACCAGGAAAAAAATGATGTCTAGTTGCATAGAGTTCAGTGAAATTACATCAACACTGAATTATTTCCCTGTGTCATTAACACTTTCTGTTGAACGGAAATTAGATTTTTGAACAAAAGTTTCTAGATATTTTTGTACTGTTGTTGCAATGGTAAATAGGTGCTGTGCGTATAAATTTTAAATAGAAGAATGGAGTCTCTGAATTGTCTATAATGTCACAGAATCTTAGGATAATTCAGGTTGGAAGGGACTTCACGGGGTGTTTAGTCCAACCTCATGCTCAGATTAGGTTCAGCATTGAATTCAGACCAAGTTTCCCAGGGCTTCGTCCAATGGTGTCTTGAAATCCTCCAAGAATGGAGATTCCACAGATTCCCTCGACCCTGTTCCAATGATTAATTATCCTCACAGAGAACATTTTTACCTAATATTTATTCAGAGCCTCCCATTTCAATTTATAGCCATTGCCTCTCATTTCCTTGTAGTAAAGAGCCTGTTTCCATCTTGGTAACTTCTTCACAGATGTTGGAAGACTACTGTCGTTTGTTTTCTGGTTTGTTTGTTTTTCTGCTATGCCTTCTCTTCTGCACTCTAAGCAAGCCCAGTTCTGCTCAAATGACACGTGCTCCGGCCACCTGGCCATAGTGGTGGCCCTCCACTGGACTAGCTCTTCATTTCTTTCTGTCTGTCTGCCTAATGTTTTGGTCAAGTCCTGCAAGGGAGGCAGGTGTATTTGCACGTATTCTAAAGGAAAATATGACACACTTTTGTCGCTGTCTTAAAATTATTTGCAAAGTGAAAAAATATCTTTCATATCCCTGCCATAAACTGGAACCTCATAGACCAGTGACCATCTCGAGGCAGAAATAAAGACTCACTTACTCGACCACAGACCTTATGAAATCCTCGCGGCTGAGTTGGACAGCACTTACCTAAGGCTTTGGTGAGCATGACAGCAAACTGTCTTCACTGTGTTAACATCCAGGCTGCCTTAGAGAAATCTTCGCTACTCATGGTAAATATGACTGTCTTCCCAGTCCATCCGGTGAAGCTGAAGGAAGAGGCTTTTCCATCCTGAAAGCTGAAAAAAAGAAAAAAAAGGAAAAAAGTCTGAGAGGTTGAAAAGAACAAAATGATTTCATTAGAATATATCCCTTATCACACTTTACCTTGCGTTCAGCCAATTTATAATAAGCATGTAGTGGCTGTCCATCTATATTTATATGACTACCTAATTGCTGGTAATAAAAAGATATAAATCATCTATTCATACACAAAGTTATAAATACATCTGTTGGTAATAGAAGGATTTAAATGGACTGGGTTATACATGCGATCCCCCAGCTCAGTTCTATAAAAATTCAAAGACTGAACTTGATTTGTCCATTTCTGATCTAATAGAGAATGTGTGTGTCATGTGCCCACTATTTCAGCCCTTGGGAACGATTCCAGTGACATAATCACTTGGGGAAGGTATGATTTACCAGAGGCCTATTTCTGGATTAGTTCAAAGTTCTATTAGCAAATACATGGGAAAATTGCAGCTTTCGAGGCATAATCCTTCTCATTCCAGAGGGACAATAAAGCAGAGGACAATAAAGTGCTGTAATTCAAGGCACGCAGCACCTTGAAGACATGAAGTGTTCCCTTTCCAGGCACCATTAGCAGAATTAGAGTCATAAAATGGCCTTATTTTAGAATCTGATCCATCTGGCCTACCCGTGTTAATTAGTAAGAATTCTACTTAATAAATAGAACTCCCAATTTCCTTCAAGCAATGCCTTGCTAAGTTCTGAAAATCAAGATTTTACAGGTTCTATTACAGTTAGGACATGTCAGAGAGAAGAAAGTTATACAATGCGTCTGAGACATTAATTACATCTCCATAGGCCAGAAAAGGGATACAATTTCCAGAGGTGTGAGGGGGATGTGGGAGGAGCACTCATTGATCGTCTTTGCGGGAAAAATCTAAAGCGGTCTTTCTGGGAACAAAAAATTGATAAAACCCGATATTTCCATGAAAAACAATCCCACGGAAATAATTTATTCAGTTCTTTAAGTATCTCACAGAACTTTCAGGTAGTATTTCTTGAATTACTAGAATTCTGGGTATTATTTCTTGCTTCTGAAGGGCTTATGCCCTACAGAAGTAAGGAAGGTTGTTGCCCTGCTTTTACAAAAGGCACAGCTGCGTGTTCACAGCAAAGTGCATTAAGGCACAAGAGAAGTATCTTTCCTTTTGTCTTGCAGTGTGTCAGGCACACCCCAGGCATGTAACAAATAATAAATAAAATAACAGCGTAAGCGTGGCTGGGATTAGAATACTATTACCATACTCTGGAGTCCCTGTCATGCTCTTTCATCTCACTCTTGGCAACCCACTTGCCGGTTCACATCATAGTTAGAGAAAGATCTGCCAGGGTATCAGCTACACATGAGAACAAAAAACCCGGGATATATTTTTTATTAACTTGCTCTCTGCATGGGTGTATCTTGACAAGACCTTTGAATATAGCTTGTGAGCGCTGGCCAGCAGAGAAAGAGAGTGCAACTTCTAACATTCTTTTCCAATGAATTCTTAATCTGTCTTCTGGAAAAACTGGCTGATATCAAGGCAAAATACATACCCTCGAGTTCTTCCTGCCCTTTCTCTGCTTGAATTCTTTGCTTGCGTTTGACTATATTGCATATGTTAGAAAAGCCTGGTAAGGAGGTCTGTCTCTAGTAACGATTATCTAGGTTGTAGAAATTTGGTACGTACAGGACGATGAGTGTAAACCGTATAATAAATCTTGGAACTCACCCTGGCATGGCACCAATGGAGTTAAACACAGCCCCAAGCGCTGTGATTGCTCCACCTTTATATTTTATCTGACAGTTCTCTTTCTCTCCCTGGATTGTCATGTAGCCCTTTTGCTCTGTCTGTTCACATTACACAGTAGCTCCTCTGGTGTCTCTTTCAATTTTTTCCATACAAATGCATTCACAGTGATACATTAAAATTTGTGCACAGAAGACTTCCTTGGGCTCACTGTTGCTTTGGCACACTTACCTTTATGCGTAAATAATTAACATTAATAATATAGATTAATAAATAAATGCCTGGCCAAAATATCGGGAGCATCTACGAAATTCAATTTTTACAATAGATGTCTTAATAGACTGCCAGCATAAAATTTCACTTGTGGAGGACTTCCAAATTCTTCCATAGCTTCACTGGTTTCAGTGTTTGTATCAGCAAGTGGAGGAACTTCCAGTAACATGAACTGATGGTGACAAAGGTTTTGATATGGAAATAGATTCACATTTGTGAGAAAAGACCATACCTGTGCTCAGGTAGGGGCAGATGAAGAAAATGTTACTGTGTATGGCCCCTAGTACTGCAGGTTATATTACTGAATAAATAAGGACTTGGTGCATGCTTTTCAGAGAAGAATTGGTGGGTAATATTCGACATGAGAACGTTCAAGTTTTGCAACTGAGAAGTTAACATCTCCTTGAATAACTCTTTAGTGCTCCTCCTCTTTCCCCAGATGACTTTGGATGTGATTTGAGCTGACACCCACAGTTGTGTGTTTGAATAGCTCTATTCAGTGCTACGTTACAGTTTACACGTCAACTTCCCAGACCTGAAAAACATGAAACTCTTGATTATGTTTGTCAGCCCATCCTGAGTTTTTACTTCATTATGAAATGTATCGAAAAAGAAATATTGAGCACTTGATTTGCCTCTTTCGGATCTCTTTTAAATGTTACAGAAAAACTTACCGAATAATATAAGTTCCCCACAAAGGATTTGTATCTCTCAATAACAGCTTATAAAACTGGAAATTCTTCTTTAAGAACTTTGCACAACTAAGTTCTCTCTTGTTAATATACAGTTTTGGCCTCTTTGATTTTAAAATATATAAATCCAATATAAATGAAAACACATATAAGAAGAATTATATGATCTATATACTTTCCACTGAAAATTTAAACATTTAAAATGAATGAATTCTGAAAGGAATAGCTTTGAGTGTTATTGACTGAAAAAGCAGATGGTGAAAGGATACATTAGTGTCACAGAGCATTACCTTCATCCTTAGGAGAAGAGATGGCATCTTAGTGATGCACCGGGCTATTTTCATTGCTTTCTAGGTGGTTCAAGTCATAAAACATAAAAAACCCCTGTTTCTTACTGAAGTTGTGTACCGAAGAAATTAATGTATCTCTGATTTACTCTTTGCATATAGATTGCTTCTCTGAGGGGAAAATTCAGCTTAAGGCTGATAAGTCATTTAAGCCTCACCTAAGACCTTAAAATAGAGTGTAAGTATGACTTAAATTATGCATGAACCTTGAGCTAGCCTTTGCAGAAGGGTAAACTCAGTTTCTTTAACCCTCACACATTAGACTTAACCTGTTTGCAATTATAAGGAGGCTGAAGGCTTGGCACATGAAGAAGCCTATTTGTCTTTTTCAATTTTCTGTCTTTCCAGAGGCCCAAATCTTTTTCCATCAAAGAGCCATGTGAAACATGCTTGTAAAAATAATTCCTGAGTTTTCTAATGGCAATATTGTCAGTTCTCCAAATCCTGTTGTAACATAATATGAAATTTGTGCCAGCCCCAGAGTGAATTCTGTTAAGGGTCACGGTGCCTCGCCCCAGGCTCTGCCGTGCTTCCAGGGGCTCCCCAACCCAGAGAGCAGCAGCCAGGATAAGGCAATGAGGCAGCTGCTTTCTCCCCCACCCAGCCAAGTCTTTTACTAGCAAGAATAATGAACAAACCAATGAAAGGGATCCTATTCATCACAGAAATATATATGATAAAAATAAAATTCTTTTTCTTAAGCACGTTATTTTAAGTTCACTTTAAAACAGTCTTAGGACAAAATATTTTGCCAGAGAGACTGCAGCAATATTAAATGCTTACCTTCTTCTGGCTTCACTCTGAGGTCACCCTTGCCTCTTATACCATTACCCATATTCTCATACACAGAGGAGCAGACAAGCCTGTTCGGGGCCTCACTGTGTAAGTGTCACAGACCCAGAAAGCGTTCCCACTCCGGTACGACATTTTAATCTCTGTTAATTTTCACCAACTTTAAAAGAGACTCCTCTGGACAAAGTTCAACATTCAAAGTCTGTGTAAGCATTCCCTGGGGTTTTCTGTTCAGCCACACATTGAACGTGTATCTGGATGACACCTCACGGAGAACAGCTGTCTGTCAGCAGGAAGAAGGAGCCAGACGACCTCACAGGCCTTTTGCTGGTCTAACTACTGCTTCTTGATCAAAGTGAAGTTAATTTATACTAAACTGCCACCTGAGGCTGGGCCTTGATCCAAGCATGCACACCAGTCCACGGTATCCTTTTGCTAAAGAAGATGCTGAGAGTGCAGGGACTTGCCCTTGCTATAGCGAAGTAGTCCATGCTCCTGGCTACCTCTAAACTTCTCATGGCTTTCAGAAGAGAAGGCGGCATGAAAACATGTGGTGGCACAGCTGCCTTTGGAACTGGGATGCACCTACTTCAGGAGCCCCCTAACCAGACCTCAGAAAGACAAACAGCAGCGCTATCTCATAGACATAAAGACGGGGGATTCTGGAGACCTCCGCAGGCTGTCCAGCCACGCTCTGCACCACGTACCTGCCTGTGCTAATTAAGAACCAAACACAGAGGAACTTCCAGAAGACTGTAGAGGACAGTCACTTGTTCCTGTATATGTCATGCCGGTCTTTTCTATCACAATTGTGGGAACATAGAAGAGCAATAGGGGAGAGAACTCTAAACTAGGACACTATTTTAAAAAATGATTTACTTGCTTTAGCTCCAGGAACATGTTAATCTATAATTAAAAAAAAAAAAGAAAAACTAGCGGGATTTTTTAATGATGACCCAACCTGAGCAGAATTTATGAGAAAGTGTAACACTGAAATTAGCCACCAGAGAGAGCTCATTTGGTTCAAAATCGTCAGTGGCTTCATTTACTTTGGCAAAAGTACTGAGTAACTATGGAAGTCTACAAACTTTAAACATGCTGTTGTTTATATGTTACTATGCATTTACAAGAAGACGGCAGAGAGGATTTATTTGCTTGCATTTAAAGGTTTAAGTTGATAACATAGAAAAAAAAATATCAAATGAGAAAACATTCCTACAATAACTTAAGCAGTGGGTGCAAGATGATTCAGGCTTGACGCAGAGGGTCCACGTGACAGTACACGACTATAGCAACACATATTCATAAGAGCATTACAGGCAGCCACGGCGAAGCGCATTTGGATACTCTTCTCGCTATTGTTCTAATGAATGGAACAAAACCAATCCCCTTCGACACTGCAAACACGCATGCTTTGAATAATCCATTCAGCCCTAGTCAGATGTGCAGATGAGCTTTTGGAGTCTGTGAACACAGGCTGAAAAAAGAGCTAATAAATAAGCTTGCTTATTTATTTATTTAATATTGAAACACAAGGAGACAAGAAGCGAAAATGACGTCCCAGATACCCATTTTTCATGGGTCCAGTTATGACACTGAAATAGTGAGTTGCCAGTGAAAGAGTAAAGACATGGGGAAACGTCTTTTGAATAGACAACTCTCAGAGTATCTGGTAAGCAGACACTAACCCCAGGTAGGCGCTTCCTGGTTAAAGGTAGGATTCATCTCATCTACTTTAGCCTTCGGAAAGTTAAGTATATGGTATGAGCCACTTACAAGGCTGTCTTTATAGTCAGTGGAGACAACAAGGCTCTCAGAGAAGGTGATTAGTCCTGCCTATCAGGAAGGGATGAATTACTGATTGGAAGTGCTCATCTTTTGCCTATAAGGTCAGCTGTTACCTCTCTGCAGGTGATAAGTTGGTTTAGATACCTAACATTTAAATACCTATAATTAGCAGAGATTAATCCTTTAAATGCTCCTACTGCTTAGTAAAATACAGGCTTTTCCTCCTCTAAAAGCCAAGTTTGTCAGCAAAAATATGTGCTAAAAGTTTCCGCTGATACTGAAATTAAGATGAACTTTGCACACTGCCTGTCCATTGCGAGGCCCAGCTTAGGGACCGGGGACATTGAGGTCTAAAACATTGGTAAATGGTGGCATTCTGACTCCTTCTGTATTGGTCAGTCCTGGAGGTAAGGCTGTGTCACAAGGAAGTCCCATCCTATATATATTTTTTTTTTTTAAAAAGCATGTCATATTAAATATCTCTAACTCTAATGTTTCAGGTTTGGGTTTTTTTTTTTTCCTAGTGACTACTTAGACAAGCGGGAATAGGCTGGTTACTTGAAGAGAAATTAAATGAAACACAGTGAGAAGTGGCAGATTTCCTCTTCTGTGTGGGTTAATGAGACCCTGTAGGACAGCAAGAAGGTAGTTTTAACTGTTCTGATTAGCTTGACCTAAAAGTCACTTCATGATTCACCAACAGAAAATGTAATTTAAAACGATCAAATTGATGATCAAATACCGACTAGTTAACAATAGAGATTTTAAAATACCCTCTTCACAGCATCTTCTGCTCCTTCCAACCCCATGCTAGGTTTTATTGAATATAACGTCCTGGGCTGTGAACAACTCCCACCAGAAATCTTGTATGTTTTAACACACAGGATACTTTTTCAGCACTCTTTCAAGTCACATCTTTAAATGCACTGGATATAAATTCAGCACAACCCTGTCTCACCCTTTCTTCTCCCTCCTTCCTGACCTCCAAAGCGACAGTCTCTCTGGGGGTGCCCTGTGCTCAGCTTGCTGGTGCAATACGCCTGGGAAGGAGCTTGCTGAAAGCCCTCACTGCATGGGAGCGCCCTGCTGGATGTCTGCTTTGGGGAAGCTGTCCTAGAAACCCGCTGGGAATTCTCTTGTTATAGAGGAACACTGCCCATGCTAGATTTTTCTCCTATTGCTAGCTATTTTTGTTGGTGGTGCAACTTCATTACCGATGGGGAACTCCTGGCATTTTAATCAGGGGCATCTCATTCTAATCTAACTGCTGGTGAAAAAGACAAAAAGGATATATTTGATCCATCCTTCTCGCAAGGCAGAATTCTTCCTGTTGAATACTACAGAGCCAGAGAGGTAAGACTTCAGATGATTAGAGGGCAGATTTGAAACTCAATTCTACAAACAGCAGTTTGAAATGAAACCTAAGCTGCAGGTTCTGCTATAATGAGAGCAACAGGTTGGACAAATGAGAGAAAGATGCGAGACATACATGTAATGTAAATCAGCATATTAAGTAATCTTTGTACTTGTAAAGGACCCTCTTTATAAGAGTTAGAAACATATTTGGACAAGGGATATCAAACAGGCAGTTCCTTTTTTTTTTTTNTTTTTTTTTTTTTTTTTTTTTTTTTTTTTTTCCATTAGTACATAGCCTGAAGTCTTTTCTAAGCCAGAAAAAATACATCTCCTTAATGCGGTCATTGTCCTATAGCAAATTAGTGGAGATCATCAAATCATTCATTCTACTGAAGGCCATTTCCATTCTATCTCATTAGCACAATGTTCAATCCAGTTAAAGCTGGTTCAAACTAAAGTGAGCAACTAATGGACTGAAACACTGCATTTTTTTATGTAAAAGTTCCTGAACTCAAAAGTATAATGTCTCAGATACAAGATCAAATGATAGATTGTAGTATTTCCTTGAGAAGGACTTTAAAAATAGGTTATAATGTATCCATGCTTGATTTCTTCTGGGAGAAAAAAAATTTATAAAGGGATTATATTGACAGGATACAACAAAGACCAAGTTAAATCCCAAGTTATAACTTGGAAATAATGAATGGCTTTTTTTTTTTTGTGTGTGTGTCTGAATATCATAAAAGTAGTGATGAAAGGCATAACCCCACCAAATAACACCCAGGTCATATTTAAATTTGAAAGCAACAATAAACAGCCTGTAATCTATGCAGACTTTGAAACAACAGAGGCTCTGGCACCCGTTCCTGTTTGCACGTACCATGCCAAGCTTACCAGCAAATGGCTGCTGAGATGTGTATATTGTATATCCACTTGTAAGATTCACTTGGGTAAGGGATGTTTTATACTTGCACGTGCAGAACAGGCACAGAGTCTTGTACTTCAGTCCGCACATGATCCTGACAGTGCTCTTCTGAACTTCTGGCTACTGATATCTACATTGGTATCACAAACGAGCGATCAGAGCTCTGCAGGGGTCCCAGGACATGTTTAGCACACGTCTACACGCTCAGTTACAGGCAGACATTAGGTTGCTCTGCCAAGCCAGTGGGAGGCAAATGAAATCTCTCTAGACAAGCTGGCAATTTGCTTTGCTTGAGGTAATAGACTGTGCAATTCACTCTGTGGACATATGCAGGGTGGACATATGCATGACCATGTAATTTCTCATTTCAGAACTGTTGCTTAACTTAAATAGCTTTCACAAGGTAAAAAAAAAAAAAAAGCTGTTCTCCTTAAAATTGTCTTGAAAATTGGCTGAAACTGACCCTATAAATACAAGTTAATTAGCGAATAGACATGTGAATGCATTTTTTGATCCAGTTACAGCAATATGAAAGAGATACAAACTACTGCACAGCCACGGTGCCCGACAGAAAAAAATATGCTGAGAAACTGCAGAACCAGAACCACAATAATGATGGTAGAACTGCAGGAAACACAAAGCAACCTAGCAAAATAAATTTGCTTAACTTGTTGAAAAGTAAATTAAAAGTTGGTTTGATTTTTAATATGTTTCCCTCTAAAAAGGGGAACTGCTACTCACTAAGAACAGTCTTAGTAGGGATCAAAAATATTCAATGGAAATGGAAGACAAAATTCACCTTGTAAAGACAGCACAGATTTAACATTAACTACTGAAGCAAGTAACGCTGAAAAGTCGCAATTTGCTTTCTGGAGGATATACTTTAATCAGAAATGATTATTGGGTTGTGATGTATTGGTCAGTGTAGGTGGTCACTTCTGGCCTTGAAACTCTGTGAAAATATGGTATAAGTGCCTGGTCTCAGGACCGGGTAATTTAGCAATACCAACATTTCACTCTTTGCTAAGAGTGGCCAGAGTTTTGAAATGCCACAAATAGCAAGGAGGAGAGATGGCTACGCTCGGTCTTTGGCAAATTTGTGCAGATAAATCCTAACCTCAATTTATATTATTGCTTTCCCTGTTTTCTCAAGGCAGTGTGGACGTTATAACTCATGGGTAAGATAAGTTGCGCCTCACTTTGTCCATCAAGTATAACTACACCTTCACAGAGTAAAAGGTAGCCAGAGAGCTGGATTTTCAGAGGTATTTGGCACAATGTTTCTCATCAGAATTGTTTCTAATATACAACTGTAAACTTTATATATAGCCATGATATTTCAAATTTGGGGCCTTCCTAAGATCTTTGAAAATATGAAGCCACCGGTGTACCTGGACTTAATTATGCATTAACTTCTTCTTAGCACAAGAGAACCTTCATGTTCCTAAAAGCTAATTTTATTGTCATAGCTTTCAACCTATAGCTGTAAGAAAATGGTTTTGTCCTTGAAAACCTTACAATGAAAATTTGCTTCCCAATTTAAGGTGATTTTTCCTACTCATTTATAACAACAGAAATGGAATGTTTTCCAGATTTCATTTGGCCACATTATTTATTGGAAAAATGTCTATTTTGTTCAAAATTTTATATTGTGACAAGGAATCCTGTGAGAAAATAAATCCTTTGAGAAGCTCTATTTATAATAGCAATGATTGTAGCTCATTTTAGTTTTTTGGGGGTTGGCAGTGTTTTTGATTTTTTTTTTTGTTTTGAAGGAAAAATATCCTTTCTTTGTCTTGAATAATGGCCAAGTTGTTTGTCTCCCTGTTCAGCTTATATTGTTTGACATTTCAGGGGGAATGACTTACAGTTCAGAGGCATTAAAGTTATGATCATCACAAGCTTTTATTTTGGTGAAATAAACACATTTCTCTGTTCTTCCTCTCGCCTGCCAGCACTGATGACGATAGGTATGCTGACAACTGTCAGGACTATTAATGTGCGTTGGGGAAAGGAGAGGGAAAGGATACAGCAAAGACCTCTTTGCTATTGTTAGAAAATTTCTTAAACCAGAAACAAAATCCAACAGGTGAGAACCCCAATTTTCACAGTTACAGTAATTCTATCATTCAAATCAAATTTGCACAGTCTGCCTCCATGCTGGCATTTATCAAGATTAAGTGTAAAAAAAAACCCCAAAACAACCCCAAACCTGACAGCATTTAGGAAGGAGATTTCCCCTGTGTACAACGGAGTTTCTTGCAGTGCAGTGAAGTTCTTGAAATTCGAGTAACTTTTTGAATGACCCAACCTCCTGGTTTCTACACCTGTCCCTGTCAGCAAACTCCAAAAAACCAGTGTGCTGGAACCTCTTGTTCAAATTTCACGCTTCCTTTGTATTGCCATCATTGTGACCTTTCAGTATCTCACAATAGAGTAACTGGCCTTTAGTGGACTAATATTCCAGAATCTGTAAGTTTAACTATGCCTGTGCATTACTTGGCAGCTACATTACTCTTTATACAGACAAGATGCCCAGTTTTGCCCTCACTAAGTTTTGCCGCACTGTTCTCTTTAATATTAACAACTCCCCTCCTCCCCGCCGTGGTGCCGGTTAAAAAAGGGATGAAAGCAAAAATGCTATTTCCGTGCCTGCAAGGCAGACAGCACAGTCGACAAGACATTCTGTTGGTGACAGACTGAAGAAATGTTGGCTGGATAACGCAAGGCATAAAACAAGCCAATATTCCCTCTTCACTATCATCAAACAGATATATATGATATTTTTTTCGTATTCTACTCATCACATTGCATACCTTAGTGCTTTGTTCTCTACAGCAGTTACCACCAGTGTCAGTAAATTCTGACCTCTATCATATAACAGGATCATGGGCTTTTGTAATCCCGGAACAGGTCAGGTATCTAAGGGCAGAAAATAAAGGTCAATTGTCTCTTTGCATCATTCCTGTAAACCACAGTATTGTTACAGTGGTCCAGGTAGTTTAAACCAACCATAAGGAGTGATTCTGCTAGAACTGCTTCTGCAGTTCTGAATTCAGCTCCAGGAAACAAATAAATACAAACAAATCTGCATGTCAGGGGCAACACACAAAAAGGGATCTCTCTTATAATAGCAGCCTATTAAAGCAGACATAAAATAAGAAAGAAAGGGGAATGGGAAGGACAGAAAGAGCAAAAAAAGAGTTCTATGCATTATTGTGTCTTCCTCTTTTTAACTTCAAGTTCGCATTAACAAAATACAATTGAGCTCATCATTACTAAAGAACCTTTAAAACACTCACATAATTTTCCTCTCCCCTGTAGTTTCCATGAAACAGATGCATGTGCATATTAAGTTATATTTTACAATTCATCTGGGGCAACTTAACTGAGACATATCTTTTTGTTTGCTACAAGAACAGCCTGGATTGAATATTTTTTTTGGCAAATAAATTCTTTGTGAATGACAGAGTAAGGACTTTAGTTCCCAAAGTTGCAAAATCATTTCTTCTACTGCATGACAAGCCAAAGCAATGCAAGCAGTGCAAGCCAGGTTCTCATAAACTATTGGAGTACAACCTTAATGTCACATGTTCTGATTCTGCTTAATGCATTAACAGAAAGCAGTCCCATAGCATGCAGCAAAATAGGTTCAGCTGTGGGATGGCAGCTTTAAATTGACAGTTTGCAGGTGGCTCTTGATGGGTTATAGCTTCTCTCTAGCCACCAACTCACTAACTTGTTTTTGAAGCCTTCCTAATGGGTTTGAATGCTTCAGTCCTGCAAGGTGATGTTGAGAGAGCCCAGACAGATATAGCTGATGCATTCAGCCCTGAGTTTCAGCATTAAGGTGGTGGCGAGAATAAAAGTATAGAGGAGCTTCTGTAGTGCTACTGGGGTGATGGGCCCCAGCACGCTGCAAGGTCATCGCTCCTGACCACTGGCACTGACAACGTGAGATTGTTTTTAGTGAAGACAGAGCAAATTAGGTTGCCTTATTTAACAAAGAACTTACATTTAGATAAAGCACAGCCAGCTGAGTGCTGGGAAAGACCTGGCTGGTTACTCTGTTGCTCAAGTTGTTTTCCCCGTCTCTAGCATTAGCTTAAGAGTATTGAATAGCTGAGATATTCCACTCCATTACATTATACATCTGCAACATAAAGAGTTCTGCAAGCAGGTCTCCAACAGGCATGTCATTAAGATTTACTGCGATCTAAAAAGGCAATAGGTTTACAGACCTTGTCATATACTATAGTGGAAGTTATTTTTTGTATAGTATTGTTTACGTAACAAGGCCCAGGATGCTTCATGAAACTTCAAGGCTTTTGCACTCGATGTTTGAAATACTGTGCATGCAGTCATATGCTTGGTCATTTCATTTCTGGTTTTTGCATATTGCCAGATAAGTGTGCCAGAGTGGCTCAGCTTTCATTGAAAAATATTGACTTCTAGGAGCAAAGCTACCTTTAGTAAGACTAACAAAGTAAGTAATTCAGAGATGTCCACTTGAATCCGCAGACAGAAGCATTGGTTCTAAAACCAGCAAGAATCACATCTGTTCATCTCTCATTTATTGAACTTCAAAGGGAAATAACAGCAATTAAGTAATACCTTTCTTTTACAATTATTGCCTCAGAAACATTACAGCAATAAGTGTATCCATCTTAACTCCATTTTATGACTACGAGGGTATGCATCTAGCTAACCAAATGCCTTTTTTTGTGCTTTCAAGAGAATATTATATCTCCATAGCAACATCATATAAATAAAAGACTATTTCTTTTGGGAAATCCTATTTTTAATCAAATAATTCTTTATCATTTTCCATTTTTCTTCTAATTGCATTTAAAAATATATAAAACCCCAAATTTGTGCCAAGACATAGTTATCATGAGAGCATATATTGTGGCACAGTCCAAATTACTGACAAGGTGTGTAAGATCAAGGAATAATGAAATGAAACCACCTCACATCCAAATTGGACATCACACTTTTCTGTAAAGTATGCAAAAATCTCAGGGTAAAATATCTCAATTGTTAGTCAGTGCCAAGAGTCAAAATCATCTCATCTCTCCTGGATGCCAGGGTCACCTGAAGTGACCATCTCAATTATCAAATTGCCGTTTTACATCTTCACTTTGTTATTTGCATTTTCCTTGGTGTGTCTGAGAAATTAAATCTTCCAGTGATTAAGGATCTTTTATCCTTTACTTGTACTAGCATAGGTCCGGTTGGTTTTATGCCAATGTTATCATTTATGCTTCAATAATTCTTTTCTTTCCCTTGTGTTACTACCCTCTCCAGCCTTGATTTATTTTCTCTAAACAAGGCAAGATCATTTTTTATCAAACTTTATTCTGCCTTCAAATGTTGTTACATATTGTCCATCTGTACTCTTCAGCTCAAATAAAAAAAAGCTCTCCCATCAAACTGGTTAGCAAAATACCTTTTTTTTTTAAAAAATACAGGTAACCAGAACTGCTTATTGCATTGCAGATAAATTTTAACTAGTGCCTGATTTTTTTTTAGCTTGCTTGATATGTCTGAGCACAGTTTTGACTTTTTGTCTTCCCTATTACACTAGTGACTCACAGATATGCTGTGACTGTCGAGTTTTCAAATGTTTAACCCCAAATGCCTAACTACTGCTTTCCTTTCTAAATGCACGGCTTTGTTGTACCTTCTTTGTTCAGTAAAAAAAATCTTTTACTTACTGTGGCTAATATTCCTACATTCTGCCATTATTAGTAATATTTGTTCTAAAGCCTGTTTCTAGAAGGTCAAAATCTCCCAGAAAGACAGTAAATCTTCCCTAATGCTAATATTTCTCTTTCTAATAACATTATGGAGATCTTTATCCAGCACAAATTAAACTCTAGGGGGCTAAAGCAGACATCCAACATTATCCAAACCTTTTTATGAGCCTTCCTTAAATTGTTTTTTACTTAAACTTATCCATTTTATCATGTTATCCCCTTTTTTTAGCTTAGCACATTATGAATATATAATAATATAACAGTCTTTCGCTACCCTGCCTTTTATTTCTAGCTTTCCTGAACAATGTGTACTCTTCCTATTTATGTTGCACCTTATTATTGTTATCCTACCTCGGCTGGGTTACCCTAATTATATCTAGCTTGACACTCTGCACCATAACTCAGCTTCCTCTCTTTTGTTGTCCGGATGATTTTAATTCCTATGCTAATATTTCTCTTACTTCTCAGTAGTCCCATATGATTTCCTCGCTAGACTGAAGATAGTTCATTCATAGCATTGCTCACTTGGCTACTGCTGTCACCAGCTTTTTCTCCTTCAGATTCCTCAAATGACTCTTTCCTTGCAGCATCTTCACTGACCTTCTGCATCACTGCCTGTGGCATACGGAACAGCCAGGGGTGGAGTAAAACAGCCCGGAAAGCAAATACCCACTCCCTTCCCATATGAGAGGCCCATAGGTGTGAAAGGACCAAGAGAAAGGAGGACAAGAGGAAAATACATTGAAATTCAAAGTCAGTCATTTTGAAAGGGTTTCAACTTGCTCATAAGATAACTCATGTGAGGAGAGAGCTGGTGGCCTCTCTCCTCAGGTAACTCACCTGCTGAGGGTTTCCATGGTCTCTGGAATTGGTCTCCCTTCACCCCACACAGCACAGGAGCTGTGCTTTTAGGATGATGTAGGTTTGACAGAGCACCGCCTTTGATGTTAGGAACAATGGAGACTCAGGTGTTTCCTCGAATTTCTTCAACACAACAATCAAGTATTGATCAGTCAATAAACGTATCTGTGGGAATACCAGACTTTCCGAAATGAAACCAATGCCTCTGATGCTGCATAATTTCATCACAATGTGCTATTTTAAGTCTCATCAGCAGGCAAAATCTTACACTGGCAGGAAAATGGCAACATATGCAACAGCTTTTTCCCTACCTAACATCCATATTTCTACATCTGAATAGATGAGAAAGGTGAGAAAGTTGTTATATTACTTAAAGATGTTGTATCAACTATGGAGTTGTTGGGTTTGGGTTTTTTGGTTGTTTTTTTTTT
>RSEF01000006.1:23025207-23168159 GCA_003993805.1 Himantopus leucocephalus
TTTTTTTTTTTTTTTAATTCTGTAGAACTCTATGGCAAAAATATCTTGAAATTCAAATGAAGCCATAAATTCTAAAAAATCCAAAGATCCGACACTGGAGTAGAATCTAAGATTTGGGAGAAGAGGGATTTCTTAAAGGACTGGCATGCCAGGCAGAAAAAAACCCTATGGAGTCAGATGAAGGCAAATAGAGAAGTCATGGCTGACAGTGAGGATAAAAACAGTAGGATTTATTCTCTGTGCAAACAGTCATGCAAGAAATATTGTTTTGGTAGGAAATGAATGGGACAAATCTGACCTTCGTTATTCCATCTCCTCTGGACTATTAAATAGGGCAAGTATTGAAATAAGGATTAAGGCTATTTTTGCTGCCACTGGAGCAGCACAAAACAGTCTTAGTGGGACTGAGATCCAGCCGTAGGACTCTGTTAATTAAAATAGCCACTATTAAGATATTTACTGTCCCTAATAATCAGAGCTATGCAATTTGTACTACTGAGTAAACAAATCATGCTTTAGAAGTTCCCAATTGGCTATTACAGTCTAGTCTGTCAACTGTCATTTAGTTACAAAACCAATTTTCCATGTAGTTTATTTGCATAAACAACATTTTTTCAAAGAGCTTCATGGAAAAAGAAATCACATTAAACAAAATTAAAATTAGGTTAAAGTAATGTTAATAATCTGACAAGCTCCCCAAAGCCAAACTAGTCAAAGATTTTTTTTTTAATTTCATGCTGAGTTTTTTTGATGTGTTCACCTCTCTAGGCAGACTTATGCTGTGTTAAAAGAATGATCATTACTGCTTCTTGAATCCTGTTAATTATGCATGCATGTGCAGGGTTATTTGTAATTGGTCCCTCTCCAGATATTCTCTCATCTGTCTCTGTTTTCATGAAAGCTTAAAAAATATCCAGGCCGACAACCACTTACTCACTAGTATCTCTCTCTCTCTCTGTTTATATGTTTCAGGTGTGCTATACTGATGTGGCCCAGATTGGACAGATAGTATCACGTTGATTTTCTTTGGATGGACAAGTTGCATCTGCCAACACTGCGTTATTGGGTCACCAAGGATTTTAACACGTTATGATTGTAGACAAGGTAGCCCTTACAGATGCAATGAACTTTTCGTTTAACCACACAACACTTTTCATAACTTGCATATACGGCTTAATATATTAAACCTAATTGGACCTCATGCAAGGCACCTGAGGACTTTTCACAGAGTAAGAAGCCAGCGGGGGGTCACACTCCCATAGAGGCCTTCGGTGCGCAAATGAGATGGTCAGCCTTGCTCCTTACAGCCTATTGTAACACTTACAGTCTTCCCTCGTCTTCGTTAACGCTGCCTATGTGCCTGCACATCTGATAACATGTACCATAGCTATCTTTTCAAGGCAGGAAGAATACTTTAGTCTCCTACACATAAAATTTATTTTCATTTGAAATGATTTAAGCTTTTTCTCCATATATTATCCCAGTATCTTGCATTTCAACCATGTCATTGAAACGCTGTTGTTTTCACTGAAGAAAATTCTGCCCCCGAGATGTTAATCTGACCAAAGACTGTAGGTTAGGCAATGCTGCAGGGAATCCCATTACAGTTGGAGCAGCTAAAACGTTGTTTTCCACTGAAAAAGGCTGAAGGATGGGTTTGCAAAGTCTGCAGATTTCTGTGGAAATCTCTTTTAACATGCACCAGCTGCCCGGCAGGACCTGAAAGAATTGTTCACAAGTAAGTTTTAGATAATATCTGATCACTTCTATAAAATTTGCATTGCTTTACAATCCCGAGTGAGCTTTTAGCTTTTACATTTATAATGTCAGATGAAGTTTACTGAAAAAGGAAAATATTGACGCTGCTGACTAAATAAATATAGCTGGATGCCCGTGCACCTTTCTGCTGATGACACTGATGCGATGGAAATTTGTCAGCGAAGATGGCGTTTGCAGGTATAGCAGAGTTGCAAGGAACGACTAAGGTCTTGAACTGCCATGAATGGCTTTACCTTTGGGGAAAGAGAGACTTCTGGTTTTGATAGGATATTATTTTTTCACATGTCATTCAGCATATGCTTATGCAACCTAAACTGGTCTTGTTTTTTATATTTCACAATATTTCAGGCCAGCATTTTCTTTTCTTCCCCAGAGCTTCAGCTGAGCTGCTCTTGCTTGACTGCGTCTGAGCCTGCATCTGATTCCTGAGTGAACGCGCTTTCACACTGCTCAGATAAAGGGCTTTTGCTGCAGTCGTGACTTGCATGGGGTTGGGTGTCATACCTTTCTTACGTCTAGACCTACAGAGATGACGACATGCTGATTCATCTATGAATAATCAAAGTGAACTCTCAGACAGTCTCAAAAATAGACTTCTTTGCTGACTTCTGTTAACCCCAAGATGCCTGAATGATACTGAGATATGAAAAAAAAAAAAGTGTCACAATATGTGCTGCATAGGGATGTACATACGTGTTGTAAATATGATGAGACTTAAGACTAGGGAGGGGAATAAGGTTTAACTAAAGACTGCATTTAAGGACTGGAGCTTACAAGTATTTTTTTAAGGACACAGCCAGTTATGGCTTTCAGTTTCCAGCTGAACAGATCATCCTTTGATTCTCAGTGCTGCTAATTTGACCGACAACTCACCACCAAATCATATGAATTCTATTTTGTAGTATTAATTTCTCATTTAGATTCCTTCACATGCATTAAAAAAATGGAGACTATTTTCTTCTTTTCTTAAACTTCTTTACTAATGTATACCCTTTTCCTTGAATAAATATTTTTTTACTGAAATTAGATTCTTGACCATTGGCCAGTGAGGAGAGGGGGACGCTGAACACTTGCTAGCTTTTATGTGGTAGTAGCTTATGGCAGAAGAGAGTAGCTGGGCAACTCTGAAACAGCTACAAATCTATTTTCCCCCCTCAGGCTACTGTCCCGACAGAATGAGTGGAGCTTGAATTGAAAGACATTTATTTCTATAATGTTTTCATTTCAGCATCAACAACAGGGGATAAACTTTCACAATTTGTCTGGGAGACTGATGCGTGCCTTTTGCCTAAAAATATGCCTGAAGACTTATTATTTTTTTCTCCCCTGTAACTCCCAAGCAATGTGTCTACAGATTGATGCGCATCTTTAGTTTTATGGAAAAAGTCATTCCAGGCAGCATCTGGAACTTACTGCTTATGAATTGGAAGATTTTCTCAGAGTTCGAGACAAAAAAAAAAATAATTAGATTTTGGGGTATCGTATTACTTTCATTTTGCTATTAGTCCTCAGATGATTTATCTCATATTCCTGTAATGGTCAGCCAAAACGACTGTTATGTTTTTATTTACTGACTGTTACAACTAGCTTTATAGTTTAGAAAAACATCTTGTGTCCAGTACTCTTTTATATTACATTAAAAATTAGAATTAATGTATTCTAAAGAACTCTGAAATAAAGAACAGGTCTCTATCTAAAACACGTGTTTCTGTGAGGCCTTTTGCGCTGCTGATTTTTTTGTTTGTTTTACAGTTTACAGACACTGAGGGAAGGTGACCTTCCATCACATTGACTGCCATGAAGCTTAGGGGTGGCCTTGGGCACTGATATCAGCTGCACCTCAATTTAGTAATCTTATTGTCTCTCTCAAAATTAGGTCATCTGAGAGCCAAGTCCTAGTTCTTGCCTGTGGGGATATTACATACCATATATTTCTATACAAAAAGATTTAAACGGAACTCTTTGCCCAATATTTGAAGAAAAGACTCAGATTAACAGAAATCAATTTTTCTACAAATGCCAGGAAAGTGCATTATTCCTTTTGATGAAATAATATAGGATCTGGCTTATGCTGAGATTCCATGTGGTGGCTGTGTATCATCCTTGTACGCATGAGAAAAATAAAAAGTGATTTGCTGACCCTCAGCTTTGTACTTAATAGCCATGTGACATATTCCATGAAAACTAGCATGTGTAAAGGATCACGTTATTAGATACAGCTGTTAAAGACCTAGAAAGCGAACAATGTGCTACTGACATATAAATAATACCTTCTGTGCACAGTTAAACATTGGTGCTATTTTTGCCAGATTTGAAGCTCTTTTGAGGCCAACTGGAACAGCTGAAATAGAACATTAAAAAAAAATGTTTTGATGCTGGGGCACAGATGGCGATAGCCCAATGTGTCAAAATAAATGTTTCATTTTTGGTCTAATGTGGGAAAAATAGACCTTGTCAATTACTCCAATAATTGCAGGTGCAATAAACGCACTCTGTAGCTAAGAAGAGCTATTTCAGATGGGCATTCAGAGAAATTCTACCTATCCTACTTCCAACAGCCTGAAAAGGTAAATTACCTCAGGCCAATGACTTACTGCCTTTGAAAGGGCTCTAACAGCCGCAATCAAGCCTGAAGCTTTAATCCTTTATTTGGCACCTGAATTTCACAGACACAGGATTGCTCCTTCTGAGACACAGCCTCAGAAGGTGCTGTAGACAATGGGTCTGTTAACTTTTAATCGATGACATCTGTAGGTTTAGGAAATTTAGAATGGCTTGAGCAGACTTCAGTGCTTAAATGTTTGCCCAGATTTTTCTAGAAGGCTTTGGTGGCAAGCAGAATAAACAGGAGAGTCAATCAAATGTAGGCAAATTGTTTTCACTGCTAACATCTGCCCAGACCTTACATGTCACCGGCACTGAAGGGCCACATCAAGCTGGGAGCATCCACCGGTCTATGCAGCAGCTGGTAACGCCCATCCTTCTCTTGTCTGGGGGGCAACCCACCGGGACAGCCCGCTGAAACGATGAAGTGCTCTGAGGAGAAACTTCACATAACCCACAGATAACATGCTGTGGGAGAAGATAGCAGATAGTTAGGGGACAACATTTAAAATGGCTTCAGCTGCCGATACTTCACACTGCATGTCTACAGCTACAACGCAGGGCTTTGTCTGCAAGATGGAGCAAAGTTACAAAGCATGAATGATCATCCTTATGCTGCAGCACAAGAGTAAAATGATTCACGTTCTCTTACCCAATATTTTACTTCCCATGTGAAATTTAAGCCTGCTCCAGCTGGTGCAGTAATAGTTCTCACAGTCTGGGCGGCCAGTGAGGGGGGTGGGCGGGAGCAAAGCAAAGCAAAGCAAAGCAAAGCAGACTTACAGCTGAGTCTGGAAGGCACCTCTCATTTTCCCGACTGTGCCTTTCCAGGCAGCTCTACAGCTTGCTGTTGCAGAACTGTGGCCTTGGATTTTGTCATCAGCAGTGAGATTGCTGCATTTCTGCTGAAGAGGCGGGATTGTCATTTTTCCCTGGGCACTGCAGCACAGAAGGCAATGTATAGTTTTGGGCTATAAGGGACCTGCGAGGACTGAAAAGCCCGAAAAAGCCTGTGAATACTATTGCAGTATTCATTGTCTTAATCTAAACCACCTAATTGCTTTCATGCCTCTTTTTTAATCTGCTTACATTGTTCCACGTACCTCAAAACATTACATTTCAGCAGGGTTAATTCTGTTTTCTAGAAAAAAAAAGACCAAAATCACTTGTTTTTAAATAACCACTAGGGCTGATTCTCTGCTTGAGGACAAAGTACTCAGTGTGGGTTTTATATGGGTGACCCAAGAGAGAGGAGTAAGAAGAAGAGGAATATGGTGCACACAGGATGTAAAGAACAAAATCATGGACCTGTAGGCTGACTTTTAGGCTTGTAAAATGTTTTTCATAAGCATAAAACCAGGATAATAACCAAAACTCCGGCCCACAAAGATATTTCAGGGAGAGCTATGGAGGTTTACTATGAAGTTTACTTCCTACATTCAAAGGTGCAGCATGAGGAGGGACAGGAAGCAGTTAAGAGTAGAAGACACCCCAATCCCTTATATTTGTGAGAAGGAGATTCTCCAGAGGGGCCACAAATATCAAAGTGCTTCAACTTCAGGTTGTTGCGATAGCTGGCATGCAACTGCAGCCACAGAATCAATTCTGTCTACATTCTGCTTTAATTCCAGATGGATAAATTAGGGTCAGCAAGAAATGAAGCAGCAGACAATGACTGGTAAATGACCCAAATAAACTAGGCCAACAAGAAGATTTCTAAAGAGAGAGATGTTAGAGATACAAAACTTGCTAGAGGCGTAGAGAAGTAGTTGAGCGAGTTAATTGTCAGCATCCCTCAAGTTATTATAGACAATTCTAAAGTTAAGGTTGAGCAATTCAACCTCTCTTATGTATGAGAAACACAGCACTTACTCAAGAAAATTACAGCACTTATTCTGAGTACAGAATTCAATTTCCAAGGATTAATAAGTAAACACCTTAATTAATGTATGACTTTAAAATAATTAAAATAAGTCCTTTAAGAGATTTAACATCTTTTTCAGTCTTTTATTTGTCCTGAATGATCTTCAGAATAATAATTATGCAAGCTTTTCATATTTGAAATCTTCTACACCAGCCACAATGTGGTTATAATTAAATTAAATTATTAATGATTTCTGCCTCTAATTGTTATGACTAGATAGACTGCGGTCTGACTCATTTAACTCTTAACTGGAGAAGCTCATCAATATCTTATGATTTATGGGGGAATTTCCATTTGTAAACAACATGCATCTGAAATAATTTGAATTTGAACCATGTGGCTTTAATTCTCTAGAAATATCGCATGGTAGTATTCTTTGTTTATAAATCAGAACATTTCCATGGAAGAGAAATTTGTTAAAAGGAATTTAAAGTTGCTAATGCATATCGGGAATATAATAAAAGGTCTAATTTTGTCCAGCCTGTGCAAAATTGTGTTAAAAATATCACTACCAGGGATCTCGTGCTTCTCTCAGACTAATTTTACAAGTGGCAACTTCCCCTACCTCTGGGGAGGTACTTACACTGCAAGTGAAAGAGCAATTACAGCCACTGAAAAAGCTTCTGAGGTTTTAAATGGTTCGTTCCTTTTATGAAGAGTTGGAATATCTGTAACACTTAGAAAATTGTAGGTTCCATTTAAAACCAGTAGGAAATATTGCAAATACCCCTAATACTTCAGATTAGAAGACATATTCTGAAAACACAGGCGGCTTGATCAAAACAGAGGGAGGCAGTAACAAGCACAAAGTTGATAACTGTCTAATATTCTCCACAGTTCATTTATGTGTGTGTGTATGTGTATCTCCACATATACAAATTATATACATGCATACACACACATATATATAGTTTAGTGCTATGTAACTCCTAAGTGCCAGTAAAAGGGAAAATAACCTTTCTGCTTTGAGCAGTCTTTTCAGGTCAGCTTCACCCTCATGTGAGTGACAGCAGTGAGGTTCTTTCCAGGACGGACTCACTCAGGAGAGGACCATCTGGATGCTGTCTGAGCCACACGGAGCAAAGTGTGAGAGGGAGAATAAAAACCAAGAAACGGCAAGAAGCTTTCAGGGCAACACAGAAGTGGAAAATGAAGAACTTGGGCAAGCGCTTTAAAAGAGAAATGAGAAATTCTACCTTCTGGTAGATTTGCACAACACTAGTGCTTTTGGGGAATGTCAGCAGAGGACATTCCTAAGTTGGCTGTGGTGCTCGTATTTCAATATTCATAAACAATCAGTTACTAGGCAAATAAAATAATTACTGTGAGAGAGAGCAGAAATCATTCCAATCACTTTGCCACGGGTCTATAACCAGAGCAACCCTTCCCATATGTGGATGTTTCACAACAAATAATACAGAAAACCAAGCAGAGCTATGTGCTGCACAGCAGAAGCATTTTCAGAAAGGAAGGATAAAGAGGAGGACGCCGTGGATGCCTGGCAGTGACATTATGCCACGTGCCTGAGAAAGGACACGGGTGATCACATCACAGGACACAGCATGCTGCAGCAGGCAGGAGAAATGGAAAGGGAGGGGGGACTTCAGCATAATTATCTCCCTGGGTAAATCCACATCTAGGAGGAGAGATAAAGAGACAGCAAAGAGCATTTCAGATCACAGCCATGATACTACCCTGTCAGCACAAGACCTGGGACTGTCAGGTAAGCCAAGGTCAGCACTGAACCTGTGCTGCTTTTCCAGAAGGACATGAAAAAGTGAATGGAATAACAGCAACGTAAACGAGTGCACAAACCAAAGTCAGATAATGCAAGATAGGAGGATATGAGAAGAACCATTGTGCATGAGGCTGGGAAGAGGGAAAAAAAAAAATAATAGGAAGATCTCCCAGCACAGCCCAGGATCAGTTTCATCCCGTCCATCACAGTTTGAGGTGCACAGATCTGCACAGGTACAAATGCTGGGACTATGTACAAACAGTAGTCACAAAATCAGGGCTATATCTACCTAGAAAATACCAGTCCCTGTGCAGTTTGGTAGGATCCTAACACATGGTTGCTTTACCTTTGTTCCCAGCAGAGTAAAGACTCAATCATTTTACATCAAGGTCAAGTAAACATACCAAATAAGGAAGATGCGACTTTGGACCTAGAAGCTGGAGTAGGGTTTAAGGAAACTTCCGAGATCCTCAATTTTTCTACTGCTTGAAATGTGAAATCTGGAATTATTTTAGCCATTTTACTGGAAAGACAGAAAAATAGAGGATTATAAAGAATGTATTCTAGTATAGGCAACACCCCGGGAAGTTTGCAAGGAAGAGATTAAATTAGAAACATCAAATTCTTAATGCAGCTCAAAGTTTGGCCATTAGGTGCTAGAGAGGAGATAAGGAAGAATTTGATTTAATACAGACTTTTACAGGACATACTGATAATATCTAGTTAAGCAAGCACCATTGTGGTTTAGTCAGTGGTCAAGGGAGTTTTTAATTTAAAGCATTAAGAGCTTTATTACGTTGCAGAATACAAAAAATTTCCATTCAGATATGCAGTTTACAAACAACCTGGAATCATAAACATTAAAATGGCACTTAAACTGAACAGTGCCACACAGGCCACAGTCAAGGGTGCTGGAGTGCAACACAGTTTCCTGGGTTCTCCATAGACAGGTTGAGACATTGTCCTTTCTATTCTACCTCACCTCTACAACACCTATGTGAAAGTAGGGTTTTTCTGAGGCTAAGTCTACCGAACATCAAATATAATGTAAACTGCCCGGAAAATTTTACCCTGCTTGGTTCTTATAGCACCAAGGTCAAAAATTTGTGTTTGAAGTGAAATATACTGCTGAAAGATATGCTCTCTTGAGTTAAAAATTTCAACTTACCATATCACTAAGGAATTGTTATGAAGTTAATTACTTTTGCAGATTAAAGGGCAAGTCCTACTTTCAGCTTTCAGCTCCTAATCACTGGATCTTTTCATACCTTTGCTGCTACATTAAAGAACCTTCTGTATGGTAGTTTCTGCCCATATAGGTACCTGTGGACAGTGATCAAATCACGTAACTTTTTTTTTTTCTCCCCCTCCTCTCTTTCTCCACAACCTGAACACATTACGGGCCTTTAGCCTGAAACACATTTTCAGTTTTCAGCTTGTCTTTGAGGCTACTATCCAAACATTATCCAATCTTTTGTCATCCTCTCTGAATGATCAGTACAACAGGAACAGGCTCACCTGTGCAGCCCTCTTGGTCCTGCTCAATCCACTCCTTTACTCATCCAGGGCCTGTGTTCACTCTCGTGCTCCCACCATTTCAGCAGGCATGCGTGCTCCTTCGATTATCCATCACAACAGCCTCCTCCCCTTTGTGCCCCATTTCTCCTTCATTTCCACCCACTTTTCCTCCAGGTCCTTCCCACCGTGGATGCGTGCCAGGCCTTGCCACCCTGTGCTACAATAGAAACCCTCCATTTAATGAGGTTTGCAGCTTGTCAGTTTTCAGATTTGGTTCTGAACCATACACCGCGCCTTTTCTCTTCACTCTGCATTCAACCTAGGACCCATGGAAACCCATGGAAAGGTTCCTGCCTGTAATTTCAACTCTACAGCTTATTGCTCTAAAGTGAAAAAAGTTTGACTAAAGACTGCATAAATTTAACATTTCCTTGCATCCAGCAGTGGTTACACAAGGCAGGAAAGCCTGTGCTGAGCTGTTCAAAATGCCGCTTTGTTGGTCTCTTTCATCGTTTCACTGATTTAAATTCAAACCTCCTTATATCCTACATAAGATACTTTATTCTTACTTTGTCTGAGTAAAAGGACTTCTGCTAAAGATTTTTCATCCTACAGCTCCAAGGACTTTGAAATCATATCCTGTATGTTTTGTCTCTATCAGCAGTTTCCCCGCGTCAATCTACAATGAACTACGTAAGCCACTTATACCAGAGACTGCTCAAGTCATTCTGAATTTGATTGGCATATTCTGATCTCCCTGCTTTTGTTAAGCAAGTTGAACCTTAATAACACACTGAGAGGATGAATGGGCTAATGAAGCAGATGGAACAATCTGGAATCGTTCCCTTACAGGTAAACTTCTGAACTGCTGACAGCAAGAGGAATTATTTCCCCCCCCACACATTTTCCATGGTTACTTTTTGCTCTTAGTGCAGTGCTTTGTTATGCAGCTGTCTGGCTCTGTGTTAGCTACATTCTGAAGAAAAATAACATCTCAGTGTAATACTGATGATTAGCTTTTTGTGTAATTACAAAAAAAAAAAAGAGAAAAAGTAACTTTCCCTCTTTTCACTTCAATATTACAAAAACAGTTTAAGTGCATGTCCACACTAAATGGATCCTTCGTCTAAAATGATCCACCAGTTTATCACAGGATGCGGAAAATATTTCCACAGTACAACTGTGTACAGCTGATTTTTACCCAGGGGAACAGCAGTGCGGGTGAAGTGTAGTTACTTTCAGTGTACTATAGCCCTTGACTGTATGTCACGTTGCTTGTGCTGTGCTGTCAGGTGGAATACAACAATGTTATAACGCCAGAATTAAGGCTTCTGTACTAACTTGGAATGGCTGGAGGTTTGTTTTGGTTTTTACAGCACTTAAACTATTCTCCTTACTACCCCAGAAGAGATTAGCTGGTCTTTTAACACTCTCCTCCCTGCTTTTTTCTCATATACAAACACAGAGAAAGTTTCAATAGGTTTTACATAAGATTGAGCTCTCCCTACCGATGTCACGTTCTTGTGCCCTCTTGTCAAGGGGACTGGGGCTTTCCGGCTTCTGGCTTGGGCAATGGGTTCAGGGTTAGCAATGAAGTGTGAGTTTTTGAAGGGAAAGGACCTTCCTGGAGCTCGCAGCAGAATGACCTTTGCATAGTGATGGGGGCTAAACCTCACATTTGCGTTGAAACTCTCTGCCGGTGGGGAAGGTTAGCCAGCTGTTGGCTCGAGGATCCCACTCTGCAGTGCCAGAGACAAAAGTATGTCCCTCCCTCATCGGCCAAAGCTAGCACATCCTACAGTTTGGAGGGACTGGGTGTACGATGCCCTTCTCGGCAGCCCCAGGTATCTTCCCCATAGGAGGCTTTCCAGAATAGGCTCCATTGCAGGGAAGATGGGATTTACAGGCAGCCCACGTGTCAACATGAATTATCATAGTTAAGGTATGGGCTTCCCACTGACGGCAATACAGCTGCAGAGAGCCAGGGCAGGGACTTCCTGGATTTAGCCCGCGCCTTCTCCTAACGCTCCTTTGCCCTCATAGTGATGACAACACTTGGAACAATTCTACAGCTACTCTAATACTTTGGAAAAGAACCCCAAATAAGGAGAAGCTCAAAGGAAAGTCTTTCAAGCCACCTCTTCCTTTCTAGCACCCAGCAGAGCAAAGGGTAGAAATGCAGGGTCTGTGTTATTAGAAGCCTTCAACCTCAAAATTCTTCTGAGAAGACTTTCTTTAAAAGTTCCAGAAAAAAACATGAAAAAGAGATGGAAAAGAAAGCTTACAGTGAAATGACTAGCTTAACTCTAGATGTACACAATAACACACATTTAAAGAACACTAAATGTGCGGCATCAAAGCCAAGGTGTTCAAAAGCAGCGTTCATTCAAATAGTTAAAAACAACATCAAAAGACAGACCAAAGCTGTAAATGGAAGTTCCAAAGGCAACCTTAATTCTAACAGAGCCTCAGTTTGGTGTGTTTGACTTTCAGCTTCACTAGTACTCTTTGAAATCAGTTGTCTTTTTTCTGATAGTTCTTGGATTTTGAAAGAGGACATTAAAAATATAGAAATTTTATCACATGGCACAGGAAGTATCTCATTAATCATCAGCTTTAAGCATCTGTGATTCATTACACAGATCTCTAACACTTATGTTAATGGAATAGCTGACAGCACTAATACACTGTCATTTTCTGTGAGGACCTGTATTATAAGCGAACAGGCATTTTGCTAGTAGGTTTTCAGGTATTTACTGGCTGCAGAGGAGTCATAAAGTCATAGAATGGTTTCGGTTGGAAGGGACCTTAAAGATCATCTAGTTCCAACCCCGTGCCATGGGCAGGGACACAAATCATACAGCTCAGGTTACATACCCAACCTAGAAACACCCCACAGACATAATTGTTTCACCCTACTCCCTCTCTCCCCCATTACCAATTTGGTCCCAGTTTCTTCCCAACCTCCCAGTCCCTTTTTTTCAATTTTGTTACCCTCCTTTCCCTCCCAGCTTCAAACCAGCCCCCAGGCCAGCTTGTTGCAGCTTCCTACTCATACCAGCCTCTCTCCTTCTGGTCAGCTTGGTCCCTTCAACTTGATCCACTGCTCAGTCTCTTCATTTTGGTTTCCTCTAGCCCAGCATTTGTCTCTCCTCATACAAATCAGGTAGGTCCCTCCTCCATTCCGTTGTGGTGTCTGTGAGGGGAGACAAGCTGGAGAGTTTGACAGAGAACATGAGAATCAAGACTCTGCTTTCCACCCTAACCCTAGCTGAGGGCAGCTGAAGTCAATAATGTCTAGGGCAGGTCCTTTAGAGCTGCTGTGGCTTGCAGCTGCAGCAGCAGTGGGTGTAGCCCCAGTCAAGGCATACACGTCCTCAGAAGAGGAGCAGCTTTTTACAGTGGTATATTGGGATATTTTTAGTGGCTAAAATTGGCATCTGTACTGAAACACTTTCTAGAAACAGCAAAAAGTGCCCTTATCTCTTCTTAGAATAGCCATCCTTCCCCAAGTCTTCAAATACCGGGCCTTGAAGACAGAACTATTAAAAAATCACCAAAAAGTGTTATTGTGGACAAACATACTTTCCTCAAGCCTTTTTGCTGAAAAAATTGCAGCCATTTCAGCTGAACTCTTTAAAATCATCTATCTGAGGGCAGTAACTGCTGAGGGTATAAATCAAGCTAAATGGTTAACTTTCGGCTATGTTCTAATTAGTAGAGAACAAGGTCTTACAATGGAAAGAATCAGGGAATAAGTGACTGTAACTGCTTACAGCTCAGAAACAAATGGGCTAACAAAAGAAAGTACTGTGAGAAGAATATGAATAATGTGTAAAACCCAATCGGATTTTTATTACTTACTCTTCTCCCAGAGTTTCCCCCTAACCCCAAAATAAGCTGCTGCTGCTGCCTTCCTCGGGCATTATTGCATCCCTGGGAAGCAAATAAAGGAATGAACGAAAACACTGACTGTGCCGGACAATCTCGCTTGCCAGTGCGCTGCAGGTTAAGGGGAACAGCTGGAGCAGAGTGACAGGCTGATGGGAACAGTCAGTCATTTTGCTGTTCAGACTGCAAGGCACTACGGAATTCAAACAGATCAAAATGTAAAGAGACAGTAGCACCTGTGGGGTATACAGACACCATGTTTACAAAAATACCCTTACCCTTCAGGCATGGTCAGCTGCCTAACCTTAAGGCAGGATATCTGTCTGAGGTTGAGCTGCTCTAGAGCTTGCAAAACAGATTTCAACTCTTTGCAGAGAAGAGAGCTCTATGATACTGCCCTGAATTCACTGATGCTTGTTCGCCTCCCGACAAGCTCAGGTAATAGGCTGGTAGGATAAGAGAATAGGGATTCACTTGCACCTTCACAGACCTAGTAACAGGGAACAAAAGCCCATGGTTCATATAGTCAAGGTGATCTGTAGAATAAGTTTTATTCTTGGCAATTCAATCGCGAAGCAAAGGAAAACAAACAACCGAAGCAAAAGCTCCCTTCTCTGTAGAGTTAACTAAGCAAGTAAAAGCTGCCTAGAGCAGCAACTTACTACAGAAATTGCTTGACTGAAGTCGGCCAGCCAACCTTCAAACCCAGCTGATGGATCCTGATTGACCCAGCTGCCTGCTGCAGCTTCTTTCTGAACTCTAGGATGCTGGTACAGGAACTTGAATTTATGTTCTGGTAAGGAAGCTGCAGACCTGCTAATGCCTTCATTGGCCTGACATTTTTTTCACAGGCAACAAAATCTCAGTGAGAGTACAGGCGGTCTCCTTTACAGAGAACTGTACCCACCTTCCTTTTTTCTGCGTCCACACAAAGAAGATTCTGTGTTAAAAAGGTTACTGGCCTAATTCTGATGATAGCTTTCTTTTTCCCAAATATTTAAATGGACACACCTCCTCTGTCAGAAAACCTCTTCATTGTAAAAAGCCATATAATTTACAGCAGAAGCTACCTCCAAATTAGTGGAGTCACAGTCAGTTTTGTAAGCCTTAATAGTGTCTGCACAAGAGCAATTTCAGATCTTCAGGGCTTCCAGGATGCTTAGACCCATGTCCCCACACGTGATGAAACCTGAAGCAGCTTTGTGACAGAGTATCCAAAAAGATTCCCTCCAAATTGGGCTTTTCTGATAATTGAATTCATTAGCTGAAATGAGAGTGAAACAGCACAACCAGGAAATTTAGGTAAGCTGACTAATTTTGCCTGGATTTGCCTGGATTTGGCAGATGTCTGGAGGCAGCAGACCTACTAGGCAGGTAGTTCAGGCAGAGAGCTGCAGGGAGGAGGAGTTGCACTGCTTAAAGCCATTTCCATTAGGTTTATCTGCCTTCAGCCCGTAGTGTTCGAGTGGAGGCTGCCCAGCTGCCTGTGTTGTCTATCAAAGGTGGCCTTGACTTTGCTTTAAGCACAGACTTTGCTTTTGGTTTAGACAGCAAAAACACTTTAGAGCTGCAGTGGAGGCTCTCCCGGTGGGTTAACATCTGGATAGGGTGCCCAAAGGGTAGCTGGCAGGCAGCTGCGTGGTGAAGGAGAACATGTGTTTATGGTCACTGACAGCGACTACTCACAGTTGTATTAGTGCAGACACAACCAACAGACTTCCCGGGAACAACACGTATGATCAGGCATAATGTGCAAAAATGTATGCTTTATTTTAAAACCAAAATTCTTTATATGAGGCTGGGTAGGAATTCTTCTTGTAATCGGTCTTAAAGTAGAGTCACTTAGATCTGAAATTTGGTCATGAAAACTGGAATTTCTATATGTGGCAAAGAACATTACAGCATCATAGCATATTTTTGTCCTGGCAGTACTGTAATAACCACTCTTCAGATTTCTGTTGATTGCATCGTTCTCCAAAAATTATCTTTTTTGGATTAAATTTCTCTTGCTTGATCTCAGGCAGAAAGTGAACTGTAAAAATCTGTTCAGTCATTTTTATGTCATCAATGAATCACCAAAACGAATGCTGACTTTGAAGCATGTTACATGTCTATGTCCATGAGGAATTTACTAGGACAATATATCTCTTATACTCCAGTTATTTCATTGACTTTATTTTTATAGGAAAGAATATCAGGTAAAGTAGTAATGGTTCACTGACTATAATTGACCAAAACCCCACAATAAAACAAAGCCAGACTCCCAAAGCATTGAAATTATCTCATTTATCTTAAGGAAAAAAAAAGTCAAAAGCACAAAAAGCATTTTGGTCAAATTTGATGTTACAAAACATTTTTATATTTATTTAATATCATGTTCTCCTACTCTGTAGTTATACTGTATATTTTCTGAAAAAATAATATGCAAACAGATTATTGCATAACACATCTCTTCCAAATTAGCCCAGAAATATTCACTAGATTAATTTTTAACACAATAAGAAAAGTGTTTTAATATTTTACGTTTAAATTCCAGAGAGTTTTATCACATAAGATATTCTGTGGAAAGCAGCACCTATTTACTTCTTTGTAAGCCTTTATGAAGATGGAACTAGCCTCTCAGACAAAATAACAGAGGTGATTAAAACACAAGCTGAATAAAGCAGCTCACCAAGTGGGTTCTTGCAGAGTGAGTATTTCACTTGGCTGTGTATATGGAATATTTTGCATAATGGTCTACAGACCTCCTAGGATTTTGCTCTTACAGAATATACATATACATAGTGCTGAGACACAGAGAAGTGGTATTTCACATTATGTCTATGCTTGTTTAGGGCTAACTGTCTATGTGGAATGACTAAAAGTAATATTAAAAGAAAATAATTATTAAACAGAAAATATTTCATTATGCAAACAAAGAAAAATACTGTATTTTAGTTTAGAGACAGTTCAAGCATATACAGCATATACATAATAAAGCTCAGGCGTGGGTTTTTTTTTTGTATTAGCTAAAGAAGCAGTCATGAAACTTATATATTGGCTTAAAACTCGACAACCACCTAGTGCATTCTTCTTGCTCACCTTTAAAAATACACAATCTGAGATGGATACATTGCACCGCTGGATTTTACAATATATATTTCAAATTTACAAAAATACAGAAAAACAAGATTTCTTGCACTCAGATACTGAGCATTAACCCTTTGAGTACTAATTCCCACCTGCAACACTGCAGAACACATTCATCTGACTTACATTTTTTTATAACATTCTAACAATTATAATTGTCATCTTTATGTACACTATTAGCAAATGTATTCCTACATATTAAAAAAAAGGTAGAGACTAATAAACTGCTAATAACAGAAAAATAAGGGGTTGAAGTATGTGAAGATTTCTGCAACATATACACAGAAAATCGCAGACTGATGACGTCTCAAGGGAATTTTCTATTTCAATATGTAGCAATTACATAAGGCTGTGTTAAGACATGACAGCAAACTTTCTCATGTGGCCATACAGAATTGTGCTTTTCCCCTTATTTACGGATGCACTGCTCACTTTCCACTGTAGACATTTTTCTCTCAGCTCTATGCTCCTATTCACTTTCTGCGATCCATTATTATTCTGCACCCTTCCTATCTGAAAAAAGGCAGTTTTATTTCATATAGGGATAATTATGATGCAGTTCTGTACTGTGAGTTGATGCTTTGTGTCCAGATGTTCATGGAAACATGAAAAAATTTCTTGCCAAGAGCCTTGTTAACAGAGAATGGTACTGACCCTGGAGTGCCCTACAATTCAGCAGAAATCATGAACATAAAGAACTTCTCTGAAGGTCAAATTTGCATTAAGGGATGAAGACAATCTGAAATTTGCTAGGGGAGGAAATGAGTATTCAGAAAGCAAGTGGGGAAATCAATAGATGGACTCTAAGAAGGTGTGTTTTTGGAAAATGACTGAACTTTCTCTTTCCTGACAACTCTGGACTACATTGATCATGTAACTAAATAGACAATATCATATATACAGTGTCTCTGAACTAGAATAAGCTATTTTAAGAAAATAACTGTAGTCCTCAAAGAGTTAATGATAAAACTGCTCTACCTTAACAGATGTGGAAAGGTTTTTGTGAAACAGCTTACAGATTTGTTCAAAAGGCATACTTTACAAAGAAGTGTAAAACTTGTTGAGACAATTGCTATTACACCGCACAGTGTCACATACGATGAGTAGTGCATGCTCTGTAAAGACATTAGAGTGGACCCTTATCAAAGCTATCATATAACCTTATACAAAGGATTGTGCCACTTAAACTAGTGCAGAGTGATTTTTTTTCTGTAGATTTATAATGCTCTAGATTAATATCAATAGGGTTTTTCACAGCCTTGTACAACACTTTTTTTTTTGCTCTTTTTTTAACACATGTAACACTAGAAAACAGCAAATGGTATATCCTGACATATGTCATGCAAAATACAACCAATACAGCACCATAGATGTAACAGAGACATTACCTAGCACTTCTCTCCAACAAGAAAAAGGACAGAACAGAGACTGTACATTACACGACTTTACAGGCCATATGCTACAGAAGATCTTTAGAGGCAGTATCACTTTTGTAGATCTAAAAAGCTGTAATTTTATAAAATCCTGTTTATCATTTCTACCATAGTCACTTCTGATTAAAATCCATGGCACAGTAATAATATTTTGCTACAAAAATAAATAAGTAAGAGTTTAAGATGCTGATATGTTTATAAAAAGTGTCTGAAGTTACCACAGAACAGAAGTGAAAACAATGAATGAAAATGATGTATTTCTAAAGAAATGTTGTTCTGTGTAACAAAAGGATATTGCCTCTCATATTCAATTGTCTAGACTTCATTTTCTAATTATCTTTCAGAATAATTTTATAATTTTCTTTTAAAAATAACTTCACTTTAAAACTGTTGCTATCTCTCTCTTTTAGACTCTTCTTAAGAAAATGGAAATAAAGATGGCAAAGCTGTACAGTTTACTGATGAGCTACACAAATATGTCATCTTATTTAGTTTGGAATAAAAACAAAGCTAACAATGGTTTAGGGGAAAAAACACACTATGATGGCCCATGAACTACACAGTAGTTTCATTTTTCCAAGGGCCAGTTTTGATATTTCCTGTACTATCTGAGCTGTATATCATGGCTTCATGCACGTTTCCCTTGAGAATTCCGTTGTGATTCGTTGTATTAAACGGCAATGACTGTGTCCGTGGGTGCATTTCAAAATGAGCTGGATGGTGCACAGTGTCACTTTCTGGCATTTTAGCACAACTATATATTACAGTACTTGCGTCGCTACTCTCAGGCTGGTTGACAGTAGGATATGGATCGCTTTTTGAGCAGCAGGCCCGTCTGTGGCCTGACTGGCTGTCATGCGTACTGTGGGGACTGTCTGTGTGTGAGCTGTGGATGCTGCCATCGATACTTGAAGGAATGTGATAGGCGTATTCTCTTTCACCTGCAGACCTATGCCGACTGAAATAACGTGGCTTAGTTCTGCTTTTCAGACATCTATGAATGTGCATATTGGGTCTGAAGCTTCCCTCGTTGTGGACGTGAATGTGAGCTTCATCATCAAGTAGCTGATCACAGTGCATTTTTGCACAACACGGTGTCACAGGCGAAAGGCAGTTAACATGATTTTGAACTGCTTGTAGGTTAGTAAGTTTGCAGTGGCTAGCTGCTGGATGATTAAACACAGCTGATTTGTTGGGACACGGTGATTCCTGAAGACAAGGTGCGTGAACTTGAGTGTCACCATTGACATTAACCTTTGGGCGCACATTAACTTGGACAGAATAGGTGTTTCTTCTAGATGGGCAACAGGACCACCAGCAATGCCACACATCATCTCGCTTTGCACAGTGATGGATCAGGATGAAAAGCCCCAAGGTCACACAGAAGGCTCCGTAAAGACAGCTAAATATCATATCCAAGAAATGACCTTGAGATACTGCAAGGGCTCCAAAGGTCCAAGTGGCGGTAAACAGGAACAAAGTGAATGCTGCGGCTCGAAGCTGAGCCTTAAATGAATGCTCATTTTCCAATAAGGAAGAAGTAATCATAGAGCAGGTTGCCTGGGGAACGGACACCGAGTCTGTAATATGACCATGGCCCACCTCAGTACTTGGCATTCTCTGCGGATCTTCTGTCTTTTCCTTTAGCTCATACTTGCGTTCAGGATGGCGCTTCAGTTGCACGTACGTGCAAAGAAAGTAAACACAGGTGACGAGCACAATGAATGCTACTGGCCCATAAAAAGCACCGAGACTAGGCTCCCATGCCATCCAGCAACTGAAAACAACAAAAAAAGAGAGTCAAGAACATTTTATAGCCCAGATTAGATGGGATGGCAACCGACTGATGTGAAACTGGGCTTTCTGACTAACTTGTGTGACCCAACGCTGTCTCAGAAGTTCGGATAGGGTCGTTGTGGAGAAAGGGAGTGTGTCTTTAATATCAATTAAGCTGAGGCATCACTTTCATATTTTTTAATAGAATAAAATGTCTAGTGTAATTTACAGGATATTAAAGATGAAAATTTCCAAGAAATGTAGGTCAGTTTAGAATCTAGAATTGCAGCGAACTATAAGACCATTTATGTCAACCCTTTTTTCTACTATTAAAAATGTCAGCGCTAATACTTTGATTAAAAAGCAAATGAGGCATAGTTTATACAATCTGTGTGAGTAATAGAAATGTACAGATTTCAATGGTTTGTATCAGCGAACGTTGATACAAACTCTTAAGCCTGAAGATTGTTTTTACAAAATTTTTTTGTTGCCAAGGTAGAGAACAACCTGAGTAATAAGAGAGGCTGAAAAAAGACTTCCAGTTGAACAGTCACCACTTTCTACAGTGAGCAGACCCAAAAGATATATGCCACTGCTGAATTCTCCACTGTTTCTGAAATTCCTGGGAGTTAATTTACATCACTTTGAATGTCCTCAGGAAAATTAAGGACATTGGTGGTCTTTTTGTGATACAGTGGTAGCATAATATTATTGCAGCATGGATCATTATTTGCTAGGCTCTAAATAATATACCCATAACTGTTTTCGAGCAGCTTAAAGTAGTTCACAGGCCAGTATGAGCTGAGTAAGCCTCAGTCAGCTGCATAATTTAGTAGCAGCCTAACAGGACTGTCCTGAGGATGAATGATCTAATCAAATAAACATGGGGGAAGAAAACATTTCTGGCTAATGAAATCCCAGATGGAAACTGGAAGAACTTGGGTCAGGGGGAGAAGGAGTATTTGCCTAGTTTTTACCCTTCTCTATGATCTGCTTTTAGCCACGGTTACAGACAGGGAACTGAGCGGGCAGTATAAGCTAGTACAGACGTTATTAGGTTCTTATACTCTATTGAATGGATTTCTGGAAAGAGGAACAAGTTACTTTTCTTATCTGTTGGACTAGGACAAGAAGTAATCGGCTTAAACTGCAGCGAGAAAGATTTAAATAAGATTTTTCAAAAAGTTTCCTAGCTGTTAGGACAATTAGGATAATAAGCTGTTGGAATGAAGTGTGGTCTATCCATTATCAGAGCTTTTAAAGCATCTCAGATAAATAACTGTCAGGAGTGGTTTGGATACAGCTAATTTCCCACTGGGTCAGAAAGACAGACCAGGTGATCTGTCATGATCCATTCCAGCTTTAAAAGTGACACTGTGTGACACTTCATACTCATTTAGGCGTGTGTCATTGGTTGCAGTCACTCCAATACAGCGAAGAACCTTCTCCGATATCACATTCTTGCCAAGCTTGCAATCACCTACCACTTACTATAAAAAGGGCAGAAAGAATTTTTCTCCCAGGCTGAGAACCTCTCAGCTAAAAAGAGGCAGTCCCACTGCGTATGCAAGCAACAAGCAACTGCAGAATAACTTCTTTAAATTTTTAAAATCTGAACCTTAAACAAAAACTTACACACATTTATTAATGAACTGAGAGACACTCCAAGGAGTATATATTTTGCTGTCATTCATGCACATGAAAAGATTCCCTGAAAGATATCTGTGAAAAGCTAGGTAAGTTACCACCTATATTTAATTAGATAAGCAGAGAGCACAAAGCTACGTGAATACTTGAAGTACATTTGAATGCTGCATATTTGATGCAAAGTGGAGAATGGAATGCTCCCTGGTGGAACAGTCTCTTGGGATGCTCTTATTTCAAGTGGAATCTCATTTTGGATCACTTAAAAAATCAGTTCCATAAAAAAAATTTCAAGTTTGTGCATCTACATTTACTGTACTAATACTATTAAAAATGAATAAGGCATATAACTCACTCTGCTTTTGTTGAATTAGAAGCTGTCTTTTTCCTCAGTCTTACAACCATCCCTCACCTGTGCCTTGTTTTTTCTACAGACTGTGGGACCAGGTATTGATTGGCTATGATTAACATGATTAAAGAAGTATAACCTCTGTAACTGTGCCAAAATGAAAAATGTCTCACATTTATGAACATAAATAATTGAGTCTTTTAAGATACTGTTGATTATAAGTGATTGTCTAATTGGATAACTTTGAATAAATATACGAATATGAGTTAGGCCCTAGGCAGAGCAAACAGTTAGCCATGGTACGTACAAATTTATTACCAGAATTTAAATTTCAATTACCTATAAAAATGCCTCTGAGGAGCCAAATGCTCACTTACAAACCATCCTCTTTTGTTTCCACTTTCCTTACCCAGAACATAACTAGTTTCAAATGTATTACAATAGATGACCAAAGAAGTTACTAAGAGCGATGTCCTCTGGAGGACTAGTGCTGGCAGAGTATTAATATATCCGTTAGTGTGCCAGTCATTGCCATGCTGATCATTTACACAGAATGTATTTAACTTTGCAGTCTGATTCATTTACTGTTACACTTTTATGGAAAGACTTATTATACTTTATTGATATCTCATGTTTCATGCCAAGAATTAAGAACAATGTGATGCCTGGACAGCTTGTGGAGGTATACTGAACACTAACACGCTAATACACCAGAGGGCTATGTCAGGATTGCAAGGCATTGTGACTGGAACATTTCTAGGTGGTGAAAATCCAAAACAATTGGTTTTTCAGGGAGGGATGGGGGTGGAGGAGGGGGAGGAGGGATTTTTACAGTCATTTTTCATATAATTATTTGTAAATTACTTTAAATAAGTCACCTGAAGGATATAAATTCAAGGTAGATAATGAACTGAAAGTATTTAATTAATTAGTAGCTCCATTAAATATGCTACCCATTAGGTATGTTTAAAGTCCTTTCCATCCATTCAGATGTAAATGAGGAGTAATTCTGTAAATGAAAAGTGATTCTATTGACCGTAATGGAGTCAAATTAGTAGAGGTGAAGCAGCAAGCCCCAGATTAAGACGTTGCTCTTTCATAGCTATTATTTAATAAAATTTCATAATAAATGTCATCCCAAATGGCATGTCTGTACCCTTTATGAAGTCAGTTACATTTACTGGTATAAGAAAAAGAGTATGTTTTCCTTAAAAGTTTTATGATAATAGTTTATACTTACTACGGTGCATTGCCTTCAATCCCATAATTATTGATATTGGTTGCTGCTGTAATCCCACATATAATAAAAGGAACTCCACCACTAATCAGGTAAAATCTGTTGAGAGATAATAACTGACATTTTAATTTGCCTTACTTGTAGTCGAATACTGCTTTTTAAATAATTGTACCTTCTCAAAGTATCTTCAGTATACAATATTGCTGAAACATTAAACACGTCCTTAAAACAAGAAAAGCAAAGAATGAAGTATTGTGACAATAAACACTGTACTTTATGAAGCAAACAGCTTAATATTTAATATTTATGTGGACCCACTTTTAACAATCTCTTGACTTAAGTCTTTAGTAAATGTAGTTGGTATTGCAGTCACGAGGAACAAAATTTTGTCTAATGAAAGAACCTACATCCCAGATAAAGTCATTCCACTCACCTAGATATTTATATTTAATAGTTATTAAATATGTAAGCATTATAAATTAAAAATATCCAGACAAAACAGCTGTATTCACTTTAACCTGAAAATGTTCCCAGGGAAATTCAGTGAAATCACAGAAACATTTTCCTAACTCCTGGATGACAAAAGAAATGGAGTTTAGTTTGACAAAGAAAAAAGGGGCAGTCCACTTGGCAAAATGTTTTTCTTCTGCACAGAGCAGCAACCTGGAGAAATCAGGAGGACTAAACATCCCTTTGCATATACCACACTTTTCTTCACTCATTCAATACCCAGCCTTGCAAATGCATTAAAACGTGAGGGCCTCTGAGACTTCAGCAAGATCTCATAAATACCCAAGAAGAGTGTTAACCTAAGCGTTAATCTTTCTGTAAAGACCTGTATGGAAGACTGAAAGCACATAGTTTCACACCCCTTTAACCAGTTAAATGCCATTGAACTACTTAGAAGCAGTGGTCATTCAAAATGCACGATCATCAGGCTACATTAAAGTCCTAAGGGATGTCTCACTGAAGTTGGCATCCTGCATTCCTATGTCCAAATTCAGCAAAATAAACCATCATCATATTTTCCATTTATATAAGCAAAACACAAAATTATGCATGGAGCACAGCACTTCCACTGCTGTGGTCTCTGAGGTGGAGAGCACCGGCCCTGTGCATGTGAGGCTACAGCTGGAAGGAATGCTGCTCACTGTCAAAAGGGAAAACGCTCAACCGCACCTAGAAGCTCAGCTGATTCTCTGAACATCCTGACTCATTTCCTGGTTTAACCAATGCTCTTCTGTCAGTAGACAAAATTAGTTTCTTTCCAAGCCACTCCTCTGTTGCAGGAAACGGTATGCAGGGATACAGACACTTCCAATCACTGCTATTATGTTGTCCATAAGGACTAAGAGGAACTTGATAACGTGTGGGACACATTGTGACCAGAATCTGGCCACTAGTTTTCTATAATGTGTTATAAATATTGGGAAGTTTCACAGCCATTGCAAGGCAGGATTTTTACAGAAACAGAGTTATAGTAAGATGAAATAAATCAGCATTTAAATCAAACCCAGAATCAGTGTAAGAATTTCTTAACCTCTTTTCCCCACCTCCTTCCGAAGCAGAATTAGAGGCCAGGCCTCAGAAAATTTCATGTTAACATTTACAGCCAATCTTTGTCCTAATGGTCTAAGCTGTAAACAGAGCAGAGAAAATCATCCTCCACATTCATAAAAAAGCCCTTCAGATTTTATAACTTCAAAGTCAATAAGTATGTATTTTTTTCTTCAAACTTGGCTTATTCTCTAGAGCTCAACAAATTCCAGTGAACAAGCTGCCTCCTTACAAAATCCATTCATTCACTGCAGTTTAATGATTGTACATATCTTTTGACTTGAGCATGTTGAATAAGCTAGTTTAATAGCTTATTATTATTTTTAACAAAGACATGTTCAATGACATTTTTGAAATTCAGGAAATGACTAGGGTAAGCAATGAGGCATAGAAAAGTTAATCCCAAATTATCTAAGAAATAGTAAGGAGCAGAAAAATAGGAATACAGAAGCAAGTATAGGAAAATGCACTTCAAAGTCATCTGAAGTGATTACACCATAGAATTTACCTACAATGCAACCTACAATTTCATTTTTTGCAGTGTTGCCACTTTTTACAGATTGAATACATACATTTAAATCATATCCTTATCTAACATCTCAGACAAGCCAGTATTTGGGTGTTAGATAATCTAATTCATATCTCACACTTTCAGCAGGCTGCTGAACACTACAACAGTAGCATCAGATGTTCTGGAAGCACTTAGCTACACAGTGCTTCAGAAATGTGGCAAAATCGAGCCAAATTCCAGTCCTGGCTCGTTACTAAGAGAAAGAAAACACATTCTAGAAATGACATAAGGTGAAGTCAAATGGTTTCAGTGTACCCGAGGTGCACTGTACTGATATCCAGCACAGCACACTGTCTGCCTTGTCTCATTGAAAAAAAACCCCAGTAAAATAGAAAATAGAAGTGACAGTGTATACAAATGATCGGTCATTGGTGGATTTGAGATTCTTGAAGGGTGAAGGGAAAAAAGTCTGCCAAATAGAAGAAAAGTCAGCAAGAGAGGAATGGGATTGAAATAGAATGAAGAGAAAATATAATCAGAGAAATGGAAGTGAAATTGTAAGAACAGGATTGCATACTCTTGCCCATTTGTGTGAGCTCATGGACACCTTAAACAGTGTATAAAGAAGAAAAGACCACACTAGAAAGTCACCAAAGAGAAGAAACATGATTCAAGAAGATCCATATACATGTTATTTGTGAGGCAGTACACTTAAAATTAAGAAATTAAGATCAGTCTTTCCAAACATTAGTTTCTATGCAATCATTAGTTTTTATCAATTTCTTCTTTTTCACCTAGGTGAGATGATTATGACAAATAATTTTGAAGAAAACGCTGAAGTAGAATAGGGCATGAATAAAAAGTGAGGAAAATGCAGATAATAAATAGCTATGCTTCATACTTCTAGAAGACCTTTTATGTAAGAGAATCAAAGTGCTTTATAACATTAATTAATTTAGCCTTACAGCCCCCTGTGTGGTCGATAAACATTACTATCCCTGTCGTACAGATGAGAAAGCAAGCAAGGAGAGATTAAGTGTTCAAGGTCATGCAGAAAATCTGTTTCAGAACAAGACTTCTTAATTCCCATCCTATATTTAAACACAAGGCACTTCTCTATTACTGTAAATGAAGGGACTTCGCAAATCATGGCATCCAGGACCTTGTCTCCAAGCCCAAGAAACACGATTGCCTCTCTGTGAGTTTAAGCAGGAGCAAGACGAATATAATCTTATCTGAAGGATCCCCTGGTTAGGGTGGTTCCCTCCCAGTATTCACTAAGTCTTGCCACTGATTGACTGCCTGTTACTCCCTACAAAGCCTTGTGGCGGAGGAGCCTGTGTGTGCTATTCCCTGGGCAGCCCTAATGCCAACATCCACTGCTATTTCATGTAGCAGTGCCTGGGCATGTACGCAGAGCAGATTGTCCGGATCAGTTAAAGCGGCACCAAGTGTTGTAACTGGAGAGATGCTGGGTTCTGCTGCTTTTGCTGCTGCAGCCAACTTTCGGTGTCTTTCAGCCATACAAAAGCAAAAGTAAGGGGCGATGCTCCTGTCCAGTAATGCTCATTCACAACACAATATAATAAAGCAGTACCAGGAGGATGACCCTTGCAGATTGAGCAAGTACACGCCTTTCAACCATCTTCCCCCCCCCGCCAAGTATATTTTCTTATTTTCAAAATAATGATCAATCTTTTTCCTACACTGTTTGCCTAACTTACATTTACTACTTTCTCTCATTACGATCTTTTGGTTTTAAAGATCTATATCTTTTGGTTCAGTAACCAGCTTTTGTCTTCCAATTACCTTTTCTACTTCTGAGTTAATTTTCTAATTTTTCCTCATCAAGCCAGTGGGCTGTCTCCTCTTCACAAAAGAACATGCAGTAACTCAGGACCCAGAGCCAGTTTCATCTACTTGAGTTACTCTTCTACCATTCAAGAATGCAAGCAATGATACTGAGGCTACCAATAATGAATGATACTGAGGCTACCAATAATGAAACTCTGTAGGCAGCATTAAGAAGATAGAACCACCCTCCTCTGACAGATGTGACTGTTCTGATGAAGCCAGCGAACACAGAGGGTTTGGCTGCAGTCAGGATAGCCATGCATGCAAATCTTTAAAGACTGGGAAGCCACAGGGAGGAAATTAGAACTTTTTTCCAGCTAAAATTTGATCTTGACAAGCAATTAATTTGTACAATATTTTAAAATTGTTTTACAGGGAAAACTGTAAACTATCTGTGGGATGATTTGGGGCTTTGAAGCAATTGCCAAGCTTTTGTTTCAATAGCCCTTGGGAAGAGTTTTTAAAATTTGTATATTGTTGTTGCTGGCCACCCAGGGATGTCCTGATGATTCCTAGCAGGCTTTCGCATCAGAATACATTTATTTACTGAAGCTCATTCTATCACATCTTTACTAATATTGTTATCCAAGCTAATTAGATTAAAGCCAGCCTGGTAGGCCTCAGCATGCTGCACTCGCACCTCTTAGCTGCAGCGTAAGCAACACCTACGGCCTGAAAACCAGGCTATGCAGACACGCTGAAATGATGTGCAGTAATTTGTGGGGGGAGGAATCGTAGTCATTGAACATTAGAGGGAACTCCTGAGTTCCTGCTGCAGCTGCCTGAGACCAGAAAGTACAATATTTTTTATTACATGCACTGACATAAACACAAAAAACCCCCAACAGAGCAGCAGACACAGCTTGAGGTGATGTCCCTCTGTTGACATCATGTCTTACTGTTTTCCAGCTTCCTTTCAGCAAGAACTCCTCTTGTAAGGCAAACCCTACCACAAAATACTGGGAGCTACATAGCCAATCTGATAGAAACAGGATAATGTCATCAAGAATGACTGCAATAGCCTGCAGGCAGCATCCATTCTGCTAACTTAACATACAGTATATTCTTCTAAGTTGATTTCCATAAATATTACTCAGTAAGTCAGCAAGTAAAAGGAGAGTTCTACCCAGCAATGAATTTCTTGCTTGAGTGTCTGGCTATTCTCAAGTCCAAAATTGTTTCCAGATTAAGAACCTTGACTCTGGAATGAATTCTTCCAAAAGGAAGCAGACCTTGGCTTTGTGGGTGTAATGCAAGACTGATTTTAAGTTTTTTTCTGCAGAGGTTGGCAGAATGGCCATGTATCAGGAAGCAATTTAATAGCTTCAAACAGTCTTTATTGCAGACATGACTCGATTAAAATGTATGTATATTTAAAAGTATTCGTCTCTGCATGCACAAGTCTAGAAAGGTACCTGTTAGATATATAAAGATACCAGTGAAATATTTATTTGTTTCCTTTTCCTCAGTACAAAAAAAAGGTTCATTTGTTTAGCTCTATTTAATTCTAGGGTACAGTTCATATAGGAAGAGATGTCAATCTATTAGCCACTTGCAAAATAAACATGAAAATAAAAGAGGAGCCACAGCAAGATGACTTTCCCCTTTATTTTTGCTTGAGCTGGGGTTTGATTTTAACATCTTTGTGAAAGTAATCCATACAGAAAATGGTCATTAACTTCTGAGCTAACCAGATGCCACAGTTCAAGTACCCGGCAGGCAGACAGATAAGTAGCTGCTCTGTAGAAAGCTGAATTTATGAACCTGATTTTCAAATTATTATTCCTGAATTTTTCATGCATCACATCATTTCATGGTTCTTTTTCCTGGGAATTTTGATAAAATAAAAAGAAGACTTTGTAGAAATGATGGGATTTTGAAAATATACTTTTCATTTTTTTTAAAAGAAGTGTCATTTTGAATCCTGTTCCCAGTCTTGACTTATGAACATATTTACAAATACCATGTTAGTTTTGCTTCATGGCCTTGCTGAAGAGAAATAGCCTATATTTCTTGAGCGCTTTTTCCCCGTCTGCAAAGTAGAATATAAACATGGAGAATACATGAAAAAAAACCCACCCAAACCCCAATCTACTAATAATGATACAATAAACTTTAATATTGCAAGTCAATCTTTATAAGGTAAATAATAGCGGAATTAAGAGTAGTGTGAAAACTCTATTTAGCACCTTTATGTGGCAATATTGTTATTTTTTTTTAACTTCCTCTTCACAGTCCATTTTTTTTTCCGTATGACATTTCAGTCATTCAGCACAGAAGGAACAAAGATCACTGGACATTTTTATATGTATCCCTTCATTTGTATATATATCCCTCCTTTCTAGACCTTATTAAAAATAAAATGCTTCACAAACATTAATTAATTCATCTTCATAATGTCCTTGTGAGAATACATATAATCTCCATTGAGAGGCAGAGACCAAAACACAGCGAGATGAATGACAAAACCATTAAGAAAAGTCTCTGCAGACTTATTTGCTCAACTTAAGGTGTCCAGGCCTCTATTTGACAAAAATAGTCTCTATTTTTTTATTAAAATTGGCCATGAGAGAGGATTTTAAATACTTTGCTGGATCTGCCCTTAGAGACTCATAATATGGGGATCTGGACAATAAAGTGGGAGGAATGTTAGTCAGTGTCAGAAGATAGGAAACCTCAAGTACCAAACAGCTTCAAAAACACTTCCCTCTCATGTGAGCCTACTGCACTAGAATTCATACTGAGCTTCTCCTCCTTTCTGTCTAGGTCAAATGATGTCTCATGCACTGCCAGTTAGGTAGTGTGAGAGTTTAGGCCCTGCAAGTGGATATGCTGAAGTTATTTCTAGTCAACTTCCTTGATTAACATCCTTCATGGCTAGTGTAGCCATTATGGCTACTTTGGTATTTTGCAAATGAAAAGGAATTTACAGGATGGCAGTACAGTTGTAATTTGCTTTACCATGACCCAGTAAGACAGTCTGAGGCAGCAGAGAGGACAGAGAAACAAAAATGCATATACCAAAAAAATAAAAACAGAATTCAAGAACTCAAAAAAATCTTTAGAGAAAATTCAGAAGAAGGAGAAGGGAGTTTCATTTACATAGAGATAACTGTATTGTCTCTTGGTGAGCTAGACCAACGTGAAGAGCTATGGTATCTAAGAANGAGCAGGATAAAAATGACAAATGAACACTTTTTCTAACTTGTGTTTTTTTTTTTTTTTTTTTCCTCTTTTATAGGAGAATGCCTTGGGGGCTGTTGGAAATCAAAGAGAGACACGATTCTTACAGTGCATTCCATGCTGCAGTTGAGTACTATTGACTTCTACTACACCTCAGGCATAATGAATATATAACGTAATTCAGGGTAAGGAGGTATTCATGCTCAATGTACTTCTGAGGGAAAGAAGTAAAATATTAAGCAGCATGTTGATGAGAAAGAAAATACATATATTAGTATTTCTTAAAGAATCTATATCTTAAAAAGTTTAAAAAGCGCATGGAGCTCATAGAGAGAAAACTGTTTATGTTAATGCTTGAAGAGAAATAATAGGAGGAAAAATAATACTCATGCGTTGAGTATTTTCTATTTGCATAATCATTTTATCCCTAGGGAACACAACAGGCCTTTCAATTTTGTTTCCACAGTTAATTTCTATTAGTAAAATGGCTGATACTCTTGTTCGGAGCAATTCATTGCTACCTCATTTTTCCCGGCCTTTGACTACTCTGGCATGGAGCTGTTAGCTGAAATGATTTTGTAGTTCCAGCCTACTGAATCAAACACAACTGCTTCACCAAGCCTCACAGTACACCTTTAGAAAGTCAATTACCATCAGGATGTCCTTCTGCCTTTTAAAGGGGAGAAAAGAACCATTAACCCATCAACCCTCATCAAGACAAGAAATTCTGGTAACAGCCTATATGTGACAATGCCATTTTATATAATATGAAAGTGAAATGAAAAGTAAAGCATGCAAAGATAGTGCGAATACGTGCTGTACCCTTATATTGTCACATATTTAATACTCAATTCACATTATATTAGTATCAATGTTTTATGACTGTCAGTAGAATCACCTTGAATTTTAAATAGAAAATATGGATTTCTTTGGTTTTACTTGATGTAATATTTCATTAAGTCTGCCAAGGAACCAAATGAAACGACTAGCAGGAGGAAATATATTTTAATTTGGATCAGCTGTGAAAGTCACTGACAGGGGGTTCTGGTCTATATTCTCCTATGGCTAAACTTTGAAATCATATTTTTAAAAAGGAATTTATGTCAATCCCATATTTTATTATGGCAGTCACCCACACAACTCCCTGAATCCCCCTGTGTTTCATGCATTGTTGAGTTTGACACTTGCTTTGTAGGTAACATTTTTTTTTGTCAAGAAGAATTAAATTTTAAAAAATTACTGCAGAAGAGAAAGCAAACAGACCAGTCAAGTCCTTGTTTTGTAATTTTAACATCACCTGAAAATGCACTATTTTCAACTTTCACAGGAGGAGAACCTCTGGAGAGTTTTTTCAGAGGTTATTTATTCACTACTTGGTATATTTTTGGTTTTAGGTATGAAAAGTATTTTTTGTATTAAAAAGAGATATTCTGAGACCTTATTTTTCATTCTGAGCTATATTGCCAAGTTAGAGCTGAATAATTTTGATTGCATGAGTTGCACAGGTCATATGTGAAACTGTCCATTTTCTAAAGAATAATACTCAGTTTTATTTTCTGCTAAGTTCTTTCACTGTACATGCACAGAATGATTCCGAAGATGTTCATGACCAAGCAATCAATGTCACGAAGACAGGGACTTTAGTGGTAGACTCAGGTTACTTGTTCTTAGATTTGCTCAGCTGAGCATTCAAGACAGACGTGTGCAAACAGACTATGAAAAGAGAATACAGGAACTCCTGGGAAATATCTCTAGGGAGGACATGTTAATTCCCTTCTCCTACATTCGTATCTTCTTTTCCTGTTTCTCTTATATAAATCAATGATCTTATGTGAAGGTCAAGATCTTTGCCCCCAGTGCCAGACGGAACTGAAATTGTTTAGAAGAAAGACAAAAATACAAGAAATACTTCAGAGATGTGAATTTCCACAAAAGCTGCATTGTTAATTTGCACATTTGTTTTGCAAACCTTGTGTCTTTTGATGCAATATTAAGCCCCTGTTTCAGAGTGCAGGTGATGAAGAATCTCACCTTTCTCTACTGAACTTTTATGTGGCCACAGAAACAACTGAAATCTGATTTCCTACAGATTTTGTCTTACAATTGCCTTTGGTGTCGAAAAAGGTACAGGGTCCTCTTGAGATCTTTCCCATAGTTATGCCATCTCTCTATCATTTCAGCCTTCCCTTATGTTGAGATATTTATCTTTGTTATTCACCTGCCCATCTACTCGTGTGAAACTTACTGGAGCTTAATGATCTCCACCCATCTCAGGTTGAGTCACCAAGTTATTAGACAGGGAAGGTCTCAACGACAGTTACATACTTAAACAAACTGTTTCTTTAAGGAGATCGTAATATAAGTAAGAATGAATTTCCATTTTCCCGTTACAGATAATTATAGGCAAAATGTGAAAAATGTAAACTTTAATGGTCTAAAATCTAGCAGACAAACAGGAATCTTAAATTCACTGTTTTCAAAAAATGTCCTGTTTTTTTACACTAATACCACAATTTTTACTTTAGTTTACTGATTCTTGGATGATAAATGTTGGCATTACTACTTACAGAGAGAAAACAGTAGGAAGAAAGCACAGCTCCAACAAGCTAAAAAGCATTTTTATCTCTTCTGCTGGCCCTGAAACATTTCAAGCATCTTATAAAGCCCGTTTGATTGATACAGGCCATTAAAATAATGTGTTTAGGAAATTTAACGGTGCCTCATGAAATCTGCCATTACTGCAAAAAAAAAATCGTCCTTCTTCAATGAAAATGAAAATTACAGCTTCATACATAATTGTATGCAAAACTGCTGAATGCATCAGCCGGTTTCTGTCACATAACAGTGATTGGGTGGGCACTTATACAGAGTACTCTCAGAATACTTTAAAATTATACATGTTCTAGCCACCATGTAACATACATATTTTCAATATTTAATAGATTAATACTTAATATATTCATACATCCTTATAAAGTGCTTTCTTATGAAGTTTACAGAACAATGGTAAATTTTGTCTCTTTACCTAGATTTGTTCAGTGTATCCTATGCATATCCTTAAATGATACCCACCCACAATACAGAAGACATTTTTATACTGTTTGTGCACAGATATTTAGAGGTAGCTCTATTGGCTTTTAAATATTAAAACTTTAAGGTATTAAAGCATTCTTAGTGTTTCTGAGGATTTTCCCAATAAGGCAATAACCCCCCCATCTTGTTAAGAATTGTTAAGGATTAGGTGCTATATCCCCAAAATTAAACAGATTTAGTGTTTCAGGCTTCTGCATCTCTGGTTTTACAATTATGCACTAATCACAATTTACTTCTACCTTCCATCTACTTAGGTAATTCGGTTTATTTTCAACTGCGTGTACCTAAAATCTAATCACACAGCTACAGCAAGATGTATCCTCAGGCAAAGCGAGAGAACAAACAGGCTTGTTTAAGACATGAAGAAACCACACACTAAATAAAAATAATATCATTTTGATTATTCAATCTTCTTGGTCTACAAGAAGTATTCAGTCACAAACCCAGAGGGCCATTTAAAATCGAAAAGCATTTACACAGAAGATCCATGGAAACCGCAAACCCCTTTCTGTTGAATCTTTCCAGTTACCAAGCTTTTGTCATTGACAAATCAAACCCACATTTTTAGAGAAAAGATGAAACAGTTTCCTGAAAGGAATTGTTTCTGATGTAAAAAGCATGCAAGCAGGTTTTGAATTCCTCTAAAGTCCATATTCAGTGTACAGTAAAGGAAGGGACTTTGTGCTTTATTTTGGTTCTCATTTTAAAATATTTTTATTAATTTTTTTGAATAGTTCTAATATTTTTAGTGTTTGCCACAGGTCATGCGTTAAGGAGTTAGGAAAAATTAGTACCTCAAACCTCAAAGACATGATTTTCATTCACACAGAATACTGCTTTCAATCATAAATTAAACCATACAGAAACACTTTTGGGTGAAGCTAGTGCAAGGCACAGATGTTATCCTAACATACACCCTAAATGACTTGACATTGATTCAGAAGGCACTACTACAGTTTCGCTTTGTTTACCAAGACTGCACAATGAAAAACCTAAAAAAAAAGAATTATGCGTAAGGTGTCTGATAAGTTAAACATGGGGCTTTTTTTTTTTTTGTATGTCTACCCTCATATTGCTTTTGTTCACAAATACTTGCTGAGAAAAAATATCTCAGTACTTATGTGGAGCAGCAGAACAGAATAGCGTGCCTGCCTCAAGAATTAACTTGCACTCCACAAAGACCAGAGTTACTGAAAATTTATGTGCCAGAAATTTAAAACGGGAAGCTGCAAAATATAGCTCAGGTAAAAACCCGAACTATTAGGATGAAACATTTTAATTTTTTTCCAACCATAAATTTTTCTGAATATCTGTTACCTAATCACTTCTACATATTGACTCTAATTTCCTTTCCAGAATAAGAAGATGTATGAAAAATGTTGGCATCTGCCATGAATGATAGTTCAGTTTTGCAGCGGGCCACTTTGGAACGGTATCTATAGTATGTGCAACCACTACTTACACCTCAATGGATTCATACAGAAAGAAAACATTAGAAATCTAAAACATAGTAATTTGATTAATTGTGAATAAGTGCTCTCCTTGACTTGGTAATTTGATGGCATTCCAATATTTTTTAAAGCACATTTTATTACTTCCTGTCATTTTTCACTTAGGAATCCTTAGTAATGACAGTTTCATTTTCATAGAATCATAGAAGAGTTTGGGTCAGAAGTGGCCTTTTAAGGTCATCTAATCCACACCCCCCCTCCCCCCCCCAATAAGCAGGGACATCTTCAACTAGATCTGGTTGCTCAGAGCTTCGCCCAACCTGGCCTTGAATGTTTCCAGGGATGGGGCATCTATCAACTTTCTGGGCTACCTATTCCAGTGTTTCACCACCCTCATTGTAAAAAACAGTCTTCCTTATATCTAGTTTGAGTCTACCCTCTTTCAGTTTAAAACCATTACCCCTTGTCCTATCGCAACAGAATCAGAATCCTCATGGACTGTTACAGAATGATGTGGCCACCACATGATGAGTTTCTTTTGCTATCCCTTATATTGTCTCATCAATAGTTTAGATATACTATGTGCAATTTGATGACAATTACTTGTGTTTATAAACATGATATTTATATATTTTACTTTATGTACCTATGAATTTTAATGATGTTCTGTTAAACTCATGGGGTTTTTTAAATGGGATTAAAAGTGACTTTTTGGGGCTTTATTTCAGACTAGGTTAGAGTCCTTACATTTCATGTTTGTGGTCCATTCAAAATGAAAGCTAAAAGGAGAGAGAACTAGGATGTACAGAAGAAATAAAGTCCATGGAGATTTTCAAAACTTGACTGGATGAGGCTCTAAGCTAGCTTTTAAGTTGGATCTGCTTTGAGTGGAGAATAATGATGACTAGGTGACTTACAGATGTTTCTTGCAAACCTTATTTTTATGACTCTATAAATAACTTATTATTCAGTGTTATCTTTTCAGTCTTATGAAGGTCCATCCATACCAGCTGTCAATGCTGAGAGAAGGGCTCTTTAGACCTACTGCTCTTCTAGTTTCTATCACTCTGTAAACTGAAACATATGCACTACTCTGAGTAGACCAATTCACAGGTGAATGAGCAGAAAAAGACCACACTTCACATCCCATCAACAATGTCTACAGCTGTTACTGTAGCCAAGAATAGTTGCGACAAAAGGAAAATTTATGCTACGTATAAATTTATTTTATAGTATCAGAGAAGTTGTGCATCCATTACGTATGTAAGTGTCCCCACTGACTTTGGTCAAGCTCCATATGAGTGAGATGCAGACTTGCATGATTTTGTACTACACAATTGCATTATTCTTTTGCAGAAATGAAATCTAGCCTCTAAAGAATCTTAGTGAAGTTTCATCCTTCAGTTTGCAAAAAGGAAAAAGCTTACTTTTCCATGTCTGTTTTCATGGAGAAAATCTTATATTAGGATTTATGCAATGTTATCCACTTATACAACTTCCAATTTATCACCTTGACAGATATCCAGGTAGCCAAGAACTTATTTTACAGAGTAGATGTTGTTAAATGTAACAAGCAACAGTGAAGCGTTAAAGCATTACGGAAATATCCTCATGGTTTTAGTCTTTTGGCTTCTTTCTGGAACACTTTCTCCTTCATATTCCATAGGATGTAATTCAATCTGCTAATCTAGAGGCAGCAAAAAGCATTCCCTTTTAATGCTGTACATAAAGAACGATTATGGATAACCCTGCTATTAAATCATAGACAAACTGTATTCAATTAATGACTTGACTCCACAAAACCACAGAAATTTAGATTTATGGGTAAAAATTCAGGTTGACATTTTGTCCTTAATTCACCCTATTGAAAAGTAAGAAACAAAGGTACAGTTGCATGAGTGTCAACCCCAATTTTTAGCTTTAATGTTGAGGGGTTTTGCTGTTGTCGGTTTTGGTCTTACTAAGTTGAGCTATGGGAAATACTATATATATGATGATGGCATGAACATTTGCTTTTTCCTGGTATTTAAAAACTGACATACACAGTAATCTATTTTTGGTGATCCCTATCCCGGATTTTAACCAGAAGCAAAAACAAAGCTTTTCCGTCATATATAAAAAGGTCAAAGGGTAAGTTTCTAAAAAATCACAGGGTTTCTTGGAGCACTCAGCCAGAAGTGATCATGAAACTTTGAAAGAAAAGGACAAGCAGAGATAGGGGAGAGTTATCTTTATAAATATATAATAATTGAGAAATATTAATTAAAAGCTAGAAATGACATGTCATTTCCAGAATGTTATTGTGTTAGTAATGTGGAAAAAGGACATAGGAAAAGGAATGAACAGCAGTCATTGCCATCTTCACAAAACTCTAAGAGCATCTCGTTCCTCAACTTTTCTAGGAGAAAAGGCTGCCTAGCTTTGCTAGGTATGATAATTGTTATCAGATTTGGCAATGGCAGAACCTCAGAAAGAAGTAAAGCGTTCTCTCTAGTTGGAAAACACTCTCATAAATGCATGAAGAGGGAATATAGCTCATTGGTTGCTTCCTCAGTATCACTAATGGAAGACTAAGAGTCTATATGAGCAGATAAGTTTAATGTCATTCTTATATGAGACAATAACAAGAGTATGATATGCCACATTAAATAGTCCAAAATGCCTTACATATGAATTATAGCCAGCATGGGGTAGCTATTCTGAAAATAACAGTGGTAGTAATTTGCCCATGATTCCTGTTCCTTATCTTTTTGATTCACGAGAACGAGTTTTACTGACATCAGTAAATCCCAGAAATCAAATTCCACAGTGGCATGGGTAAGTATTTCTAGAAAATGAACTCTGTCTGTAAAGGTTGGGGTTTTTTTTTGGAAATGACTGTAAATTCATCTAATATGAAGAAACAGCAAGATCCTATAACCAATTGCTAATGAACCATATAGTTAACAAATACCACAAATTCAGGGACCCTCCATAATCAACCTATAAACCAAATGATTGCAGAAGTAAAAGACTGGGAGATAAAGTAAAGTAATAATTATATCTGAACAAATTGTTATCTGCTCAGAGATTTATAGGCATAAATTTGTGGATAATGTTCTTGGTGAATTACCTGTATCTGCTGACATGACTACTTGTAATAAGCATAGCTACCAGTAAAGGCATGTTGGAACAGGAAACTACTTCTTACATTTCATATATTTTCCACAAAAATCATATAGAATATTTGAAGGTAAATCTCTGAAATCTCAATTTCTTGGCGCTGCTCATAAATATTAAGAAGCAAATACAAAGGATCTTCAGTAATCTTAGTTCTCCTACCTCATAATCAATAGATAAACCAATAACTAAGTATCTCTCATAATCAATAGATAAATAAGTCAGGTGTCTCATGGGCCTGGGCTTGCTTTCACAGAAAACCTAGCCCAATATTAACTTTCAGATAAACTGTTAAAATCTTAAATGATTCCCTGAGTACGAAATGTGATCCAATAATAACGGCAACATCCATTTATCTGAGTGAGTACTCAACCAATATAGGCATAAAGTTTAATCTGGACATTCTATTTTGCTACAGTATACTAAATTTTATGTATTTAAGTTCTTTTAATCTATCATTAAAATTCCAGACAATTTACTGAATTTTACTTGAAAGTAGCAATAAGCACTAATTTCCATCTATGAAACAAAATCTTCCTGTGATTATATATATGTAACTCCCAGTGATTCACTGAAAACCTGTGGTGGGCGTGGAGATTTCACAGCAGAAGCTGGCCTAATTTTTTGTTATGTTTTATATAGTAACGTGGTACCTGAATAAAAATACCTGGAGGATCAGCAGCCAGTTTCTGCAAGACTCATAACATTTCAAACACTGAAGGCATATTTGGAACACATTAGTTTCAAAGTCTCTTCTGTCAGAATTTGCTTGCATAATAAAACACAAAAGTTCTTACGAGACCAACAAGGCTGCAGGAATTCAGCAGTAAATAAAGGCTTGAAAAATGAGAATACTGCTAGGAAAAATGCTTGTTTTAAGAATAACAGAATTGTAGGGCAGGAATAAATGTCAAGAGGTCATCTAGTCCACTCAAAAGCGCTGATGTAGGGTCACATTAAGTATGATGGCTTGGGTTTATCTAATCTATGTTAACAAATTGCTTATGACAGAATTTCCACAGCCTCCCAGGTAACCTGTTTAAATTGTCATCTATTCTCATAGTTTAAAATCTTTTTCTAATACCAACCAATTTACCCCTTACTGCAACTCAAGCTTATTTATTGTCCTGTCTTCAATAATTTCAGAGAATTTTCTTATTAATACATTTTAAACGTCTTATCAATGTTATTAACACTCATAACTAGCAGTGAGGGTCCACAACGTTCAAGTGATTTGAATTCCTGTATTCCTTCTTTATTCATGTTTACTGCTGTCATTACAAATAAGGAGTTAGAAGCTTTCTTTAAAAAGTTTAGGATGAGAGTTTCAAAGAAAATCACATGAGTCCTGAAAGTCAAGCTTTAAACAGAATATGAAATATGATTTTTCTGATGGTACTGCACAGATATTCTCTTTTTCCTTTCCCGCCCTTTCAACTGGGGAACTTCTCAAGGCGCGTGTCTCACCACAGGGAGGTGATTTACTATCCCATTAAGAAATATCAGGAATAGGGTTTGAACAGAAATTACAGGAGATAGATAAGGATAGACATGGCCTTTTAAAATACATGATAAATTCTTTACCTAATTTGAGTTTGTTTGTCTCTTACCTTGCTGCAGACCAGCGTTTTTCCCTTTCCATTTCCATTATTAATATTATCACCATCTCAGATATCCTCATGACTTCTCCTTTCCTTTGTTAGAGCCTGATTGATCTCTTTGAGGCTTTCTACACTTCTCCCAAGGTCTGTATGTTGGTCTGCACTTTGTTTCAAGACCCATCCTTTGCTTAGTTTTCTTTAAAGCTTTCTTTGGACACTTTTTTTGTCTCGTTTTCATACTGATTCCCTATTTTATCCCGAGTCAAAATTTCATCACCTCATGTACCTCCTGAACTCCTCTACTTCCCAGTTTCTATACTTTCAATCATTGCACTGTGTTTCTCTCATTTACAATGTATGCTGTTCTGCACAGGCAACTGTTCAATTGCCTCTGTAAAACAAAACATATACTCATAGCACTTTATAACAGTGCAAGACAAGGTTGAAAAATCAGAAGATCAATAGTCAGGAAATTCAGAATGCAAATTATGAATACCTTGTCTGTACCGGAAGTGCAATTTTTCCATGGAAAAATATAAAGTTTAAAGTGCTCAGTGGAAACAGCAGAGAAAATACTATACTAAATATTAATACTAAAATTATAAACGTTACATTGGAGAACTTTAATTTCCCAGTCTGCATTAACTTGGTCGCTGTGATTCATTTTTCTGTTTATGTTAAAAGGAAAAGTGATGATAAAAGCAAAAGGCAAAACTCTGAGACATTGATGTATGATGCACCTTCCGCCTGAAGATTATTTCACTACTTACAGCCTTAGCAGTTGAAGGACAACTAAAATTGGTCCAAAGCCTGCTCAAAGTTCTAAACTGGTCTACTTTTACAGCATTTTGAAAACCAAATTAAAAATACCCCACTCATACCCCAGGAGGATGCTCACTTTAAACATTCCTACTATAAAATTGTCAGTGTGATTTTCTCTTTAATGTCTTCTCATTTGGAGTTCTTAATGAAGACTAAGTTGAAAAGAAAAGAATCATTCATGTTTGCAGTAATAAGCTTCAACCATTTAGGATGTACAAGGTCAAGGAGATCAACAGAAATATATGTGTATTTTTCCATGGTCTCCCAACTCAAAACCAAGTGAATTAATCTAATGCAATGTTTACTCCCAAGACTTTTAAGCCCTCCTTCCAAACAGGCATAAACCAGAGATTATCACACGTATTTGGCAGGAAGTGCATGGAATGAGTCAGGTCCAAAGCTGATTTTCCAACAGTTTCACTTACATATTCTGCAGCATATTTATTTTAATATGCATGTCTATAGATTTCTCCAGTCTTATTGGTTCAAGGAATATATTTTTATTTCCTTGAACTTTTCCATTCATTAAGGAAGAAAAATATTCTGAAATGTTAAAATCATGCATTTAAAACTATCATTGCTAAAAAACATTTGTATGTGCATAAAGATATATTTGGTTGTTACTGCTAGTTTATTTTAAGATAACCTATGTGCTTTTATTGTTATCATTTCCTCTTGGAATTTAATAATATCTTTAAGCCAAAATTACTTTATCGAATAGTGGCAATGTGTTGGTAAATGCAATAACTTGATAAGACCTATGTCATGCTATAATTTAAATGTATAGTAGTTGTACTGTGCTGCAGTTATTATAGACTATTGAATAATTCTATATTATACTAGTTGGTTGCCTGCAGTGTTCTAGTTTCTGTGACATTGCAGTTCATCAGTCTGCAACAACATAGTTCCCAGTTCTTCATGTCTTATGTTTTCTTGCAACATCACTGTTTTCATTAGTTAAGGTAATTGTTCACAGACACCAACTTTAGAGAGAGCTGTCCTGTAATAAGCTTTAAGTTCCATCTTTCTCACTTAACAATTTTCATAAGAATTTGTTCCTAATGTGACTCTGGCTTTATATAAATAAATTCATTTTTAAATTTTCTTAATAATAAGTGAGTACAATCATCCACAATTAAAAGTCAGATAGCCTTTTCTGTAACTGTGGTGAATATTATTTCATGCAGATGGCAATGTTCAGTTCTTTGTCCATACTATGGCAATAGACACATTCAAAATTATCGTATGCATTTCTCTTTACAGCTCTTTGCATAATCAGGTTTAATCTATATGACACAAGAGAATCATCTGAGAAAATATTTAGCTCTTTCAAATCTGATAAAGTTTTCTACAAAGCCCCCACTGGAGTTTGAATATATTATCTTCAAGGATTTTTAGAACTTGCAAAATTTCCAATCAGCGTTTTACATTTTGCCTGGAGCACCATATCAAAGCATGGAGCATTTTATCAAGCTTACTCTACCCTCTAACTTATCCTGTACAATTATGTATATGACTAGCTCAAATTCTAGGAAGTGTTGAGGCAAGGAATAGTGTGACAAGAATTCTGAATTTCCAGGAAATACCTAGATGTGAACTCATGATAAAAGCAGCTGAAAATTCAACCAATACAGTTCTGCAGATCAGCACGTTGCAGTTACAGCCTTTCAAATCTGAAAATATCATAGAAATCATTATAAGTCTCCCTGAAGCTCACAACTTTGCAAGCTTGCAAATGCCATAATTCATGTTGTTAACAATTTCTAAGTCCCGAGAACATAATTCCCTCATTAAATGTCCATGTCGCTCAGACATTGCCATTTTCTTTTTCGGCTATATTTGTCAATAGCTTTACAACTGGGGAGATTTTCAGTTGAAAATCTTGATATGGGTCTTGCTATGCTGTTTAGTAGCTGTTTACAAGTAATAAATTGACATACTTTTTATTGCAATAACCATAAACCATTTCTTTTCATCCATACTAAATAGCTCAGACACTGGTCTTTAAACAAAGAAAATAAAACTTCACTATCTACCTCAACATCTCTTAAAGATTTGGTATTTTTGGATTTCTACTCTGTAAAGTATCAATATCATGTGTGTCTTGCCTGTACCTTAGCTAATGAAGTTATGGCAGTAACAAAATCCTTTTTCTACTTTGATTGAAATATGATAAAATCAAAGAGGAACCTGCATTCCAGGCATCGTTCACTTGAAGCATTTGATAGTAAATTCAGGTCAGATTTGAAGAATAATTTTGCCAACTAGAAAATGAGAACAAACTTTCAAAATAATTCCAGTTTGAGGCTTGATTCACAAGCCAGATGAAGTGAAACTAAAAGTAACGCAGGTGGTCTGTTAGCATTTTGCTCTTGATAACACAATAATTCAGTCACTCACCTTGAAGGTGGAGAAGCAAAGTTCTAATCATTTCTCTTCGCTATGACACCATATACTGGCAATCCAATGCCATCTGCAATGAATATTTACATGGCCTGTGCAAAGTGCAACAGCTTTTAAGGGTACCACTGACAATATATAGCTATTGGGAATCTCCTTAATATTTTAATATTTTGGTTTTTTCTGAAAATGTTCTTGTGGGGAACAGTTAATTCAAAGCCAAATGAAACATTTTCTTTGACCTAAGATAAATTTCCCCAGTATGCTGGAAAGGCATTTAGCTTCAGACTGAAATTGAATAAGAAGAATTCATGAAAAAGTTTCAGTTGTCACTATTTTATACCCTTTAACCCTGCAGATCTTTCAGTTACATTGCTAGCTAGCAATACCTCAGGTGGCAGAATCTTTCTGGTCATTCTAGCTAAGTTCCCAGCATTACAATTATTTTTATTTGTTTGGTTGGGTTATTTTTTTTTTGAGAGCTTGCCTAAATTGGTAGGCTGATAAGACACAGTACAGTCTGACTGATAAGATCAGCATTTCTGGTGGTACTGTTGTATCTTTAGCTGTGTCATCTTTGAATGTCAGAGTTATTAAAATCATCTTCAGAATACCACATTGTTCAAAAGATTAGCTCTATAATTAAACCATACTAAAATTTTGAAATGGCTCTTATCCTTAGATTATTTTAATATCCAATATAATCATATACTAGCTTATTTTGATGTTGAATATAACCCTTATTTTGGTGAATAAAACTAAGGCGATAGCTGGAAGGAGAACATGGCTTCTCTTACATTCAATTTTTGTAAAATGAAAAAATTTTTAAAATGGTATTTCAGCAATATGGCCCTTTTGCTTCCTGAGAAATATGATAAATATTGAAACAAGAAACATGGAAATAGTGATTGGCCGGTAACATGTATGAAAGCAGCTGTTGCACACCATGTTCTTCTTAGGAACGTATGGTATTGAGGCTATAAGCGGCCTTGCAAACACATGAGGATTGCAAAAACTTCTATTGTTCAATAATGAATCAAACTAATTATAGCAAAATTCAAAAATGATCTAAAAATATACATTGGAAAAGACAATTTTCTAGTCTTAACTTTGAATAGCTAAAATAAGAAGCGCTGAGGATAATATCAGAGACAGCAGTTAAACTTCATAATGACTGACTCGGCCCACATCAAAATATTCTGTCCTCTAAGCAAAGGATGCAATCAAGTATTTAAATTATAGCCAACTTCCTTGAGCATGGCATAGCAGATTTTCAGCGAGACTGTTGGCTTACTGTACCACGGTTCATCAAGCTGGTGAAAACCTTACTCACAGGGGGACATCACTTTCACTTACTCTCCAATGACAGAACTGTGTCTACGCTAATAGTAAATAGTGAACTACAGAGACCTCCCTCCTCAGGGCTTCCACAAATTCTGCCCTGTGGCTTTTCTCATTTATTTCAACATATACAAACTATAGAGAGCTATTAAGGAAAAGGTAGATAACCCCTTGGGATAATCAGGTCTAAATTTAAACTTTATAGAGAAGGTTTAGTATGTTCACTGCAGGAAAGAAAAACGGGTTTCCATGAATGAAGATTAGAGAAATTAATATTTACGGGCATATCATAAAGAAGAAAACAATGGATTGTAATTGATGCTTTTCATCTGACCTCTTTCTCTCTCCCTCTCTCTCAATCATTATTTGAGAGAAGACGAAATGAATTCATGAGAGTCAGTGCTAATGAAAAATGCACTAGAACTTAACTGCATTTCAGAGCTGCTGGTGTCAAGGGGACAAGTAATGTCTGTGTCTGTCAGAATGTAAATTAAGTCGCTTCATATGATTCACACTCAAGATCCAGAAAAGAACATGGCCAAGAAAATGACATGACATTTTTGGCAAACTTGACATTTAATAGAGAATTTGTTATCGTGGTCAAATTTTGATCCCCCATTACACTGCTATTATGCTGCAATAAATTACAGGCAACTTGTTATAACTGACAGGGGAAATTTTCTAGACCCTGATTGTAACAAAGATCATTTTCTGAAGACCCTTTCAACTTCAGGAATATTAGAAACCATTAGTTCTTCTTATTCTAGGGTTTTTCTCTGGTAAAGGACATAATCATTCTTTAAAAAACTACATATAAGAAGTCTTTAGTCTTTATTACTGGAGGGAGTGGTTTTAGTACCTCCATTATGGTGCAAAAACATCATGTGCCAATTTTCAATGACGTCATGAATATTGTTTGCGTGCAACTGAAATTCAGGGAATAGCCTGCTTTATTGGTAACTTACTCAGTAAAAATTGCCACATCATCAATTTGTGATGGAAGTCACACCACTTCCAGCCAGGCTCGCTTGGGACCTGCAGTTAGGCAAATGCAGCAGTACTTAGCAGTAGGTCCATATGTGCCCATGAGCTGGTTTCCAGCTTGTCAGAATTCAGATCAAGCATCTAAATGTTCGTCCTGAGACAAGCAGGGTTAACACTGTAAGCAAAGCACCAAGCAGATGCCATGATCCCTGTGGTATCATGCAAGTCTGTAAAATCTCATGTTGAGGGCAGAGGCTCGTCACAGGATTTATCTACACATACCGAAGGACAGAGTTTTCCTGGATGTGAAAGTTTAGCATGGTTTCTCCTTTTTTCAGTGAAAGAATTTAACATAACTCAATGTCACAAAGATACTTCACTGCTGTTTAGCTGGATAGTACTGATTAATGTTTGGGTAGCTGAGAGAAATAATGACCCAGGGAATGACTGTGAAGAGCTGCTGCCATGTTCACGGGAGAGGGGGAGGATGCAAGTGGAGCACTGTTGCATCTTGCACATGCATGTGATCAGGGTGTGGGTTGTTAGTCATTGCTACATCGTAAACAGAGCCCACAAGAAAGATCCTTGTTGTTGCTACTTCCAAGACGTCACTCAGTACTTTGTAAGAGTATGGATGATGTGCAGATACTTGCCCATATACAAACTCGTACAGAAGAGCAGACACACACATACTTATATATGCACGTACACATCCATTAGCAGACATTACAGTTCAACTGAACCACTTCATTTCTCACCTAGTATTTCTAGGTCTGCTCTGTGTGCAAGTTAAAGGACAATTTCTAGAAAACAGTTAAGACATTTCAAAATATATGAAACATGCAAACAAGCTTTCTTATTCTAAAAATGATTCTTAACTTTTAAAATTATTTAAAGTTAAAAACAATAAGAGAATGGAATTGAAACTAGTGGTATTGACTGCAGCTGCTCTGAGTGTGCTGCTGAAAACTGATTTAATTTGCCTGAGTTATGAACTTCCCCAAATTCTCTATGTTCATTTTTAATAGCCATAGTACTAAGCCCAGTACTTTGAATACAAAGGGAAGGACACACAACCCATTCCTAAATTGCTGCTACAGCTAGATACACAATTTTTCTAAGGCACTGCAGGAGATACTTTCCCTAGAAGCCCCACGACTTTAGCAAGAACCTTTTGAAAAGCTTATTCATTACAAAATAAACAAGATGAAGTTTGGCAGAGGCAGTGACATCGCCTGTTATCCATTTTGCAGTTGATTCTGCAACCTTTTTTATGCACATTGGATGTTTTTTCATGACAGATATAGGATATTGGACTCTGCAATCTGAAGTTTGCCAATATTAGTTACCTTGCAAGATGCTCATTGAATAAAAGAGGATGGAAGAAATCAGGAGACATGTTTGTACCTAACCCTGAGATAAAAGGTAGCTTAATTATCTGTGTCCTTAACACCAGTCTCTGGCCCAGCTTGCAGCTTATTTATTTTTTATTTTAAATGTTTACAGTGCAATTGTGCTCAGCAGTTATCTTATTTAAAACGATAGTAGTCTATTTTTTTTCCTCTCTGGAAAGGAATGATTTTAATGGTATACCTTTCAGAAATATTTTCAGCTTGGTCTGTACTCCTGTCTAACCTGTATATGCGCACAGCATGACATGAAAAATGCATGCACGTATCAGCTATAAAAACTAATACTACCTGTGCCTCAGCTTGGGCTGATGAGAAGTTTTGCACATTGCAAGTAATAGCTAAATCTTGCATGCCCCTTTGTCTTTGCTGGCAAAATCTGACTTCAGATGAGTCAGAAGCCAAAACTCTGCCAGGTTTAACAAATGTCCACAGAGGATGAACAGATAGAATTATTTATTTCTATTAAGAATGCCAGAGAGTATATTTTACAGGAAGTAATTTCATTATCTGTTGAAGTGCTAGGGTTCAGGATTTCAATACACAAAATTCAATGATGCATTAATTTGATCCACCTCATTAGCATCCAGGCACATTTAGTGAAAAATACCGGAATTGTTACAGTTGATTCCAGTCATCAAAGTGATAGGCCCTGAGAGCTTTAGCTCTATAATTAACAGATAATATATATATGGTGTATAATATAGATAATAAAATATATCATGTATAATAACATACATAATGTATCATATATGATTAATGTATTAAAAAAGGCAATATTGAAAATCATACTGCCAGGAAGAACAAGTTTCAGTAAAATTACCACCCAAAAAGATTTCAAGTTTGATCACTGTATCTAAAAACAGAGAAAACTAATAGAGAACCACAATTTTACATAATAGGATACATCTTGCCACAGCTCAAAGAAAACTAGGAGGAAAAGATCAAGTGTACCTCATTTGTCTTACTTCTGCAAATGAATATGCAAATAGCAGGCAGAGAAACTGAAGCAACTGTTACAAGTAAATGTCTTTTTCTACTAACAGGTTAGATGTCCTTTTAGATATTTTGGTATTTATTTTCACTATTTCAGCTACATTTTAGAGTGGATCAAGTTCCTTGAAAAAAATGTGGTGAATTCCACGTCATATATCTATGTATTGCTTTTTCGCAGTAGTTCCCACTTACTGACTCACAAAAGATATCCTTATGTCTCATTTAGCAAGTCTCATTATACAAGGAATACAAAACCCCTCATACGTGAACTGGAAACCCAGTCTATCATACACATCCATTACAAGAAAAGACCAAAGTAGAACAGCAACACAGTCCTTGCCAAATACATTCGTATATTTGTGTTCAACAAAACCTGAACAGACAGGCATTACTGACAAACTACCTCTTGTTTAAAAGTGTCTTGCAGACAGTATTATATGCTAGCTAGCACTGACGGTCCTTATGTATAAAAAAGCTTAACTCAATCTCTATTTGAACAAACTTTACATCATTTAGCTATCTACTGGTGTCAAATGGAGACTAAAATTAACACTCCCTCACCCAAACCCAGACCCTGACAAACTGCAATGTTATCTCTTACGTACCTGAGGCACAATATACATAAAGGCTGGCACCAGCTTAACACTGTCTAGTTAAATATTTCTTATAAATGACTACACTGAAATATAAGCATCTTAAATGGATTTTATGGAAATATTATGATACAGAATAATTCTGATTTTAATTTTATTAAACCCAGGAAAGTTAAAATGCCCATAAAAATGATCATTATGCTTCTAAAAAAACAACAATTACTAATCATGAGTTTGGCATTTTCTTGCTTAAAGCGATTTTTAATTTTCTGTATACTATGCCTGTTTTCTACATGGAATGAAATTGATCCTTACTACTTTGAATTTAGTACTAACCATTATGAAATCATATTAGACATTTCAGTGCCTGTGTCTCTAGTGCCCTGAGTGAGAAAAATAACTTAGAATCATTTTACTTAGCTATTAAACAATTATACTCGTGTTCATTTCTACTACTAAAATTAAAATATCTACTATTTATTTTCACTGTGTAAGAACCTCAACATGACTGGTACAACAAAGGTTCTAATTAGTGTAATCTTTTCTGTAACCTGATTGTCTATTGTTTTCTATCTCAAACAAGATTTGAATTTGAAGAACTATGCTGGGTCTACGTAACCTGTAACCATTTTCTACCTTAATAGCCACATTGCAGCATTTGAAAATTGGCAATTATTCATTTTGCCATGAGCTAGTAACTGAAAGAGTGAATTTCTCATCTGTAAAGAACGGTATAGTAAATCACAGATTAGCAAAGTCAGACACTCTCATTGAAAGTATGTCCTCTTGCTTACACCTAACAAAGCTAATGTTCGATACGGCTCTTCTCCTCTTCACCATAAAAACTTTATGTGAACTTTAATCAATTTTCTGTTTGGAAAGAAAATGTTTTAAAAAGCCGAAAACTAACCATGTTAATAAAGATTTCACTCAGAGGAGTCAGACAGCAAAACACAATTCATCTTCCTACAGACTTCTAACAACTCGTGACAGCCTCACACAGCCATCTATAAATGCTACTTAATAAACATTTTGTGTTCAAAATAAAATAGGCTGTGTTTAAAAGAATATACTAATCTGGATTTTTCACAGCAAAGCCATAAAATGTAGAACTTGTACTTCCTGTCCTTCACTATAAAACTGAGGTCTTTAGTCTGAATTGACCATGCAGGTTTTTCCATGATCTGTGGGGAAAGAGAGGCACCTCCATAAGACAATTCATCCTGTTCTCACACAAACATCCAAGACAGATGGGAGGAATTGTTCTCTGGAATATCCTCTCTGTCTTAGTCTCTCTCCAAAATCTATACAGGGACATGAGATAACTTTTGGCTAGTACCTAACTTTTTGATTGTGAAAGTCAAAAAAGACAAATCCATCTTCTCATGCCCTTGGTTGGCAATCCTTGTTTGTGGTAAATTGTGGGGTTTTTTTTTCTACACAGACTGACTATTTTTGGGTTGAAGTTTCAGCATCTCATAGGCATTGGTTAAAATTTTTACTGCATTACACCTGCCATGCGGTCAGAGACATGTTAGTCTGCTCCATCTAGAAAGCTGATAGGGAGTCCAGACTTTCAGTGGCTCCTGTAATAGCATTAGATCTCTGATGTGGAATGAGGAAGGTTGCTATCAGGCTACTAGGCAATCAATACAAGTGTGGGCAAGATTTACAGTAGAACAGATATGGGTAAAGAGAGAGTCATTATAGCGTAGTTTCTGATGATTAAATAATGCCTTAACCCAGAAGCAAGCCAGTTTTTTTTCCTCCATAAGAAACCAACGGGAACATTTGAATTGTTCCTGTTCAGATAAAGGTATCTGAACTTAGCCAATATCAGTTCTGCATGTTTCCATCTTGGTTGACAGCCAGCTGAATTTCAGCCACCAGTGAGCCCAGGTGGCCAAGAAGACCAACAGCATCCTGCCCTGTATCAGGAATAGTGTGGTGAGCAGGACGAGGGAGGTGATTGTCCCCCTGTAGTCAGAACTGGTGAGGCCGCACCTCAAATACTGTGTTCAATTTTGAGGCCCTCACTACAAGAAAGGCTTTGAGATTCTGGAGCGTGTCCAAAGAAGGGCAATGAAGCTGGTGAGGGGTCTGGAGAACAAAACTTACAAGGAGTGGCTGAGGGAACTCGGGTTGTTTAGCCCAGAGAAAAGGAGGCTGAGGGGAGACCTTATTGCTCTCTACCTGAAAGGAGGTTGTAGCAAGGTGGGGGTCAGTCTCTTCTCCCAAGTAGCAAGCCATAGAACAAGAGGAAATGGCTTCAAGTTGTGCCAGGGAAGGTTTAGGATGCATAGTAGGAAAGATTTCTTCACTGAAAGGGTTATCAAGCATTGGAACAGACTGCCCACGGAAGTGGTGGAACACCACCCCTGGAGATATTTAAAAGATGTGGTGCTTAGGGACATGGTTTAGTGGTGGTTTTGGCAGTGCTAGGTTGATGGTTGGACTCAATGATCTTAAATGTCCCTTCCAACCTAGACAATTCTATGATTCTCCTGAGTAGAGTTAACTATTAGCATACAAGAAATATTCCAATTTTTATATACACCTAAGTGACTCAGCTCTTTATGGATCCTATTTATACTCTGTAAAATGTAAAGAATACAAAAATAAAAATGAGATTTTGTTTAAAATGTATATGTTTTAAGAATACATTGAAAAAAAAAGTATTGCTAATATTCCATACCTGAGTAGTGGTTGCTTTGGATAAGACGGTTGGTCACTGTTTTGGCATGGCTGAGGTTTTTTTGTGACTTGTTTATAAATATTCCTGGCAGTTACTCCAATCCATAGCATAGTAGAGAGTGTAGAATAATGTAGTACTATGCCAACCTAAAAAAAGAGGGGACAGGGACAGTTAAACAAGTCGGTAAATGGATCAATAAAACAAGTCAGTAAATGGATCAGTAAAACGAGTTTTAGAAGAATCTTACTGCATAAGTGTATAAGCAAACAGATTTTTAAACTTAATTTGTAAGTGCATAATTTTTTTCTTCCTCTATGGTTATTTCTAATCAGGAAAACACTTTTAAAAAGCAGATGGAATTTGTTATTTAATCTATCATAGATAATATCTGTGATACCAGATGGTATGTTATGAAACCAAGACTGTAAAGACATTTGTTTTTTAAGAACCTGATTAATGACAACTTTTTACACCTGGATTTAAAGTGATGCGAATCTTAGTTTGTGTTGCAATTTTTGTTAGCTTATCATAACAATGCAATTTAAAAATTAATGAGAGGTCAGCATTTTTGCTTGCTGTTACACTATTTCCTTTCATTTTTCAGGAATATCCTGCTGTAGTTCCCTCTCAGCTGCACGTAGCCAAGGCTGACTTCTTATAATGGGATCCGTGCTATTTGCCTAAACCCAGATTATTTTCATACCTGGCCATATAATTTTTTAAAATTAAGTGACAGATCTTGGCATCCTTCCTTAAAAGGAAATAGAAACTCTCAATAGTGTTATTATCATTTTGTCTCCAAGAAACCGGTGTGTTTATCATTGAAAGTAAAATAAAGTACAAACATCTCTAAAATACTAACATCTTTGTTATGTTAGTAATTGTTATTCATTACTATGGAAACAGTAACTGGAATTTTATCCAATCTCCAATGCTTTATTACATCAGCCAACTCTCCATCTGATTATATAAAATGAGGTTACCTTTGAAGGCATAACCTGACATTTTGCAGTGACAAGTAAAATATTGCTATAATTGGAAAGCACATAAATGTTTAAGGAATACAGAGAATTGCTGAATAAAGCTAACACAAATCTATTATAATGATTTATTTGAATCAGTGTTCATTTTTGCTCAACTTAAAACAAAATAATTGATGGGTAAAGAAAAAAAATTCCATGAATTTTGTTTATATTTAGTAATATAGCACAAAACTTGAAGATAGCAGCAAATATCAACAGAAAACCCTTTGTAATTTTCCCTGGGACTTGTCTGACACATTAGACAAGGGAGTATAAAGCCTTCATAGCAGTTGTCGCTTGAGGTAAAAGAAGCAGAAGTAAGAGAATGAGACAACTTTGTAGCATCAACTGGCAGACATTGCCAGTTCAGTGGCTAGTGCTGTCTGGACTTCGTTCATATGCAGCTTGCAGCATTTCTGTAGGGACACAGTGAATATGACTATGAGCTGGGGGCAGGAGGAGGGGGGGTAGGAGGGGTAGGTAGTGAAAGAGTAAGGCAGGAGGGAGAAGAGGGGGAGTAGAAAGGGGAAGAAAGGGAAGCAGGAACCATGAGAAAGAACTGGAAAAATACTAGATATTGGTTCATTACCTCTTTCTCATTTCAGCATAGTACTGCAACTATATATTCTGTTATTATTCTACACAAGTATGCCAAAGAGTCCATAAGAATATGGACAGCAGGGAAGAATACCATGTGACGAGGCACCTACATGTGAAATTTTAACAACATATATGGCCAAGTATACAGAAATGATCAGCTGCTTCAGTGAATGAGATCCATTAAAATAGTACAAAAAACCAATTTTACTGAGCTTTCAGGGAGGCAACTGAACTGAACACATCATTGCTATGCCATGCCTTAGTCACGTCACTTTTCTTCACAGTATGCTCGTATTTCAGCAACTTAGTTGCTTCTGATAAATGGACAAATCGAACAAACATGGACAAGAGACAGAAATGCTATCATCTTCTGTACTAAGTTTTTAATAATATGCCTCTTTCTCTCAAAAAAAAAAAATCCACTTGCATTTTTTGCTTTAAGGAAAAGAGGATATATCCTGATGATACAGGACCTCCTCATGACTGACGTTTGAAGGACAATGGTGACAATCTGGAGATCAAACACAACAAAAATGCGGAATTTGGAAGGGTGACTGAATTGTTATACTAAGTTCCAAAGGAAAGGGTACCCTTTTCTCTTTGTGGTGATGATTTTGTTTCTCACTTCCCATCACAAAATATGCTTTCTGGACTAGAACTTTTGCTCTTATTCATCCAGTAATAATAATTAGTAAAGAAATGCTTGTCACATCATCACATTCAGTGTTTCAAAGCGGTGGGCTTTGCTCTCTCCCTCTCCCTTGCCCATATCTCCACACTGACATCAGTCATGCCATGGAGATGTGTTTTCCTCACTGTTGCATTTTGGGGCTGTGGCTGCACGCCCTTTTGTCCCCTTGAGCAGGACCACTTCTTTCGAGCTCTCTTAAGCTAGGAAGACGTCTGACCCCTATGCTAGAAATACACGAGGTACCAGCTCATGACATGGAAGGGGAAGACAAAACTCAACAGGAAGAGGAACAAGACAAAGACAGTTTTGTTCAGTAAACTCTCACTTAACTCTGTCACCAAATGTAAACTTTAGGTTTATACATTAAAGGCCCAAGGTATGAATTGACCTGTGTATGTCTTGTTACTGGATTTGTGCCTCTCTAAAACTACAGAGGCCAATAAATAGATACAAATTAAATACCAAGGTGTTAACTTAACACTATTTTCACTGTAAGCGGAACTTTTGTATTTCACACAAAATTGTGTGGGAAGGGTCAAGTTTTCCTCACAGAAAAAAGGATTATGATTGAATATATTAAAGCAGTGACCCTTATTCGTAAGAAGGTTTTCCACTGACAGGCCAAATGGGACAGAAAGAACTTGTCTGGACATATGCATTGAAGCCAGCATTTCACCTAAAGCTATTTAATAACCGCAGCTATATGGTGAAAATTTTCTTGTTTCCTTGGACTCATTTTTTCCATCTCCTGTGCTCTTAGAACTCTTATCTTTGGGAATAAGCACCTGCCTAATGAATAGAAGACTGCGCTTTTCTACAGTAAGAAGATGCTGCCTGTATGTGCTCCTGCAATAAAATCTTGTACCTTTAGAGGTAAATTAAGTTCCACACTATGGAGTTACCATGGTAATGACCAGAACACACATTTATGCAAAGCATTTTGGCACAAGAAGCTCTCTTGATCAGCTTTAAATTGCACACAAATTTCTTTGTTTTCCCCTGGTTTTTAATTTAATTTCTTTTTTAATTGTAATCATATAAGTTTCTAACCACCTAAATTCTTGCTTGTGCATATGACTAGTTTTGTTCTTATCTCTGCAGAGGTGAGCAACGCAGCACCTTTCTCACCAAAGACCACTCAAGAGCTCTTAAATGGCATTCTTCTCTTGAGACACCCTAACTGGCAAACTTGATTACAGTACATTAATTTTACACCCATTCTTCAAAAAAAAAAAGAAATATAGCTAGAGCAGAAAGAACTGCTCTTTTCCTCCTCTTTCTATAATATTTTTGTATCTACAGCTCCTACCTGAGATGTGGCACATAGCTGTAGGACCTCCTGAGTTTAACAGGATTCAAATGCAAGTTTCAGACCTCCAAGGGTAGCTTTCTAACTTCCAGGTTACTGGCTAGTATGGAATGGGCTGCACTTTTCTTGCTGAAGATTTACTGCCCTACAGAAAGGAAGTCACAAGCAGCTTCACATATGACAGTCATCAGGGAGGAGGAAGATCTGAGCCATGCTAAATTTTACATGGAAGCTTTTATTTGATAAACCATATAGGAGGTTCTTGGAGATGTGATCGAAGTCATCATGCCATTCAGTGACTGACCACTAGGATAAAAAAATTACGATTCTGTCTCACTCCCTAACTTTTCTGTCTCCTGAATCTTGTGCCCCTAAGCCTATTCTTCATGCTTCAACATGCTGAACTGATGATTTCATCCCCTAGCATCCATAGCCTCATGGCTATGATGGTTTCCTGGAAAGCAGGGGCTATGAGACCGAAATCTTTCAGGCTGAGGGTACAGAATCAGTGCCTCCCACACATGGGGAGTGATCCAGCTACAGTTGTGTCTCCTCCGTCTCATTCCTTACATGAAAGAAAAACTTCCTTCTGCCCTTTGAAGGAAAGTAATCTGAGACCCAATTCTGGGAAGAGGCTGGCTACATCATGTACTGGCTCGCTGAAGCAGCCTTCTGGCTAGTGTACTGGCTCTGATTAATCCCATTCTGCCATTCCTAACACAACCTTTGCCTTGAATGAAAGATTTTGCCATAAACTGAAGACTCTGGATTCTACATCAACAGCCAGCATTAGTGACACCCAGAATCAGATTCGTGGGTAATATAAACTGTCTGTAGATACAACCTCATTCACAGAGGAAATACATGAAGAAGCAATTAACTCTTCCAGACCAGCACTCTAACATCAGTTTTCTTTATAAATCATAAAGACTGCATTTCACATACACAAGTGAGACTGTCTATACAAAATCCTCTCTGAAATAGGTATGCAGGTTTAAAAGGGAGTTTTCGATTTTTAGATTCGAGATAAAAATAAATATCTTATTATCTCTGAAAACACATTTTTGCGTGTAATTACTTTGCCTTCAAGGGGATATGAAGGTTCTTCCTGCTGTCTATCACAGAAAATGGGTCCATTTCCATAGCATTAATTCCTGCTGCTTAAAATTAGTCTGGGACACCTTATTTAGTGGGAGAAGGTGATCCAACTGAAGTTATTTTAGAACCACCCTTTTTGGTTAATTATGAAGGACAAAAATTAACTCAGTTTATTATTGCACTTGGGTAAGTATGTTGCCGTGAAATTTGTGTGATAATTACACAGAAGGGTGAAGGTTCACTGGCTTTTACACTACGTTTCAGTTATTGGGACAGAAAATGTTTGTACTTGGCATCTTCCCCTATGCCCTCAGGAAACAAAAAGTGCAAATGACATTGCTGCAGGGTGAAGCTGTGTTTTGAATTGCAGCAGACGGAAAGATACCTGTGCTATGGCAACACTGATAGTGTTACACATGGACTACAACTAATATTTTAGCGCTGCTTGAAGCAGTGATATTTTCACAAATATATTTTAAACCCTATTATCAGTTTTTTTCCAGAACTGAAAAAGTGGAAAAAGGAGAAAGAGAGAAGGCAAAACTAAGACTTGAGGGACACACAAGCCCATAACAGCTATATAAATATACCTTTCATTGGGCTGAGTGATTTAAAGAATTGCTATATTCCATACACAGGAGAAAAGGAGTGCTGTGCACCCCACCACCACTTACACAAGCTATGAGAAATGTTCGAATACATGAGTTTCTTGGGCAACCATTAGTAGGTCTACCCTCCTAGCTTTGGCCCCCTGAATATTAATTCAGAGTGATCCTTTCAGGGCTATCACAGGAAGAGACACACACTGGGACTCAAAGAAGTTTGAAAAATGTTGCTGCCAGTAGGGAAGATAGGGTTTGTGGTGGGGTACAATGTTCTGAGAGTGAACGTTTGTTCAGTCTGTGTTACCAGCTATAGGTGTTTTGTCTTAGATTGTTTGGACTGTTGCATCTGTTAGCCCTGCCTAATTACATCAGCCACGTTCTACCAGGAACCAAAGAACTGTGTGTGTCTTGTGTGCCCTGTATCTTTTGTATATTTTAACTGCCAATGATACTGTCTGTTGATGTAGCATGGTGTCAGGTAAACAAAGAACTTTATGAAACTGATTAGAAGGCGTATATGAATAGATCCATTCAGTTTCTCTAAGCGTGCATGTTTCGTAGTAGCTCAGGATCTGGCCCTATACCATAGCAAGAAACAGCTGTCACTGATAATGCATTTTATGAAGATACCCCTGTAGTTTATGTATTACTCGTAACAGATTATTAATAACTCATTTATCTCAATCAGTTTTTCATTATTGCTGTTAATACTGCATTGTTGCCATGCAATCTGCAAAGTAAATAACCAGACAATGATTGTAACAACAGATGGTCATTTGTGATCATGTAATTACACAGCCATGGCTGCCCTAGAAAGTAATCTGCTACCCTCACTTGCAAACTGCAGATAAAGACAACGGTAAATGATATTTCAATTTGCTAGAACTCACAGATTAATTATGACACAATACACTAGCTATTGTGAGATATTTATCTCAGAATAATCTATCAGACAACTGTCATTTAAAGGAATACCACATAACGTACAGAGGTAGACTTTGCATGTAGAACTTTACAGGTGCTTACAGGTCTACACGTGCTGTTTATTGACAGTCATGCACAAGCATACACAAAAGCCTTCCAAAGCATCTCACTGAAAATTAGAGTGATAACTCTTAGACTAGTTATGCAGTGACTCTGCTGTTGGCTGGCAACTCTTGCTGTTTACACCCATTCAGGCCAATCAGAAGAACCAGATTAGTGACAGGCAAAATATCTGGGAGAATGTTGGCTTAATAAAGTGCTTTACTACAGGTAAATGCCAACAACATTCATGAGACCCGGAGCACTTCTACAAAATCTGAGAGGAAGAAATATTTAAGACAAACAAATTGCAACAAACCCTCATCAGAAGTTATGGAAGATGACTGAAATGACTATCTTTACACACTGTACAGACTCAGCCTCTATATTCAGAGCAGTTGAAGCCAGACCCTCTCTGCATCTCATGGCACTATATCCCTTGAAAGAATGAAGCAAGAGACATAGAATAGTCCAGCAATGCAAACAGGAGTCCATAAATCGCAAGACTACTGGTCTGCTTTGTCTCCTTAGCTTGAGTTGTAATTAAAAGACATAATCATACTATAAACATTAAGCTGCCCAAGTATATATTTAGGGATCACCCGGTGAAGCCAGGGCCACCCTCAGGCAAACGGTATATATATTACAAAAGAGCAGTAGTAACTTTAGTTCCACACATTTCATCAAAAGATCAGAAAGGACATTAGAAATATTTGGGAAACATTTTTCAACTATTCTGCAGAACAGACAAATACTATGATTTTCAGGGATTTTATTCTAAAATATAGAAATCTGAGTTGCAGAGAAGTTAATGTACCTTTCACAGAAACTTAGGTGACAACTAAACACTGAACACTCCCAGTGCTGGCCTGTAAAAGACATGCTTATAACGATGACTTATTCTGAAGAACTTAAGATCCAGGAACAAAATATGAAAAGAAAGAGAACTATCAATATTATGTTAAAAGATACAGTCTTAGATTTTCATTTTATTAGTAAGAAATACTAGGGCAGATACTTACAGCTTGACATATAATTGGATATTTAATGCGATTGATTCCACCAGCAAAAACAGCAAATGTAAGAGCAGTATGGAAACAAAAGTTGAGAAGCATGTGCCATCCTTTTCTACTTATTCGGATTGTGCTGTTGAAAAACCACATTTTAAAGTTAAAACCCAACACATCCATTATGAAAATTATGCTTTTGAAAAAATGCTTAATATGATAGAATTAAAATCTCTGATTCTTGAATACCTGCGTAGCAATAGGCCTATAGGACAGCCTGATTTATATAGCATTGAAATCAATGGTAAAAAGGTAAAATCAATGGTAAAATTTGTAAAAAGAGCCCACTGACAAGGGTCTACTGACTTAAAGTTTCCTCCATCAAATCAAGTATTTAAAGTAGAGTAATACAAGCAAAAGGCTTATTGCATAGCTTCAGATATGCATAACATTAACAAGACATCTCTAAAGGATTAAATGGAAGCTGAAGATCAGAAGTCATTGCATTAAGTTCACTTAATTAATATTTAGCAGCTTCTACTGTACAATACATTCCTACTCTTTTAAATTGCTAATGGTCTTTAGCAGAAGCATGTGGTTAAAATGGCATTTATATAAATCTTTCATATAAAGGAAAACACAAGTTTTCTAAACCCAAGAAGATTTAGAAGTCAAAGAAAGTTTCTTTTATCCAATAACAGTTACCAAGTCTTTGAACCAAACTTGCTCGTAGAAGCCAGTACCACCAGTGTAGTGGCCCACAGTGCTGCTCTTTGACTGGAATTTGCCAGACAGAATTTGATAGTGCGTGTGGTTTTGTATTGAATTGTCAAATTAGAAATCTTAGGAACAACTTGTAGACCATTTATACATACATCTCAGGAAAGACACAGCTTGGGAGCAGTTTGAGAAAGGCTGACATAACCTTTTTTTTATTTCTCTGGTGTAAATCACATTGCTGATATTACTATCCAACAGTAACTCAGACCTTGTAAATTTATCTTTTCAGCAAGGGTTAGAAAAATTGAAGTACCTCAGCATAATTCTGACCATTTAACACAAGCACTTAAAATTGAATTCTTACCTGTGATGGACAATGTAGGTGATAATGGAAGCAAACAGGCACAACAACATAACTGCAGTACATGCATATACCACAGGGTGCAGAAACTCCCCTGGGTACTGGGGGAAAGACAGCACTGTCTTAAAATCCTATGGAGAAAGCAAAATGATTTTACATTGTTAGGCGTGTGTGAAACTCTGAGACTCCATTTCAATATGTCCTGTCATTTCTAGCTGTTCCTTCTCAGGAGCAGGAAAATAAGATGATGAACTTTTTATGTAGAGAGAGTTCATTAATTTACAATAACATCAGACTGCTCTTTCCTCATCTGCATACACTTTGCAAGACAAATTAACCTTTTTTGTACAAGCAAACGTATCTTAATTAAAAAAATAAAGTCTGAAAAAATACACAGAACATTACATCTTCCAGGTATTAGCAATGTCTGTTCCTTCTGATAAGATGAACTTTATGTGTGTATTTTCCTAGGATATTAAGTACAAAATATCAAATTACCATAAAGGTCTCTAAAAGGCATATACATGGCTGCAGAAGAACCACTTAAAGAACCAAAAGCCATGAGAATACACCCAAAATATCGACTGACTCGCTCCTATATTCAAATATAATTCCCAGTTGATACACCTCTGACCCAGTGACCTTCACACAGACTTGCAAATACTCTGCTACCTATATCAATTCTAAGCAGCTTGACAGCTATACTAACAGCAGAATAAAGACACACACATTCCTTTTGGACCTGCTAGTGCCTACTGACAGAATTTTTCATGAAAAACATAATGAAAAACTATTAATATCTTTGTAAAATTAACCAAGTTTCCATTCTAAATTACTGAATCTCACAAGTAAGAAATAATAGGAGAGCTAAATCTGCAGGTGTGATGGATGGAAAGGAAAAGGAGCCCATTACAGAAAGCAGTTGCTTCAGACTATCAGATTTAAACTAAATATTAGAGTTTCACTGTAATACATTGAGCCACATCTGTTTGTGGCACTACATTTCTGCAAACAAGTACTATAAATTAGACACAATCACCTGAGTGCAAACAAAGTGTTGTCTACATGCCAGTTTCCATGTGCAGTGGCACTAACTGTACACATAAAAATTAATATGCATCCCAGCAGAGAAAAAGCTTAAATCTGAAAAACTACTGAATATGACAATAAAGAAAACTCTAACACTGCAAATACTGGCATACATCTAAAAGATTTTTTTCTTATTTGTCAGTTTTAGGTTCCCCTGGAAGAAGATTCTATACACTATTTTCCTGAGGTGAAGTCTCCCCTTTGGACACCGGGACTATAATGCTAATACATTTTTCTAATTGAATTTGCATGCAGAGAACTGGTTTCCAGCACCATTATTTATGTATATGAACTTGTCCATGCACAAGCAGATAATGTTCATAAGTATATGCAATTATTAAATCAGGGGGAAAGGTACTGTTCCGTTTACCTTCCAGAAAGGTCCTTACAATTAACAGATGCCCTGGTCATCATTATTTTTCTTCATACTAGCTTTAAAGCTCCTAAGATTGATTGTACCAGTATCTCCACATGCATATTAATGTCAGTTCTAAAACAGAGGGGCTTACAACACATATAAAAAAGACCATCAAAATGAACAAATAACGTATGAACAAGTTGGCAAATATATGTCATCACGTCCCATTTCTCTTCAAGTACTTTCTCAGTTGTGTGTGTACCTCAGTGAAATCTGCTCAGTCACCACTTGTCCCACACACAAGCCCTCTCTCAGTCCTGCCCAGCTGACCAAGACTCAGAGGTGGGGTCACTCGCCATAGAGGTATTCTTATGCTGTGTCCTGACATCTCTTGCTGCTCTTCCCTCAACCACGAGTGGAATAGAAGAGGCAAAGAACTCTGTCTTTTGAGCTGGCAGCTTTTTGGTGAGATGAACCTATGCTCTTGAGGCCTTCTCTTGATTTTTTTTTTTTTTTTAGTGTGCATGAATATACATTCAGGATATACTGAAGTCACAATTTTCAAATAATTCTTAAAAAGTCTATTGGCTCAGAACTGCCACTGAATCTCCACTAAAACACCCTTTTTTTTACCATCTTTTCTCCCATGTTTTCATTTGTGTCATCTCCCCATTAACTCTTTTACAGATTGAATTTCTTGAGACAGACTGTTATTGACCAGAAATGTTCAGTACTTGGCTTATATTACTAGAGTAGTAATGTAAATACTGGACAATTTAAATAGAAATACTCTACTGAAAATGATAAAATATTTATTTCTAGCTCTTACTGATAGAATCATATTTTGGTATACCAATAGTACACTTTGTCCTAATTTTTTGTATACACTTGCTTCAGTTCTGTGCATTAAGAAAACTGTTACTGTAACTAATATAGTAGTAACTGTGCAGTTATTTAAAGAAATAAGTATCTTCAGTATTTCTGAAAAAATATTCTGAAAAGTTAACAAAGTTGTGAAAAAGGAAACACAGTGAAGGTATGTAGCAACAAATGAAAGCAATTTTACTTGAGGTGGCATCATTCAGTGTACTAAAAACTAGCCTTTAATAGTGTAAATGCAAGAATCAACTGATCACTATGTTTGAACATCAGTATAAAAGTAAATACCGTATGTCCTACAGGAATACAGCCATTTTACCTGCAGAACCAAGAACAATTAGCATCTTAAAGCTAATTCCATTTTAAAATAGTCATTTTTTATTATTATCTCTTGTCAAATTTTGTGCAGTAAATAAGTGGTAAAACTTTTGAGTACCATAATGCATTATTGCCAATGTAGAATATCCTTTTGAAGAGTTTTGTGTACTGAAAACTGATTTCATTATAGATATATAATAAATTTATCTTGTCTGCTTTTTGATGATAATTAAACCTTATTGATCTGTCAACCTCCCCGGAGTAATCCTCTGGGGAAGACAGCATGCAGAAAACAAAGTTATTTTTTTCATGCTGTACGCAAAGCAGCATAATTGTATGTTACATTTTAAAAAGGTAGGTTTGATTTTATTTCCTAGAGGGCATTCAAATGATAATGATATTGAAAAATGGCAGGAATATCTACAGGAAAATGAATACACACAGGACTTTGACCATTACAAACTGCTGTCTACAACTATAAGGCCAGTAAAATGGTGTCTAATGAGAAATTGTCATTCATTCACCCTTACAAGGTGTGAAACCAGCTTCTTTCAGCTGTAAATGCCACCATAGTATATAAGGCACAATAGAAATTAGCAATGGAAATTAGTGAGAGAAAAGAGTTTTGATCAGCCATTCCATCCAACAATCAGAATTATAAAAACGTCAGAGTGCAAATGGGACTGTTTCGCTTTTACTTGAGACTTTATTCCAAAAATCGACTGAGACAGTCACGTCTATACTGATCAGTTAAAACTCAATATGAAAGTACAAAGAGGTATAGACAAATTATATGCCAAAGGCAGCCCTGAGACATCTAATAGCAGATGCTGAGAAAGCCGAGGGGAAGACACAGTGAGCTAATACAAAATATCTGGTACTTTCACAAAATCACAGCTGCTAAAACCAATCTGGTTTGTGTTGTAAATTTTTGTAATCATATTGGCAAATTCAACATTTATTTTTAATATATTGCTTGTAATCATATGACTTTAGAAACTGGTTTCTGTGTTTAAAGCAGGACACGTGGAATTGTGTTCCCCAAGGAAGTGGTATACAAGTGCCACAGAGACTTAGATACACAAGTGCATTTGAACAATCAGTTATGGTAAGATTTAGATTCCTATTTGTATTTAAATTCCTCCTACTTCAACAAAACAAAATTTAAAAATTAGGTGCCAAATATTAGGATGTTTAGGAGCACCAGAATATGGAAATTATCCATAGAGTTGGGTCTCTATGGAAAGCTGAAAAAGCTGCAGTGCACATTGAGGGGAGCAGTTGATGTGCTGGAGGGCAGGACTGCCATTTGACAAGATCTCAACAGGCTGGAGGAATGGGCTTACAGGAACCTCATGAAGTTCAATGAAGAGAAATAAAATGTTTCCTGACTCTGGGACAGAGTAACCCCAACAGCAATACAGGCTGAGGGACAATTGACTGGAAAGAAGCTTTGCAGAAAAGGACAATAAACTGAAAGTAAGCCAGTGGTCAGCCCTTATGACACGTAAGGTGAACTGCATATTGGGCCATATTTGCAAGAGCACAGACAGCAGGCTGAGGGAAGTGATTATTCCCTTCTGTTCACCACTGGTGAGACCAAATCTTGACTAGCGTGTCCAGTTTGGGGCACTTCAGTAGAAGAAAGACTTTGAAAAATTGGAAAGAGTCCAGTAGAAGCCACCAAGACAATAAGATGGCTCAAGACCTAGATTCTAGGTCTTTAACTTACACCTCCTGGATCCCAAGAGTTGGCCCATTTTACTGAGCTTCTTTATAGTCTGGATCCCTATACTTTCTGGTTACAGCTGCACCACCAAGGATGCAAGATCCATTAAACCAACAGAAAGGAAGAGCAAATAGGAAGAAAGAGCTTGAGCCAGAGGCTTGATTTGTTACAAAGGTAGTGCATTTTGAAGGAGACAAGCCTGGATTTTTGTCCCCAGTAACAAGACAGTTTATGCATTTTACAGAGTAAATAGCATATGTTACTAAGCGTAATTTAATTAAAAGTAGATGTAATCCAAGGAGAAAGGAATAAAAGCCAGATCTTGCTCTTATGAGCTCCAAGGCTTTATGCAAAAGACTCGCACATTCAGGAACATTCTTTTCTGGGAAGCTGGACTTAATACTGTCCATATGGACTAAGCATTCTCTGTTAGGTGAGCAGTACATGCCAGCTGAGGACTTAGGTGAAGAGTATGTGCCTCTTTGCCAGGCTTCTGAATGACAGCAGAGCTTAGAAATCCAGCTCTTCACACTAGGAAGCATCTATGCACATGCAGAGGAATCTAATTCCAAGGAATTTTACAGTTCCCACTACACCAAATGTTAACTTCACAGATAGCAGGTAAAGTTTCTGGATCACTTTCATAGTCTTTGGTGCTTAAACTCTGCTAAGGTCTATTCTGTAGTGTAAAAGTAGGTGTTTAAACAAAAAATAATTGAAAAGCTCATTCTTAAACATCTCTTTATAAGCAGTCTGATTTTTCAAAGTACCGAACCACGTTTCCACAGCCTGTTACGAGAAAACCCTGTGTTCTCTATGGGGAAAATGTCAAATACTGTAATTATGACAACCTTCTAAATGACATCTCTGTAATACTTCCCCGACTCATGAATTAATTTCTCAAAAGGCTTAGACAGGCTGTTTAATTTGGAGAAGACCTGAAACATGGAATTTTATAAGACTATTTTCAGAATTGAACTTTGTGAATAGGCCTAAGAAATTCTGCAGTTATCTCCAATCACACTGAAAATATTGAAAATGTGGCTTTTGTAGTACCAATTTGGAAAGACTTAAAAGATTCAGAGAATGCTGGTAAAACAAGAGGAGCAAAATCCTGTTAACTCTTAGCATGATCCATTCCTATTATCTTGCCTCTCTTCAATTTCTCATTCACTGTTTTCCAAGGTTTGCTTCCAAAATAGTTTCCAATTTGCTGTTTTTGTCATCTCAGTCTCCTCAGCCCTAATTATCTCAGCTAGCCATCCACTGAACGTATGCTACTTTTGCAAATAATGACTCCTTACCCTCAGAAAGAAAAAAAAAAATCCAACAAAAACCCTACCTACATTGTTTGGAATAATGAGATACATTGTGACAACACAAGAAAGTTGTTTATGATTTTATGTTCATTTAACCTATCTTTGGGATTAGAATTAAAAATGCTAACAATATTTATTAATCCATTTTATGTTAACTGAGAAGTAGCACACTTAGATTTAAAAATTTTACTAGTGTTTATTTGAAGAAATTACTATTGACAAAGCAGTCTGAGGGGGAAAAGGAAATGATGTATATAATTACAGTAATATCCATTGCTATTGAGTTACCATTCTGTTCTAAGAAAAATGAAAGGAAGAACAAAGGACAATGTATGTCAAAATATATTCAGGAAATTTTTAAATTCAGTGTTGCTCTTGCATATTTTTGTTCTCTCCTGAAGAGTTTTTACTCAGATGTACTATGGCTACAGGGCACTAGATTGGTCATAACATACACAAATATTGTCTTAAAAAATTAAAATATTTATACAGATATCAGTTCACAAGAGAGCACAAACGCATAGTATTTATAGAAAAAACCTTATAATTAGATATACCAAAGCTTCAGAATATATAAGTTCATAATTTTGCTCTAAAACAGAAAATCATATTGCAGAGGTTCATAGTTCAAGACCCTAGAGGGCTTTAGCCACTTCCAAAATAAACTAGAGTGTGACTGTCTTTCTTCCTCCTACAGATAACAGAAGAAAAGGCAAAATAGGAGACTGCTCTAAACACACAGTATATGAAAGGAAAGGCAGGAATATAACTCAAGAGTTTAATTCACAGTATTTTACTCTCAACCATAGGACACACCATTCAAAAGCTGATCAGCAAAAGGAAATGCTGTATTATGTCTGATTCTACCATTTCACTTCCATCCACTGGTCCAACGCAGAGCAGAGTGAAAGCGTGAGAGCAGTGTAAGGGAAGGAGCTTGTACCTCCTTTCCAACCCAACCTCCGAACTGTACTCGCTCTCTCATTGACATCATTTGAACAACTGTCACAGAGAGAAATGAAATGGCTCTACATGAATCCTCTCACTTGAAGTATGCTCATGCTTATTAATTATCAATCGTAGTTGATAAATCCTTGATTACTGCCTTCCTAAAAAAGGACTCTATGAAACCTTTATTTTAACCCTTTTACGGTACGTAGGTAGAAACAACTTTTATAAGAGCAGTTCAGGGAACTCTGTCTCACTATTTAAAAAGATAACAAATCAGAATATGTGCTGTACTAACTATAAAATGGACAGTTCAATTAACTGAGGCTTCTATTTCATCTTGTTCCACAGCAGGATATACATTATTCTGATGGTAATGTAAACCTTCATCACTGTTGCTTTATTGCTGCTCTTCAGTTAACAGATGCTACTTCAGTTTTCTGCTATTACGCCAAAACATAATAATCAATTATGAATTTTTATGGTTTAATAGAATAGAGAATTATAGATTAATAACATGTATGATATTGTAGCTAATTTCATTGGCTACATACCATATGCTAGCTATTTTGAATTTGCAGTCAGTATTTTAAAATAGTTTAGGCACTCAGGTGTGAATTAAGAAGATACACATAGGCACTTTATATTGTTTCTATTATAAAATAATAGCTAAGCAGAACAATGAACAATTGAAATATATTCATTTCTGGTATGAGAATTTAACTGCCCAGAAAAGCGTACTTTTTATCAAATAAAACAATCTCTGACTTTATGCCACAATACACTGATTAAGAAATAACATTTGAATGAAAATGGTTGCGCATAATGAAGCTGCAAAAGTTTTTCAATAGCTGTTTAGAAAGACAGCTGTTGGAAGACATATTTGTGTGTGTACACATGTGTATTAAAATGACTTAAGGGCAGGTATCTTTTTTCTTAAAAGTAACTGTGAAACATGAGCTAAGGAACACATCGCATCAGTTGCTACCACATCAATTGCAAAGTAAGGGTGAGCCTAAGATTCTGTTTTCTTGTCTTGCACAGATAACAATGGAAGATTCACATAGAAAAAAAGCAAAACTGAATTACCATGACAAAACAAACACAAGACCAGAATTACATACCAGATACAAGAGCTGCAGTAAAAGGTGCCTCAGTTGCCTTTATGGTTGTAGAAAAACCAATCTGCTACCTCTTATCAGAGATAAATGTGCATTTGGCTTTACAAACCAAAAATTAACTGTAGCCCTTAGGTCAGTATATGATTTTTGCAAACAAAAGGAAACCATAGAATTGGTTGTTTGCAAGCAATTAGCAAACATTTAATAACTACCCAAAGTTAAAGAAGAACAGGCTGAACCCAAGCAGTTGAAGGAGGAGGAAGCCATTTTGGGTGTGGCACCTGCAAAGTCAACAGGTGCTTTCTTTAATGAATTTAGAAAAACATCTCAAAGCAAAATTATGTTTCACATTTGAAGAAACTAGCGGCTGGGGCAAAAAAGGGAACTCATAGAAGCTGTAGAAAATTAGGTATATTTGATGTCATCAAACCTTAGGAACAGCTCTTAAATCCTGAACAATTCTGGAATGGATGAAGAAAATTGTTCAAGTAACTCTGAGGGAAAGCAGTTCTTACGAAGTGGACGATAATATCCGCATTTAACTTGTGGGTGCCACAGCCTTGTGCTATGATTGGCTGCCATCTGGGTTCCATCTGACAGCAGCAGATTGGTATTCTCTGCACACGTCCTCGCAATTCCTGTTGCCTATGTTTGCTGTCCCTTACACATACACACAATACATTGTTTACTCAACTATAAACATTTCTGAAATGTACACAAGCAGCATCTACAGTGCAATCATGCACCAGCATTCAGGATCAATCTGGGATGAATAGCGCTCATCTGGCTAACCTTTCTACAACTGGCTTATAATAAATATTTTTAATGGTGCATACATTTTTTTTTCACCTATGTATGTTAGAAAGCTCTAATGTTTTGTTTGCTTTCCCTTGCTCCCTGAATAATAAGATGTCATTACTGCATGTATAATCATTTTGCTTTCAAGAAGGTAACTTTCCGTAAAGCACTATAGTTAAATAACTGCAATGGGAACTGTAAGTGTGACTAAGAACAGACCAAAGCAGCCTGATGTGTTAGCACTGCACAGAAATATTTTTCTTCAGGAACAGCAATTTCGCAAGAAGGCTATCGGCATTGGTATACAAACTGAAACTCCTACAGGATCAACAAGGACAGCGCTGTCCTTACTTAAAAGAGCAGATGTTATTCCTCTCCATTTATTAAATGATTCAACATTGCGGTATGCCTGCAACTAATTAGTATGATCAACACAGTGCAGGGCAGGAACAAAAGCAGACCAGCCTCTGAGATGTGCTGATGTAAAAGCACACAGGAGTATACATTTTTAAACGCTGTCCTATAATTTATAACCATTACATACTAATCCTTTCTTGATGGAACTTTCATTTGTAAGACTGAATTTAATGTCATTTCTGATCAGGCCCGTCTCTGGATATTAAAACTGACCACCAGGTTTATTCACTTACTAGCAGTTAAATAACTTTCTTTAAGACTGTCTTACTCAACATTATAGCAAAGAGAAGGTCAGTTACTGGCAATGAAGAATGACACAGGTGCACATAAAAAGAACATATACCTATGGCAAAAGAGAGAGAAATATAGGTATATTTGCTAAGTCATATACTTACCATTAGCACTGCAAAGTTACTGAAGTGTGTACTCTGAATGGTGGTGATATTGCCTGCAGAACTAATTATGTGGCACCCTTCTCCCCACCAGCCTCCATGTCCATCGAGAAGGTCAAAATCCCAGAAGGCTGCAATGGGGTCTATACCCCGGGCAAAGTGCCTCAACCCTATAGTAAGAGGGCTGGTAAGGTTTCCAAAACTGCACCCATCTGCAAAAGCAACAAACTGAATCAGAGAGATGGAGTGGAAAACCCTTTATTGATGAATGCTGTGTAAAGAGATCTGATGCTCTAAACTATGGGGAAAAAAGCAATAGACATATACTCTTAATGATCAAAATCAAAGGTAGTGCTCACATTCAGAAAAGTTTGCGATAGTATTAATAAATCTGAACATTTGAGTCCCATAATGTGTCCAAATCATCTAATAATCTTTCACAAAGCAGATTTTTTTTTGTTTCAGATTCTTCAGTTACGACCAGTGTTACACTGTTGCCCACGTAACTGCAGAAACAGCTCAGCTTCATGATATGGTTAATAGCTGAGACAATTCTGCACTTTGAAAGTCACATTTAAACATTTTAAAAATGTTAATAGAAATGAGAGCACTATTCACTATCAAATAAAATGAGTAAAATTTCCTGGGTGAATAATTAATCAAAATAATGACTCACTAGCAAACACAATATATCACATTTAGACAAAAGCCTTTAACAACACCTGTTTTACATCCATCGTATCAGAAAGTATACTGGTTAGTATTGATACATGCAACAGGGCACTATTCCCGCTCCAAAAGCCTTATTTTTTCAGTGTCTAGGACATAACATTGCAATTTTCATTGTAAAGGGTAAAACGAGGTTCTTTCCTATAGCACCATGCTTTAAGAAACAAGCATCTGTAACAATGCTGTCAACCAACAGTAGTCCAAAATTTGCATTCTAGTCATACAGCAACAGCATTTCTTTATTTGCAGGATAATTTGAATAAAATCATGCAGATATGAACAATTGCAAACATTTGTACTAAAGAGAGACTGTTTCCAGCCTCTCAGCACACTGTATTCTCTACTCCTCTATTCTCTACATGATCAAGTATACCGTAGCTTTTAGATTAAAAGAAATAATGCATAACAATTCCTCACCTATTTTAGCAAAAACAGCTGGTGTGGCAACCGTCCTACGTTTCCCATCGTCTGCAAGATTTGATGAGTTTCCTGTGCTAGGAAAGAGTTTTCCATTCCGAAAGACAATAAACTGTAGCTTGCAAGTGGAGTTATCAACAGATTGCCAGGCTGAAGACTGAGAGAAGACAGACTGTGGCAAATGAACTGAAGCTACCGCTACAGCATTCTGTACAATGAGAAAAAAAAAGAAACATTTAAAATGCAAATCACAACAGGGTAGCTTTCATGATGTTTTAAACTCCTGTACAAGAAATGTGTGCTGCCTTCCTTTTCCAACAGACTGGAAGCAACCAAAGAAGCACGAGCTGTAACCATGGGAATAGGATTGGTACAGTGCATATTAAAAGGGAAAACGTTTTGATTGAATGTGAGAGTCTATATGGTCAAGCTCCCTGCTGCAGAGGTGAGAATGGTTCTTACCGTGCCTGCTAGAGGGTCCATCAACACTGCAGATCTGATTTAAAGAGACAACCTCTACCAGGTTTTCTCCTTCACTTAAAACAGAATCAGACAACTTACATTAAAACATTTCTCCGAAAGGGTACTTAAAGAGTATAAAAATAATTTTATTAATACAAAAAATTGCATCAGCAGAGGGCTGCAAGTGCAGTAAACAACACGTTTTATGAATATGCTTTTTTTGCTTCATATAAGGAAAATCAGTTAACTGTGTTTGTTTGTAATGCAGGATTAAAAAATATTACAAGCGGTAATGTAACAGAAGAAAACAAGACGGCACTAGGAGAAAATGAATGAAGACTGTCAGATCACTATAATGGCTTTGAGTTGTGAGTGTGTTATACACCCTTTTACAAGCAGATAATTCCCTTACAGCAGAGCTATTAAATACACCAGACATTATGTTCTGAGGACTTCGCTCATCAAGCATTTTCTCCTGCCAAAGTAGCAAACTAATCATTAAAGACTCAGATATTTACAAGAAAAAACAAATGATGAGCAATGGGGAAATAAACAGGGAGTCTGTCCTGAGCCTTGAAGTGAAAAGTGTATGTATTTAAAAACAAACAAACTACAAAATGTTCTAATTTGCATTTCCCCCAAGGGCGAAGTATAGCTTCTGTGCACATAATTTACATAGATTATCACACAGTTTACTCATAGCACATGTGCGCTACCTCTTTGAGAAGTAAAACAATAATCTTTACAATCATGTAAACAAACATGACATTTTAGATATGTCCATGTGCTGGGAGAAACAGACATGTGAGAGATAAAAGGTACGGCACAGATCAGCAAACTAAAACAAGTATGAGAAGCATCTAGTGACCTCACGATAAAGATGGGAGAAAAGCGTGAGGAGTCCGTGATGTCACTGGGATGCTTAAATAAACAGATAAAGGCTTCTGTACATTTTTTTCTTTAATACCATGTACAATATGGAAAGGTTTTGTGATTTTAACAATAAAAACACCCAAACCTCCTTTTTTAAGTAAGTATTCAAGCTAGGTGATGCCACTTATTAAAAATACTCAGAAAAAAATAGAGCAAATAGCAACAGGAGATTTCTAGATTAGATTTTAAAATTACTATGAAGGCTCTAATTGGAATTAACTGAGCTAAACATCAAGCACTTGTCCTTAGATTGTTTCCACTGCCTAATTCACTAAAGCTGTCATGATTTGTTTTATCTCACATGTCTGAAAAAGACATATTTTACTCTATGCTATCCCAAAGCATCTGTATATGCTGAACCTCTGATGATAACATTTTGGCCATAAAATTGTTACCAAGTATGTACAGAAATTTTTAGAGGTATCATTGGCCAAACACCAGCCACTGTTGAGTGCTTACCTGGAGATGTACAGAAGTGTAAGAGAAGGTACAGTGTGATTAACTTTATATTTATATTGGATTTTTATTATTATTCTGTGCTGGAAAAAGCAACAACAATGACATATTAAATAACACTAATTACTTACTATACACAAAAAGAGAAAGCTAGAAGCATCTAAATAAGCTTATGATAATGACACTAAAAGCTAAAGGCACAGGGATAAGCAACAACGTGCTATGACTTGACAAAAGCAAGCCAGAGAAAAAAACAGGTTTATAGCACTTTTGCTAAGAGGGGAAATGGTCTAATTCATTGTGGTTCTCTACTTTCTTCTCCATTGAGACTTACTGATACCAATGGGAAAAAGTAATAGTGTAGACAGAGCTTGGCTGAGAGACTGGGGAGGCGCAGAGAAGACGCTGCACACATCTGAAGCACAGAGAGCTGGCGTGCAGGTCTGGTGCCAGGTTGCACAGCTGGGGAAAGACCAAAGCCATGTCCACCCCTCACCTCCTCCCCAGCGCCCTGTCTCTGCCCACACAGAGACCCTTCACTATGTAGCATAAAAGAAAGGATCCCGATCACAATATGATCTTATCCACAGAATACAGCTTCGCCTCACAGGGGCAAAGTCAAATGTAGTGAAGAAAAGCTGTACATAGCCTACAAATGGATTTAGTGTGGACTGGTCGCATTCCTCAGGCTGGCTGAGCAAATCTCACACATGCAGCAACACAACATCAAATTACTCACATGACAAAAAGACACATTTACAGAAAATGATTTCCTCATTAGACTTCAGGAGAGTGTTTTTCCCTATTTGTCTCCTCCAAATATAACAAGAGTATGAGTACCCATAACATTACTTGCTAAATAATGTCTGCAGTCACTTCCTGGGATATAGTTTAATTGTGAATACTGCCCTATAGATACCTGTTATTTCAAACAATTTCTTTTAAGTGCAGGCAGTCTGGTGGAGCGAAAGGCAAAGGGACAGGGCTGTTTCTTGACTGGACAAATGTACACATAAAGTCGAAATACTCGCTGCATATCCAATATTTACTTTATGTAGAAATTCCTCAAAATCAAACATCAAACTGTCTGCTACAGCAACATGCCTGCCAACAAGCTCCCGTGCTAGGATATTAATGAAAAATGCACACATTGAGAGTGCCCACACATCCACAATGGTGTTTAAAAATATGAATAAATATTTGTGAACAATTTTTACATCTAAGATATGTGAGAATCTTCTTTTCAATAGCATTAGTCATTACTCACATGAGACGGATGATGTGAGCACTCAGGCAATTCTTGTTATTGTGGTAGTGGATGGATGGAGCCTGACTGGAGTCTCAGTCTTGGATTCTGCTAGTCTCGTGTGCAGTGATGAGTAAATCAGTTCACCACGCTTGCCTCGGTTTCCCTTGCATTTGGTGAAATAAAAATGATGTATTTCTTTTGCTTTCTAAGGCGATCCTGAGTCCACAATATGGAGACAGATTATTACTACCAGTGACATCAAATTTTGAGTGAATGACTGTGCTTCAGATATTTCAAAATCCACATAAGTAATTTCATCTTAAAAATTTTTATTCGGACACCATATCACCACATCACATAAGAACTCACGTTTCTGAGCACGCTAGTGGCAGCATCTCAGGAAGCTGCGCCACCACTAAGAGGGGAGAAAGAGCACTAGAGACAGAACCACCACCAAATGGCCTGCGTGGGAGCTGCAGCTTTTCAATGACACAGGTCAGCACAGGCATCTCACATTTTCCTTGGAAAAGCTTAGAGTCTTTGTCAGCAATTTACTAGTCAGGATTTAGACATTCTGTAAGCATTTTCAAAACGAAATGTCAATAATCCCTTCATGACTCCATTTCACTTTTAGTCCTATTAACTGGATTGTATCGGCATCCAAAAAGGAAATCCCAAACATACTGTAAGTTTTTCTAAGAAATATTTTTCTGCTGGAAAATACCAGTGTTTTAAAATGAAAGCTATCCACAGAGATCCACCCATTTGCACATAAATATGACAGAAATGATGCAAATTTCAAAAGCTCCCAGTTATCTTCCATGTCATCTGCCCAGATATTAAAAAATATGCTCTGTGACCTGCAGCCAGAGAAAGAGGGCTTATCAGCACTAAACCAGCTCCGAGGATTTTCCGGGAGGGCTCCTAGGACTCTGGGCTCTGAAGACTTCTTAGAACCTGGGAAATTTTCCAAAAAGCCAAATGAAACGTTGTTTTAAACACTCTGAATCATAATTTGGAAAGTACAGTTTTGTAAGTACTTTTGAAGTTTCATTTTTTGTTTCGATTTCAGAGCTATTTTTTTGTGAGTGTGGAATTTTTCAAAATATCCGATGAACAGAAACAGCACAAATAAATCCAGCTGGATCCCACAAGTTTTAAATTTGAATGAAAACCTCATTCTGAAGAGGAACTGGTCCTCAGGATACTGAGAGCTACAGACTTGACATTTTTGTAGCTCATGCATGTGTGACCCTTATTAAAAACGTTTTAAGGGAAAAATGAAAGATTTAAAGTGAAGTTTTTCCCCAGGCAATTTTATTCTGGTCAGCAGTCCATTCCTTATAATCAATGCTAGCATTTACAAGGAGTTTTTAAGTGTTTAGGAAAGACAGTCTCTTGCCTTAGGTGCCTTTGTGATATGTTGGCCCTTCTACTTTAACGATTCTTTAAAGAGACATGCTCCCATTTTGAACATTACTTCCCCAATATCTTGTTCTACTTGTCTAAAATTTAGCATAGTACTGAGAGACCGTGCCCATTATCAGACAATCATTATCAAGGAAGATACTCGGTAACCACTGTGGAATGACATAAATTATTTTCAGTAGCTCTTCCTTGCGTATGCTTTGATACTAGATTGATTTTGAGTTCAAGCACAGTATTTCTGTTTGAGGTGAAATATACTTCATGGGAAAACATCCAATTTTGAGTCCTCAGAACAGTCATAATGTATATTTTTCCAGTCAGCAATTTCCTTAACTTAAATAACAGCACCTTCACAAGNTTTTTTTTTCTAGAGTTATTTCTCTCTCTCTCCGGGGAAAAAAAAAAAAAAAAAAAGGAGTAAATGAAATCACCTGAACACCTGGCAGAGAACTGGAAAAGCAGCTCCACTGCTTCCAAATTTTAAAGAATCAGATGAGCTGTTTTATAGATTCAGATGGAAGACGCCATATATTATACTATTAAAGATACAAGGGTGTTGCCAAAATAAGCACAAGCTATATGAAGTTACAGTAGCAGTAAATAAAAAGTAGAAACTAAGCTCTACAGGTAACAGCCTATATTACTAAATATGTACTGAGTTAACAGTGTGGTCATCATAACAAAATCAAGCAAGTAAATTATTTATACATATACAATTGATTTTATTTTGGCCCTCAAACAAGACAGCAGTTCCTTAGAAGCAACTGAAGATTTCAGTTCAGAGTTTATGTGAAAGGTTTGGTGGTTAACATAACAAAAAAGTGCAAAATTGTTTTTTCAGTTGTCTCTCCTGGTAGATATTTAAATAACATTCCTTTGGAATTATCTCAGCACATGATATATGATACAAGGACAGGCATTTGGCCCACTGCTGCGAGGACTTAGGTAGACTGTACATGAGTACTGGTGTCTTTTTCTGGAATGAAAAGTATCAACTAAAAACCTCCAAAATTTAGACAATCTGGGAAATTGCCAAAGAAAGTTTCTGTAAAAAGAATGGAAACAATGCCAATTTGAAGAAATATGGTTATACAAGACACATACTCAATAACAAACAATTTTACAGGTCCTAAAAGAGATAAGATTGATTTTTTTTTTAAATGGGAGGAGACCAAGCAAACGAAGTAGGAGATCCCCAGCCACATTAACTTACCTACTTAAGCTTGCTCCTGATTTATCACAGTTTAACTACCATTTTTAGACTGCTGTTTAAACACAAATCTAGAAAGGCTCAGGGATGACTAGCAAGTAAAAAGGAAAATTTATAGAGATTCCCAGAGAGAAATGAAGGGGTACCTCCAAAAACACAACATAAAATCACCTGCCTATTGAGATGAAATTGCTAAGCATGTTAGGATTATTATGTGGTAAAGTCATTATGTAGTAATGCTTTAGTCCGCATCCATCTCAGTATCTGGAAACCTAAGTACAGGATCTGAGATATCTTGTTCTAGCCAGGCATAAATGCTTTTTTAACGCATAGTGAAAATGTGGCAGCAACAAGAAATATAGGCAAATTGTATGAAAAGGTACAAAACCATCTTAATGTGTGTTTAAAGTTCTCACTAATTAGTAATAAAGGTTTTCTGGAGTCATGCTATAGAAATGTTAAGTTTAGTAAATAGCATGGAAATTTTAGAAAATATTACCATTTAGAAAATGGTAATATAAAAGAGTCTTGGAAAACCTGATTATCAGTAACCCTTTTCTAATAAAAGTAAAAAATAAAAGTCATCTCCACATTAGGATTTTTCCAAGTTTTCAAATTTGAAATACAAACTCAGGAAATTCATTGATAAATGTTAACGGGACTTACAAGATCAAGAATGGATTAACAGATCAAAAAGGACAATGGGTATAATTAGAAAGGGTATGAAAAGGAAAAAACCCACTGATCAGTGAAAATAGTATTTTAAGTTTCAAGAAATGGATGGATACAGTGATAATTGCCAAAAAAATTTTACATACAGCAGTAAGTTCTTCAGATCTTTATTAAAAAAGAATACCGAAAGAAGTAGACATGTCATATAGAAAGAATCAGGTAGAGATAAAACAAACTGGAAAAAAAATCAGGTAATACATTTTTTATTTAACCTCAACAAAAGTGTTGACATTTACATGGAAAAAATGTTAGGATCAATAATGAGAGCAAGAATACAAAAACTGCTACATATGTCAAAGCAAAATTCAATAAGAGCTGAATATTGTCATACAAATCTTTGAAAGAACTGACACATGAAATCAAAGGACAATTGTAATTTTTAAAATTTATTTATTTATTTTTTTAAGGAATGTACCAAGTTGGACATAGACCAATGACGACAGCTCTGCAAAACGATCTACAGTTAGGGTGAATGAGTGAATCAAGTTTGGCATGTAGGTAACAGTATAGACCTATGCACAAATGAACAACTTTATTGCACAGTTCACAATATTAGTCACAGCTGCTGCTGCCATATTGGTCTGCTTCTGTGTCCAAAGACAGGCCGCTTTTAATGACTTCAAAAGTGTTGACTGGTAAATTGCATGAAAATGTGGTGTCCTTTAAGCACTTCTATATGGACCACTATGTCATTGTTTCTTCATTCCAGTGTGATGCATTGATGTTGCTTATGCATTCATGCATTATTCCTCTGAACCATAGGTCAGCGTTTAGGACTTCATTATTATTGCATCCATGAAAATACAGTCATAAAATGTAATACTTTCTTTCTAAGAAAAGGAAAATGTGTGGAATTCCACAAGCAACAACTGAACTTTAACCTGATACCGTGAGGGAAAAGAGAAAAAGAGGAAAAAAAAAAAAAATCAAAGAAAAAAATAATACAAAGGGAGAGAGGGTAGGTTTACTAAAGGTAAATAATGCCAGACCCACATGATAGTCCTCTTTGATAACTGTTTTTCTAGACAAGGCAATGCAATTCACCCAATTTCTTTGGTCTTCAGTAAAATATTGGATGCTACATAAAAACCTGTTAGCTGAGTTGAGATATTGAGAACTAGTAAGAAATAGTGTCAAGTGAATGAGGAACAAGCTAAAATTGATAATACAATTATTTACTTTGAAAGGGGAAGGCAGGCTGGAGTGAATATATCCAAAGTTTCTATGAAAATTGGCTTGGGGACTTCAAATTTTTATTTTATAACCTTGAAACAAAGAGGAATGTCACCTAAGACAACATTCGCAAGCATATGTTTAACAGATTTATAATGAGAACTTCTATTATAAGCTGGTGAAACAGAACACTTTGGCAAGCAACAGACAAGGAAAAGGACCTGAAAGCACTGGTTAATCACAGGATGACTCAGAGCCACTATGATTTAACAATAAAAAAAAAAACAAGACAAACACAGTCCAGAACATACAAGATGACACATTTCCATGGAAATACTCTGATTTTAAAAGCCTAATCAGAAACGTACTACATGATTTTGATCAACCAGACTTAGGAAAAATCAGTCCAGAATAGAATGGGTGTAGAGGATGGTTAATAGCGTCACCATTAGAACGAATAATATGTTTCACAAGTGCAGTAAAAGGAAAGAGAGGCTGTGCCTGCTGTTTTTAAAAATACCAGAGGAATAGCATCTAGGGAGGAAGAACAGTCACGTGGGCAAATAGCTAGCATGAGCACAAGGACAAATAAGATGCTGGTCAAGAGCAAAAATGCAGACTTAAAAGTATGAAAATGTGTCCTAGCCTTTGTAACAGATAGGAGAGGATAGCTTTCAAAGATTACGGACACGCAAAAAAAATTTACCTGCTCTTAAGAGAATATTTGAAAATTTTATGACAGAATTACACAATGCAGTTTAAAGAGTTTTGGTTTATAACTCTGTTTTACAAGAAGTGTCTAAAATTCCTTTGAGAACTGATGAATTCCCTGAATAAAGGAATTCCTGAACTTCCTACTTCTACTTACACCCCCAGTACACAGTTAGTAGAGATCGTAAAAATCTCGCTAAGAAGAAAAAGAGTTTCAAAAACTATACAGTCACAGTAGATTCAAGTGACTCCCTTCTGCGATAAAAGAAGATTGAGCACAGAAGTAATACCACCATTATTTTGAGAAATAAGAAGAAAAATCTGCACACATGTAAGAGCTGCAGACAGCAAACATGAAACCCGAGCCACTTATTTAGTGTAAACACCTATTTTAGACATTTAAAATGAATGTCTAAAAATATAACAACTAAAGACAGATCTCACATGGAATAGTAAAAATTGAAGAGACGGGCTTATTTATATTTCTTATCTTCCTACTATTTGTCCTTAAAATTGAAGAGATCTTTAGCACTTAAGTTAAAAGAGCTCAGTCTCCTATACTGCGTGATGGTCAGGACAGCAATATCCGTCAGAGATAACCATTAACTACCGTCACTCAGATGAGCATCCCTTAATATAGAATCACATAAAAACCCTAATCACTACGCTGCCTTTCCTAAACAAGAAGCCCAGATTTACTCTACCTGAAATAGAATAGAAAATGAAGGTATTCTTCCTTTCTGGTAGCATCAGTAGTAGCACTAGTGCGTAACCTTGTGGCTCTGAATAAAAGACAAAATCCTTTCTTTACACTGTTGGATCGGCTAGCAATCTCCCATACGCTCAGGCTGCTCCTTCAGGCAGGGCCATAATACTTAATTCCAATATTGTGGTGACTTCAAAGAAAGTCTTTGAAACAACTCAAGTATCAGTTGAAACAGGTGATTCGGCAAAAGCCTCAGAAAACACAACGAATCCACAGACAACCTCAAACATTATTGCTCCAGTAGATACAATGTAAGAGCAAGGATTAAGAACAACATTTGTAAATAATTTACTGCTGATAATTTGTTTGTGTACTTTTTAGATATTCCAAAATTCCACATCTGCATTTTCATTTTAAAATTTCCATGTTTTACCCAAGTTTTCACCTTTTATGGTAATGTATCTTTTGCCCAAATGTTGACAACAGAAAAAACACTGTAAAGCACAACAAAAATCAATAATGAGGGAACATCGTTACATCAATTGCATTTTATTTGAGAAACACAATATCGTTTTGTTATAATGCCAATGATTAGTTTTTATATTTAATTTACCTTCTAATCTTATGCAACTTCTTAGATTTCTCAGACAGCACTACATGACTGTCAATTCAGAGTTTCTTATTGCAAGTCAAGTAGAGTCCGCAACAGACTTGCCATAAAGCAGAAAGTTATGCCAGAGAATGCATAAAGTTGGTCTTCCTGGGGATGTCAGAGTTCTTAAGGGTGGGTTATGAGTTTTCAACTGAAATTTAAAGGTTTTTTGGGGGGAAAGATCCTTGAAGTATTAAAGGATTTTGACACAGCTCACAATTCACACTAACTTTCTGTTGTTTTCCTCTGGACCTACAGAGACTCACTGCAGCTTCATTTTTAAAAAGGATGGCTTCTGGCAGTGCGCTTTACAGGAAGACTCACCCTCTTAGGAGTTTGGTTCACTGGGCCCTTCAGGGATGCATTAGCTCCTAGAAATACTACATTTTCCTCTGAGCAGCCTGGGATGAAGGAATATTTTTGCTTTTTATTTAGAAGCTCAGCTCATTTTCAGGCATTAAATATGCGAGATCTTTCTGGAAAGATGATAAGCATATTTGATTTTTTCATTACATTGATGAGACTGTGGTTTTAATTGTTGCAGATGCACTCAGAGGATGGGATGGGCATATGCTAAATTGTTAGAGTTTTTAAATATAAAGTCACAATAAATAATCTCACAAGCTGTCTAGGTGGAACATTCAGCTACATAATTACAGAAGGCCATCATAATTATACAGAATACCAAACTAACCAAACACTTTTTACAGCTCATTGACCACTGAATTCAATTACGTGTAAGTATTACCACTTTAAAAGAAGGAATCATGTGAATTCTAGCTTCGGTATACTGACATACATGAGTTTTTTTTGCCATGACCACCTTAAATTTATTTTTTTGGACAAGGTGAATTGTGTTAATGTAGGCCTCATAGCAGTCTTACTTTCTGCGTGGTCCATAGCTTAGTAATTATCATACATAAGAAACTATTAGGAATGGGAACTCAGACAAAGTGTTAACAAAGATTTTTCTAAAGTTGGAGAAAGACAATGTGATTTAAAGGAGAAGGGATACTAGGTGGCTTACATGCATGAGAAAAACCACTCTGTACTGAACAAAATTCATATGCATTTTAATAGAGTGCAGTACATACCATTAGGGATTTTATGATTTTTCTAAAATCTTAAGTAATTTGTGTATATCCATTTATTGAATGAGTACACAGTGATGCAACCATTAGGTAATACAGTAATTCAAAATGACTGAATATTGCAACTATTTAATCATACTAGGTGATAGGATTTCTAATTTCACTGATGTGGTATTCACACTTAGTTAAGCTAGATAAATATAAAGTTCATTTAGTAACATAAGTGGGAATGTAGTGAAAAAGATTAATTCAGAATTTTTTTAATAAACTATTTTGACATAATTTTCCTGAGGCAAAGTGAGCTTCTACATTGTATATAATGTATAGAAGTCCAAGTATTAAGTGTTTTTCTGGTGCTGCCTTTTCATAAAGATGACTGCAATGAAATGCTGACATTGCTGCTTGATGACTACTGAAACATTGCCCCTGTCTGATAATGGAGGAAAGCTGAAACTGCTGAAAATAATTTTAGCGATCTGGGTCTTTTAGGAAGTGAATTTAGAATTGCACACCATGAAACGACTCAATATTCTCCAGATTTTGAATGATATGGATATTATCCTCAGGAATGATCTCTATGGCCTGTAGCCATTAAACAATTCAGACCCAGCATTACTCATGCAAGCCACACATTTCTAGAAGTGGATGTGAGATGACTACATTCCTTTGCTTTGCTATATACAGTCAAGTATCTGAAAAAGAAAAGTGGTAAGATTGCCTTTTCTTTAGTTTACATATGCAAAATCACACTTTCCTTCACTCTATTACAAGACAGAACTTCACTATCCTCACAATAGTCAAGAAAATATGCCTTCTTGGGAGGAGCAAATATGTATTCTTCCCTCTTTCTGTTCCCAGGCTCAGTTTTCCATTTTGAAAAACTGATACATTTTAGTCTCCAACTTGCCAAAAACATAATCTGCTTCCTGAATTTCAGTCACGCAGTCAATTTATTAGCTTCTACAATACAATCAGAAAGCATGTGTTGTAAGAGTAAATGTAAAAAAGGTGAGTAAAGTGAGTATAGTTACAGTGGCAAGAGAGAGGTTCTGAGTCACAGAAGTGCCTTCACATTTGGATGAAAGTGCCCAAGGTGTCCAGACCCTTGAGTTGCATGGTGGTAAAGTGGATGTATCTCAATGATGGCAAGTGCAATTTTAAGAGAATTCTTATAATTGAGAAGTTGACATTGAAGAAGACAGGCACTCCACTACTGCTAGTGTCTGTAGCTGTTAGCAGCTGCTGCTCCCCAAAGCTCCCACACAAAATCACATACCCTGCTCTATGAGTCTTGCACACATATTCAGGATTCTGATACCCCCAGCGCAGACACAAAAGACAAGATCATGAGCTCAGTATGACTACGAAAGTCAGAATTTCACCTTTAAAGTTCAGTTCTGGCCGAATGCCGTGCTGAATACTTAGAGCAAAACCAATCATAGATTTGGTACACGTTTGTGTGTGAAATCATAGATATTAAAGAAATTTATCCAAGGCTACATTTACATGAGCTAACTACCAAGGACTAGTGGGTCCAAATTCGTGCCACAGTGGTGATGTAAGCCTTTGTTTCTGTTTTAATTTCTTGACAACTGAGCAGAAAAGGAATGGAGGAAATGGAGGAATGGAGGTCCATCTAGAAAGTAAGTTGTCAATTCATTAAAGAGTAGTACCTTTTCCAAGCCATTCTGGTTTGGGGTTATAAATATAAAATGGATATTTTCTGAAGAATAGTATATTTCCCCCATTCCTTCTTCAAAAGAAACGTATAAGTTGTTCTTGCAAGTAATATATTTGCAGATATGTTTTCACCAACAATCTAGAGCCATGAGGAAGCTTTGGAAAATAAAACATTGTAGGATGCATACATAAGTACATTGTATGTATAGTTCATGTGAAAATCTGTTGTGTCGGACCTTTGGTTCAGCCAGACAGCATTCAGAGCCAAACAGAACACTTACCTCCAGCTGAATCACATGTACTCTCATTGTCCTCATCATAGATTACTAGTTTATCTGGACAGACTCCTTAGCCCAGAACACATCTGTTCTAACAAGTGCTTAGGGACAATCTATCTTGGTTTGTTCTACTAAGTTTTTCTAAGGTATTTGTTACAGAGTTATGTGAACATATATATGGGACTTATACAGTCCTGTATAGGACTTATACAGTCCTGTCAGTTGAAGGTTGAAAGAAATCTAACTCTTAACATTTCACAGATGCTAAGAAACCACCTAGGCATGTGTGAAAATTTTTGTTTGTTACTGCAAAATTAGTCACTTGACACAATCAATATTAAGCATTTCATTTCTAAAAAGATGACTGAATTAAAATCTTAATCCTCTGGTCAAATCAAGTTTTGTAGCTCAGCTGCTACGAAACAGTGATGATGTTCTCCTGGTCAAGATTTTAAAATACTAACACACATTATCAGTTCTTGTCATCAGTCATCACTGCAGGAAAACTCATCTTTTATATTGGGTGAGGATAGCTTTATATTTCTGGGGCAGTATGTACTGTATTGCTCTCACTCAAGTGAGCACCTTTGAGTTGAGATGCCAAAGGACGTCACTTGAGACTTCTTAAATAGTGCATGAAGCCAGTTGAGGTCTGAACTAACCCCAGGAGAGCATCCCCTCATTCCCATTCAGTGACTGTTGAGAATGACGATTCCCAATATAATACAATAGATTTCTAATATAATAGATTCCTTCAAATACTCAGGTGCTAACCTAGCTAAAGTTAGATGAGATGAAACTCATATAGTAATAAATGAAGACTGAGAACTAACAACTTACATCAGTCTCCTCTCCCCATTTCTTAGCTCCAGCAAAAGGGGATAACAATACTCTTCTTAATTCTTCCAAATGCAAAGCTGCTTTCTGTTTGCAATGTACTACAGGAGCGATTGGGGAAGCACAGTCTTTTCGTTTTGCTCATGGCTTTTGAATTAATACTAGTTTTCAAGTATTAGCGCTGCAGGGCCTGTACACTGAAAAAGCAACAGAAACGTGTTCATTAAAAATAACGGTCTATATGCCATGAAGTGTTCACTTTTTAAAATCTTGTAAATTAGTTATATAAGCAGCAGATTTGCAATTTAATCAGTAGAAAATGAATTGTTTTACATTGTTATATGTAAGCATTCACAACGGTTTGAATATTTTTGGTCTTCTTCTCTTGCTCTACTGATTTTCTAATCTTTTTCAGTAAAGGTCAATTCTTCTGGCATCAGTATATTTAATGTATTCACAAATTTGTACTAAAGGCCTTTATTCTAAAGGGCTTCATTTTATCAGTCAGACACATCAACAGTGTGTATAATTCAGACTTTCTCAAGGGCTTCCACTGCCAAATTTGACTGATTTCAAGTGTGTTATCATTCTTGCTGAATCACTTCCAGTCTCCTATTAAACTGATATGCCTTTATTTTACACAGTAGCAATGTTCATTTTCTAACATAAAAACTTAATATGTTCACCATTTCACTATTTTTTTCTTCTGGACTCCCCAGCTTTTCTGTCTGCATTAGATAGGATGGGAGTACTTTGCTGAATCCTGCACATGCATTTCTGGACTCTTACTACTGTTACCGCCAGATGCTGATATGAGTACCTGAGTGTATGAATTAATTATTTAGGAGTGAGGATCTGAAAGAAACGTGCTCAAGGAGGGAAAGGGAAAGAAAATCAATACAGAAAAAAATTGAGTCTCTCATGCCAACTGAAAGACTAACATCATGTACAAAATTAATAACTGACATTATTAGCTTCAGTGTATTTGAGAAAAACTGGCAAAGTCCCAAATTGTCTATCTCACAACAAGGAAGACGTAGGGTTTTTTTTATCATCAGGAATTCTGAGTTCTAGAAACTCTGTATATCTACAATGATATGAAAACCCTGCTGCCAAGGGCACAGACTCTACTAAAAACTGTAATCCCATTTTTCTCTGATTATTGTGTAACATAAGGAAGAAGTATTTTTATAGCAAGAATGAGGGCATAGATTAGTCTAGAAAAGACTAATTTAGCAAACTAACGAATGGACTTTGATCCTACTTCCCCAACTGCACTTAGACTTATTGTGCTTTATTTCTTTCATACAGAACAAGTCACCTGAAAAGCAAAGATCTCTTGAAAACAGCATTAAGTAGACATCTCAACTTCTACAAAATGAAATAACTTCAGTTAATATCTTATTGTCTTCCATATATAAACACAAAACTAAAAACTAATTGGCCACTTTCTGCTCTTTTGTGATTCTAAATTTTGATATTTCCACATTTCTTCAATAGATCTACATTAAAAATGCAGTGATATTCATAAGAAAACAAAAATGTATTCACTAGTTATAAATATCTTACAGTCCGTCTCTTAATTTTATCGCCTTGTTGGGGCTCTTTGAGGGACACACCAAAAACACGTTCTCTGTATACTTTTAAGATCCTCTAGCTTTTTAGATTTTTTTAATGTCTCTGTTCAGAAGCAATAAGCCAAAAATGATGCACTCTGCATGTCTGAACAGCATTTTCTTGCTTTGTAACCTTGACATAGAGAATGCAAGATACTTGTACTTGCTAAGCCATGGTCTATTCAGCATCATTGTGTTAGCATTACTCACCAAGTGGAATTAAAAACTGCACTACAGTTACCATGACAACCAGCTGTCTCCCACATACAGCATCAGTTTGAATTTGTGCAGACCATTCTAACAATGATTTAAGTCAACAAATTCAGTACTACCCTAAGGAAAAAATCTGGTTTAAGAACAAATAAATATTTTCAGTTTCATAATTTTACTTAGCTCAATACATTAATTCCAAGTATGACTTGAGAGATCTTCAGAGAGCTGCAGTGACTTTTGTTAGAAATCAAAGGTGAATGTAATCTTCTGGTCAATATACAGTTGAGAACCACTGAATTTCTTGACTCAATGAACATGTAAGAAGCATATGGAGAAGAGAAGGCATAAAATTCATAGAAGAGTTTGTGGGGAACATGCATTAGAATGTTTATTTAATAATTTTCTAAAGTTTACATTTGAATGATGCTGTTGATTTCTTTGGATAGCATCAATAAAACCATCAGTGTTTGTTCACTGTACAGCAGTGTACTTGTAATCCATGTTCATCCAAAAGTATCAGACGACAATTCTCCATTGGGAAAATAATTAGAAACTTGGAAACTTTCTGGGCCAGATAATTCTAAAATAAGTTCTTTTACTAGTAAACTTGCAGAGTTTTTGTTTTTAATAATCAATTTACATGCAAAGAGAAGGCCCAGTTGCTTTTGAAACGCATGATCTATAGAGGAGAGAGGGAAGAGAAGTATATCAAATTTACATCATATTTACATATTTATTTGATCTTATCACTCTCTATAATTACCTGAAAGGAGGTTGTAGAGAGATGGGGACTGACCTCTTCTCCCCAGTGACAAGTGATAGGACGAGAGGAAACGGGTTAAAGTTAAGCCAGGCGAGGTTTAGGTTGGATATTAGAAAAAATTTTTTCACTGAAAGGGTTATTCAACATTGGAATAGGCTGCCCAGGGAGGTGGTGGATTCGCCATCCCTGGAGGTGTGTAAAAAAAGGGCAGACGTGGTACTTGGGGATATGGTTTAGATGTGGTTTTTGTCAGGTTAGGTTAATGGTTGGACTAGATGATCTGAAAGGTCCCTTCCAGCCTTAACGATTCTATGATATCTGGTGAAACATCATACAACTGCATGTCTGGTCATCAGTATGAAGTAGCCATCTGACATTTTCCAGATACTTTTGATCACTGAGCATGCTTTCAGTAGAGAATGGTCAGTTTTGGTTGTCATTGCATAAACACATAATGGCAATGATGGCCAGGTCTACTTGCAGAACATTAGGATGTATTGTTGTGAGGAAAGGGAAAACAAGAACCTCCATAACAACATAAAAAACACATATTAATTGTGTATTTGTATATTGAGTGTGGGGAAAGAGAGGAAAGTAAATGCTGAAAAAAGATGGTTAAGCTATTAAAATGTAATTTATGGTCAAACTAAAGGTAATAGAGTAATAACAGTATTTTTTATGTAAGAAACTATAAAAAATTCAAAGCCAGAAAACTTAAACAGAGTCTGTATTTACTAAAGAAACTGCTAATGTTACATACTGAAGTATGTAGATATTAATGATACATCCCACTCATTTTTCTGGAAGCAAGCGCCACAACTAAACCTTACTACAGATTTGGTATATGGTATAGCCCTTGTTGCATCACAGAACTTAAAACATGTCAGAAAAGAAAACTGGACAAATAAGTGTAATGCATTTAAAATCAAAACATTCAGAGGCTATACAGAATATGATGTTATTATAAGTAGTTTTAGTCTGTAATTAAGAGTTATTGAATCCTAACCCTGAGGAAAATACATAATAACAAGTTTTAGTTTGAATATAATGCTTTCAGTTTTGAATAATCTCATTTACGTTCAGAGGACAAAGACAGAAAAATAAGTATAATTATAGAATCATATCTAAAAGATTGAGGAAGGAAGCAGCACAGAAATGCATTCAGTCCTGGATCACTGTGGACACATTTGTTATCAGTGACAGGCGATGTGAAATCAAGCACAAACTGAAATCAAACCTTTCTTAAGGTTATACTAAACTGAACCGACAGGAACACTACATGCAAGAAAGAAAATGAAATGGATTTCTGTATAACACTTCGATCTTCAACAATGGGAGTGCATAATGTTTGAATGTAAAAAGAAAAGAAATCAAGGCAGAAAAGAGGTAGAAAGCAAAAGAAGGAATAAAAATATAACCTGGAGCTTCAAATCCACAAACCCAAACAGGAACAAATATTTTGCCTGCGAAAAGGCTGCGCAGTCCAAGGTAGATGACAATGGGAAAACAAATATGATTGTTACTGGAATTCAACAGATCTGTAGCAATCCATTAACTCCTAGATTGAGCTATGATGTAATATCATAAAATAAAATGCAAATTAAAAGTAAATCAAGATGACACTATAAGCAGATGTGAATCATTTTGACCTGAGACTGAGTCTATGCCTTTGTGTCAAAGATGCCTTAATGGGGTTAAAGTAGCATTGCTAACAATTAATGGATGTATTCTCATTACATTTCAAAGAAGTATTGACGGCACCATTAAAAAAAAAAAGATTATTTATTCTAAAGTCAGGGAAAAGGTCCTTCAGACAGCAATTTAAAAAACAAAAAAATACAGTTTCAGCACTGCGGTTGTTTAAAGTAGGACTCACCAAAATTTTTGAATAAGCTTGCCAGATCCATGCTTCTTGAGTACAGTAGACTTATGGGTGTGTTTGTATTAACATTTTAGTTTAAATTTGGAACACTGGTCTGATAATCAGGTGTTACTTTCATCCTATCCCATTCATATCTGAATGCCAATTTTCAGACAAATTTCCTGATGAGATCTCTATTGCCACGCATTCACAAAGTACTCTAACAGTGCACAATGTGGATTCCGTTTGGATGAAATGGTCACAAAATGTAACTGATGAGTTACATGGGACCAGACTAGAGCTAATCTGGAACAAACACCCTCAAATACATATAATGTTGATATTGGATTCTCAGTACCACCTGTTTTGCTCCACAGATTTGCACTTATTGCATTGCTCTACTTACTAAAGTGGGATTAAACAATTCTCATGTTTTGCAAATGTCTTCTTCCCTTCTGTGACTCTGGTATCTCCTGTTTTTCTTCCTCTTAAGTGTAATTGATAACTGACTTCTCCTAAGCATCAAAACCAGCTAAAATGAAGGCCTTGCTCTTTCCTACTCTGTAACCTTCCTCTTTTTGTCCTTTCTAAAACCGTGGATAGCTCTGCAATCCCCACAATCACTTCAACCTCCACATACAACAACTAGAATGTCTATAGATGCATCATTATGGCTTATAACTGGCAATCTTACCTTGTAGGGAAGTTCTAGATTTGTTTCTGAGGCCCAAATGACCTCCAGCAACCCTTGCTAACCCAAAAGCTGAAGAGACTTGTCATGACTTGAGTTTTTGACTTCACTCTATTCCCACTACTAGTGTTCTGGCAGTTTCAGCAAGCAGAGATTTGAGTAACCCTCTTATCTACAGAGGCTGGTGTTCCCTCCCAGAATATAAATATTCTAACAAAAATATATTGCTATTTCCATTGCTGAATAACTGCTGAATGTAGACAGAGCATCTCAATTCTACTGTCAGTCTCATAGGCCTTAAAACTACTAACCTTTTAAATGTTTTAAAGTATGCATTTATTTGGTCACATTTTAGTCTTATCCTGAAATATATTTTCACCTCAAGCAAGGGAATGACAATAACTTAAAAACGCACATTTTGAAAGACATTGCATGTCTGGCTAGCTTGTGAATTGAATCAATGAACTGAGTAAAAAAAATAAATATTTATTTTATTTTGACCAGTTAGCTTCTTCTCAGATATACATAAAGGAATTGATAGATTTTTCAATCGGCACTTCCACTCATACAGTGAAAATAAGATTTTTCCGTTATGGAGACAATCAAATAGGATAATTTTAAGACTTGGCTGACTGAAGCAATTAAGCCAATTCAAACTTTGTGTTTTAGATAGGTGAGTACATAATGAACTGAGAGTTCCTGATAGAAGTCCATAATTGTCTAAGGTGGAGAGAAGTGGACAGTAAAATTGAGTCTGCAGGCAAGAATTGTTCTATGTACCAATTTGAATATCTAAAGCAAAACTTTTGCATTTATTATCTGCTAATTTCACAGATGGTTTAGAACAGAAAGTTCTAAGGCGCTACAAAGGGGTTTAAAATGTGTCCTTTTTTTTTTTTTTACTTAGGCTTCTATATCCTCTTTTCATTCATGATTTTAAGAAGAGGTATCGGAATCTGTCCCCTTTTCAAAAGCTTAATCAGTCTTTACAATCTAATATTGTACACAGTGCTCTTCTGCTACTTAACACGCTTACTAATATTTCTGCTGGTTATGCTTAACAAAATCCCCACCATGAAAACACTTCTTTCAGGGCAGCCCAGAGGCACTTGCAGCATAGCTTGGTGTCTTGCAGTGATCCTCTCCAAATAAAGGTGCTGCAACAAATAAGGATGAATGAGGAATGCCATCCATCGCTCATTTTTCTCAAATATATTTTCTTTTTTCCTACCACTGAAATAATGTCAGACATATCTGCAATACTATAGCTGTGCACTCAGGTTTTAATTCTGAAGTACTAAAAATCATTAATATCTGAGATCTTTACTTTTTATGAATGAAGGAGAGAAAGTCTCAAACCAGTGAAAACATATTTCATGAAATCTATGGTCTGATTATCCAATGGGGCAAGCACCCACCATTGCACTTCTGCAATGACCCTTTGCAAATCAAACATCTATCCACCGGGCAACATACTAATATTTTAGACTTTTGACACTGCATCATGGAGTTCGGGCCTACAGAATTTACACCACAGTGTGCTTCTCATTAATGCAGTTACTATATTATTCTGAGTTATTTAATTATATTTCTTGATTAATTATATTTCTTGAAAAAGATTAATCTTTACACATTCTTCAGTATAAACATGAATAATATTATTATATTTCTACTTAGATTGATTTCCATAACCATAAGTGTATAGATACAATTTATACTAATACTTATAATTCCACAGTGCTTATTACAATAATTTTGACAACTGCATTGAAGTTTATGCTTTCTTTTCAGACAGTATTGCTTCCTTTGAAACAAGTCAATGAATAAAACAATTGGTTATGAAGTTAACATAGCATTATTTAACAATAGACTTCTTCACCTGAAATTTAAGGGAGTGTTACAGGTAAAGCCCTGCTCTATCTCTTTAAAATTCACATTGGTAAACATTTGTATAAAATAGCATATTAAGTATAAAATTGAAAGTTAAACAATAAAAAATTTGGAAAAAGCCATTTTTGATTGTAAAATAATTTGTTAGAATAGCTGAAAAAGTACTTTTTCATCCACTCAATTAAAAAAGCAACAGAGAAAGATCCTGCATATACAAGGCACGTGCAATATACATATTGCAGTAACTTGGTACCCTGCTGAAAATATACCATCAGCTTAAGTCAAATAATATAGCTGGATTTGCACCAAGCAAAAGCTTCAGCTAGATTTAACTCTGGTAGAGTCTGATTCACAAAAAACTTTAATTTTGCAGTTTGCTGTATAGCACACATCCTTTCTGTTGGGTGTGAGAGTTAGCAATTTCACACTGTGAACATTGATTATCACTTGCCTTGTGGAAACAAAATCATCTAACAAAACGAACAGGATGCAGTTAATATCTACCCATTGTTTTAAAGAAAGAGAAACCAGGAAATACTAATAAATGGCACCTATACAATATTAACAGTTCAATAAAGAATGTGGAAGATCAATCACTGAAATCTACACTGCTATGCTAATTTACAGCAGTTAAGGATTTGCTGCAGTCTCTTTTCTGCTTCTCAGTGAACATAAGGGCGTTTGTAAAAATATTGCATGATTTCAAATCCAGACTCTCTATTTGCACTTGCTGTAATTTTCAGCAGCAAGCAGGATCGTTTATCCTAAACAGTGAGGGTCTTTCCTACTTAATCAATGAGCAACTTCCACTGGTATTGAAAGAGGCAGAAGCACTGAGCGTAGGCCAAAGTTTGTGTAAGATAGAATCATTTATTGTTGAAACCCAAATTTCTTTACTTTGGCAAAACAGTGATGGAGAGGATGGCTACATGGATTATGACAGTCTAGAGAACAGATTTATTATATATGTTTCAATCCAGAAGAACTTCCAGTGTGTATCCTTTTGCTCGCATGGTAAATGACCAATTGATTTTCTCGTCTCCGTTCAGCAGTAAATAACCTCACATATACTGCAAGGTAAGGCAGACATCCAGAAAATCATGGTTTTGTGCAGATGTTTGTGTTTACCTCATAGTAACCAGTTGTCAGTCACACCATGAGCAGTTGAAACAAAGGAGGAATGTAGGCTTCCTCTCAGTAGTGCCATGGGGTATAAAATGTCTCTGATAGGAAATAAATTTGCCTTTGAAATATTTTTTCCACAGATCTAAAAAGGTTGTAATTTTCATGTAGATACCTTCTATTGTATTTGATATACACATTGGCTCTGCTAGCCTCTAAACTGTCGTTACATCAGTTCTTTGCAGATCACACCAACGTATGTCCAGTTTTACAGAGGTTCAGTCCCTTTCGTAAGCTGCTAAGCCCCCCATCCTTTAGCTCCCACAAACTAACCAACTGAAATTCATTAAAAAGAACCCCACACTCTGAATTAAATGGAAAGTTACAACCCACAATTTCAAAGTCCTTTCTTAAAACCTATGATCCTGACAACAAACTATATAGTTTGCCAGCTCTTTAACAATGGACCAGTTAAAAGGGAAAACTGCTCCTATACTTATATAGTCTCACAATGTTCTGATTTTCTGAAAATATAGATAAAAGGATCATCATTCTCATAGGAATACACAACATTGAAGCTCATGGGGTAGATGTCAGAGAAGAATTTTGCCCACTGCTCTGTTAGAGTATTTAATGTGTTGCATGGAGGATTATATGACAAAAGATAAAAGAGAGGGATCGTCTCTAAGGAAACACTATGGTCTACTTCATTGGTAATGGATAGCTCAGAAATTAACTATCCAAATGTTACAAGGCAGTCCAGTAATATAATGATTTGAAACTAGTGCATACACAACCAAAATGGAAATATAAAATGGTTCACACAATTGCCTAGGAGATTTTACCAGCCATAACCACCACAGAGGTGATTAAAGCTTTAATTGTTCTTTGGCCCTACGGTGCATAAAGTCCCTGAAGTTCCTTTCACCATGCTACGTTTCAAGAATTAGAAGTAAACTGCTATAGCATAATTTTTTACAGATGACTTAATTTTACACAGTTAGTACAGTCTTAGTAACTGACTAGCTAATTTCAGCTTTATATTATGAGTATTTGAAATGAAATTCCACTAAAAAAAAAAAAGACTCTGCTAAAATGGCATTGTTTTAATCAACAGCTTGACTCTTAGTCATGTTTATTCAGGATGCAATTTCTTAGTTTGGTGCCAAGGCATTATTTCTGATTTTGTATTTTCATCAGCCCAGATATAACACAGCAAAAGACAAAGCAAAATGGCTTCTGCTTCTCCTTGTGCATCACCAGACTTGTACAGTGGTGTAAAAACTGACAAAACTACAAAAAAACCCATTTAAGACAGCAGTGTCAGTAGTGGCCTAACCTGTGCTGTTAAAAAAAAATAGGTTTTGATTTAAATATACAAAATCATACTTTAAAGTACTTCACAACTGGTAACGGCTTAGTCCAGAAAAATTTTAATCATTGGTACAGATTGAAAGTGCTGTACAAGAACACATTAACTGGTCCTTATTTTTATAAGGAATAGCTAACACTGGAAAAAGGACACCCAGAAGACAGAAGCCGAACTAGGTGAAGTTCATAGAGAAAATGAGACCCAGGAATAGACAAAGTATATTCAATCACATTCTTTCGCTGAATTAATTTTGGTCTTGTCCCCCATATCTCTTCCCATCTGTCTGCTGCACTCAGTGATAAGTTCTATTACTGATATACTGCATACTGTTTTTATAGCTGCCAGCAAAGATGGTGATTATAGTGTGCACAATTATCTTAAATCTCAAATCCAAGATTTAGTATGACTAAATTTTACTTTAAATGTTAACTACATTATTCTCTTTCTTTTTAACTACATCAAACATTTTTACAGGTCTGTAGCTTAGGGATAATGCTACTTTGGCATAAAGAATACCACAACTATTTCTCTTTCTTGTCTTTGTGCGGTGCATTTAAGGGCTAATAAATTTATATAATGATAGATTTTACTAAAAGAATCATAGGAGAAGAAATCCTGGCTACACTGTAGTACACATGAATTTTACTTCGACTTCAGTGACACTAGTATTTCATCCATTCTTATTCTCTTTCTCAAAGTTTAATAATACCACTGCATAGTTGGCTTTCTTCTAGTCTGGGTCCAAAACCAGATACTTTAGTATTCTAATTTTAGCTATCAGTGAGAAACATGCATTTATTGTGTTCAATGATAATTCGGTATGAAGGTATTGGGAAATTATTCATTTGTATGTAAAATAAAAACACTTTTTCTGAAGATGTCTGAATGCCTCTGTCTTTATTGAGGGTCTGATAGTAAACTTGAGCTATCTGCACCTCAAGACTGTTTCAGTTTCTTGCACAGTTTATTATAGACTACATATAGGTTTTAGGTCTGATATACACATTAAAAAAACAGATTTTTATAGCAGTTACAAATAAGTAGACTGTGCCTTGGGGAAAATTATCCTGCTTGTACAACTGATTTTTTTTTTCCAAATTAACAGTTTACAGTGCTCCCTTTCTAGGAATTAAGGAATTAAAAAAATGTTTTGAAACACAATATTCAAGATCAGGAAAACAATGGCAGAGTGAAAAATCATATTCAAATCTTCAATCAAACCTAGTAATTAGACACATGTAATAAATATGGCATTTCATAAGAAAAATCAGAATGCTGACACAAAGTTAATAGTTGAAACCTTCAAAGAAAGTTATTTTCTATTACACATCTGATCTGTCCTTGCTAGCCAAGGATTCTTAATTTTACTGAAGCATAGTTAGAATGGATATTTGGAGAAGTTCAATTGCTCACATTTTAACTGGAAAATTTTGGACAAAAATGAAACTCTGCGCTGCAGTTGCATACCTTGTTTATAAGAAAACCTAGATTGATAGGCAATCCACACCCACATGGTTTTCTGGTACTTAACAATTCAAAACACTATTAAAACAAATTCTATTTAAGGCCCACTTGAGCTGCAGTTTGACTTTGCATCGGTTTGCCCATTGCATTTATATCATGCCAAATTAGTGGGCATACATTGGATTCAAAGCTTTGCAGATGCAGATTTGGACCTATATTTATACTATGATTTGAATTTCTCTAACGGGCTGTATGAAAGAACCAGTAAGTTGTGTTGGCAACTGACACTTTCTAGGGTACTAAGTTGACTACAGCTGGGTCAGAAAGAATCATCTATGTGGGTTAATTAGGCCTTTCTGTATGCGATATTCTTTTCACAGGAGTTTCTTTCTCGGGAATTACAGAATGAAAACTGGATGCCATCAAACATTTTTGTTTCTATTACTTTTGCTGTTATTTACATTATTTTTTTTTTTAATATAGTTTCTATGTATGTTACCTATTTGAACCGGTACTTACATGTATAATCAGTCTATGCACACTTTGTCATTTTCATGAAGCATTCATAATTAAAGTACTCCTTAATTGTCTAAGAGATAAAAGTCTAATTTTAATTAGGCAGGGTACCAGATAGTCTGCTATGTGCTAGACCAGTTATCCTCTGCCCATGCCCATCTTAGGATGAAGTGTCTTATTTCTGATTGAATCTCCATACCGTGTAGTAAAAATCAGAGAAAACAGAGGACAACAAATAAAGACAATCAGATTCCAAAGTTTTCAAACTTAGCGCTGTCAGTCTGATACTACATAACTGATGAGCATTAAAACACCTGGGACAATTAGGAGATGCGATACTGAGTAATTCCTACTACACTCAAGCAGACCTGCAACCACCTAGCATTTAAAAAGATCAAGAACCTGCTATATGTAGTCTTGCTTATGGTGAATTTAGGAAGTATCTTGAGAGTGATACTCCCTCACAGAAGTCCAAACAGAACCATATGATAAGTTTAAGTATAAACAGCGGTAGTAAAGAAATCTGAGGATAGAAAGGTTAGTTGCATAAAGCAGAGTTGCATGTCAGAGAAGTTCTGGCATGCACCCAGTAAAACCATAATTCCCTATCCTGACAACACTTCGGTCAATCGCTACGTAAAACAAATAAGACAATTAATTGCAGGTAGCTGCTATACAACATAAGTAAACCATCCTAAAGGTATGTGTCTGTCATATTGACAGCAAAAGTCTTAATCCAATGCATGAATGGTGTTAACAGGCATTTGCAGACCTTGTGATATATCCTTCCTCATTGGTACTATGGACAGGTGCGATAAGCGATGGAACTGATACAGTCTTGGACGTTACGAGGCAACTTTAATAGAAAATGCAAGATGGTATGGGAAAGGTTTAATGTAGTGTTTCACTTTGGGAATGCAAGTGCAAGTCACAAGAAACAAAAGCAGAGACAAATGTTGTCAAGAGTCATTAAGCCAAAGGATGGCAAGAAAAGGGGATTGCAGAGTTAAGCCATGCAAAAAACCTTTTTGAACCACAGGTGAGTAGCTCTGTTTCTGCCTAAGTAAGACTACTAGTATAAATTGAACTTCTCACATCATCTCAAGATGAGGCAGACATATGAGTTATTTGGCATAAACACTTCGCCTTGAGTGTTGAGTATAAAACAGTTATAATCACTTCTGAAGACACTGATGTCTTTGGACTTTGCCTTAAGTTCACTAACGACACTTCTTGGTGAGAATATCAGATAGCTGTAATAGATAAATACAGAATACAGAGACATTGATATGGAAGCATACTCACTTGAGATGACATGTCACACTGAGCACTCTGACTGGTCTGCACAGCTCTGGCGTTCAACATTGTTAGCACCTTTGCAGGTGAGAGAAAGCTGCAGGCCTCACAAGTTGTGCAGGAGAGGCAGGAATATCAAACTTTTCCAAACTTAAGCAAAGATGGAGGCTCTCACACTTTGAAAAAATTCACATGCCATATATATATCCTTGGAAGACCAATAATTGATTTTAAAAAACATTATTCTAGCTTATCTGTGCTAAAATATGGAATTTATTCTACTGCATTCAAAAGTTAAAAAGAATAAAAAGCTAAACAGAATTTGGCATTTTGTAGATAATTAGATCACCAGTACCCAAACCTGCCTTGAAGCAAATGAAGGCTAATTATGCTCATTCCTGAGAAGCCAAAATGTATGCATTTAAAATGGGCTTGAGTGCATAGACCTGATAATAATAGTGCTGTTTGTTTAATATATATTTGTTGCATTACAAGTGCCTTAAAACATCACTAGCATACTTTCATCAAGGAAAAGATTATCTTATTTGCTTGTGGTACATTTAAACAATAAATATAATTGCTAGTTCCTTGTGTGTACTTCAGATCTCATTTTGAGGGATAAATATTTAAAGTTTACATAATTTAATACAAAATAAATTTATCACCAAATTAAAGAATGGTGTCATTACAAACATAATTACCAATACTCAGCCATCATTCAGTGAAGTTTATCAGAGCAAAACAAATTCAGTAAACATAAGTGTATTCATAAAGAATTTCCCACTCTACACGGTACCAATAATTGCGATTTCTGATCTTGGCTTATTAGCTACTACTAACAGCAAGCCTGGGTCCAGAGGAATTAGTCTTAATAAGTATGTGTTAATAAATGTGGCTGGCAGATAAAAAGGTAATTGTACATACTGACATGTCTTTCTCTTCGTGCAACTTGATTCTGTGAAAAAGCATGGTGTCCAGTAGCATCTCAGACACCCTTTTAGTCAACTGATGAGTTGTAATTTATGCAAACTGACTCTAGGTGTTTTTCATCCACTATTGGGATTGTTATGATATTAATAATAATATAGATATTTATTTTCTTTATAATGAAAGGATCTAGAGCAGAAATAATAATTACTAGTAAATACAAATAATGAATAAAAGAAAAATAAGCCTCACTTGTTTTTTTTCAGCATTTATGTATAAGGTGAGAAGTATTCTATTAGGTTTTGTTTGGTTAAAGCATTACTTTGTTGGGCATGATGGTGAATAACAGCTTTTATGATTGGGATGGCATGCAACATCTTAAGAAAAACCCCAAGCCTTAAGAATAGGACTATGACTGAAGAAGTGAAGCATGCTATCAAAAATAAAATACAAATTAATCATATAACCGGTTTGAACCACCATGCAGAGCCAACGTAAAGAGTAAAGCAAAGACATAGAGGGAACATGGTAGATTGGAATGTATCCAAAGGAAAACACCTGACTTGAACAATGCTTTGAACTGATTAAAAGGCTTTCAGCTCCAAACTGCAAACTAGCTTAGACTTACATATGCCATAGTTTTGAACAATACATGATACGTGTGAAAGAAAATTATCTCAGTTTAATGTTGATTGTAACATACCTTTCTCAGCAACGCAGTGAAACACAGAAACCCAATGAAACTCAGTAAAAGGTGAGAAGACATAACTATAAGTACAGCTAGAGGAAATCCTTCCTGTCTGCATCATAGTCTTTGCAAATCAGTCCTCGAGATGGGAGGACAACAGCACATTCTGGGAATATGCCAAGTCAGATATTCTGGAAGCTCATGTGCTTCATAGCAAAGAATATGGTTTTTCCAATTTGTTTGCATATTATGCTGAATTTTTGCATGGTTAGGTTGGCACACACAATTACTCCCACAGAAGCAATAAAAACACATGTAGTAATTAATCTTATTAGAAGAAGCCATATTCATATACTACAGATAATGTCACAATTGCAGAATTATGCTTTTTAAAAATGTTAACAGAGAACAGAAATGATGGGTGAAACTAAGTGATTTGCTTAGCCAGCAGCGCTGAACTTTGTCTTTTAACAGAGAGAAAGTCACAGAGCAGAATATCAATTTCAAGCTGTGAATTTTTCTGTGCTCTCTTCACTAGTGGGAAATAAAGCCAGTTAAATTTTGGAAGTTTTGCTTGTTGGATATTTTGGTATTTCAAAAATGCTTTTGATTCGCTGTTATGAGAGTCGTATTTTCTTCCTTCCTTAAGGATCACCAAAACTAAACAGTGGCCTAAGCAGCTACAAATGGTATGAAGATGATAAAGATTCAGGACAAGATGAAGAAAAAGCACTGATGAAATGGTCACTCGTGTGAGGACAAATGTACAGTTCAAATGTGGAGCCACCAAAGATGATATATACGTGAAGAGTCAGAGAACCAATATACATATAGGTCTTTATAATAGCGGTTTTGGTCCTACTCCAAATCTGTAGTGCTCTCACTGAGTAGCTGTTAAAGAAATACATGAAGCACTTCATGATGAAATCTCCCAAACAATTCTGAAAGCACAGAGGGAGAAGACAGAAGTCAAACTTCAGAATTTACATCATCATGTTACCATGTTGAACGCTCTCATGGCTACAAGGAAGCAGAGTGTCCAACCTTCTCTGGGGGCAGGAAATAGGAGAAAAAGGATTAATCTCCTAGCCACATTTTAAAAAACACACTTTTACTGCTCCAGGGTAGAATTTGAAATTAGAATGTTGACAAAAGACATTGAATTCATGTAGAAGAGTCAGCATAACTGTGATTAGAACCCTCCCAACTTCTAGACATAAATAATGACAATTAACAACACACATTTGGTTCGAAAGACGTGACATAGAGCTTTTTTGAGAACTAATAGCATATATATTTTAATATGAGAAGGGCAGTTCATGCATTTGATTTCTAGGAGGCTTTAATGCAATTTAAGACCCATTTACAAGATATCTGGGTAAGGGTAACTTAAATCTGACTTCAAGATGCCAAATCTACAGTGCCATGCAAAAGTAGTCATGAGGCTGGATTTGAGAATGAATTCACAGTTCACCTACGCTATTTATTCATTAGATCATTTTGGGGGCACTTGGCTAGGCAGTGTGCCCACCTACCTCACCATATTCTGTCTTTCTGCTGACAGTATGAGACTGATGTCACAGACGGTGATTCTTGGCATTAGCAGTCAGAGTAGACATAGCTAGAATAATATTGTTTTTACAAAACACAGGATAAGAAAATCTACACTTAATACCTGAAATCTGTTGATCCTCCAAGCAGAAATATCCCCCAAATATATTGTCTTGATATTCAAGACATAAAAGCACAGGTTTAGAAAACAAAAAAAATAATCCTAAAGACCAGGGAAGACCACAAGCTCTGTGTAGGATTCTGACTGAGCATGATGTACACACTCAAATGTATGAATGCACTGAGAAAATTCTCGAGTGACTGTAAAATAATAGCAGCATCATTCTGCTGAGTGAGGCATGTATTCTTTCAATTCACACTTCTTTTTACTGGAGAGAATTTGCAACTTGCAGCCTCATATTTAACTAAAGTAATGCAAAGTAATTCACACCCCTATATCTTGCTATCTAAAGATAACTACTGGCAACAGTATTTATACAAAAGAAAAAAAATCAGCCAATTTTAGCCCAGGACTAACTTGACTTAATGCAGTTCACATGCTCTGGGAACAAGCATAGCACAAATATAGACAGAAAACATCTCCTTACCTGACAAAAAAGCAATCAAATAGGAACACAAAATTTCTACTACAGAACTTTTACATGCCTAATACAACAGTTTCCCTTGAAAACTTGCACTTGTCAGAGAGCATAAGTTTATGTCATTATTTGAATTACTATAGTTGTTCTTACAGTGAAGGTAAGGAAGTGTGTATTTTATAATCTGAAGTAAAATTATTTGAATAGTTTTACAAAGTTTTGCAAGATTGGCAAGCGTGACCTTGTAAATTGTTTTATATAAATATTTAAGTGACATGAACTCATGGATTTGTCCAGCTTCTCAATGAATTCATTTGCAATCAAATGCAGCAAGAACTGAACATTGTAGTAAACTTCAGCAAAACAAAAATCTATTGTTAATAAAAGGACATTTTCCATAGCATATTATATTTAAACATTTGAAAGTGCTTCATTAACATTTTACATAGTCATACAAGGTAGTAATTATCCCTTAATTGCTCAGGTTGTAGACCTGAATCTCAAAGAATTCAGGTGATTTAAGCATCATCATGCAGAAAATGACGTGCAGGCAAAAATACAACCCAGCCCACCTCTGTGCTAGTCTGAATCCTTACCCAAAAGGCCACATTTGTATTTATCTTGGGCCTTGTGTTAAACTAAACAATTGAGGTACTAAAAACCATCTAGGCATAAAGATCTCTATAGGTACCATTAGTACTGCTTTACTACTGCTCCTTATCTTTTCCATGTCCAATCCCTTATTCATCTTTGCGGCCCTTTCCTGATGCAATATATTGTTCTTGATCTTCTTGTACCGGACAGCCAAAACCTGGACACAGCGCTCCAGCTGTTGTCTTACTATGGGTGAACAGATCATATGATGCAGACAGACAGCAGTATCTATCTGGGGCATTCATGATTTCTCATACAGGCTAGTGATCCTAGTCCTACTAGAGTGTTGAGCACACTAAAAACACTTCTACAAGCCTCCTTAGGGAGATAGCCAACTAGGCAATAGAAAATTTAAGAGGCAAATGCAACTAAAGCTACAAAAACATGCCATCATTCAAGCCCTAAACTTCATACCATTTTCACAGAAAAGCACTGGAATGGGCCCAAGGGCTTTTTCTACTTGAAAGGCTGTAGACAAAACAGTGAACACCTACTCTTTTTGTTAAAATGTCATAGTAGAATCACAGGATTTAGTGATATTTCTGTCATTGATCTTTTAAACGATGAATGTAGATCAAAGACCATCTTCAAACTCTGTACTCCGGAATCTTGGAATGAATTTGCAATAATTATCAAATATGCACTCAGATCTGGAAAGAAATGGATGATTATGAATATACCGTATATAGGTTTTCACTCAGTTTCAGAAGTTTGAGAATATATCCCCTCATATATCTTTGCTGTTCATCAATGTCTGCTCACTGTTCAGTGCTATTTGTTAAAGCGTTGCTAAAACAAGAATGTTAAAGTGTTATGAAGTGACAGTTGTGCAATTAAAAAATACATAATAAACACAGTGGAAAGAAACATTGGAATATTTTGCATATACAAATATTTGGTGAATGCTGGCATACTTTTTCATAATTATCTATATCAGATAACATTTTTCCCGAAAAGGCTTTAAAAAAAAAAGAAGGGGGGGGGGGGCAAAATTTAGCTGAGACTCTAGTCTGGAAGTCTATGTTTTGATTGAAAAATTATCTCTTTGAGTATAGAAATAACTATGAACAGTCCTACTGAAATCACTGGGTGGTATGGATTTGTCATGAAAATGCAGGATGGCCTCTAATGCAGAGGAAACAACATAAAATTCCACAGGACTGAAAAATATTTTTAATAGACACCTGTAAGTAAAAACCCAAGGAAGTGGAGAATGGTAGCAGTAAGGATACTCAAGTCTCTTATTAAAAAAAAAAAAGTGCGTGCTTTATATTTACTATCCAAAAAAAGAACAGTAACGCAAAAATCTAGATGGCTTTTCATCTGATGAGGTGTACTACATATTTATTATGTGATGCAGCACATAAGTTATTATTCTTGAATAATACATTTTGTGTAGTGAGTTTTCACAGACAGAGTAACAATATGAAGTAGTATACATGTTATCATGTAACAAGCCTCCAAACTCTTATTGTTAGAGACCTGTAATTCTTAGGAAGCACTTCAGATAAAGGTAATGAAGGCAATAAAAAGTCAGTCTCTTGCCATAGTAAAAACATATATATTGGTTTCAAAGAGATTAAATAAAACCACATATAAACTATGAGAGAGTCCCTTTATGACCTTATAAAACAGACGTTAACACTTCAAAGAGTATTTGTGGAAAGAAACAACCATTGATATAACCAAATAAATAATTTTGAATGGCTACAATGAATGTATGCGATACGTATATGACCACGTACAAATCTTGAGTTAATTTTCTGTTCATAAGAGAAACTTCATTTTCAAGTAAGTATTTAGAAGCAAACTTTAGATAGCCTTGCAATCCAAGCAAATTAGCTCTACATATTGCAGACTAAAAGGAGAGAGCAAATTCCTCCCCTAGGGTTCATAGCACTAGAGCAGCTGTTCTGCAGTCATTACTACAGTCCATAGGCAGCAGCAGCCACAGCTGTTACACATTAACCTAAACAGGCATCTTGGACAGTAGATTCATGTAATCACAGACTTAATGGTCATCTACCCTCCCCTCGAACTCATTAACTCCTCCTCACTGTTACAGGGGGGTAAAACACTTAGATATTTTCCCCATGTGAACAGGGAATGCAGAATTCTTGGTATGCTTTAGATGGCTTTCTCCTTAGCAAAGTATTCCGTGTGCACTGCCATGTGCATCGCACAGAACAATGGAAATTTGCCTTCTAAGCAATATTTTAGTCTATATCATCTTCATTTTCCCTTTTTTCCTGTATAAGCAAACTTGGGTTTTGAAGTGTACATACATTTTTTATTATATTTGGCATCTGAATTTATTGTTTCTGTATTTGAAATGTGCCCTTTAATCTGCTCAATGAGTGGAATAATTAGCCAATACTTATTGCTAATCTGCACATGCATTTCATACCCAATCCTATTTAAAATTTCTGTCAACAAAGCAATTCTCTTTCAGATTTCAATTCTATTTTTTAATTATTCATTATAATAGTCTCCAATAATTTAATGCCCCATGCTCAGACTTGGAAGAATCTTTCTAGCTGATCTTACAATTTCTAAGCATTATCTTGGTACACTTCCAATTTCCACCCTTTTCTCAGTATTGGTCATGCCCTTAGAAAACTAATGATGTTCTCTTTTCTCATTCAGGCTTCTTTTCTCTTTTCTTCCTCCTGTCACAAATGCTGTACTCAATACATTGATCATGACATACTTCCCAGTCATTTAGCACAGTTCACTAAAGTCACCAGATTTCAGTTTATGAGCTCAGATTTTTTCCTTTTAAGTAAAATCTAATAGTATTCCATCAGTATATTACTGTGATACAGTGTCTCCTCAAGCTATAAATAAAACACTCCTTAAGGAAGGACATACAAGTAAAAAATGGAGGCAGAGATGCACCATATAGCTATAACGAATAAAATTTCTCTGCTGTTCAAGAACAGGTGAGCTTAAGACCTAATAGAGACCTTTGGATAAGGACAAAAGGGAAGGAAGACTGGACTTATGTCATGGTAGGGATCAGTGATATATCAAATCCAGTCAGAGGGTGAATGACTTTTCCAGAACAATTAACAGAAGTAATCAAAGAATAGGAAGTAGGGTAGTTGGTTTGCCAATCATCACCAACTCTGCTAGGTAAGGGATGCTGGAAGATATGAATTGTCTAACAGGTTCTTGGTATTTTCTAGAAATACCCTGAGAGAACTGAACAAGCGAGCAGGTGCTGGCAAGGACTGCTCTTTCAATTCCTATTTACACAGAGAAGTTGGTCAAGAGTACAAGGGACGAGGCAGTTCGAGTGAAAGTTGCCATAAAACAATGAGAGTTCTCAACTACTAGGAAAGGAGGGAGTTGCCACAGCACATTATGAACAATGACATTCCAAAACCAGACTTTAACAAACTGAGGAAACAAAAGATATGATCTCTTGGGCAAACATTCAAAGTGGTGTTTGTTTTTTGTTTTGTTTTAAAAAAGAAAGTTTCAGGAGAAGTTTTAAATAGAACCAGTTCTGGAGGCAGAAAAACAACTTATCCCAAACAGGAAGATAAAAAGGAAGCACATGAAGAGATTTAAGAGTCTAAATCAAGGTCTCTTGAACGATTGACATGTAAAAAAAGAATAGTACCAAGAGTGTAAATAATATCACCAATAAAGGAACAGCATCAATTTCTCAGAATCTTAATGCAGCACCCTACCTAAGTAACAACAGATAAGGTGCATTAAAACAACCAAGAAAATGTTATTAAAAATTGCAAGCAAGAAAGGGTCATGCACTAACAACAACAACAAAAATAAGGTGAAATCACTAATAACAGAGAAAGCTAAAACAGTTTGGGCTTTTTTTTTTTTTTATCTTTGGAAAGGAACTGATTGTGACCAGGCGCTTGGCATAATTTTAATAAAAGGGAGACAGCACAGCAGACAAGAAGAAGGGGAAAGGGAAAGGGAAAGAGTAAAACAATATTTAGATTTCCAGTTCAGCAGGACTTAGCAATTTAAGAGAGGTATCATCAACTGAAACAAAACTTTAGCTATTAGGCATGGCAATATATGGAAGAGGGGGAGGTCTCAGAATTAACACAACAAAAACAGTGCTTACACTTTCCCCCCCCCTTTTTATACATATCTTGGCATTCACAGACTAGGTGATTAAATTGGGATATCTGAAAATTTACTAGAACAAATTATTCAAAAATCAATTTCAAAGCACCTGGGGATAATAAGATAACAAACAGACAAGACATATTTGTCAAGAACAAATCATATAAAACCAACCTAATTTAATTGGGTTTTTTTGGTCGGAGTAATTAGTCTCATGGATAAGGAGGAAGAAATATTTGCAATCTATCTTAACCTAAGCAAATAAGGGAATACAGTTTAGCTGAAAGTACTAAAAGATGAGCACACATGGGCTGGAAATAAGGAATGCAAAAAGTAGGTTTTGACACAAGATTACAGCAGAGAACATTTCTGCTTGAATTCTGGAAGGCCTGTTTGGGTCAGTCACCATTATGTACTGTCACAAATGATATAGATATTGCATAGAAGACATCGACATTGTAAATAATTTAAGAATAGATTATTCTAAGAGTATATAAAATGACTTTGATAAACTCTGGAGCAACAAGTAAGAAATTTCATGAAATCAAACGCAAACCACTACATTTTAAAAGAAAACACTAATAAACACAAAGGTGATATAACTGGTTAATTCAACAGAAACAGAAAATTGTAAGCCATCTAACTTTGATACTCAAAAAATGGATATACTTTTCTGAAATAGGTAACTGGTAACTGAAGTGTGATATGAAGATGCAAAATGTTTCTCTTTAATTTTGTTTCAAGTTTTGGCAGCCTTAGCTAGAGTCCATTGTGTGGCATCCTACTTTCAGAAGGCAAATGATCAGATAAAATTACTCTTGATGTGATTTGGTTTGTTAATTCTAAAAAAAGAGAAAGCTGAAAAGCAACATGATACTAAAGCATGCTTCATATTGCATGTGATCAACCATTTTCATGGTATGAGGGGAAAGCTGGCTTATTTGCAACAAAGAAGAAATAGTTCTGATATCAGGAAAAGCTTTTCAGTTATTAGAAGGAATAAGTTCATTACTAGTTGTGCAAGGCTGTGATCATCAGGGGCTCTTATGAAAATAAATAAATTTGTCAGGATAGTCTACATGTATTTGAAGTTGCCAAAAAGAAGGAATTAGGTAGAGGTAACAGCTCTGAGGTTACTTGCTGCTTTCTTTTCCTTTCTCTGTAGATAATCAGTTTGATCTTAGCCAATTTTTTCTGTTTTTAAGATTCTGCTTCAGCAAAAAATGAAATAACTTTTCTAGAAGAGCTTTGCACTTTTAAAGCCAATACATGGCACAGTCAACGTACAGGTCAACAGGCCAGAGAGGGAGAAGGAACTAAATAGCTAGCTTCTGAGAACAGAGAATTTCTTAAAAGAGGGACATAGTACTGCTGATGTGAGAAAGACTCCCAGCTAGGAGCCCCATACTCTCCTCTCGTCGTTCCCTCCTGCTACAGCATCTAGAACCAACACAGTGAGAGTCGCCGTAGCCAAAACAAAGTCAGACTGCATAAGAAATCTGCTTATTCAGCCTATGGAATTAAATTCATACTGTTTGTTTAACTAAATATTTTGAGGTTGACATTTGGAATCAAGCCTCTTAAGAGGCTGCTACAGCGCACAGTACTTTGGTCGTATGATGCACCTTTTTAGCTTACATGTAGACGATATGTTGTAAAACCATTAAGAAGAGTTCCAAATGCCCCATTTCCCAATTCAATGTCTGGAATTCTGTTGCAAATTGAAAGTTTACAAAGGTACAATCCAATTCAGAGAGCTACAGAGTACCTTACTACCTACCTATTGGTCAGCTCAGGCTATTGCTTGCGCAGCCAAAGTATGCTTAGATGATGGAACTAAAAAGATTATTTTAAAGAGACTACCTTGTAGCTGAGTATGTATTCAAAGTACACATTCATTAAAAAGAAAAAAGTAAGAGACAACAGGCACTTTCTTGATTCTGGAAGTGATTTTGGGTAACACTATTTAAAAATAGGAATATGGAGATTAGAATATTTATATTGACAAACCATAGCGCATGACAAAAACATTCATGAAAGAGAAGAAAAAGCTATTCAACTTTAAGGTCTAAAATTTTGAGTACAACATATGTCTGGAATTAAATCAAATGGAACTCTGTCAGCTTTTGTTAAAATATTTGAAGATCATCCTTTGAGATTGAAGGGGGGCACATGTCAGACAAACATTAAAGACTTTGATTGTATTTAGGTTTACTAGATAATCTGATGACTTCAAGAGATCTCAGCATCTTCACCCAAAGCACTTAGATCTTCGTTAAAAATGTTTAACTTAATTTTCAAAAGCTAACCAAATGATAAAATGCAGAATAAACTCCAACGTTGAACACATATAGTCTTAGCATTCCATAGCTATTGTCTACTGCATGACGAAGTGCTGTGCTAACTACTATGACATGCTCTTTACTTTACAGCTCTTAGCAGTGAAACCATCTGTATTCTGACCATAAAGACTCCATCCTGTTCAAAAGTAAATTCAATTTATGCCAGCTGCAGTGTGGACATTTATGAATTTGTGCCTGATTGTGCATAGGTCTGCACTGGAGTAGAAATACTAACAAAATCTGAAGCAAAGATTATATATATTACAGATTTTGTTTCAGTATTTTAATACATTAGTTACAGCTCATAAAAACCTCTTAATGTTTTAAGAGGCATGTTCCGTATCATGTGGTATTGCCTGCACATAGGAAAATGGTTTATACCACTTAATTACTTCTTTGCAAAAACTGGAGTACAGACAATTCAAAGACCTTTTATTCATACCTACTTTGTGTATTTCCTAGTTATATTTTATAATCTTACAAGTCCCCCTTGCAAAGGTTTCTTAAAACAAACTAGTCTAGGCTTCTCCAAGTACACTTTACTCAAGGAAGAGGTAACAGGGAGAGAAACATAATATTATTACATGGCAATAGCACTCCAATCAGCCATTTCTGCATAGCAGGTAAATAAGTTTTATTTTAGAAGTGTTACAATTCCTTTATTGCAAACCATGTATTTATCAAAAGCTAAAGTACTAGCTTTTTAGAGGATAGCTTTTTATTCCATTACATTTCTTTATTCAAGGAAACGGCAATTTTTAACATGCTATACTTGAAGGATCTTGGTCTATTCTTGGAAATATCTTTGCATGATTAGCTGTGCACTATCTACATTTTGAGTAACCTATACAAATGACTGTTCTTTGTTTCTTTTATTAGAAAGGTATTTGATTACATTTCAGATAGGACTCATCATCTAAGCATTTTGAGTTGCCTGAAGGCATCTCCATGCCTTACTGGTTTGGGATTATATAACTAAATATTTTTGTTTTCAATTGTTTAGTTCAGCTGAAAAAACCTCATATATTTCCTCTGGGTCCTAGTGACATGATATTTAGCTTTGGTGCTAATTTCATTTAATGTTTACCTATGCATTAAAATGCAAACTCTTGTGTTTGTGTGTGTATATATATTTTTAATACTTTGTACAGAGAAGCACAAAATTCTTCTGAAGGTACAGATACCTGTGAACAATGTAGCAGAAGAACTAGATATTTCTAAAACATAGTCCCTCTAACATAGTCCCAGCAAGTCTGTGTGATTAAGGGGAGTTCCACTGGAGAGACTGCAATTCACATATTACCGAAAAAGGCAATGGAATACAGAAATAAGTCACTTAACTTGAGATAACACACAAGCAAATGAGAATTGAGAAGGCACTCTGCAACATCAACAGGATTTGGCAGTTAGGGTACATTTTAACAAATCTTCAACTCAAACTATGTTCCCATCATACCATATGGATCTCATAGCTGGAAATTCATCAGCAGTGCCAACAGATGTCAAAAAGCTCTCAATGCAACTGCCTTGGAAAAGATTATATGTATTAACTTAAAACAATTTATAAACATGCCAAAAACTTCTCAGAGTTCATCAACCTTCTCTCCTCCCCGCACTTGCCCTGAAAGACCATTAAAATATTCTGAGGCTCACATGAAGAATAAAGCCTGGGTATTTTCCATTGCAGGGCAGCAAAATGAAGATGCAAGGGGCCAAATGAAATTCTCTCTAAATCAGAGTTCTTGGAATAGAAAAAAAGTGGATTTAGCAACACAGAAAATAAATTCTCAAGAGGACAGTGGTGGCATAACCTTATTAGTGCCATAAGCAACATTTGATTCTGTGGGAAAGACTGAATGGAACAAAAATGTTGCATAAATACTAACGTTATACTAGGGGAATCTGAACTTTTCAACCTTTCCAACAAAACTTTCTGAAGAAGGGTGTATTCAGGCAGAGCAAAAGAGCCAATTTCTCTTTTTTTGGCTAACGCTCAGAATTGTTTCTCTTTGTTATGTGTAAATATCCCTCCCTCCCATGCCATGCAGGCAAAAAACTTTCTGACCAGTTTAGTGGCCTCAGATGGACGGGAATGATTTGAAACCAATTGAGAGAAGATAGAAACACCACGACCACCACCCCCACCCCCCACCCCCATTCATTAAAATATAGCTTGTTGACTCATGTTATAAGAAAACATGGGAAGTTCTCCTGAAATATTATTAAGTCATTCTAAATACAGTAGTTCTATTTACTGCATAAGACTTTAAGGTAATTTTTGTATTAATACTATGGCAATATTGAAGCCTGTTTTGCATCTATTCTTAAAAGAAGAAATTCTTAATAAATTCTGTGGAAGTAAGTATAAGATTAAGATACAGTGGTGTGATCACATGGAACATAACTGAATAATCTAAAGTCATTAATTCTTTGGCATTTCTCTTTAGAATGAGATAGACAGAATGAAAATTTACCTGTCACAATAAGATACACTAAAGGAAATACCTGCCTGCACAGAAAATCGACATAGAGGTCATTGTAGCGTTTTTATTTTTCCCGTTTTCTGAGAAACGATCATGTTATCAAGCAAATGAGATGAACAACAATATTATCGGGGGACTATTTTACAACTAATGGATGTCTTTTGTTAGCAGTCTTCTGTATATAGGACACTTGAGCTTTAGGATACGTCATTATTACAGAATGAAAGACAACATTATGAATAATTACAGGCTTCCAATATCTCCACATTTCACTCAGATAGCTCAAGTACTTATTCATTAAATAATGAATGATATAGACCTAAGTAATTGTGGATTTGGTGGTGGGGGCTGTTTGCTTTTAAAATATAATTTAGAAGATTCAGGACACGACAATCAGAGAAGACTAAGGATCTACTGCTACACAAAGCACAACTTCTAGTAACAATCTCTGGGTAAGAGTTTTATATACTGTTTACTGAGACACTTATTCTTCCTGGATACAGAAGACCACTGTCAGGGTATTGTAACTCAATATATACAACTTACGGCCTACCGGAGCAAAATGCAGTATTTTGTAGCTGCTTGTAAAATGAATTTGTCAAAGGGTATAAAGAAGAGTTTAGTCTATTTTTATAGAAAAGTAATTGTGGTTTACGACATGTTGAAGCAACCATCTATTTGATACAAACCATGTCAGTTTTATAAAAGGCAAGCAAGAAAACTAAAAGCACTCCACCTAAAAGCATGGAAAACTTATAACAGCTGATGTGTTAAAAAAAGATGTTGGAGCTACTAGTCCAAGAGAAATAAAATATAAAAGAGAGCTAATTTTGCCTCTTCCCTGTCTGAGCCTTCTTCATAGACAAAAAGCTAAAAACCTAAGTTTCATTGCCTGGCTAGCTGATGAATTATGTCAACCCTATTTAGTCAACAGATTGCAACACATGGACCATGGATCCCTGATGATCTGTGGACTAATTATAAGAGGTCTATAAAAAAGTACTAAGAAACCAATGGAAGTTAAATTTCTAAGTTAGTCTACAACACCAGTGAAACTCTACTAATGTCCCAGGAACCAGAATGGCTGAAAGTCACTGGTACTTGAACCTGAAGGATCACATATTATTGTGTACATGATGCTTCTACACAGCATTAAAATTAATTTTCCAAAATAACAGAAAGTAATATAAATATGTTAGCCTATGTTTTCCATTTTCTGATCTACTGAGAGCTCTAGTGCAATCTTAAAGTATCTCTTAAAATGCTACCCAAATAAAATTAAATAGTCAGATTATCCAAAAGAGTAAGACCTTATCTTAGCTGCCAACAAATCATAATGAAATATCAGTGCAGTAAGTAACAACTTTCACCTACAACAGACCACATTAGCAATATTTCTTAAACTATGTAGCTATTCAGGAACATGTTTGAGAATGGTCAAGATTAAGCAGAGCTATTATCATACTTCCGTATATAGTTTTTTTTTGTGTGTGTGTATACATATACAGTTTAAAAGAGCCCCAAGTCAAAATTCTCAGGGAGAGTTATACAAAAGTAAGATAATTTCTACAGACCTCAGGAAACAGTGTATCACTGAATCTTTACCATATATTGTATTAGAGAGTAAGCTTAGTAACTTCAAAGCCAGTGCAGCTATTTTGCAGTATTTGAAAGATTATTTTTAGCTACCTGTGTTAAGTAGTCATTTCTAGGAGCCTCTAAGAATTGGCACAATTATTTCTAATTTATTAATATTTTAGTTATATTAATTATTAAATTCATTTCTCAACACAGGAACACTCTAAGCTTTCTTTAGGTCCTAAAATTAGAAAAAGGAAGTATGTTTGAGAGGCAGCTGCTATGACATAGTTCTCTCATGACCATTTACAGGCAGGGCAGCGTATATCAGGCCTTTCAGCCAAGTGCATCAGATCACACAAGATGCTGAAAACCAGATCTTAAGTATACTATTTTGGCAGAATATGCACTATGCAATACTGAAAGTGCAGTAATTATCATTAGCAACGGTAAGACTTTCAGAAATCTCGTCTTTTTCTATTCAGAGAAGGTTTCTCAGCTGTCATTTACTGAAACACAAACATTATTACAGATTCCGCATCTGACTTTCACTGAAGTCCAGTGCTCTACTGTCTTCTCCAGCTGAGCTGTTATTAGTAGAAAATAGTACAACAGTATGCCCAATAGTCACAGACCAAATCCGTGCTTCACCTGAGGTTTAAAACATAGTTTATCCTAAGTCAAAATTCTGCTTTTTTCTCTCTAAGAAGAAAGCCCCTAATAATAACAACTCATTATAAGATATTTCACATGTAAAGACTGCACAAGAAAACCCAGAGATGCAAACTGGTGGAGGCTGGAGAAATGTTCTGGGACATTCTATTCAGTCTAGCTCTCTTCTGACCCCCTTCCCTCAGCACTTACTTCTAACCACTGCCAAAGACTGCATAACAAATTACTAATCTTTAGTCTGGGCCATTTGTATGTTCTTAGTCCTTTACTAATGTATCCTAGGTTCACCATCAATTAGTTAAGGATGATATTTATACAATCGAAACACCGTATCTTTACGGAGGCCTTTGAAATTAACGGGCTGTATCCTACATGGAGAAATGAGCACAGGCGACTTAGAAGACCTAGCTCCTCCCGTAGGTTGTGACTTCTCAAGACCTCCAGGGGAACAGGAGGAGGATATTCTGTTGTGAAAGAGCTGAAGCTGTTTTCACTTCAGGCTGTTTTTGCTGTCTGGACTGCCCAGTGCAGAAAAACATGCCCAGACTATGGCTGCGACACTCATGCACGTTTGTAGTTGACAGGCATCATTAGAGTGCTCTGGACTGTATTCAGGGAGGGATGTAAACGTAAACACTGTATCTGTTAAGTCATTTCTGAGGGAAACGTAGATATGAAAACCATATGCAAAAACTGCAAAGGAACTATCAGGTAGATTTCATTTTGTGAAGATAATCAATGTTGGTATACCTAGACTATGACATTAAACACAAAACTACCTCTTACTTTTTTGCTTTTGTTTTTACTGAGAACCTGTTACTGCTTTGATTAGTATTTCCTTTGCTAGATACAGGGACATGTGCTCCAGTCAGTAGTATTTTTACATATGTGTTTAAAGTCCAGGAAGAAGTTCAACTTATAGCTACATTTCAAGTGTGTGTATGCCTGCACCTGACTTCCTCAGCATTGACTTCTGCAGGTCTTTCTTTTGGACACTTGATCAGTTTGAACCTTCAGCATTTAAGTTCTTAACCATTCACATAACTGACTGAAGGTCAAGCTGATTAGACTCACTTCAGCTCACATCAATTATCCCCACCATTGAAGGTGATGTAACTACGACTCCAGCTAATTAAGCCTGTAATATTGAGATAGAGTGCTTAATAAGGCACAACATGGGAAAATCAAGTTAACTCTGTCAATCTTCTTTGTAATAATGCATTTTGTCATAACAGCCCAAGATTTGTAGATTTGCGTTTGGGTGCCTTTTTCTGATAGGCATAGGCAAAAGCGTTCCTCTTGTGTCAAAATATCCTTCAAAGGCATTCAATAGCATTGCACTAAATATAACCCAAGACTGAAAAAAGTTTAAGCTTCTTTTACATTTTAGAAATAATTTATCACCTGTAAACAAGAAAACCAGTGAAATACCCTCCAAGCAGCATCTAGTTAATAACTGGAAAAGAGAGAAGTGTCTATCCAGTCATTCCTAGCAATCAGTGTTAATTTTCACTGTCTTTGCATAGCTGTACATCATCACATTCCTGTTAATTTAGAGCTATGTTCTAATCCTTAATTTAAAACTCTACTGAGATTTTGATTTTAGCACCTGAACAATCATTTGACAATGTGTGAAGTGGCAGAAGAATACTAGTAAACCTGAGACGTAGGTTTTGTCCAAGGGCAAATATACAAGGCAAAAAAGCAAGGAAAATTCCTAACTAAAGGGACATCCCAACAATGACCCCATTTGAGGGTGGGTGGTCATAACCTAGCCCATGGATGTGGTTATACAGTCCTCCTCCATCTTCCTGGTCTCTGGTCGCACCATCTGAAAGGACATAGGTGCTGGAGTTTGAAAAAGCTGAGAATGCTTTTTCTTCCATTCTGGGGAGGACTGGGAAAATTCATGCATTTTTTCTTTGTCCCAAAGCTCAGAAATCAGCTAAGCCAACTAACTGAGGTAACTACATGCAGACTCTGATCTGCTTGAAATACCTATTAGGTGAGCTGGACCACAACGCTAATCTCTGACCTATACACCAGCTTTAAAAGCTGGACTACAATGCATTGCAAGTTATGTTTGTTTTTTTTTTTTAAATTGAAATGGGAACAATTTGAATTAGGAATCAAACCCAGAGTAAACCTCAATTTAATATTCAGAGTAAATTGCAGTTTTAGTCTTTACAGATGGAACTTCAACTGGAATAAACTGATTAATATCATTGAAAATAAGCAGGAGTTAAAGATGTGATTCTAAAAATCTACAATGAAATGAGATCTTGCACAGGAAATTCTACATATTCTATTGATGTCTTTACAAAAAAAGTTTTAATTTAAAATCACTAGGACAAGTGACCTTATCTTCATATATCTTAATGGTTTCTGCGCAATAGTATTAATGTTAAATATTACTAATTCAGTAATTTCTAATTGACAAGGCAGGACTCCATGCTGTCTTACTTATTTGGGATATTATTTAGCTGATGCTTAACATGAAATAATAATTATATCTTCTAAACATAAATGTACTACTACAGCAGCACTCAAAGTACAAGGAGTGCAAAACCCTTCTATCAAGCTTTCTATGACAAATTAGCATTCAACCCTTGTCACTAGCAGAGTGCCATTAATTATGCTTTGACAGCACAACAAAGACAACAGGTGCTTGTAGGAAGGTCACACAAAGGGCTTCATGTGGAACTAAGAAGTGATTGTTATGATAGTGCAAAGCAATATACAGACTGAAGAAGAACGTATTACTTGAAAATTGTTAATCGTTTTAAACAAGGAAAAATTAGCCAGTATCCCCAAGAATATCATAGGTTTTTAGATTAAATGTAGTAATAAAAAAAAAAGCACAGACATGCCAAGCTGACATAGCTTGAGGAAATAAAACATTTCATTAAATATGTCACAACTTTGTCTTCTTTAACTGGCTTTAACTACAATTTTCTTTTATGTACAGAAGAAAGTCTTACACTACAGACAAATAGTAGCTTTTAAGATATATTCTTCTGATCTGAACATGTAACTTACAAAACCAATGAGGAGTACTTATGAGCAAGAAATAGGGGAGGTCTACTTTGCTACTAAATTTGTATAGCTGGGATAGACTCCTCACCAAAAGGCAGAAGAGACACCAGAAATATTATTAACATGGCTATAACTATATTATGCAACTAGAAGTACTTGACAGTCCTTCCCATTTTCATCTGTTCCACTTTACAGTAACAGATTGCTCTTGTTCCACCCATCTCATGCCCATTGCAGAAACTTCTCCAATTTTCTTTTCCAGAAGATGTGGTACCAGATCTTTTTTCTAGTAGTTATAGAATTTGATGGTGTTGAACATTCCTGGACACCTAGAAGTAAAAAGAGGAATCTGCAGAATAGAAGAGTCTTCTGGGCAGTAACAGAAATGCAGCAACTATCTGCCCATCATACAAACACCGTATTTTAAGGGGAAGCTCCTTCTTACGCTCAAGCTCCTGTCCTGGCCATTTTCTAAAACTGTGATGAAACACAGCCCAAATACCAGACTCCTGTTTAAAGCATTTCCTGTTGTCTGTTGTACAGACAGCACAACAGCCAGTCTGTTGTAAAACCAAAACACAACTTCTCTCTTGCATCCCATTAACGGTCATACACAGGTCATGATTATCCTGGTGACTCTAAGTCACAAAGCCAATCTGGTATGTAGCAGTGGAGCATGATTCTGAACAACCAACTATACCTTTATAATAAAAGTTGAGTTGTACTTGGAATAGCCAAGATGATGTGATTTGTGGCTCTACTTTATTAGTCCTCTCCATTTTTCAGCAAGAAGAAAATGGAAGAGATAATAGGCCAATAATTTTTTTCCCCTGGTGACACACAAAAGACTACCCCTGTCACCTCCATCTCTGACACCATGGGGGAGACCACATTTCTACCCTGTGAATGAGCAGGCCAACTTTATCTTAACTAAAGAATGAGAGTGCCTCCTTGATTCCCTAAGCAGTGAGACTGGCTATTATGATAGCACCAACAGGTACATAATATGGGCTGCTAAAATCCTAACACTACCTCCACTTCTGATAAAAAAAAAAACACAAGAGATTGTCTTAAAAAAAGTATTGAATATTCCTTAAAATTCTCCTCTTTTATACACAGATTAACATTGTTAAAATTGTGAGTCTGCTGCCCTCCTCCAGGCAAACTACTTCTAAATTCATTAATATTAAAGTGTGAAATACAGTTGAGCTGATATTTCAGCAGATAACTCAATTTTTAAAAATGAGATATACTTGTCCTAGTTTAGATGAGCTTCTAAGTTTTAACAAAAGCATTATGCCTTTCTTCAAGGTTCCTGGGACACCAGAGATGGGAGAGCCACCAAAAAGAACTGCAAGTCTATCGTGAAAAAGTATAGAGATCCTTACAAAGGATCCCTTATTAAGGTCTGGTAGACCCTTGCTCACTTGAAATCTTGTTCATTCTGTGAGTAAACGTGATACAGGACACAACAATGCAAATCAAAGGAACTGTGATAGTAGCAATGGGAAAACATGGACTTGAGGAGTAGATGATGTGACCCAACGTTCACATTATGTGGTAGCCTTTTTCTTAAGTACTTTATCATATGGTACAATCCCACTTTCTAAAAGGATAATATTTAAGTTTCCTGGATCTTAAAACAAGAATGCAAGCGAATCACCACAGATCCCTAGACATTTCTGTGATGTACCTACTATACTGTATAAGTTCTTCCTCTAGGCATTTCAAATAACCATAAGTCATGATCGGTATATATATTTTCCATCTTTCATGTCTATATCAATATTAAACTTCTGGTTTTATGCAGCGATAATGATCCCAAAAATATTATTTTTTAGTGAACTATTAAGATTTTTTTAAATCAATAACAAGACTGACATACAATATATATCATAAAAGATCCATAAAAATATATTTAAGATTTAATTCTCTTTCACCGGGATAGTAAATGGCAAATAATTCTGCCAGTAGAGCAAAAGACACATAAATTTATCTGAATGTATACTAAATATTCAATTCTTATAGAAGACAGGTGAAAGACATCAGTATTTATAAATCAGTGTCTGTACACAGAAAAAAGGCAATGTTATTTGTAATTCTCATGTATTTCTATGACCTATGATCATTCTCATCATTCTTTCAAATTTCTGAAGCAGGAATTCCGAAAATCCCCCTTTGTCTTGGCCTTAGTACCAGAGATGCAAGAGGGAAGGAAAGAACGATGTCCTGTCTGCTTGAGTATCTCTCACTTAGTCTTGACTGGAAAGCACTTGAACCTTTGAATACTGAAGTCAATCCTCTTCATATCAAACAGGCTTCATCTTCTCAATTAAAAAACCCCAAGGATAAATAATACTTATTAGCCTCCCAGAGGTATTTTGAGACTAGCTGGTTAACCCTTACATAATGTCTTAATAATTAATGTGCTGTTACATGTTCACTTACTATGTATAATCACCACCTACATCAGAGGAGGTTTGCCCACTGGCAAAATAGAATTATTTCTATGTTTAATGGAAGGTTAAATGAAAGCAAGAAAATGCATAAACAGCCATTTCATATATGAAATATGGAATATGAGAATTCAAAATAACTCTGATAAAGATTTGGATTGCAACTCAGTGATCTCATTTCATTTTAATCCACTTTTAAAGCATATTCTACAAGAAAGGAAGCTCTTACTCCTGTGGGAGATAAGAGTAAGAGCAAAAATGGAACAGATCCTGGAAACATTAAAATTAATGATGTCTGAGAAATCATTATGGTTATAAAGCTTGAGCCTGACAGTTTTAATTCAAGGCTCACAAAAACTGAGAAACAGTTAAATAAACTGAGGGACCAGATGGTCTCAGCCTTTAGGGAATTCACTACAGACAGATAAATTGGGAAACAGGAGTCAACAGTCAGAAACTAAAGATATTCTGAAGTGTTTTGAAGGGTCTGATTTCTGATGAAAGACTTGAGAATATCATTTTTCTAGAAAAAACCCAGAAATAAACGGTGTTCCTGAAGACGGTTTTTCAATACTTACATCCCAAAAGATTCAGATTTGCTATCTCTATGCCCACGTTTAGATCCCTGAAATGAGTTATTTTCATAAGAACAGGCATCAAGACTTACATTTGTGAAAGGAAAAGGAAAATTTACTTCCTCTTTGGTTGGATTTGTAACTGTAACTTGTTTGATAAATAACTTGAAGTGTTTAAAGACCAGGGTGCCAAGTAAGAAGATTGAAACATTGAAGATTTAAATAATTGTAGTATATGATTTCATTAAGTTCAGTAGCTATAGTGAAGGACGAGCATAGGAATTAGTTTTAATAATCCCAAACTCTTCAGTCTTGTAAGGGGCATTTGTGTATTAGCTTCCCTCTCCTGTTTACTTTCCAGCTGGATTAAAAAAAAAAGAATAAAGAAAAAGCGTCATGCCTGCATGAAGGATTATTTACTTTGTGATTGTGTTTTTACTACAGAAGAGCCATATTCTACTGAAATTCTTCAGGTTGTATAACGCCATAGAAACTTAAGATTAAGGTAATAAAAATCTAACTTCCTTGGTAAATATGACAGCTACCACCATCTTTTGAAAAAAATAAAAGTTTACTTTTATTTCCAAAAGTAGCTGAAAATAATTTAAAATTACCTTTTGTTTTAATCTGAAAAAATATTTTGATAACAATGAGGAATTAATTTGAATTCATATGTCAGCGCACTTTGAGCTTTAAAACAAATTATTTCTAGTCTATAACTTCAGGTAGAAATGGGACTTTCTGACTGTAAGTTGCTATCCTGGTGTATGCCCTTCTTCACAAGTGAGGAGAAGTTATGGAAAGAGACAGTTCTTTCAGTATTTGCCCGCTAGAAATGGAATTATTCAAGAATTATCATGTTTATACTACCAGACTATTAGCTTTAAAAGTAGTAGTAAAACATCTTAATCACCTAGCCTGTTCAACCAATGTTCCATATAAAATTACTTACATGTTTTCTCACATTTTTCTTTAATTCTTACTGTTCATTTGTCCACATAGAAATAAAACATTATCACAATTGGATCTGGCAACCATACTGCCATTCTTGTCAGAAAAAACATGGATTAAATGGATATGAAAACTGAATTACCATTTCAGTCTTTAGGGGGCTCTCTTTAGGTCAAAACTCAAGATTTTAGTGACAGTGTTGGAAAGCATGTACTGTCTAGGAGCTTGCCTGTGGGCTTTGTCTGTTGTTCCTTGCATATGCAAGCGATTTCACTTTTTAGGACTTCAGTTGTGGCAAATATCTCTGCAGTTGAAATGTAACAACATAAAACTTAAATTTCTTTCAACTTCTAGCACAGATAATGATAGGTATACAGAATGTCTTTCAAGTCATTATAAACTGAGAAAATTATGGAAGACTGGAAAAATTGTGCTACGTTTTCCTGATAAAAAAAAAGAAAGCAATTTAGTTCAGATGTCACAGGCAGGTCACTAATGATGGATAATGCATCAGTGACTCATTAAAAAAAAAACACACCCTTTTTTAGCAAATGTAGACTCATCACTGAACTCCAATGATAACATCATTCTCAGTAATAAAAATCAGTCAACAAGAATATCCACCCAATTTTGCTTCTAAATGATACAGACTGAAACAAATTCTCTCTAATCATTCTTCTGTCTGTATTGAGGCAAACAAAACAACCTATGTATTAAAACTTTCATTGTGTCTTTTGACTTATAAAACCGTGGAAGAAAAGTTAGCTAGTACTAGAGCTAGTATTTTAGTTTATCAATCAGATTCACCAGGAAGAGATTAGGATAATAAATTCTGCTATATATATGATCATATTGTCTGGGCTCCTCCTTTGGTATGACTGCTATATCTATTTAGCTTCCAACAGTTCAACAAAGCAGGTTACTTTCTGTTATATGGGGTGGGGGTTTTTGTTCATTTACTTTTAAAAATGCTGTCCAACAGCTCAAAATTCACAAAATATCACAAGTGAGGAAGATGACTTCTGGCTGGTGGAATACAGGGTAAGAAAGAGAGACTTTGGAAAGAGATTCACCAGTACCTCCCTAATACTTTGAGCTAACAGCAAGAGCAGGCCAAGAAATAGACAAGGAGTAAAAATTCCTGCTAATTCTGCAAAGTTAGAGAAGTGTGGAAAGAAGCTGCCTCTTTAAGAAAGCTATTCTGTTGTGTGGTTTGTAATGAGTAAGAAGAATAAGAAGTCAGAAAACAAAATCAAAGCACTGAAAGACTCACCCCAGTGATAGCCTGAGAAGTGTTACAGGGGTGGTCCCTGAGCCCAAATGGGTTCACCATCAAGATTATCTACACTGTTCTGGAAGACATGAAACCTCAAAATGAAAGTACACAACTCTATTTCAAAACTGGTGAAAAATTTGACCAGTTAGTAAGTGGGACAGATAATACTGAAATTCAAAGACAGAAAGAAGAGAACGGCCTGAAACTAACCCCTAAAGAGTATCTATGACTTTTCCAAAACAATCAACAACCACCAACCAAAACACCAAACCCTGCAAACAAGACCAAAATTACATTAACAAACACCAAAATGCAGAAAATGCAAGTTAGGATAACCTTTTGTTCTTGAATTTTTGTTGCCCAAATGCAGATGATCCAAAAGATCTAGAGCAGCCCTTCACTGTTTTCTATTTTGGTTCTTTGAGTTTTTTTGTTTTGTTTGGGGTTTTTTTTTGTGTGTTTTTTGCTTTTTTGTTTTGTTGGGGTGTGTGTGTGTTTGTTTTTAAAAGAGAACTTACCAGTAAGGTTATTGGTACTGAAAAGGAATGCAACAGAACTAGTGAGGTCACTTGGGTTCAGTATCAGCACCACAGGATACAAAACTAATAAGATTTAATTTAAAACCCTGGAAAAGACTTTTCACTAAGAATCTCTCTCACACATACACACATATATATATGTACGTTTATATTCTACTACAAAAATCTAAATCATTCTCCAAATGAATTTTTTTTTCACTGCTTTTCCCTGTTTAGTATGACAGTAGGTAGACACTTTATTCAGTTTCCAGTCCCTAGTAATGTTCACAAGTCTGTCTCTCCCAGAGGGACACTAAATGATAACTCCTTTCTTTTTTTCCCCTGCTTACCCAATGAGGAAATACATGCTGCCATAAGATCCTAACTGAGGAAAAAGATGCATGTGCATTGAAGCTTTTAGAAAAAAAATGGTCCCCAAAATTTATAAGTCACTTGTAGTACTTTCAGACTTTCACATGAAATAGATTTTGATAAAAGGGACTAATTATTTTTTCTTTTCTCAATGACTTTTAAGACAGAAGTTTGAGTTTTAAAATATTAAGACAGATAAGTAACTGCTGGTTCCTTCTTCTCTTATCCCAGTATGTTTCTCCCGGTTTCTTTATATATTATGGTAAACCATGAAGCATTAAAAAATGAATGCATTTCAAGCTTTTGGAAAGACATGGAACTAATCTAAACACATGGAAGAACAGGCAGCAATAAAATTTCCCACTCTATGAGATTGCTAGCTGCTCACCCTGTGAAAGTAGGCAGGGCATACTATAATTTATATTATGTAGATAATATACATCAGGCCTATGCCAACTACAACAGAAAGGAAATTACCAAAAACTTAAGATAAATTCTAACGCTTTTTTTCTGTGAACAGACTTCAATTTTATTTGCATATCAATTATTCACCCCTTTCAAAACTTACACATTTGATGCACCATTTATAGGCTAACTACTGCAAGCATATTTTAACACTTTCCACAATTTTCTGTTAGCGCAAACTAATTTTCTGTAATTAGTCTTGAAAACAGCCATTGGATATCAGACAGGCCTAAACCATGTATAAATGTATGATTTCACAATAACAGGCCTGCTCACACTCAAGTCCATCGATTCTTAATATGAAGAAGGTGGTAGATATTTCTAGAGACAAAAGGCAGCGATAAATCTCTCACTTCTTATAAAACTGTGAGTATCTAAACCTCTGATTTATTTCTCTGATAACAGTTAGTAATATTGTGGCTTTAAAAGAGGTTATATTTTACTTTATAAAATGATTTTGTCCATCACTTGGCCTTACTGATACTAAATCTCTTTGATCCTGCTAAGGTCAGCACAGAATGCAGCAGCCACACCAAGAAAATAATTATTTATTTCAGCCTCTCCACCTCAATTTGATCTAGTGAACATTTCAGAAAAAGAAGAAAAAGGCAGACCACTTCTAACAAGATTAATGACACAACAGACCTCTATTTTTCTACAACCTGCAGTGGTAAGAAAAGCAGAAAGCACCAGCATGAGGTTATTGCTTGCCCTTCATGCTAACACCAACAATTCAAACAAACCAAGAGTAGGCACTAGTGGGCGAACCTTCCTTAATCACAGTCCTTTCAAGAAAAGGATTTGCAGTTTATAATGTTAGTAATATGAGTCATTTTTCCCCAACACATTACCACATTACCAGTCATCAGGAAAATAAAAGGTTTAATATTTCTCTTTGTCTGACTTGCATGAATATCTAACAATTGAAAATTATTAGGCTGATCTGAACTAACCTTTGTCAAAGAAAAGGGGGGGGGGGAATATGCAAGTGCTAATTAATATTATTGAGCACAACTATATTGAATTGTTACAAATAATCAGAGATCAAAGAACATATAGAAGGACTAGTAAATGACAAAATAAAAAGAATGCTATTCTATTTTTTAAATATATGGCTGTGGGACATCTGACTGGCAGAATGACTGGACAGATGTTTTTCAATAGCTGTACAATATGTGAATCCTTGTACTCTGTTGATCAGTTCTTGTTAGCGACTCTGGAGGGCTTTTATGATTATTTTCTAGTAAACTATGCACAGTAAATGCACACATCTTTTACCCTATTTCATTACAATAACACATTATTTTGATTGATTTGTATATTTAGGACTGAAGGATGTTGTTATTAAAGAACTCTGAAACATAATGAGTGAAGTTTTATCCAGCTTCTCTTATGTCAGTGGTTGGTAGTAGTTATTGTAATTTAGGTATTTATAAAACTGAATGAGGCAATTGCTGAGCTATTTTTACATGGTTTATATTGTGCATGCTTAAATAATACAGAAACTTTGCTGACTAAAAAGAATCCATAGCAATTCAACAATAAAAAGAAATTTTGGCTCAATGTGTGTACTATGTGTCGTTTTTTCCAATTATCTAATCTAGTTGTTTTCTAATTATCTATCTAGTTGTTATTGAGATGGTCTCCAAGGAGTCTGTCTAATGATTATTCATTGAATGTCTTTAATTTAGAGGAAAATAATTAGTGCTTTCACAACAAAACCACCAGTGATGCAGAAGTAAACAGGTGAATACCAAACATATGAATTGAAGTTATATTGTATATAACTTAGTAGTAAATATTTTGCTGGTTTTCCAAGTCTGCTTCAAAGATTTCAATGCAGGCTAAAGAATCTACTTTACCTGTGAATTTCAAAAGTCTTATCTACACATTGTTATCTTGGTTGAACTGTTGGAAGATCAAGGAAAAAGAAAAAGAATAGAGCTCCCCCAAAATGGAACGGAGGAAAGATGTAAAGGGTAAAATTTACAATAATTTTCATTGATTGTTAGGATTTTAATCTCTGTCAAAATTCATCCTCCTTTTTCTTTTTCCAAACATAAAAGCTAAAGTCCATTGCACATAATTTAATGTTACTAATTGTATTTAAATTTTTTATTACTGAAATATACTTTGTGTATGGCTCCTACCTCTCAATTTCTCTGAAAAAAAAATCTGGAAATACTACTTTCTATCCATTGAAGTCCTTCCCTTGAAGTCCCAGTAAGGTGTATTACCAGTGTACAGCAACAACCACAAATTCCCCCTTTTTTCCTATTATACTAGACATGCATGATTTCTCATAATACTGAGGCCACAGGTCAATCTCGATATAAAATTACTGGAACAGTAGCAGTAGGTTAAACTCTTGACTATTTCGCTAGGAGGAGATTGTACCATGCCTCTCTCACAGACTTCTTGAATCAAAATGACATCCTGTTTCCCTAAAAACATTGGGAATCCTTGCTGTTCTTTAGCAGCCAGATTTTAATCTGAAACTGTATTTTAAGAAACCTCATTAAACTATGCTTAATTTTTTGACAGAGCATTATCTGACAACCTAGGCAGCTAATAAAGTCCTCCTCCCTTTTTCACAATGATGCATGTTACTTGTCAAAAAAAATTAAGTTGCATCTCCATTACTCCAAGCTTTCCATGTATTTACCAGAGGTAAAAATGGATTCATCCTCTTGAAGCAAGAAATTTCCCTTGTGTCCTCCAAGCAGCAGTAGTTTTTATCTCAGCATCAATCTGTGTTCAAAGCACTTGACAAAATCAGTTAAAACTTACACCTTTATCTATTTTACATGCATTATCTAGTGCATGTAAAGTTTTAAAAGTATACATACATTGCTGAGTAGAATGCTAATAAAGATATTGCTGTGTTCAGAGCTAATTTGATTCCTTTTCTCAAATGTACAGGCCATTTCTTGTCATACCTGACCTGTACGCTTTCAACATTTAATAACTTTGTCAATGTTTGGGAGTTGGACTAGATGATCTCCAGAGGTCCCTTGCAACCCTGACCATTCTGTGATTCTGTTACACTGACCTTTGTCAATATCTTATATCGATCTGGAAAAAGGAACTCATGACAAGATTTGGTCCCTAACAACGTGCATTAGGTTTCCATTGTATTAAAAAAAAAATAATAAGTATAATTCAGGCTTCTCTAATTCCTATCTTTTGAAAATTGGTATCAGAATCACAAGACAGTGTTACATGTTCTGTCACCTGAAAAACTTTTGTTGGCTCCTTTGAAGACAAAGAAAAACATGGAATTTTTTGGCCAATAAATTTGTCCAAAAACCTCCCCTCAAATCGGTTTGCTCATTGTTTCATCAAGTAGGTGCATAAGCTGCCATTATTATTGCTGCGACAAATGTAGTTTGGAAACTTTTTATGAAACCTTATCCAAAGAACAGATGTAAGCACCACCATCAGTAGTCATAATGGTTTAAAATTTTAGGTATATCTGGGTAAAGATACACAGAGAGAAGTCACGTCCATCAGTTGTCATTGTTAACTAAGTTCTTCTGAGTTACTCTGGACTGGGGAATAGTTGCAAAGAGCAGTGAGTATATGAAATAACTGTGTCTAAGTACAAAAAGTTTGAGCTTCAGTAAATGTGGGGTTAGCTGTGACACTTGGAGTCTAAGGCAGGTGGTCTAGATTGCTTCTTAGAGGGGCCTACCTGTTTCTCTGCTATGTTAGGGAGCTCGGGAAAATGGTTAGGTAACCATGAAGAGTCTTCTCATGAAGAGTCCTCTGCAGAGGTTTACTATGTATTACCTTGCCACTGTTGCTACCACCCCTTGTCAAAGTAAGTGCCTCTGCTCAGTTAAGATGAGTCTTCATGTTCACAAATGCTTTTCCAGCAATGATACTGTTTTATTTTGATTGTGGGCTGAACAAACACTCAATACAAGAAAAATGCCAAACTACTGGGTTTTTTTCCCAGCAAACAGATGTCTTTTTAATTTACCAAATACAATCATGATATACAGTCTGCCTACTATTTTGTATAGCATCATATTTGTATTATATTTTGCTCAGAGAATCACGGGGAGAGTATTCAAACAATTAAAACTTATTGTAACAATTCAGCACAAGTTTTTACATTTATCATGTCTACAATTCCTGGTGGAATTTTTTAGCTTTTAATTGAAAAATCCCACATTCAAAAAAATTTTAACCTTGAGCAATCACAACTATCAATTTTTATAGTTACTGAAAATATAATTTTTACCAAACTTCCAGTTTATTTTTCAAAAAATTTCAGAAAAACCCTATAACATAGACCTTTCGAATACTTCACTGCCTAAGGGAGCCACACAACACTCAATAGATGACATTCTGCCTTCATATAATAATAAACCACCAATTTCTTGAAAATTTCTGCACTGCAAAAATGGAAGTGTGTATTCAGCCCCTAGCAGGGCCATCTTTAACATGAGGTTTTGTGCCTATTATGCAATGGCAGTCAGCTTATCTTCAGAGCATAAACAGAAGCACCACAAGCAGCTGAAGGGCAATATGTGCTTGACAGCTTCTTTTGCCAAGAGAAGAGAAAGGAAAACCAGTCCAAAAGAACTAAAGATTAGTTGAAATGATAAGCAGTGTGTTTGTACATTATTGGAAAAAGAAACAAATTACCTGATTAGTTTCTAATGCATTGCCTTCCTCTAGAGAAAACAGAATCAATGGAAAAATAAATCCTAAAAAAGGACATAATATACATCGCAGTAAAGGAAAGAGAAATAAAAATGTCATAGAAGAGACTGAAAAAGTAGTGAAAGGGAAATGGGTGAAACCTGTTCTGATTATCTTAAATTGTAGTGATTAGTCTACCAATAACTAATTCTTCAAAACATTGTAAAGAGTAGCATTTCAAAAAGAAAGAGGATGGCATTGTGACTTAATGTCAGAGCACTTGGATTTCATAGAGTAGCTGGTCTTAAAAAACACTGTAATTCCTTCATAAAAGAGTAGATCACAAGATAATAAGGAGATCTTATTGTGGATTTGCGTGTATCTAATGCTCTGGGAAGTTAATCAGAAAAGACGGCCTGTCCATCCTATGGCATTAACCACTGAAGCAGTATTTACTCCTGTAATGCTCCTGTACTTTGCCATGGATTGGATAACAGGTACAGAACCTGTGGCTTCACTACTCTAACTCTCCTGTTACCCTACTAGTCTCACAACCTGTGGGAATACAACAAATTCCAACAAGTTTGTTCGAATACAGTTAGATATGATGAAACTAAAAATGCAGACACTTCTTTCAAACAGCATGAGATTTATATCTCTTTACAAAACACAGCAACATGGCCAGCAAAGCTTTCTGTGATTACGCAGGAGGGAGTGGGACTTACTCCAACAAATAGTAGTCTACCTGAATCAGCTCTAAGCATTTATCTTGCTGCTTAAGGGTTATAAGGTGCTTGTACTACAAAATAAGTACTTAGGAGCCAATACCATAGGAAAATATAAACAGATATAAGATGACAAAAGCAGCTGGATATCTTCACATGTGCTGTCAGCAGCTTTATGAAAATTTTTTTGTACCTGAGGCTCCTCAGTATTAAGTTTTTCTTCATTCAGATCTGTAGACTTACAAAGTCTGCTTGTTTACAGAGATAAAATTTGAGCAATTAATATGTATTTTTATTAAATTTTATGCTGTGCTCTGCCCGGGTTGGTTGCATGACCCTGTTATGTGATGTAACTCCAGTAAATTTATACTTACTGCATTTCCATTTTATTCCTGTTTATAGATCATAAAGAATACCTGAATCATTTCTTCTTTCCTTTAATTTTCTTTTATTTTAAATTTATTTTTGTTTAAGAGTGCAAGGGACTAACATAATTACTAAGAAATCTACCTTATGTAACAGTATGAAATTGTTGATAAAGATATCTCAAAGATGATTTGGTCAAGAAAAATCACCCTGAGCATACATTTAGACTTTGAAACTCTCCCAGCAATTTCTGAACATTGCATTTTGTAAACATCCATTTCAGCTGTAACATAGCTTTTAGAGCTATAGCAATGCCACGTGATAAAAAGTGAACAGCATTTTTCAGTATGTAGTTTCACAGTTAAAATAATCTACCTTATTTCTTATTGGGATAATGAGAGGCCAGTCAGTCCTCCTGCATGGCTTAACAGAAGAAAACACTCAACCAGAATACAATAACAAGGTGAAATGAAGAAAGAGGGAGAGAAAAATTATCTACATTTTCAAGACTGATTAAGCAAAGACAAAGTTGTCCTACATAGCAGAAGTATTATAGAATGAGCCTCTTACACTCCACAGGAAAATTTTGGAGAAAATCTAGAGAGTGAGAATGTGTGCAAAGGACAATCAAGAAAAGTAAGAACAAGTTATTAAAAGTCTAAATTTAAAGTAAATGAATAAACTGTACTTGGACTTTCCTATTGATACGTTCCTTCATAACTAAGGGACCTTAATTCACTTTAGCTGAATTAATTTCCAAATTAATTCAATTCAGCTGAACTGAATTAAAGCTTCTTTGATTCTGGATAAGGGTACCTACTTAGGGTTTCACTTAAACACTTTCAAAATTCATTCAGATTAATTTTCCCCAGTGTCTGCATGTAAACAAAACCCTTAAACTGAGTACAAAGGGAAATGAGGACCCGATGCACTAGAAACTGTTATTTCTAAAATAATCTTTTCAGCAACTCAGGAATTACTAATCTTTAATGTATTATTTTGATGCATTATTTCAATATATACATATTGAAACCTACAGAGCAGATAGGTTTGTGCTCTCTCAAGCCCTTTCAACTGTTAAGTGAAATGGAGTTGGTACCATTATTTCTTCTTCGCAAATCAGCGTGGTATGCTTTCACAACAGCACAAAAGAGCGTACTAGCAAAGGTAATGACACAACAAGAGAAAAAGAGTTTTTAAGAGTTCTAGTGTGAGCAAAGTTTTCCTACACTTTTTCTTCTTCATAGTTGTGTAAAGACATCACCATAGCTGTAGTGAAATCATAGAATCATAAAATCATAGAATTGTTAAGGTTGGAAGGGACCTTTAAGATCATCAAGTCCAACCATTAACCTAACCTGACAAAACCACTTCTAAACCATATCCCCAAGCACCACATCTACCCTTTTTTTAAACACCTCCGGGGATGGTGAATCCACCACCTCTCTGGGCAGCCTATTCCACTGTTGGACAACACTTTCAGTGAAAAAAATTTTCCTAATATCCAACCAAAACCTCGCCTGGCACAACTTGAACCCATTTCCTCTCATCCTAATCTGTAGCCTGTTCCCTTCTTGCGCTGATGATGTTTAATTTAGTATCCTAAAGTTGTGAACCACACTCCAGTACTTGTTCACTGAGCTGAATAAACATCTCCTCTCTGACTCTTCAGGTTATATAACAACTTCACATGGCACATCTGCACATTTTGCCTAGAGAAGGTATATTTCATTATTTGATTCTCCTACCCATAGCCCAGTTGCAGAAGACCCATGTCATTTTAAAGGAAGTTTATTCTCTGATCCTAATAACTATTAAAAGTTCTATTATTTGGACTGAAACACAAGGCCAACCAATTTTACAACTGTACCACTTTCAAGCATACTGCAAAATCAGCGAATACACGGTAGCTCGTATCAACTGCATACATGTTCCTGAAAATGGAAGTCATATTGGAAAGAAAATCACCAGAGATACCTTACTCTTCCTAGTGATAATAGTGTTTTGGAAGAAGTAGGATTGTCAGGGTGTCCCTACTACATAAGCAACTACTACTAGCGTAAGCCTGAACAAATACATTACTATCTATCAAGGACGAGCAGATAATTACAAGAAGCAACTGGTTGCCAGCTCATGCTTATAGTGTCTCAGTAATTACTGAATTATCTTCCTTTCACTGATGATTTAAGTTTGACATATATTAAAGCAGCCCTGAGCCTAATGCCAAGAGAAAAAGATAATCTTTTAGAGTTTTTAAAATGAAGATATAAAACAGTGCCCTAGTCACTTTATGTTTGCTGCCTCCCCCCTCCCCCCTTTTTTTTTTTTAAGTGATAATAAACTGGATAACACGTTTCCAGGAATTCATAGATCATTAGCCAAATATACTCTGAAAAGTACAGTGATTCCATTTGGATTATACAATGGTAAATCAGGCCCAAATAGTACAGCAGTAGGTTTTCCAAGTAATTAATCCAGATAGTCATCTATCAATAAATTTTAACATTCACTACTAGTTTTAAATTATGTTTAGAGTGATGCTCCACACTTTAATGAATCCCCAAGAAACTAAACACCTAGAATTGCTGTAGCAAGAGGTATCCAGTGAGTCTAATCCTCTCTGAAAAGTTCCTTCCTTAAAGGAACTCTAGCAATAGCACTGTGGAGGAAAACTTAACACTGAAGCTTGATTCTGCCATTTGATTTGATTTATTATTTGACAGAATTAAGCTAAACTCTAAGGGTAAGATGCACTTTATTTCAAATACACTACATACATTATGACATATACTCCCATTAGACATTTACTTACTACAGACTTCACTTAAATCAGACATGAAGTTCCTGAAAAGAAAGGATTAAAATATAGATGCCAAATCAATCAAGCACACTGAAAGCCTACAGAGACTGAAAACCATTGTTCTGGTGAACAGCAGCTGTCAATAAAATAGTTTGTAATGCATATGTAATCCTATTTTATGTGGAAATTAAGAATGTACACATTTAAATGATCACTACCACTTAAATAGTCTATTTGATGTTTTGTGGCATTTCTGTAGATCACTGCTATCATCAGAAGTGCAGTGATAAAGGCTGAAAAAACACAACATAGCTGTAAACTTCTTAGTTCAACGAGTCTGACAATTATACGCAACTTTGATAGATTATATTTAGCAAGAATTTCAAATCTGTTAGACACATTACAGAGTACTGATCAAAGTGATCTTAAGAAATACAGGAGGCTTTCTGTAATATAATCTCACAGAAATGTGATTTTTTTTTTTTCCCCCTAAGTGTCAAATCCTAAGGTTACTCTTTTTCTTTCAGAGTAGCAGCATATGCTGGTCAGTGAAGCATACATCACACAGCTGTTACATCTACTGTGTGACCTGTACATACGGAATTAGCCATTGTGTTTTTCAATTCTGGTTCATCAGACTTTTGGTCTGAGGGGTTTCAACCTAAATTTAGCAAAAGAATACAATTCAGTGTTATCTCGTCTATCCATATTTCATAGCCTCCAGCCTGTTTTGATCTAAAACAATTAGCCAACTTTTTTTTTTCTTCTAAATAGTAACACAGGATGTATGAAAAAATTCAGTACACCAATTGACGGCAGAAAAACTCCAGGACTGCAGACTGGTAGTGTATGAATATATATTTGCATGCACATGGAGATGATGTTAACAGGTGTGGAACTTTTAACAATCATCATTGCTCCTGTCATCGGGTTTTTACATTTGCATTCATGGTACATTAAGAAAGAGAACTATTTCTATGTCTAAGAACATATATAATACAATTTAGTGAATAAATAAAAACAAGTGTGGTACCATAAGACCTAATCCATTAAGATATCTAAAACTTCAGATCATTTTTTTCCAAGGAAGGAATCAATTTCCTGTATTGACAGTCTTGTGGATACAGTTTGTTGTTGAGGAAATCCATAAGGCATACAAAGGTGGATATAAAAGAGAAGTACCACTGTGTTTGCTTTTCTCTATATATATTTTCACCCAAAGCATCTAGACTATTAGACTCCTATTAGAGGCAGGAAACAAGGCTCAGTTGAGCTTTGTGGCTCTGCATATATCCCCAAATTCAACACTTTTCACTAACACTTCAAAGAATATTAGATTCGAGTTTCTTACTGAAGTACTGAATCTTTCTAGCTATTGTAAGTACAATAGATACCAATAGAAGTGGTACAAGGCCTGGATGAAGAGTCATTTAAAACTATTTGCTTTTCTCAAGTTCATTAAGGAAACCTAGTTGTCTGTATTTCATCATGAAGTTCTCTCAGGAAAAAAGCAAAGCTGCATACGAGTTTCGTTATTAAAAACTAATCTGGCATTAAAATCAGTAAGTTCCTTCACTGATGATTTGGAAACTCAGTTGACACCTGTAAGTTCTTCCACTGACAGTTTGGGAGTACAATAACAATAATTTAGAATGATTACTTAATTCTTATGTAGAACTATGGAATTTTGAAGATGTAATTTTCTATATCTCACAGTCAGGAAGTTACGTGATGATCACATCTGTACTTTTCAGGTCTGTATGTACTATGTTAAATAACAGTTCAACTAATTTACAACCTTTTCTGTATGCATTTAATATATATTATGCCAACAATACCTAAATCAGCAACACAGGAAGAGTTTCCAGTATGAACATGCATGAGCATATCAACATTCGTTTAGTTAAAAATCAGTTTCTCCTTGAGATGGACTCAAGAAACGCTATGCATATCTTTGTGAGATGCCCATTGGGACAGTAGTCATGCACTCTTACATCCTATTTTAAAAGTGTAACATATAACATTCAGTCTAAAATGGCAGACAAGAATGAAGAATTACAGTCTCAGTCAATTCTCCTAATAACACAAGCCTTGTCATAAAGTTTTGTGCTTTTTTTAAAAAACAAATAAACAATTGTCTCCTCTTCCCCTATCACCAAATCTCTCCCTCTTCCCACAGCCTCCAACAATGTACATTTTAACAAAGCAGAGAAAGATCTGTAAACCCAGCAAACCAATTCTACTAAGTTAACTTTTCCCCCTCTCCTTCCCTCAGTCTTTTCTACTTCATTTTCCCTCTGTATTTTTTTTTCTTTAGGAGACATTCCCAAAGTTCAGAAAATAGATCAGAGTAGCTTATAGGCATCGTAAACACTTAATATTACTTGTCCATGTGTGCACTGTTCCCTCCTGAATAACTGTTGCTAACCCCATACACACAGAAACCAGGACTCCAGTCTCCAAAATCATGAAACTTGCTTAAAAATTTTGTAATAAATTAATTTATATACATACAGGTGTATGTGCATATGTGCTCGTAGATGCACACAAGTTTACCATTCTTTTCATACAGGAGAGGAAGCCAGAACTTTATCTTGATTTTTAAAACAATAAAAAAATCTCACATCATTGTCATCTATGTATTTTTAGTGAATATCACTGTATTACATCAACATCTACTGCAAGAAAATTTACTTCACAGATTTTTATATATATTTTCAGACTAAGAAATCAGAATATACTGAGTACTTCTGGATCCACCATGATACAGAATATCTCTCAAGTTCTACAAACCAATAACAGTCAGTGAAATAAGCATATATTGAATCCTTAACCCCAAAAAAGAAACTTGACAGATTTCATGGGTTTTTTGGAAGTAACAAAAAAAATCAGGGGTGAATTCCTTCTCCCAGCTAAGCTCACCAAAACCACAGAAACAGTACTCTGCTCAATTAAACAATTTCCTCAAAACCAGCAAATAGCAAGGCAATATTGGCAGTAGTATTTTAACTCAAATTTCACTTACTGTGTCATGGAGACAGTTGTGAAACATACTACCAACTCAACTCGTTGGTATACTTGTCTCTTCATAGATCACTTTAAAAGAGGTATTCTACACAATTGCACCCCTAGGTCTACACTGTGCTTAAAATATAGAGGTAACATACCCACTTCCTGGACTGAAAATTTGCATTCCGTTGCTGACTTCCACTACATATTCAATAACAACTATTTATCTGGATATATCTATATCTATATATATACACAGTCTCTGGAGAACTCCCACAACATAAAAATTATAGTGTCTTAACTACCACAGAGAAAATCACACAGATTAATTCCTTTACATCCACAAAACCAAAAACCACTCAAAAAATCTTTGATACGTGACCTGATGTACTGCTACATTTTCCCCAAGCAAATCAGATCCTTAAGACGAACTCCAGACAACACCGTTGCTTTTGTAAGGAAAAAGACTGTACCTTTCAGTGAGCACCTTTATGCCACATGCAGGGTTTGAATCCTCCAAAAGGAACCTCCTCACCTCTGTGCCATTGACCATTTCCCCCTAATTATCATATACAGCTGGAGACTGGAAAGTCTGGAAACAATTAGAGTTTCTAGGAGAAGAACCCACATTCAGAAAAAAATTCCAGCCATATTACCTGCTAATCATCAAAGCAATCTATTTTAGCGAACTCTTTGTCATCATCAAACTATTTGTGGTCCAACATAAGCCAATAGGAATCAAACCCACCCAGAAAAAAAAAAAGAAAAACTTTTAAACAGACTTCTACAGTTAATAGAATTTTACTAGAATTATCTATTTAGAAATTAGAAATACCCTCAGCAATCAATTAGCTAAACAACCATGCAGTGAAAAAGGTTTTGAGAAACAAAATATAATTATTTATTGGATGTTGAAGTGTGTTCCGGTAGCCAGCATCAGTCTTCCTCAGTGAAAATAAAATAGGCATTAGAAGGAAGAACTTAGAAAAGAGTAGTTGAAAAAAAGTTCTATAAAAAATGTAAAAAGTGGATTATTAGTATGGTAAGAAAATTAGAGTTGGGGTATAATTCCTCAAATGTCAATGCAGAACTGGGAATTTCACTAGCATTCAGTATTCTACTTGTTCATTATTACCTTTGTACCATTAAGTTAACTTAAAATACATTCTAACAACTAATGTACTCTGTTCTTAACAGTTAGAGTGTCAATATGTTTTTGTTATGAGATTTATCTTAATTTGTGTACAAACTATTATTTAAGAGCAGAATACACAGTCTGATAGTATCTAACAGTCTGATAGTTTCTAACAAGGAAACTAATCTTACAATGCCCTTTGGGAAATTCCAAAGAGAACTTTTCTGTAACAAGAGCAATCGTGGAAAAATACAGAGGAAAAGTCTTTCACCCAACGACCGTGGATGAGAGAATGACAGCATAACTCTCAGATATATATTGACAGCATACATAAAATCAATATGATTCATGTATGTCCAGGAACAGAAGCTTGTTTTACAAGAAAGCAAATGTGAGTTGAAATAACAGAATTCTATATCAAATACAAGTTGGTAATTTTCACGGTCCCTTTGTCTGTGTATTTATTCTCTTCAACCTATTCAGATTTCTTTTCACTTCTTCATACATATACAAGTTAGAAGTGCAAACTGTACTTAGTATTAAAGGAGAACTAGTTAAGTAACTTTAAGTTTTAAACATAATACATGTCTCTTAAACATCCATACCATAAACAGTGACATTTAGAAAACACTCCCAGGTGGCTCATGTTATTTGCTGTCCTGATTTTAGCTGGGAAAGAGTTAATTTTCTTTCTAGTGATTGCAAAAGGAATGTCAACAATACATATTGTTTTAGTTGCTGCTAAGTGATGTTCATGCTTTTCAAGGACTCTTTTCAGGTTCCATAGAAGCTGAGAAGGAATAGAGACAGAGCAATGGAACGGCCAATAGAATATTCTGTACCATAGACACCATGCTCAGTATATAAATGGGGTTAGCTGGGGCTGGGCTCTTGCGATCACTGCTCCGGATGGTACCAATTCACCAGGCAGTGAGAATGACTTGTGTCATTATTATTATTGTTAATATTGTTGTTATTTTCCTTTTCTGATCTTGTTCTACTTAATTGTCTTTATCTCAACCCACGATTTTTTTTTCTTTCCTCTCCTTTTCTCCCTCTTCTCCCTACCCTTTTTTTGGTGGGGAAGGGGGAGCGAGCGAGTGGCTGCATGGTCCTAGTTGCCAGCTGGCGTTAAACCATGATAGTTGCAGAATAAGCATTCTATCTGCTAAAAGAGAAGTGGCAAAGGGCATGATAAAAAAGGAGGGGACATGAGCTTGTAATTACACATTTGAAAGTTTGTTCTAAGCACCTATGAAACAGAAAGAAATGATACAATAAATTTTTCCTGCTTTCAAAGAACATGATGTATATTAATTTTTATATGTCAAAACTTATGTTAAACAAATACAAGAATAAACCTTCTGTATACCTAACATAATTGACATTTGTCATACATGCATGAACAGTATTTTGGCACTGTTTCATTTTTTCAATGTTTAGAAACATCTGCAAGAGCAGGATAGCCATCCGCATTAGAAAAGACCATGGAAGCATGTGCAGAGAAATGAAGGTATATTGAACACAGAATACCAAGCTACAAATGTTGAAGATGTCATAGTAAGCATAAATATATAAAGACATTGTTTGAGAAGGAATAGATGTAAGAGGTATAAATATACAAATGTGGGATTTGAGCATTCTGGAAGAAGAAAGAGAGGGGCAGTTTGTCTTGTCTGGTTTTGATTTTTGGAATTAAACCCATCTAATCAACTGAACGACAGACATTTCAGCTTTTTCAATAGCTAGTACTTAGTGCACAATCTAAACACACCTGCAAGCAAATTAATGCCTGCACAGAAAATACTAGTTTATATATCATATTGCTGTAATTCAAAGTAAGTGGAAATTCTTCCCAGATCTTTTCTTAGTACTAAATGCTTTTACTTAGTTTAAAATTTATTTTATAACAAGGACTCAATGGCTGTAATGAGAGATACCCACAGCTACTTTTCTATAACTCCTAGATATTATGTCTAGGAATGAAGAAGAATATAAAAAAATTCTTTTAAAATGTGAAAACTATAATGAATGTGATTATTCAGAATATTGCATAGGAAGATACTGTATGTCTGGATAGGTTCTAAATCACAATAAAACCCACTATAGAATAAAATTTAAAACTATATTTTAAAGATAAAAAACATGTAGAATAAATATAAAGGGAACAGGTAAAATATAATAAACTTTAAAATCCCTATATCACATAAGATATCCCTTTGTGGCAGTACCAACAACCTACCCATGGAGAAAGAAGAAACAGACTGAGAGTGGTTACTGTAAAATCAATACACAGAATTTGCACCCAAGGAAATTTTCCCATAAGTTCCCAGAGCAAATTCTCAAATTAATATCAATATCAAATACAAGAGGAGCAAAATGTTTTGGGCGTTCAGACAGACAAAGAAAAGAATAGGGAAAAGAGAAACATGGGCAAAAATAGACTGTTCCTAAAGGAAAAGGAGCAAGGCAAATTCTGATGTGTAACAAGAAATGTCTTGATCTGGATGTTTAATCATGACATATTTTACAATATTTGGAGGAAAAAATATTTTGAAACTAAAATAAGCTATGATATTAGGTATTCCAGCATTGAGCCCAGTGTCTCACTGTAATATGGCATACATATAAAACTGAGAAACTAACTTTTGTTTGGTGGTGTCCTGCTTCACTTGGCAGTGTTTTCTTTATTGCATGTTTTCTGCAGTTGTAAAAACTACAGATTCAGAAAAAAGAAAACAATAATCTTGGACTAATCTGTATGATAGACATACGCAAAGTTCATCATATTTGATGAGGAAAGTGCTGTAATACTCTCTAAGAAGCAATGTGTGCTGGGAAATTAGAGGAAATCATGATGTAAATGATGATGCCAAAATATTTCATGCTGCATTTATGATGCCTATCAACTTACTAGTTATTACACTCTAGAAAAAAATTTACAAAGTTACCCTAGTGATATACTGTGGCATACTGTCGTATAGCAGTATTTTGGTGGGTATGTTGGCTGGTATGTTATTAATATGGTGTATGTGGTTATGGAACATTTCAGTGTGAATCTTCTCAACAGAGGCTGAAAAACGTTTGTGCAAGTTTTCAATGCAGAAGTGAATGAAAGAAGACTTGGACTGGGGAACACCTATTCTGATAGACTGAACCAGAAAAATTAATCAAAGGTAGCCATCTTCTGTGCAAGTTGCAGGAAACGTTTTCATTTTGTATTACACTTTAATTGAGTTCACAAATTCTATACATTACTTTGAATCAAAAATTTCCTTAGGTGATCTTATTGTCCTGCAAAAATTTCCTTAGGTGATCTTATTGTCCTGAGAAATTCTGTACACGTGCATCCTGAACATGGAAAAACATATCTTAAAATCAATAAGCAACTCAATGAAATTAGTAACAATAAGCACATGCTTAAATGAAAGCACTTTCCATAACCAGATTCATCAGTGATTAGAATATACATACCATTACAATTTGCCAGTGCAAGAGGAAGGTCCGTGTTATTAAAAATGTATGATATAAAGAGCTAGAAGAGGAGTTTTTAAATACTGTTGTTGCTTTTGTTTCACTGAAAGAGGACAAGGTATTGCTCAAATCTTAGTCACAACTAATTGTTTTTGCAGAACTGTAGGAAACCATTTTGGAGCCTATAGCTGGGTAACTGCACGTCTTACTCCCTGGCTTTGACACTTCCAGTGTAAATTGTAATTATTATTTATATAAGAAATAGTTTTTGCATTAATGAGAAAGTTAATTACTGCACACTCTACTAAGCAGCCTCCAAATGGATATAATTAATTATCTATAGAGATCCAGAACATTTCACATATAGTGTGGCTTGTAGGAAAGGCACTTTCATTATAAGACCAATTTTCTGCACCTTCAAACTTTCCCCTTCACAATTTCTCTTTGAGTTTATAATTCTGTGCTTTACCCTACCCCAAATGCCTTGTCACTTGTTGGTGGAAATCTTTGCATTAAGTTCTTTTCTGCACTCCTGTTAATTTTTAAATATTAATTTACTGTTAGTTATACATTGTTTGTATGGTGTGACATACAATATTTATTTTGTGCAAGAAAAAACTTTCCTTACATACTGAATGTATATTTTCCAGTAAGTATCTGAGACAAGAATATTTCTAAAATTGTATAATATCTCCAAGTGCTAGAAGCAAGTAATCATAGGATTTTGTCAAAGCACTTTAGAATTTTTTTTGTGGTTAGCATGTCTAGTACCAATCGTAGTACCAATTTAACTTTTAACATTTTATCACACAGACATCACCTGTAATACAACCTGACAAATCAAAAGGTCAGTCTGGCTCAGAGCATATAAGAAATAAATAGAATTGAAAAGTTAAATGGAATGCGTGGAGAATATTATGAGAAATTCACATTTCAGAAGTCAGGGATTACATGTGAAATACAGATTACTGAAATTTTGAAACTTACTTACCTTACTAATTCAGTCATGTATTAGAAGAATAATTACAGAGGACAAGATTTTTTATTTGACAAGTGTTTTCAATGTATCTGAAACTGTAAACTACGTTAATAAAATACTTTCCTTAAAGTCCAAGCATGAATACTCAATCTAAAGTCCCCAATAAACTACATATTTGATTATGATAGTACAGGAAGTTTAAAAATTCATTTTATGCTGAAGTAATTTTAGTGAGTCAGAGGAAGGGTCAACTGTGCAACTGATTATCTTTGCACACTGGAGATAGTTTAGAGGATCAGCCTGGAACAGAGATTAGGTTCAAAGTGTGCTTCAGGTCTGATATCAAATGGGAACCAGACACTGGATTCATCCTGAATGGCACTAAAATTTCATAAGCTATTTTCACATTTTCCAAGTTCAAATATTACAGCACCTTGTTGGAGTGCTGTTATTGTGACACCCTTAGACCACAGCCAGGTCATGGGACAGAACTGAGCCTTGGGAGCATGCCTGTGACAGGATCTCAGTCTGGAGTCCCTGGCTGGGCAGATGCCCTTAAGGCTACTTAAACAGAGATTAAAACGATGACTGTGTCAAAATGCAAGCCACAGTATCAAAAACTAGGAAGATATATCTGAGCCTTTTTTTTCACCCGATAGAGTTCAGTCAGGCAGCAAAAGCTCCCTACTAACAGCAGAAATGGAATCTAAGAGAAGGCATCTGCATCTAAATCTTACGAGAAGAAACTTTTGATCTGCAATAAGTGATAAATGATTCTTTTCACCCTTTCAGATTGGTTACTGACTACAGAGTCAGAATTAAAGATAAAAATTTGTGTAACAGACTGCAATAATATTTTGCTTTAGAGTATTTGGAAACACTGCAAGTTAGTCTATGAAAGACCTACCAGATGTATTTGAACCATAAGTGGATATAGGTATATTTTAACAGTTATCTCCTGAACTTCTCTGAATGGTGGATCTCTTTCACTGCCTTTTAAATTAATTAATTTTCAAAGTTTATTCTTTTTTACCTGTTTTTTTTTAATTATTTATTTAAATATTTTAATATTTCTTCGCCTTTTGGGAAACACCTATCCCATAATAACCAGATTAGGTTAAATTACATACAGACAATCACTGACTAAATTTGTATCAATTTCCTAGCATTGCCAGGAAATATCACTATGGGTAAACTACAAAGCTTTGATTGTATTATTAAGATAGTTTGCGATAATCTCTTTTGGTCTTCTCCCATCAACTGCCCATGAAGTGCTTCATGACTATTCACTTTTTTAATTTATTAGTGCAATTGGTTAGCAACAGACAGATGGTGTAAATAATTGTTTATGCTTAGTGAGCAGATGATTTACACTATTATAAATTTGAAGAGGGCTGCACTTTTTAGCACAAAAATATACAAACTTTCTCTTTTAATAAGCTTTTTAAGGACAACTTTTTACATTTTTATTAGAAGTAAATTAAATTTGTAATTACCACTTGTACTTAGTGATTTTCATTAGATTTTTTTTCTTTATGATTAATCCTATGCTAAATAGAGGAAGATTCTAAGAACAATCTCAGCATCTAGAATGAAGTTCTAGAGTCAGACATAATAATGAATATTACTTTAAAATATAGTGGCTAAACATTGCTAATTAAAAGAAGCAACTCCCACCTCCATCACAAATTCTCTATTTTCCTGAACTTTGCATAGCACAATCAAGTAGGTTTACTGTTTGCCTCCACTGAACAAATATAGAAATAATTTTGCTAGTGGCTGATGATAAAGAATCCCATTTTCTGTTATCAGTTACAATCCTATAGACTGTTCTACAAAACAATGAAGAAATGCAACTCATTTCAGAATGAAGTAAAGGAGTGCTTAGCCTAGAAGTTTCAGAGAACAACAATGAATGAAAACATCTTTCTTTTCAGGATTAAGTTTAAGGACTATATTCAGTCTGTTTTTGCACATATCACATCTAAAATCTGAGTACACCTTAGTGTTAAAACCTAAAGCCACGAAACTAATGTTTGGCTGAATCTGTATCCTGTATTGAGCTGTTATAAAATTTACAAATTCATATACAGGTGATAACTAGTGATCCATCTACTGAAGTCACTTCTGTCAGAATATATATCACATACTTCAACATTGCTTTGCATGGTAATAAGTTTACTTTCTTTCTACTAGGTTCTTTCTTTGTGTAGTAAGTAGAGTTTCCCTTCTGTATGTTGTATAAAGTCAGCTAGGTTCAAAATACACAAGGAAAGATTTTACCGAGATCATTATATTGTGACACTCTGCCAACATTTTAGAAAGGAGCTTCAAATCAATATTCTAACTTACTCTGCATATTGGACACATGCATGCTGATAGGAGAGATGAGAAATTTGCATTTATGGTAGAATTCTTTATAGCAGGAGAGAGATTAGAAATGTTGGTACTCAGTTTCTGAAGGAATACCAAATCTATTGGTAGAGCTGACAAAGAAAACTTTCCAATTCATGTAATCCTATGTATATTTCTATATCGATATTACTATCCCGTACATTGCAGAGTGTTCCAGGCTTGCTTCTTACAGAAATCTTGTATCTTTTAGATCTCTGACATTTGTTTTTCACCTTATTGAGGTGAAATTCTTCTCTTTTCAGAGCCAACTTTCTCTTTCCTATAGAGACGTGTTAACAGTGTCCACAGAATAAATGAACTCCGTTCCAGGAAACAAATCTAACCTATTCTTCAATTAGTAAGATGACTCCTTTTTACCAGAAGATCCTGAGAGCACAAACTACCATAACATTGACTGTATAGTCCATACAGAAGATTAAAATACACCAAAGAGAAAATAACTTTAATCAAAATACTTTCAAAGTTCAATAAACTAGTAATATTGTGCAGAAAAGTATCATTTTGCCATAGTGAGTATTTCAAGAAATGTCTACTAAACTGACATTCAGCTGAAGGATAACAGAAATTCAACTCTGTAATACTTAAATTTAATAACACGCTCAGCCAAATGCAAAATTCCATTTCCTGCTAGATCAAAATTTAATTGTTCCACTTAATTATTTGATAATAACAGTGCATTCTATTAAAAGTCTTATTTATTACTGTTTTTCTTTGGCTACTACTGAAAAACTCCAACATAACACTTTCCCTCTGTATATAATTCAGAAGATAGAGAATGTAATATTATTTAATGGATGTAAAGGTAATTTCCCTAAAAAAATACATTTTTACCATGTAAAATCCCCTGAGAGCACCTCACTAAAACAACTATTTCCAAATTACTTTAAAGAGATTACTTACACATAGAACAATTTGCAAAACTGGACCCAGAGATAGAAAGAACAAGACATTTAATCATTTCTATTCACATCCTGCAGTCCTGCATTCCACCTGATTACATTAATGGAATATCTATTAGCACAACAAAATATGCTACAACAGTTTAAGGCCACTTAAATGTTGAAATTAGTAACCAGTTTACAATGCTAACAACACATAAAATATACATTTTCCAAATCAGTATTCTACTTAAAGGTACAACTGAAAACCCATTGACATAGGTAAGTTATATTGACGCTTGTACTGACTTACCCTGGTAGAAGAATTCACCAAGGAACCATTCAGATTGCCAGTGTTGCACTTGAAATTCAAATGGAGGTCAGGATGGTTATTTGCTTCCCAGCTTCCTGAATCACGCACCACCGACTTGTCAGAATTTGCAGATATTTTCTGGAAGGCAGTGCAAGTCATTCCTGTGAAACTAGATGGCTTGATCATAAAGGCCTCCAGAGCAATATTACGAGATACCTGTGAAAACATTGAGAAGCAGATATGTTGCTAACTCATTAAGCATAATTGCATTATTTTATGTGCATTGTGCATTTACTGTATATACTTCATAAAGAATTGTGCAGGCAGACACTTCCATGCGTATTTGTAGGGAAAGAATGAAAACAGAACTTATTTAAAAAAAAGATCTAGAATTCTACAATGACATAGTGGATTTGCTTGAATCTTCTTTAGGAATATATCAGTTCATATCAGTTATATTGGTTATTATTATATCAATTTTGCAATTGTGTCATTATCAGCTTCAATGGAATCAATCTTGATTTAAAGCAATACAGTTATAAAGTGAACTAGCAACAGCAGTATTAGGATGGATTGTTTTTTTTACAGATCTTGTTCCATTAGGATATTAAACACGACTATATGGTTCAATGCAACACCACTTTTAGGTCTTTGGCCTACCCTTTAGTGAGGTGATGTGTCTAGATGGAAATCATAGCACAGAGCAGAGATACGCATCTCTATTCTTAAACTGGTATATTCATTTCAGCACAGTCCTGTGCATGAAATAAATAGCTCATGTTATAATCAGGTTGACTAGCTTAGACTGGCACCACACTGTTTGGACCACATGGTTTCTGCTTCCAGGCATAGATTGTTTAGTGATCTGTGTGTGTATGTATTTCGCACATTGATTGCTGTCCTGGTTTGAGGTAAAACAGGACGTATTTTGGTCA